>JBAMMX010000027.1:4016462-5216462 GCA_037126225.1 Dillenia turbinata | reverse complement strand
CAATTTCATTTCTTTTCAAATATGGATGCATAATCGTAGAAAACATAAGTACGACACTCCAATAATCACAAAACAGATTTGAATTTCAATTCCATACGTCGAGACAATACATATCAAAAGCATGTTTTGTTTAAAACACGGTAAAAATCAAAATTTCACCATTTCATGCAAGAGATTAGGGTCCCACTCACTTATACGGGAGGGTGGTCACTCCCTATTTTCACAATCAAACCGAACTCGACTCCTCGAGTCTCCAACAAGATCAACCTAATCCAATTATCACATAAATCATCAAATTTCCAATTATTCTTAGGGTTTATCATTTTCTCTAAGTTTGTACAAACCTTAATTCTCCAATTTATGAATAAACTCCAATGTCATCAATTATCGTTCCATTTATAAGTAAATAACCAAATCATAATCAAGTTAAATTCAAATCTAAAATCGTTCAAAATCGAAACACGTCTAAATACATAAATTCCCTATAAATTAGAAAAATCTTTGAAAATTTATACACTTTTCAATTCTCATCCGATTTCTTCAACCCATATGTCATTTTCACGGTACTTAAGTCTATTTTCATTATACGGAAATAGTATTTTGATTGCCTATATGTAGGACAGCTTATAATGAAAAGACTGCTGCAGGAAAGTACATTTCCCTTAAGTCGAACTTATTTCAAAGCATACATATAGTTTCCAATTCTAATTTCAATCCTAAATTCAATAAAAATAATTCGAACGACCAAAAGAATTGTATTTCCCTCACCTAGGGTTTCTCGGTTTGCAGACCTAGCTTCCGGTCGCCGGGAGACTCAAGCTCGAACCTATAACGATTTCAATTTGCAGCAATCGTTAGAAATTAAACCTAAATACTCAGAATATTCAAACCCTAGCATCAAAATTGGAGAACCTATGCTTACCTATGCAAGGCTGTGACTTTGGGTTCTCAGAGGCCTATTGGTGACTGCTGATTTGGGGCTTCCGCAGGTGGCAGAAGGCGCGCGAGCAGGGAGGCAGCACAGCAGCCGCGCCCGCAGGAAGAAGCTATCGAGCGCTGGAGCGCGCGCAGGAGGCTGTCAGCGCGTGAGCAGTCGTGCGCAGGGGCAGTCAGCGTACGAGCAGTCGCGCTGGGGCAGGGCAGTCGCGCGCAGAGGCAAGCGCTGGGAGCATGGCAGCCATGCGAGTAGCCGTGCGCAATCGCGCGAGCAATAGGTGGCGACCCGTGGTGGGTCGCGGTGGCTGCGGGTGGCGGTGGTTGCGCCGAGTCGCGGCGGAGAAAGGTGGAGAACCACGGGTGAGGGCGATCGCGCGAAAGGGAGACAGCGGGAGATAGAGAGAGATGGGACCGAGAGAGAGAAATAGAGAGAGGGAGGGGCCGACCGTGGCGGATGGCGTAGCCGGCTGGGGCGGCGGAGCATGGCAGCGACGGAGGAGGCGGTGGCGATGGGGAAAGCTGCGCGGGAGGAAGATGGAGAGGCGGAGAGAGAGAGGGAAAGAGGGAAAAATTAGGGCTTTAAGCCCTAATTTCGTATTTTTCTTTTTTTTTTCTTTTTTTTTATATATATATTTTATTATTATTATTATTATTATTATTATTATTATTATTGTATATTTCTTTTTATAAATAAATTATAAATAATTAAATGAGTAATGTATAAATTAATTAAAAAAAATCATCTATATATATATTTTTTTATACTCACTTTATTTTACAAATCGGAAATACGGATACATTAAATATCCCAAAAATTTCAAATTACATACCTCAAAATCGAAAATCAATAAAAATAAAATCTCTCTTTGTTTATATAAACTGAAAAATATTTTATTTAGTTTCATGAACAGAAATACCTGAACGGACACTGCAGTGTCGGTATTACATTTGTCATCTCAAAAAGTCTCTCTACAGAGTTAAATAGTCTCCATAGGCATGGTACCAACGATTTGCTACTTTTATCACCTCTATTGGTTTTGTAAATTGTCAATATGATATTTCACTTTTTATGTATCGTCGAGATAGAGACATAGCCATTCTTCTTCTATATGTTGACAACATTATATTGATTACATCATCCATTGCTCTTCTATTCTCTATTACAACATTTAAAGTTTACTATGACTGATATGGGGCCAGTACACTATTTTTTGGGCATCTTCGTGTCCAGCACCAAGAATGAATTATTTCTTTCCCGATGCAAATATGCTTTAAAAATTCTAGAATGTGCTAAAATGAGCTCCTGCAACACCTCTACCGCTCTTGCAGATACAAAAGCCAAGTTATCTAGTTGCAATGACCCTTTGATCTCTGATCCATCTCTTTATTACTGTCTCACTGGAGCTCTTCAATATCTCACCTTTATTGGACCAAATATTGCTTATGTAGTTCAACAGGTGTGCCTTTTTATGCATGATCCCCAAGAACCTCACTTTCGAGTACTCAAATGTATTTTATGATACATTAATGGCACACTTGATCATGGTTTACAGTTTTACTCTTCACATACAAATAGTTTGACTGCTTACTCAGATGCAGATTGCGGTGATTGTTGTGAAACTAGACGTTCCATGTCTGGCTATTGTGTTTTTCTTGATAGTAACTTAATTTCCTAGTCCTCTAAACAACAAGCCATTGTTTTCCACTCTAGTGCCGAATCTAAATATCACGATGTTGCCCATGCAGTCATTGAGATTTGCCGACTATGAAATCTTCTTCTTGAACTTCACTTTCCATTATCTAAAACTATATTGGTCTACTATGATAATGATAGTGTTGTTTACTTGTTTAATAATCCAATCAAATCTTGACATACTAAAACATCGAATTAGACATATATTTTATACGAGAAAATGTAGTTTTGGGACATGTCTAACTATTATGTTTTTCTTGATAGTAATTTAATTTCCTAGTCCTCTAAACAACAAGCCATTGTTTTCCACTCTAGTGCCAAATCTAAATATCACGGTGTTGCCCATGCAGTCGTTGAGATTTGCCGGCTATGAAATCTTCTTCTTGAACTTCGCTTTCCATTATCTAAAACTACATTGGTCTACTATGATAATGATAGTGCTGTTTACTTGTTTAATAATCCAATCAAATCTTGACATACTAAAACATCGAATTAGACATATATTTTATACGAGAAAATGTAGTTTTGGGATAAGTTAAATTATTTCATGTGCACTTTGCTTATTAGTATGCGGACATCTTTACAAGGGGTCTACCTTCACCACTCTTTCTTGATTTTTGGTCCAGTCTGAATATCCAACCTTCTCCCGTTTTGACTATGGGGGCATGATGGAATAATTATCTAGTGTATTGATGGAATATTTGACCATTGTTTTTAGTCTTGTATTAAGCCTAATGATCAATCACGTATTTAGCTATATATTGTGTATTTGTACACTCTTGTAATTCTCTATATATAGTGGAATACAAATTTTCCAAAGTAAGGCACTCAAATTAAAAGCAAGTAACTCCACTAATAACAATTTTTCTTTTTTTTCCAATTAAATAGAATACAATAGTTTAGTAAAAGGTTATCTTATTTCAATTACTTTTACAACAACAACAAATTGAGATTTAATTTCAAATTTGACATCAACCGTTTAAAAAACCAATGTAGGAGGAAAAAATATAAATAGAGAATATAAAACTAAAAAAGCAAAATAAAAATAAAGAAAATAAAGAAATAAAAATAATTTATTCATAGAAACTAATGATGATTCAATTGGTTTGTATTTTTTTATGCTACTCATTCTTATTTAAATTCATCTCATTAACTAAACTCTTGACAATCATATTTATATGGATAACTTGTATTCAAATTTTTAATGGTCTACCACAACATTTCACTAAATTTCATACATTTAAGATCTCACTCTTCTTAAGTGGTACAACTTTGGATATTCATTACACATGTTTAAACCACCTTAGATAACACTCTCTCATTTTATCTACAATTGAATTCACTCCCAACTTAATATTTATCTCTTTATTTTTAATCTTATTTTTTCTAATTTTATCACATATCATTTTGAGTATTTTCATTTCATTTACAGTTATTTTATACTCTTGTTGTTTTTTAATGTCCCAACATTCAGTACTATAAAATAATGCAGGTTTGCTATGGATTTATAAAACTTTTTATTCAACTACAATAGTATTATGCAATTGCAAAGAATTTTAAATGCATTTTTTCATTTTATCCTACCCATTTGAATTCTATGATTCACATTCTTATCTATGTTATCATCGTTTTAAATGGTGGATTCAAAATATCTAAAATGTTTACACTTTCATATGTTCTGTCCTTTTAATTTAATCGTTTCTTCATCATTCTCATAATTGTCAACAAATATACATCTAATATACTTAGCTTTTAACATTCTCTAAATTCTAGTGTATCTCTCCATAATTCCAATTTTTTACTAATATCCTTCCTGATTTTATTGACTAATACTATTATCATTTGCAAAAGGTGTACACCATGGTATTTCATTTTGAATACTCATCGTTATTTCAACAATCACTATTACAAAAAGGAATGGATTTAATATCAAATTTTAGTGAAATCCAATGTTAATTGGAAAACTATCATTTAGACCCCCCGTAAGTTTTTACACTAGCAATAACTCTCTTATACATATATATGATAATATCAATGTATAAGAAATATCATTCTTCATCAATGTCTACCACAAAATATCTTTAAGAACTCTATTATATATCTTTTTTAGGTCATTGGATACCATACGCAAATCTCTCTTTTATACTTTAAATGTCTTCATCAAATATCTAAGTGAATGGTTTCAATGGTAGATCATCTTGATATTAATCTAAATTGATTTTGGGATACATTTATTTTCAATCTCAATTTATACTCCATCACTCACTTCTACAATTTCATAATATGACTAATAAATTTATTTTTGTTGTAATTTAAAAATGTCATACGTCTTCTTTATTCTTATATAGTGGTACAACTATACTTTTCCTCTATGCTTGGAGTATTTTTTTGATTTGTCAAATTTTGTTAAAAAAAAATCCATCAACATTCTATCCTTGTTTCACCCAAACACTTCCACACCTCAATAAGAATGTTATTGGGTTCTATGGTTTTATTATTTTTCATTTTCTTTAAGGTTTCTCTCATTTCATGAGAATAAATTTTGCATTTAAAATCCCTACTGATCGCCTTTATAGATATTGTGATATTGCCGATATGTTAATACCCTTAACATTAAAGTGATTATTAAAATCATCCATCGAGTACTTTGTTATGTTCTCATTTCTTACTAGAACACTATTGATCTAACTCTTAATATATCGGATACTATTTAGATTTTTTTGTCTTTCCTATCTCTTAGTCTGGCAATTCTGTGTATCTCTCTTTTTCTATCCTTAGTTTCTATTTTTTGATATAATTTGTTATACGTTTTGTTTTTTGATTCATGAATAATCTTTTTCAACTCTTTTTTTTTTAATCTCGTACTTATCAAATGTGTTGCTAACTTTCTTACTTTTAAGGTTCCTATAACACTCTCACTTGGTTCTCATAACAATTTTGATTTTTTTTATTCCACCATCATAACTCTTTGTCTATTGGTATCTAACTTCTAGATACATTAAGAATTTCCTTACCTAAATTATTATTATTATTAAACATTTCTATCCACACAGTTTATGAATCATCATTAACAGATCAGATAGTCATTTGAATTAATTTGTCTCTAAAGATTACCACCTTTTCCTTTTTCAGGTTCTCGCACTTAATTTTTGACTCCATAAATTAACGATCATTCTTTCGCATTTAGGTACACGCATATCTGAAACTAAAAGTTTATATTGAGTTATTACACTCACCTTTGGTATAAGTTCGCAATCCCTATAGGTTATTTTATCACCTCTCCTCGTGAGGAAGAAATCTATTTGATTGACATTGAACTCACTTTGTATTTAACTATATACGATCTTTTTTTAAAAAAAAAGAAAAGTGTTTACGAGTATCAAATTGAATATTGTAGCAAACTCTAAAATAGTACCCCCTACCTCATTCCTACTTCTAAAGTTTTTATGTATAGTTTCAAATCCTTCATTATTTTCACTTATATAACTATTTAGATCTCCTCTAATAAATAATTTCTCCACACTAGGTATGATTTATATAAATTTATCTAAATCTTTTCAAAACTGTTGTTTACTAGTTATATCTATACCTAACTTTTAACTCCACCCACTTAATTTCTAGGAAATATATGATATTAATTCTCTATCTAATCATTATTTTATCTCTCCTAATTTACCGATTAAGGATTCTATGTTTCAAGTGACTAAATAAATTCTATCTTCGTGGACTAACTTTTTTACATGTACCCGTCTGCATAAATGTAGGAACCCTTATTAATTTGACACCATATCTAGACAGCAATATAATGCGTTACTTCCGAACAATATCCTAGAGACCGATGCTAACTTGTCACTATACCAAAGATTCGGTGCAGTATGTCGCTAAAAAAAGAAAGTCCTAACAAATTTTTTATATTTGTCTCTTATTTTGATTTTGATAAAAGTTTTATATTAACTATCAATTTACCATAATCCTCTTCATTTATTTGGGTTTGGAACCAACTATGATGAAATTTTATTTCAGTTACTTTTATATTTAAGTAATCGAAGAAAGAGCTTAGACAAGCAATACACATGGGGGTTCATTCTCCCTCCTTGGCCATGAATGCCTCCCCACAACCACATAGCTAATGTCTATCCAGTTTCCAAAGTTTCTTCGGTTCCACCTGTGGGTTTGGTCATCTTGGATGAGATCATTTCAATGCTATTCTCCTTTCCTCTTACAATTAAATGGTCCATGGATTCCCACCGAAATTTCCTCATCCTAGAATATATTTTTTATATACATTTGTATTTACGAACTTAATTTTTATTTCATAATATATAAATTTATAAAATTTTTATCTTAATAAATAAATTTTAAATTAGAAATCAAATTCTCTATTAGCATCAAATTCTTTTTTCTTTTTTTTTTTTTAATTTCTCACAACAACATCTATCTTTGTATACGTGTGTGCGCGCACGCACGTGTGTGTATTTCATCCAAAACAAAGAAGGCTTACTTATTATAGTTGTTACAGCTAAAAATAAGTTGAGCGTGATGACATAAGGTTTACCAACGTTACCACTCCAACGTAAGATGTTCACACTACAAAAAATATGATTTTAGCCACGAACTTTAGTCACGAAAAAAATTCGTCGCTATTTACCCACGAATTTAACGACAAAAATATAATTCGTTGCAAATTAGCCATAAATTTAGCCACGAACAAAAATTCGTGGCTAATTTGCCACAATCCATTTTCGTCGCTAATTTAGCGATGAAAATAATTATGTATTAATTTAACGACGAAATTCATAATCCGTCGCTAAATAGCCACGAATTCGAAGTTCGTGGCAAAATTTAGCCACGAATTCAAAGTTCGTGGTAAAATTTAACCACGGATCAAAAGTTCGTGGCAAAATTTAACCACGGATCAAAAATTCGTAACTAAATAGTTACGGATTACGAATTCGTGGCTAATTAGTCAGGAATTTTTGGTTCGTGGTTAAATTCGTCGCTAATTTGAAATTCTGTTAAATATAATTTTATATTTTTATTAAATATAAATTTATATTTTATATGTTTATTAAATTAGGGTATTTATTTTTATTAAATATATTTTTGTAGTTTTTAAAATATAATTTTGTATTTTTGTTAAAGATAATTTTTTTAATTTTATTAAATATAATTTGGTATTTTTATTAAATATAATTTTATATTTTATATTTTATATTTTTATTAAATTAGTAAATTGTATTTTTAATTGTAAAATTTAGAAAGAAAGTAATGAAGTAAAAAAAAAAAAAAAAAAAGATATATCAGATATAGTGGTTGAGAACACTTCAGATGTCTTCTTAGTTCCACGTTCGAATCTGGATAAATGCATATTTTCTACAAAAATATAAAGTAGCAGGAAGTTGGTTCGTACATGAGCAGGGGCCAGGGCGGGGGCCGGGGAGTGGCCCGGCAGCTTTTAAAATTAAAAATTAAAAATAAAAAATTTAGTCACGGATTTAATCACGAATTCATCAATTCGTAGCTAAATTTAATCACGAATTTTTGAATCCATAGCTAAAATTAGCCACGAATTATAATTTGTGGCTAAATTTTAAATTCGTGGATAAATTTTTGCGACGCGCTATTAGCCACGGATATGAGTTCGTGGTTAAATCCGTCGCTAAATAATTTAGTGATGAATTTTTCTGATATTTTGGTGACTAAATCCATCGCTAATTCGATATTTTTTTGTAGTGTCACATCATTATATTCATCCATTTGCCCCGAAACTATGGTAGGTAAGGCGTGTGATGGAGACGGACTCTTCAATGCTAAGACTACATATTCCAAGTCCTCCAACAACAATTATTAATCACCTCACCTCTCATATCATATCATAAGCAACTCTTCCGTTGCACATCCACCCTTCTCTTTCTCTCTTGTGCGCCAAGCCAACAATGGTTCAAAATTCGTACTAGAAACTTTAACCTTGATTGTTAGTTAATGAATTAGGAGAATATCATGTGACAAGTCAATTGGGGTCACCTAGTATTTGTTCAATTGAAAGAAAAAAGGATATTTTGAGTTAATAAGGAATTCGAGTTCCAAAAAAATAAAAAAGGGGGGGGGGGGAGAATCAACGTGTGTTGGTCTATTATGCTTCCCCATTTTGCGGTGGCTTAGGTGACTGATTCAATTCCTCGTGGTCGTTGTCCTGATACAGATGTGCGAATGGCAATTGATTTTGCTGATTTTTGTCGTGTATTAAGATTTTGTCCTCTCATGATTAAAGTGTGCCAAGAAAAAATTGGCTTCAAAAGAAAAACTTGGTTTCAAGAAAACTATCGACGGTTTTGGTGACTAGTTCACATTAACAAGATAGGGTAGATAGATGTATACGTTTATAGACCCTCTAACTCTATTAGATAGCTGCTGAGTAGAGTGTGACATTGAATAAGTTCATTTTCTTTGTATGAGAGAGAGAGAGAGAGAGAGAGAGAGAGAGGGTTTGGTGTTACCAAGGCATGCAGGGATTAAAAGCTATCAACTAGCCGTGTGTTTAATTATATGATACTAAAATCTCTTAATTAAAATTTTAAATTAAAATATTAAAAATAAAATAATAGGTATCAGAAGAGTCAATTTTTAAATTAAACTCTATAATTATTTGAATTAATTAATCAAATTTTCAGATATCGGTATTAAAATTAAAAAAAAAAAAGATTTAATCCTTGATTGTTCAATGGGACACCAAAATGGCGATCCCATTTGATCGATTCAAATATTATGCATGTAGGGTGATGTCTATGGTTAATAGTTAGAGGTCCTTGACTATCTATTTTGAGAGCTGTTGTTGGAGGCATTTATTTTAATTACCGGAGAAAAGAAGTAGATGTTATATATTTTTAAGAATAAGTAATATTTCAAAAGAATTAATTTATTTTTTAAAATTTTTAATGACTTCTTATATAATTTTTAATGGTATTTTAAAAATTTTTAGTAGTATTATTTTAAAATAACATTAAAATTGTACCCATAAATTTTCTTTTCAAAATTTTATCGGAGGGATTGCGACCATCATGGCTTTTATTAGGAATCAAACACTTACACTAATAGCTTGGCAAAGATGAGTCCTTTGGTTTATGATTTTTCTGTTTTTTTTTTTTATTTAATTTAATTTACCTCATGCGAGAGTAACCCTTTTGTTATTTACCTGGATGAGAGAAAAATTCATAAAAATCAGAAGCGAGGGATGATACTAATTTGGTCAGAAGAGGTGCTTTCAGATTGGGTATTTGTTTGAACAATATGTCCGAAAGTTAAAACGTGTGAAAGTTTTAATTGCAGGTAAGGGGATTTTATTTTTCATAAATTACTCAAATACTTAATTAGATAAGACTATGCTTTTTGGAATTTGAATGAATAAACTCAACCAACTGGGGAATAAGAATGACTTGAGTCAAGTCATTGCCAGTTCAGAGTTCGATTCAATAGTTGATGAGTGAGACGTGTTCATAAATCGAAGGAGTGATCTATGAGTCAGATATTTTAGTTCACACAGAACATGAGCTGTGAGCTGAACTTGAATTAAAATTTGTTCAACTTATTTAGGAAATAAGATGACTTAATATATATATATAAATATATATTATTTAGTATATTTTAAATAAAAATTTAATGTCTTATAGGCATAGAAGTTTGGGAAAAAAAAAAGAGACCACAAAGGAATCGCATTACCATTACCCATGTGGATTTTTTTTTTTCTCAAATTGCTGGATTTGCTCTCTAAACTTGCAAACAAAAATTATAATGTTCTAAAATTTCCTTATTGTTTTTTATTTGGTAAGTTTTTTTATGAAATTGAATAATTTATTGATATTGATTAACTGATTATACCTGTTTTTTTTTCACATTTAATATGATTTATTTTGATATTTGTTCGGTTGACTATTTTTTATTCTTTAATTTTGAAGATTTATTTTGGCAACTCTAATTAGATTATTTCTAAGCTAATAAGTCGTGCCACTTATGAACTTCGTGTGAGTTTAGATTGAGTTTAAAAAAAAAAAACAAAAAAAAAATTAACTCTATGGGCTCTGTTGGAGGTGATTTTTGGACTCCACAATTAATTGCTCCTTTGACTTGAACAGGGATCCAGTATTGAGGAGTTTTTCAGATCTTCTTGGATTAGAAACCTGGAGAGAGCCTGAACTATGGCCCTATGTTGCCCTTGTGTACTGTATGTAGAGTTGACCAGTGCCAGTGCTTAGTTGGGTTGCCAGAGAAACCTGCAAAAATCCTGCTGGAGTTGGCCTGGCAGGAGATTCTGATACTCAAGTCAATAAATATAATAATAGAAAGTTGAGGAGCCTTGGATACGATCCCGTGTCATGTGTATAAAATTTAACCCATATGTATTGTGTACAAAGAACTCTGGATATGGCACTGGGTGGCCTCGGTGCAATATGTACATAGAGAGAGATAATAAACACATTACATGTGTATAATCAAGTGAATATAAAATCGTACCTGAATATATAGAATTAGGGATGAAATCGTATCTCTGATGGTATAGGATCGATATAGAAATCGTACCTCCGATGATGTATTGTTGGATATGAAGCCGAACCTCTAGTGTAGAGAATTAGGCATCCTCTCTCTGTTATATGAGTAGTTGTGTACAGAGTTGTGTGTTGCTCCGAATGGGTAGCCCTTTTCGTGTATTTATAGCCCTCCAAGAGGTATAGATCCAAAATGGTAGGGATTGTGATTAAAGACTTTTAAAATATATAAAATCCTTTAAGATTGAGGAATGTTCAGAATTTCCTTTCTTATCGAGAGTCCAAGAGAATTAGAATTCTAAGGGATTAAGGAAGATTTGAACTTGTTATGGATTTCCTTTCTTATTGAATAATTATAAGAGAGTTGAAATTTTACTAGAATAAGAGAAGTTTTAGTTGTTAGCTAGGTATCATCATTTGCCCCCATTCCTAATGGCATTTTGAAAAAATGGTATTAAAAGTAGAGTGAATTGGTAAACCAGAAGATACATAAAAGTGGAGCATAAAATTAGGCGACTGAGAGATTAGGAGACCAAGAGGTCAAGGGACCAAGAAGTCGAGAGACCAAGAGGTCGAGTAATTGGGAGGTTGAATGACTAGGTGATCGAGTGATTGGAAGATTGAGCGATCAAGAGATCGAGTGAATAGGAGATTGAGTGGTTGGGAAGTTGAATGCTTGGGAGATCAAGTGACCGGGTGATTGGGATACTGAGAAGTCAAGAGACTTGAATGGGAAATTGAGTTATCGGGAGATCGAGTGACCGAGAGATTGAGTGATCAGGAGATCGAGTGACCGTGGGACTATATGACTAAGAGATCGAGTGAGCATGAGATGAGTGATCAGGAGATTGACTGATCAGGAGATCGAGTGACTAGGGAACCGAGAGACCAGGGGACCAAGTTATCGAGAGATCAAGTGATCGACAAATCAAGTGATCGAGAGGTCGAGTGATCGGGGGACCAAGTGATGGGGAGATCGGGTGAGCGTGAGATCGAGTGACCGGGAGATTGAGTGATTGATAGATCGAGTGATCCAGAGATTTAAACGAGAGTGTTCAACCGTGCAGCGATCAAGAGTGTAGAGTACTTGTGTTATGAAAAGCAAAAGTAGAAGTTTTAAAGACTGACGTGGAGTCGTAGATCTCGGTGAGTTCGAGAGGCTAGAGATAGTAGCAAGAGAGAATGGGATCGGACTGCAAGCTATTAAGAGATGGATGGAAGACCGATAGTATAGTCTTCTCATCATAGATAATTTGCTTCCTTCACTATACTTATTCAGTGTATAAGAGCTTGTTTGAAAGAGATTCGTTCATTACCTTTGCATTTTGTTCCCACATTGATCATATATTGGAGTGAATTGAATATTGGGTTGTTATTGAAGGCATTGTAGCCGAGAAAGGATAAAGCATTAGAGCCGAGAGAGTATACTGGAGCAATATTGTAAGTTGTATGATGTGGTGACTAGAGAAAGGGAGTTGTTGGAGTTGATTTTTGCTCCACAGATATCTACTCTTTCGATTAGAGCAGGAGCCGATGACGGTGGTATTCGTCGATTCTTCATAGAAGAGAAACCTACAAAAACCCCACCAAGACTGATTAGGTGAAGAGATTCTGACGCTCAAATCAGTATGAGTGATAAAATAAAGACTGATAATAGTCGTAAACATCATACTCTGATCGTGTATAGAATAAAATACAAAAGCATACCTCTAATCGTATAGAATCGACTACAGAATCATACCTCTGATTGTATAAGATCGAGCATGAAGCCCTACCTTTGTCGGTGTATGTAAATAGGTATGAAACACTCCTCTAAATGACATATAGAATTGGGTATGGAACTCCTCTCTAACTGATGTATAGAATTGTCTCTCTCTCGTATGTAAAAACTGAGTCTCATTTGAGGGTTGCCTATACTCTGATTTATAGTCTTTCCAAAGATGTAGAAAACCCTAGTTTCCTTTTATCTGAAATCTTTCAAAATGGTAAAAATTGTAGTCAAAAACTTCTAAAAGATTTAGACCTACTCGAGATTAATAAAGGTTTAGAATTTTAGAAAGATTTCTTTTTTTCTTTTCGTGAGAATCCATGAGAATTAGGATCCCACGGAAATATAGAAAGATTTGATATTGATGGTGATTGCCTTCCTTATCGGATAATCATGAATAATTTTGAAAACCTATTAAGCAGGGTACCATCATTTGCCCCCACTCCTAATAGTATTTTGAAGAAATGATATTATGAGTATAGTGGATTGTAAGAGGCCTTCCAGGAGACCGAGAGGTCAAGAGATCAGTAGGTTAGTAGACTAAGAAATCAAGTGATCGAGAGATCGAGTCATCGAGATACCGAGATATTAAATGATTGATTTTCTGGAAGATCGAGTGATCAAGAGATTGAGAGCGAGTGACAGAGTCATCGAGCGATCATGAGATTGGCAGATTGACAAGTAGAGTAACCAGGAGATCAAGAGGTCGAACGATCAAGTGATTATGAGACTGACAGTTAAACGATCGAGAAATTACGAGACCGATAAGTCGAATGCTCGAGAGCTTGGGAGACCAACAGGTCGAATGATCGAGCGATTAGAGACTGACAGGTCAAATGATCGAGAGATTATAAGACCAACTGTCAAACGATCGAGAAATTACGAGACCAACAGATCAAACGACCAAGAGAATAGGAGACCGATATGTCGAACGATCGAGAGATTTTGAGACTAACAAGTCGAACGATTAAGCGATTGGGAGACCAACGGATCGAACGATTGAGAGATTACGAGACTAATAGATCGAACGATTGAGAGATTGAGAAATCAACAGGTTGAACGATTGAGAGATTACGAGACCGACAGGTTGAACTATCGAGAGATTGGGAGACCGACAGATCGAACGATTGAGCGATTGAAGACCGACAGGTTGAATGACCAATCAAAACGTCATAGGCCCGTTCGGGAAGTTAGATCCCAATAATAGATCAGGGCATCATGGGCCCGTTTGAGGAGTTAAATTCTAGTGATATTCTCCATTCAGGAGGATTCGTTAGAATTCTATCTATAGGAAATAAACAAAGAGACTGTCGCAAAGAAAAACATAGGGGTCTTACCCAATGAGGGACTTCTTTTGCTTGAGGGAGAGGCAAGAGGGCTTACTGACCATGGATACGTAAATTCTCCGACAGATCTACAGGTTGAGTTATCAGCGGATCGGGAGATCGAGTTTCAATAAGTTGGGTGATCCGAAGATCAGGCGATCGGGAGAAGACATAGGACCCAGAGACTCCCTCAACTGTTTGTCAACTTAGTGGGCTCTGAACCTAGTGGTGATAAGTTTTTCAAGCTGTTCGGGCCATGCTCCATTAGAATTTTAGACAATATTGAGAGCCAAACAGGTGACTAATGGAGAGGGCAACAATTAAGAGATACAAAACCAAGATAGGATTTAACTTACTTTGTCGAGAGCAAATTGAGTGATCTATTAAAAATTACTTGACAGACCAAGAGGTTAAGTATTCAAGAAGTTGGGAGACCCAAAGGTCGCTAGAGATTTGAATATTTGAATGATTCTCAGTCGAATATTGCCTTTGTTTGTTAAATATGAAAATCACATACTGAGTGAATCATAAAGTACCAAGAGGTTAGGAGACCGAGAAACTGAAGGGTCGAGAGGCCAGAGGGTCGTATGACCAGGAGTTTAGGCGAGTAGTGGTCAGGAGTATAGAATGTTTGTGTTATGAAAAGCAAAAGTAAAAGATCCGAAGACTGGCCTGGAGTCTATGTTTTGATAGAGTAATGTAACTCTTGGTGAATGTGAGAGGCTAGAGACTGATGCGAGATAATTGGGATAGGCTTTGCATTCGTGAGTGTTGGATTATTGTCGAAGGTGTTGTAACTGATGGAGTATTAGGTGTCAGAGCCAAGAGAAACAATGTTGCAATTGGTGTGATGCAATTTTGAATGATCGAATGATCCGAAGGTTGAGAGACTGACAAGAGATTCAGAGACCGACAGGTTAAACGGTTGAGAGACAGACAAGAGATTGAGAGGCCGACAGGCCGAATGGTGGAGAGACCAACAGGTCGAATGATCGAATGATTCAGAGGTCGAGAGACTGACAAGAGATTGAGAAACCGATAGACCGAACGGTTGAGAGATCAATAGGAGATTGAGAGGCTGACAAGCCGAACGGTAGAAAAACCGACAGGTCGAATGATCGAATGATCCGGAGGTCAAGAGACTAACAAGAGATTGAGAGGCCGATAGGCCGAACGGTTGAAAGACCGACAAGAAATTGAGAGGCTGACAGGCCTAACGGTGGAGGGACTGACTAGTCGAATGATCAAATATTTCGGAGGTCGAGAGACTGACAAGAGATTGAGAGACCGACAGACCGAACGGTTAAGAAATCGATAGGAGATTAAGAGGTTAACCAACCAAACGGTTGAGAGATAGACAAGAGATTGAGAGACCAACATACCAAATGATGGAGAGATCGATAGGTCGAATGACTTAAGTGAAAGAGTCTAACTGAGCAGTGACCGATAGTGTAGAGACCGATGGACTCCGTTCAAGAGGACTCGTTCTTTTGATAAACGAGGTGTTCTTTACCCGTTCGGTGAGATAAATTCCTAATGATAGATTCTATTCAGGAGGAGTGGCCTCTTCGGGGAGATAAATCACATCGGTAGGTCAGGACGATATCGACCCGTTTGGGAAGATAGATCTCATCGGTAGGTCGAGACGATATCGGCTCGTTCGGGGAGATTGAACCTATCGGTAGGTCGGGGTGACACAAACTCATTCAAGGAGATAAATCCCATTGGTAGGTCAGACGACATCAGCCCGTTAGGGGAGATATATCCCATCAGTAGGTTGGGCGACATTGGCCCATTCGAGGAGATTGATCCCATAAGTAGGTCAGGATGATATAGGCTCATTCAGGGAGATAAATCTCATCGGTACGTCAAGGCGACATCGGTCCGTTAGGGGAGATATATCCTATCAGTAGATTGGGGCAACATCGGCCCGTTCGGGAAGATTGATCCCATCCATAGGTCAGGCCGATATCGGTTCGTTAGAAGAGATAGATCTCATCGGTAGGGTGGGGCGACATCGGTCCATTCAGAGAGATTGATCCCATCGGTAGGTCGAGGCGATACAGACCCATTCGAGAAGATAAATTCCATCCGTAGGTCAGGGCGATATTGGTCCGTTCGAGGAGATAGATCCCATCAATAGATTGGGGCAGCATAGGCCTATTCGGAAAGATAGATCCTATCGATAGATGGGGGCGACATGGCTTATTCGAGAAGATAGATCCCATTGGTAGATCAAGGCGGCATCGGCCCGCTCAGGGAGATTGATCCCATTGGTAGTTCAGGGTAATATCGGCTCGTTAGGGGAGATAGATCCTATCGGTTGGTCGGGGCGACATCGGCCCGTTCAAGGAGATTGATCCCATCGGTAGGTCGGTGTGACATAAACTCATTCGGGGAGATAAATGTCATCCGTAGGTCAAGGCGACATTGGCTCGTTCGGGGAGATTGATCCAATTGATAGGTCGGGCGACATCGGCCTGTTTGGAAACATTGATCCCATTGGTAGGTCAGGGCGACATGAGCCCGTTTGGGGAGATAGATCTTATCGGTAGATCGGGGTAGCATGGGTCTGTTCAGGGAGATAGATCCCAATGATAAATTGGGATGACATGGACCCGTTCAAAGAGATAAAATACCATACGACAGACAATTGACAAATTATCCACACAAGATTGAGAGAATGGGGACGAGAGACTTGCCTAACAAGGAATAGCCCCGACTGCCTTGTCCTGATTGTCACTTAGTCAAATGAACTCAAGTTGTTGAGTGGAAGTGAAGCAAGATTTGAAATTTCTATGACTGGTTAGTCAATCGTTCGCACAGACAGTGCCAATCTATTGGAGTCATTTTTTGCTTCACAGATACCTACTCTTCCGACTGGAGCGGGGAGCCGATGATGGTAGTGTTTGTCGGGTCTTCACAGATTAGAAACCTACAAAAACCCCATTGGGTTGACTCAGTGGGAGGACTCCTGTACTTAAGTCAGTATGAGTGATAAAATAATGACTGATAATAACCGTAGATATCATACCTCCGATCGTGTATAGAGTAAAATACGAAAGCATACCTCTGATCGTATAGAATCAGCTATAGAATCATACCTCTGATCATATAAGATTGAGCATAAAACCTTACCTTCGTCGATATATGTAAATGCGTTTGAAACCCCCTTCTAAATGATATATAGAATTGGATATGAAACTCCTCTCTAATTGATGTATAGAATTGCATCTCTTTAGTGTGTAAAAACTGAGTCCCCTCTGAGAGTTGCCTATACTATGTATTTATAGTCTTTCTAAAGGTGTAGAAAACCCTAGTTTTCTTTGTCTGAAGTCTTTCAAAATGGTAAGAATTGTAGTCAAAGATTTCTGAAAGATTTGGACTTACTCAAGATTGAAAAAGGTTTAGAATTTTACAAAGATTCCTTTTCTTCATGAGAGTCCATGAGAATTAGGATCCTATAGAAGTACTGAAAGATTTGATCTTTATGGTGATTGCCTTCCTTATCGGATAACCATGAATAATTTTGGAAACCTATTAAGTAGGGTATCATCAGGAGTTAAATGTCATCCAATGTAGTAGTAGCCACAAAAAACCGAGAGAAAAGAATTTGAATCCCGTCCAAAAGTCGGGGCCCATATGTAAACAGAAGAGTAAGTTAAGAGACTAACATCTGAAGCATAGAGTCAAGAGAATATCATATAAGGTGTACAGCCAAGAAAGTACCATTTGGGGTGTAAGGCTGAGAAAATACCATTTGGGGCTTAAGGCTAAGAAAATACTATATAAGGCGTGTAGCCGAGAGAATGTCGTCTGGAGTGTAAGGTCAAGGAATTACCATATGAGGCATATAGTTGAGAAAATACTATATGAGGTGTAAAGCCAAGAGAATACCATATGAGTTATACAGCCAAGAGAATTCTGTTTAGGGCGTAAGGCCAAGGAAATACCATATGAGGCGTATAGCTGAGAAAATACCATATTAGGCATCAAGCCAAGAGAATGCCATATTAGACATACAGCCAAGAGAATACCATATGGGGCATAAGGCCAAAAGAATACCATATAAGACTTACAGCCGAGAAAATACCACATGAGGTATAAATCCAAGAGAATTCTATATGAGACATACAGCCAAGAGAATACCATTTGGAACGAAGGTTAAGGAAATACAATATGAGGTATACAACCGAGAGAGTACTGTCTGGGGATGAGACCAAGGAAATACCATACGAGGCGTACAGACAAGAGAATACCATCTGAGGCATAAAGCTGAGAGTGGGAGTTAGATCCCATGTCGAATTAGGCATAGAGCCAAGCGAGTGAGTTGTGTTTACCCGATTAGAAGTTATATCCCATATTGACGACACCTTTGCTCGGTTGAGATAGTGGGTCATGTTTACCTATCTACGAGATAGATCCCTTATTGATGACACATCCATTCGATCAGGAAAGTGGTCTGTGTCTAACCGTCTGGGAGATACATCTCTTATTGACAACATATATGTTCGATTGGAGAGTGGACTATGTCTACCAGTCTAAGAGATGCATCATTTATTGATAACACATTCGTTCGATTGGGAGAGTAGGTCATATCTACCCAATGACACATTCATTTGGTCAGGAGAGTGGGTCATGTCTATCCGACTAGGAGATATATCCCTTATTGATGAAACGTTTGCGGCATTAGAGCTGAGAGAGTACCATAAGATAGATAGCTGAGAGATTATCCACCTGAGGCCAAATAGGTATGATCGAGAGAGTATGAGCCTATAAAAGAAAACATAGCAGACTAGAGCCTTACCGAGAGATTATCCGAAGCTGCTGACTACCGGGTATAAGGGTCAAGTCTCACGATTGCTCAAAAGAATAGGATTTCGAAAGAGCTCAACAAAATCAATCTTCATAGTTACCTAGCAAAGGGGTACTCCTAACAGTGTTCTCAGTGATAAAATTGCCTTTGATTATTACTCGGCCGACTTGATGGATTTGGATCATAGTTAAGCACTCTAGTGCTGAGAGGTGTGTTGAGTGAACCTAGGCTATTGGTGTAAATCTGGTTGGGTGCTAAGACCCATATTAATGACACATTTCGAGGCATGTAGTCTAGAAATTGCTTAATGAAGGGAGACCCCTAACTGTACTATCACCAATCGAAAGTCATTTTTGATTATGAGGAATTCGATAGATTTAGATCGTGGTTGAGCACTCCAATACAGAGAAATGTTCTGGATTAGGTTGTCGGTGTCGAGCAGGGCAAGAAATTAGACGTTCATTCCCCGCTTTGTAGATGCCCTTTAAAGGCGTCGTCTCTATTTCTATTCTTTGGAAAAATGAAACAGGGCGTAAAATTTCTTCGGCTAGTTAGTTAGTTGTTTTCTAAGGATGGTGTCAATTTATTGGAGGTGATTTTTAAACTCCACAATTAATTGCTCTTTCTACTCGAGCAGGGAGCTGTTGCCGAGGAGTTCATTTGATCTTCTTGGATTGGAAAAATGGAGAGAGCCTGAACTATAGCTTTGTGTTGTCTCAATGTACCGTATGTAGAATTGACCGGGGCAGGTGCTCAATTGGGTTGCAATCAATGGAGAAACCTGCAAAAACTTTGACGGGGCCAATCCGGCGGAAGGACTCTGATACTCAAGTCAGTTAGTGTAATAATAGAAAACTAAGAAGTCTCGGATATGGCCCTGTGTCATGTGTGTAGAATTTACCTTCATGTGTATTGTGTATAGAGAACTTTGAATATGGCCTTGGCTGGTCTCGGTGCAATATGTACTTAAAGAGAGGTAATAAACACATTACATATGTATAATCGAGTGAGTATAAAATTGTACCTGAATGTATAGAATTAGACATGAAATCGTATCTCCAATGGTATAGGATCGACGTAGAAATCGTATCTCTGATGGTGTATAGTTGGGCATGAAACCATACCTCTGATGTGGAGAATTAGCCATCCTCCCACTGTTTAAGTAGTCGTGTATAGAGCTATGTGTTGTGCCGAATGGGTTTTTTTTGCTCTGTATATGTAATGCTCCAAGAGGTGTTGAAAACCCTAATTTTCTTCAATATAAGATCTTTCAAAATGGTATGGTTTGTGATCAAAGATTTTTAAAATATATAGAATTTTTTGAATTTGAGGAAGGTTTAGAATTTCTTTCCTTATTGAGAGTTCAAGAAAACTAAAATTTTAGGGATATGAAGGAAAATTTGAACTTATTAGGAATTTCTTTCTTATCTTAGAGATCTCGATTTCAAACCCTTTCCTATGTATAAAAAAATTTTAAATACCATTTATACCTCCCATGCACAATTCCATTATGTAAATTTTGAATATGGTCAAGTGTCCAACTCTATTCCTTGGAAAATTTGGCTTACAAACATTAACTTAATAACAACACATATATAATAAAAGTCATTATTTGCCCTTATAAATTATAATTCTATCTTTTTTAAAATTATATTTTCCATGTCCCATTTTAATTGTCTCTTTGGTTTTTTTTTTTTTTTCCACACGGATTAAGAAATATAATAAATGATATCACATTATCTAACTACCCTTTAGGGGGAAAGAACCGTGATTGGCCAGTTATTATGTTGGGGAAATATCAACAAATTGCAGAAGAGAAATGTGTGATAGTTGCCATTCCCTCAAAATTAATGGAGCAAAAAAATATTAAAATAAAAATAAATTTAAGAAGGATATAATAGGGAATTTAACATTTTCAAATATTTCAAAACATTAAGTGGAGAAATATTTTGGGGTATCTTAAAAAGCAGTAGACAAACAAAATAAGACAGAGAGATGAATGTTCTTGCATGGCCATTTGAATGATAAAAAGTTATTATTCAAGTATCTTTTCTGAGATCGAGTTTCACTCCTTCATAGATATATATATTTTCGTGATTTTTATGTCTTCCTATTTAATAATAAAAAAGACAGATTTTTTTTTTCAATAAACACCTGCAAGGAAAACAATAAGAGTAATTTTTTTCTCATAAAACTATTGAATAAATCAGAAATATTTCTAAAAATTTAAATTATTTTTAAAAAAAAAAAATTATACCAACTAATAGACTATACGTGTTAAATGTGTTCATAATGTGGAGATAGAATTTGGGTGACGGGTAACCCCGTAATCGAAGACCTTGACTTCATTGTTTTGGAATACTACAAGCATCTTTTTGAGGGGCCATGGATGACACGTCCAAAATGAAACCATCTCATTGCCATTTCAAACGCAGGGCCACTCCACTCATGTCCATTTGCATCTCTCCATACGTTGGAAAATGAAATATTATTCTCTTATAAAGAAACTCCATCAAAATATCATTTTTTAATCGATAAAATGCCTCAAAAAAGAAATTATCGGTGATATTATGTAAAGTAATTTCTCATTTCTATTCCTACTTTTGCCATCTATTAACAAAATTCAAATAAGGGCTCTCCGGTTTAGTGCGAGGGTAATAAGTATATATGTATGTAGTTTTTTTTTTGTATTTTTGTAAATAAATTATTTTTATGTCTAAAATTTATGATCTTAAAAACACCAGAGAAGCAACTCAGTCATTATATCAAAATTCATCCTTATTAACAAAATTCAAAAGAAAAACTGTGCATTAAAATGGGATTTTGAGCATGCAGGTTGAGCTTAAGTTTTTCATTTCTCATCAGTAAATATTCCATATGACATTCAAAAAGGTCGGTCCAATCCTTTTATTTTATTTTTTGATTTAATAGGAGACTCGTGTCCTTGATGTTACATAATAGAGAATAACTTTCTTGAGGCATATATAATCCAAATTGCTCCAAAATTGTTTTTAATCTTACTTAATTTGATTCGACTTTTATAACTAATTGAGTTACATCTAATTTATAAAAAGAAAAAAGGTATTTTTTTTCATTAAATAGGTTTGAAATAGATTTGATCTATTTTTCTTTGGCATAACTTATTAGTCTGGCAAGTCGATAGTCAACACATAAAATATTTTTTATATGAAATATATTTTCAATTATATAATTATTTTATATATTATATTAAGATTTTTATACTTAACAATGACATCATAAATTTTTTTTCCTATTTAGGATTTATTTATACGTCTAATGTCACTACAAAAAAATACCGAATTAGCGACGGATTTAACCACAAAAATATCAGAAAAATTCGTGACTAAATTGTTTAGCGATGAATTTAGCCACGAACTCATATCCGTAACTAATAGCGCATCGCAAAAATTTAGCCACGAATTTTTGAATTCATGACTAAATTTAGCCACGAATTCAAAATTTAGCCACGAATTCTAATTCGTGGCTAAATTCGTGACTAATTTTAGCCACGGATTCAAAAATTCGTGACTAAATCCGTAACTAAATTTTTTATTTTATATTTTTAATTTTAAAAGCCGTCGGCCCACCGTCGACGGCCGCCAATTCGTGGTTAAATCCGTGGCTAAATTTTTCATTTTATATTTTTAATTTTAAAAGCGGCCGGCCCACTCGCCGGCCCCCGCTCGTGTATGAATCAACTTCCTGCTGCTTTATATTTTTGTAGAAAATGTGCATTTATTCAGATTCGAATTTGGGACCAAGAGGACATCTAGAGCATTCTCAACCACTATGTCATATTAACTTATCTGATATACATTTTTTTTTATTTCATTACTTTCTTTCTAATTTTTATCATTAAAAATACAATTTACTAATTTAATAAAAATATAAAATATAAAATTATATTTAATAAAAATACAAATTATATTTAATAGAATTAAAAATTTATCTTTAACAAAAATACAAAATTATATTTTAAAAAATACAAAAATATATTTAATAAAAATCAATACCCTAATTTAATAAACATATAAAATATAAATTTATGTTTAATAAAAATATAAAATTATATTTAACAGAATTTCAAATTAGCGACGAATTTAACCACGAACATATTCGTGGCTAATTAGCCACGAATTTAGCCACGGACCAAAAATTCGTGGCTAATTAGCCATGAATTTCGAATTTCATGGCTAAATTTTGCCACAAACTTCGAATTTCGTGGCTAAATTTTGTCACGAATTTCGAATTCGTGGCTAAATTTTGTCACAAATGAGAAATTCGTAGCTATTTAGCGACGGATTATGAATTTCGTCGCTAAATTAGCGACGAAAATGGATTCGTGGCTAATTTGCAACGAATTATATTTTTGTCGTTAAATTCGTGGATAAATAGCGACGAATCTTTTCCGTGGTTAAAGTCCGTAGCTAAAATCATGTTTTTTTTGTAGTGGTGATCTAATAAGTTAACAAGTCAAGCTTAGTTAAATTTATAAATAAACGAGACAAAGTCTAATTTTTGGATGTATCAAAGATTACAAACTCGAATCAGGTCAATAATTATAATAGCTTGAGGTGTTAAGATCTTGATCCGACTTATTGTTGCTGCTGATAAAACTATTAAATAAATTTTATCATGTGTGTTATAAATGATAAGGAATTTGAATGGATGTCCATTGGTTTTTGGTTTTTCTAGATGACTCTTAATTTTTGAGTTAATACATTTAATGAATGTAACATTTCATTGTATAACTTTTAGTTTATCACATTTAATGAGAGTGACCTATTGTATTCCTTCCAAGTGTCTATAAATTGGTCTTATTGTAATCTCATTTGAGATATATATCAAGAAGATAAAATAAGATCTTATTCTATCTGGTTTCTCTCTATATACATTGTATTTAAATTCTCTTTTGAGTTAGGTTTTACTTTTGTAATATTTCGATCCAAATTGTGGGCTTCAAAAATCAAAGTTCTATAACACGTTATCAGTACGAAATTGCTCGTGGGATCGTAAATCATCACACACAAGGTAAGATGATCTTATACTTAATTTTTGTTCTTGATCTATTCATACATATCTTGATATTTTTAATATGTTGTTGGCTATTTAATAAGAAAATTAGTATTTTGGTCTTGAATCAAAACTGTGATTTAGTAGAAATTTAGATGCTTGCTTAGTTGGTTAGTACTAGATCCTACCAGTTTACTATGATTTATAGAAGAGACTTTATGGATGGCATTTCTTATTTAGCAATTTTAGCTTCTTCTTGAATAGTTCAATTATCTTTATTTAGTCATGTTGGTCTCAATGTTGAAAAGGGAGATATATGCAAATTTTATTTGGTTAAGATAATATTTATTTGACACAAATTTTGTTTATAATATTTTACAAGATAAGAAATATTCTATGAATTATTTTATGACCATATAAGTTGTCTACATACAAATAATTCTCTTGAAGAGATATCATTTCTTTTGGTACTCTTGAAGAGTTGTGAATTTACACTAACTGTTAATGCTCCCGAAGAGCCATTTATTAAACTGCTTTTGAAGAGCCATGTAATACACTATTAGTGCTCCCAAAGAGCCATATCATGAATTTTAAAATATTCTCATTTTTATCGGTGTTCCAGAAAAACCACAATCCATAGTGCTTCTGAAAAGCCATGGTTTATGAATTTCCTTATAATTAAAAATTTATATGAATAATTTTATATAGCATACAAAATTTTTAGTGTATTTTCTTTTGTGATAATAAGTGTAATCATAGTTCATCAATAGGTTCTCTTAAAGAAGCTTTAATTATTTTCACACTCGTATATTACTACTACTATAACCCATTGTCTTTGGAAGCAACTTTACTCTATTTAAGATACCTTAGCCTAATTGATTGTTGAAATGATAAAATGACCAACAATGTCCCCTTAGGTATTCTATTATACCCAAAAATGTGAAATAATTGATTTGAGAAAAAATCTTATCATCAAAAATTAATTTTCCATATTTTATTTTGATTGAATCTCATTATATATGAAATAATTGATTACTTTCTATATATGAAATATTTGAGAAATTTCAAAAGAATAATTCTATCATGAATTTGAATCGTTTTAAATTTTGGTTATTTAATGATATTATTTTTATTAGGAGTCAATGCTATTTATAAATTGAATTTATAAAGAAAATCATATTATTGTAAATATTAGTAAGATAGTCATAAATACGTATTTATATGACTTGTATATATGTATTGATTTATTTGAAAGTAACGATATAAATATTTATATATTGGATATTTGATTCAATTGTTTTAAATATCATTTATTCATCCATTCCCTAAAATGAATGTGACAAGATATAATTATTTTTATGAATCATCGACATGGGCCGATGCTAAAATGTAAATATGGTCAAGATAGTGATCATTTTTATGGCAATCATTTTTAGAATATATCTTACCACATGAAGTGAGAGAAATAAAAAAATGATAAAAATGATCCAAACAGAAAAATATGGATAGCATGTGCTATTGATGTGGGGTAAATAGACATCGGTCGTTTACCTGTCGTACATAGAGTATCTTGTTACTTTTTATCAAGTCTTATTAAAAGAAAAAGATAAACGTATGGGGGCAATTCTTTTTGGATCAAAATTACGACCTTGATAATATTTTTGAGGGCCCAATAAATTTGCCTTATTTAGATATTGGTAATTTTTTTATAATGATGATATTAATGAATATTTATTTTTTTAATTATTATTTATTGCAAAAATTTCATTATTTATTTATTTCACAGAAATCTATGGATATTATTGCATCCAGTATTGAATCCAACATCGAATATGAGGATCTCTGTTCTGAAGACAGTGCCACTGCATATACAATCCTCAAAAGATGCTTCTCTCATCTTAATATGGAAAAACAAAATATAGCTACTATATTCGGTAGTGTAACCTTGATTGAAGGCTCTTGAAGAGCAAATATTTTATTATCAAGAGGGGCAAATTTTATGATTAGTGATGCATTATTTTCATCCAAGTTTCACAAAAATTTAATGCATTTCAAAGAATTCGTCTCAATGGCTATCATATAGAGACAATTAATGTGGGAAATATTGAATATTTACATATCACTAACATCAAATTTGGACATCAACAAATATTTGAGAGATTATCAGTTTTTCTGATTGACCAATTGAAGTAAATGCAATAATAAACCAGAAGTTTACTGATTCAAATACATTATTATTATAGCATAATCGATTGGTTCATCCAGGATGTGTAATGAAGCAATGACTTATTGAAAATTTTCACTGAACATCTATTGAAGAACCTAAAGATTCTTCAATTTCATCACTTTTCATGTGCTGCATATTATCAAGGTGAACTAATAATAACTATCACCAATAAATTGGGATTGAATCCCCTAAATCGAATATATGGTGATATATGTAGACTGATTTATCCACCATGCAAACCATTTAGATATTTTATGAGTTTAATTGATGAGTTTATAAGATGGTCATATATATATGCATATTATCAACTCAAAACATGATGTTTTCGAGGTTATTTGTTCAAATAATCTGATTACGCGCTTAATTTTTTGATTATATTATCGAAACTATTCACCTTGATAATATTGAGCAATTTTGCATGTCTATTAGACTTAAGGTTCATAACCAAAATGGTCGGACAGCGTTATTTATTTAATGTCTCCCATTAATTACGAGACAATTGCTTATATAGACTCTGCGTAAATGCTTAGGGACATGCAATACCAAATTCTCTCCCTTACAATTGGTTTTTAGACAAGAATTTTATTTACGTACTTTTCGTTGTGTTATATATGTCCCCTCCACATAGAACCAAAATGGGATCTCAAAAGAGATTAGAGATATGTGTTGAATATGAATTTCGTTTTATTATCAAATACCTTAAGCCATCCACAGGAGATATTTTTACAGCTCAATTTACTAATTGTCTTTTTTATGAAACAATTTTTCCAACTTTAGGGGGGAGATAATACAAGGAGAAAGTTGGAAAAAGAGATTACCTGAAGTAATTTATCTTAAAAAAACAAAGATTATCTGGAGTACTTCATCCTTAATTTATCTTGATTTTTATACAAAAATATTATGGACTAGAAGTTCAACGAATAATTCATTTGAAACAGATTGCAAACCAACTGTCAAATAATTTTCTACTTCAAAATGGATAACTAAATCACATATTTCTGCTGAGAATGCTCCCATCAAAATTAATGTCCCTGAAGGGCATCTAACAATAAATGAAGCTAAACCATGCCTGAAGTGTGGAAAATCAAAGATAATAAAAAGCCCCAAAAGAAAAGGGAAGGAAATAGTCAAATTGACCATATTGAAGAAGTTGTGATTCAATCAATGATAATCTTCCTAGAGCATGCGAAAAATTTAGAAATATGAATTAATTATATGAGAATATGGGATTGAAAAAAAAATACTATTTTGTATACAATGTGACAGTTGATGTTCTGAATGAAAATAATGATTTTGGGTCCACGACTATAAAAGAATATAAATTAAGAGATGATTGGTCAAAATGGAATGACGCAATTCAAGCCTAAGTATAGTCTTTCTCAAAACATATGGTTTTTGGTCTCATTGTTAAAACACCTGAATGTGTTAAACTAATGGATTACAAATGAATATTTATGTGAAAAATAAGATTATATGGTACAAAACCTAATTTGAAACACAAGGTTTTTGTAAAAACCGGGTATTGATTACAAAGAGATATAATCCCCTATGATGGATACAATTATATTGCGCTACCTTATTGATTTAAAGTATATGTAAGTAATGGACATTGTCACTACATACCTATATGGTGCACTAGATAGTGATATATACATGAAAGTCCCAAAAGGACTAAAAATGCCTTAAGCATATAATTCAAATTCTCAAGAATTATTTTCTATTAGAATACAAAGATCTTTGTGTGGATTAAAACAATACGGGCGTATGTGGTATAATCACCTCACTAAATATTTATTAATAATATTTATTCATGTATTTTTTTAAAAGAGTACGAGTATGAATTTGTTGATGATTTAAATCTCATTAGAACTCTTGAAGAGCTCCCTATTGCAATAAATTATTCAAAAAAAAGATTTGAAATGAAAGATTTTGGAAAAACAAAATTTTGTTTCGACTGTAGTTCAATTATTAAAATGGTGAAATTTTAATCCATCAGTTTATTTATACTGAGAAAGTTTTAAAATGATTTAATATGGATATCCATTAACTATGCCAATGGTAGTTTGTTCACTTGATGTATAAAAGAATCCTTTTTCGACCTCGAGAGTATAACGAGGAAATTTTTGGTCCTGAAGTATTATATCTAAATGCAATTACTATATTGATACTCGACCGGATATAGTTTTGCTATGAACTTATTAGCAAGATGTAGTACCGCTCCAACCAGAAGATATTGGAATGGAATTAAGCATATCCTATGATATCTCTAAGGTACAATTGAAATGGGTTTATTTTATTCAAACAGGTCAAATGCACAATAAATTGGATATACAGATGATAGATATTTGTTTGATCCACATAAAACTTGTTCTCAAATGGTTCTGTATTTATACTGTCTTATCTTGGAGATCTATGAACCAAACAATGAAACTTACATCATTAAACATGTTGAGATATTAGCTAATTCATGATGTACGTCATGAATATGTGTGGATCAAATCAATAGTTAATCACATTGAAGTATCATGTGATTTACCTAATAAAAGAAAAACTCTCATAATATTATATGAGGACAATATTGTGTGCATATCCCAATTAAATGGTGGAATTATTAATAGTGACAAAACAAAGTATATATCCCCAAATTGTTTTTCACACATGATTTAATATAAAATGAAGATATTGATTTTCAGAATATTCAATAAAGTGAAAATCTTACAGATTTGTTCACAAAGATATTACGCACCACAATATTTAAGAAATGATTTATACGATTGGAATATGATGTTTTAAAGATATTATGTGACACTTTCATCAGGGGGAGTATAAGAAAAGATGTACTCTTTTTCCTTCGTTAGGGTTTTTGTCCTACTGAGTTTTTCCGTAGTAAGATTTTAATGAGACATATTCCTTATACAGTGGACATCCAAGGAGGAGTGTTATAAATAATAAGGAATTTGAATGGATGTCCATTAGCTTTTGGTTTTTCTAGATGACTCTTGATTTTTGAGTTAATACATTTAATAAATATTACTTTCATTGTATAACTTTTAGTTTATCACATTTAATAAGAGTGACTTATTGTGTTCCTTCCAAGTGTCTATAAATTGGTCTTATTGTAATCTCATTTGAGATATATATCAAAAAGATAAAATAAGATCTTATTCTCTCTCATTTCTTTCTCTATATACATTATATTTAAATTCTCTTTTGAGTTAGATTTTACCTTTATAGTATTTCGATCCAAATTGTAGGCTTTAAAAACCAAAGCTCTATAACAATGTGTATTTTTTAAATAAAAAATTTCTCGAGACACTAAATGCAATTATTGGAAAAAAAAATACTATTTCTCATCGGTTAAAAAAAAATTAGAGTTGATGTGAAATATTTCAATTGCCTTATTAATTAATTAATTAATTAATTTTCATCTTTATATTATGACAATCCATTTAGACTGCAAAAGAATAGCAATTCTCATATTAATATAAATCATTTCAAAATTACAGAATGGAAAACACCAAGAAAGTGGTTGTTAAACATACTGTTCAATCTCGTGTCAGTGCCAGAAGATACGATGGTACAGGATTTCTAGAGATTGGCATGTTCTATCATCTTTGTTTATTTATTTATTTATTTTTCTTCCTTCTTAGACTGATGACTCATTGCAGTGGGAAAATGGTAAAGTTAGGACTAGGTGGGAAGGGATAGGATTAGGATATTACCATTACCTCTAGGGCACGTTTGGCAACCAATTTTCTTTCAATAGCCCCGTAAAAAATCCTTTTTTTTTTCATTTTAATAAATAAAAAATACATGATTTTATTAATGCCAAAAAAATAGCGTATTATACACTTTAAAATTATTATTAATTCAATGATTTAGGGTTCAAAAAATAATCGTACCACAGAATTTCTTTTTCTTGCCAAACACATCCTTAGCACATTCTCGTTATGAATTTATCGTGTAAAATCTAAAAGAAGACAGCAGAGTGAGGATTAACTTTATTACAAATATTTTCTTTTTTTCCTATTCAAAAACCATCTTTCTTAGAAAACTATGGATGCCAAGAAAAGTCTTCGTACACACATTCGGGCATGAGAAAAATTTAGACATTGGAAGACACATGTCTTGACAAGAAAATCTATTCACTGCTATTATTGAAGTCATATTGATTAAAAAACTTGCTACTTATTTATACAAAAAACCTATTCACCGATTACATTGTTATAAGTTAAGAGTAGGTACAGCACAAATAGAGATCTATTAAATTGGACTCAAATAACACTTAAATAGAATTATTCAAAACATAATTCTAAACACTGATTGGTTATACAAAAAACGTGATAAAATAATTGACCCTTAAATTTAGCAGATTAATAGAATATTTGATCCTTATTTCTAGGCTTGTATCTAGCCTAATGATTAATTGTATATTTAGTCATGTATTATATATATGTATACTCTTATAGTTCTGAAATGCAAATTGTACAAAGGAAGGCAAAATCATTCTTTGAATAAGTTCTCTTCCAATATGGTATTAGAACCACATTAGAAAACCTAGCATCCCTCTCCCACCACCAAGAAATCTTTTTTAATATGCTCTGTACTTGCCTCTTACGAGGATCCTGTGTATCAGAACGAGTTTAGTTAATTTCTTGGACATTTAAAAATAATCCAAGTGTAGTTTATTTTTTTAGTCAAATCTCTCCCTCTCTCTCACAAAGACAACAAAAAAAAAATCGTTGGTCTTCACTCTCTCCGAAAGCCTTCTTACACTTCTCAAATCTCACCCTCCGCTAACAATATTCTTGTCAATCTCTCAAATCTAATTCAAAGAGAGAATCATTCTATTTTGACTTTCTTTACCAGCACCATCCACTCTAAGAGGCATTTGACTCGTACTTAGGAATCGGAATCGGAATCGGAATAGGAATCAAAATCAGAATAAAAAATCTTAAAAATCGGAATCGGAATCAGAATCAAAATTTGATACTCCTTATTTGGTTCAAACTTTGAAATGGATATAATTATCATTGTTGATATTTTGTTTGCATGTGTTTTGGAATGATATTCGTATAATTGTCAAGTTTGTCCCTGATAAAAAATATTTTTATGATTTAAAATGTTTTTATATTAAAAAAATAGAAACCTTACTCTCAAAAAAACATTACTTATTTTTATTCAAAAATAAAAAATGGAATGAAAAAATTATTGTTTATCAAAGAAATATTGAAATAATTATAATAGGTCTGAGGTGTCTATCACAAGATTCAAAATCTTGAACCATTTTAAAGATTCAGAATCTCACAAGATCTGAATCCAAAATCATGTCAAATACCCCCTGTTAGCCATGTAAAAAACCAAAAAATAGAGTCAGAACAAATCTTTAACTTGATTTTCTGACGACCTGAGTTGCCGCCGATGACTCAAAAATTAATAAATCACCAACTCTAGGTTGTTGGAAAATCAAGTTAAAGGTGTGTTCTGAGTTTTTTTTTTTTTTTTCTGATTTTTCACATAGCTGATGGGGTATTCGACATAATTTTGAATTCAGATGTTGTGAGATTTTGAATCTACTTTTTAAAGTTGAATTATTTTATGAAATATTATTTTTAAAATTGTTCAAAAATCATAGGAAAAGGAATTCAGATAAGAAAGTTATGAACAGTAAAAGTTTGTTATTTGAAATAGAATTAAAAATCTGTATTATTTCAGTTTGCGACGTGGGGTTTTTGAGTATATTTTTCTCTATGATTTTGAGAGTTTCAAATATAATTTTCTAACAATCAATTAATCTACCAAGTATCAAATTTACAATGGTCTAAAAATTTTAGAAAAATATTCATTATAGAAAGAGAAATAGAAACCCAAAAATACTACTTTAAAACTATCGAAAAATAATGAGAGGTTAAATTTTTAGATTCTGATAACAGTTTTTAGATCAGTGATCCATTTTCTCACAGCAAAAACATGTTTCTTTCGGAACCCTTTCTATGGTTAATTTTTAATTTTTAACAATTTTTAATTTTTGGTTAATTTTTATTAATTTTTCTAATTATTGGTTAATTTCTAATTAATAAAAATTTATTGATTATGTTTGTTAATTAGAAAATTAATAATAATTTTTTATTAATTGTATATTTTCTTTTTAATTAATTTTAAACAATTTTTTAAGTATTGATTACTATTTTTGATAATTTTTAAATAATTTTTAATATTGATTAATGATAATTTTAATTAATTTTTAACATCTTTTTAATTATTAATTTATTATTTAATATTGATGGATATTATTGTTTAATATTTAATTTTTTTTAATAATATTGGCTAATATTTAATTTAATAATAGTTTTTTAATAATAGATTTTTATTAATATTTAATTTTTTATTAATTTAATAGTTTTTATTAATTTTTTAGTAATATTTTTTAATAATTTAATAAAACTATTTAATATTAGATTAGATTTAAAAAAAACAAAAAAAAATGGTAGAAAGCCAGAATATCACTCTCACTTTTCCAAAAAGCCCGAGTAGCATTCTCGCTTTCCAGAAAGCGCGAGTGTCACTCGCGTTTTCTTCTTTTTTCTTTTGAAAAAAAAAGAGAGAAAGCGTGATTATCATTTGCAATTCTCCTAGTTTTGGAACAAAAAAAAAAGGACACCACTTGAAGAATTTAAACAGGAAAAGACACCACTTTGGGAAATAGCTCGGATTAAGATATTATCTTTACTTCTAGGGCACGTTTGGCATCCAATTTTTCTTTCACCGGCCCTATAAAAAACCTTTTTTTTCATTTTAATAAATAAAAAGTACATAATTTTGTTAATACTAAAAAAATTAGCATATTATTCACTTTAAAATTATTATTAATTAGATGATTTGAGGGTTTAAAAAATAATCATACAACATAATTTCTTTTCTTGCCAAAGACATCCTTATCACGTTCTCTTTTTGTAATTATCATGAGAAAAATCTAAAAGAAGACAGTAGAGTTGATTACAAATATTTTACTTTTTTCCCATTTAAAACCCATGCTTCTTAGAAAACTATGGATGCTGAGAACAGTCTTCATGCATACATGCATGCATGAAAAAAATTTAGACATTGGAAAACACATGTTTTGATAAGAAAATCTATTCACTACTATTATTGAAGTCATATTGATTAAAAAACTTGCTACTTATCTGTAGAAAACACTACCAAAAAAAAAATACGATTTTAGCGGCGGAATTTGATGAGGGAAAAAATTCATCTCTATTTTATAATGAATTTAGCAACGAAAATGGGTTATGTCACTATTTTGCATTTAAATTTACAATTCGTAGCTAAATTCGTCGCTAATTGGCGATAAAAATATTTTTGTTACAAAATTTGTCGCTAATTAGTGATAAATAGAAATTTTGTAACTAAATTTTGTCGTGAATCGTGTATTCATTGCTAAATTTAATGATGAAAAAAATTCGTGACAAAATTCATCACTAATTAGCTATAAAAATATTTCGTTATTAAATGTGTCGGTAATTAGTCACGAAAAAATATTTGTGGCAAAATTTAGCAACGGACTCTAATATTCCTGACTAAAGTTGTCACTAATTAGATACAAAAAATATTTGTGACTAAATTCGTTACTAATTTGTACCGGTACTTCAAAATTCATGGCTAATTTTGTGACTAAATTCCTTCTACACTCAATTAAGAAGCATTTTCAACCGTGTCTCTCTTTTTATTCCTTCTGAATAACGAAATCGAGTTGAATACATAGTAAATGTTATAATTCTCATCAAATTGATAATTTTCAATAATAAATAATTCAACCAATCTCTAATAAACAATTTTCTATCAGTCACTACTATCGAGTTCACCCTTCATGTTTTTCATCTTCTTTGCTTGTTCGCTTCTCTCATCAGTAGTTCAATTGCCTTTGAAATTCAGTCATTTATCTTCCATCATCATGGTCATCAGGAAGGAAGACAGTAGATCAGAACTCTACACAAGGTTTTGAAGCGATTAGATAGTAGATCAGACATCCACATTTGGTGATCTGTCTTCTCTGTCAAGTAGATTAGATAGCAGTTTTCGGGGGATGGATAGTAAAATGGACAGCTACTGAGAGGCAGCTGTCCATTTATAGGCTCTTCTAGGGTTTCAGAAAGAATAAAATAAAAAATAAAAAGAATAATAAAATAATAAAATAAAATATAAAATATAAATTTCAAAAATAGAAGAAAAAAGATTGGATAGATTTAACAATAGATTCTAAAATCCGTCGCTAATTTAGCAATGAAATAAGTGATCCGTCGCTAAATTTAGTGATAAATTTTGTTTTCGTGATTAATTTAGCAACGAATTAATTATTTTCTTGTTGCTAAATTTCAGCGATAAAAATAGAATTTATCGATAAATTAGCAACAAAACCCCCTTATGTTGTTAATTGCAATGACAGATTTTGTTTTCATGACTAATTTAGTAATGATTTATTTTTTCATAGCTAAATTTTGACGATAAAATCCTCGTTCGTCATAAATTTTTGCGGTGAATAAGAAATTTCATCACTGATATATCCGTTAGTAATTTTAGTTACGTAGCGATGCAAAGGAGCTTTTACCACTGATTTTAGTGATGAATACAAAATTCGTCAACGGATTGCTTCATCCGTCGCTTAAGAGGATATTTTACTTCTTTCTATTTGATTTTGTTTTCGTTCTCTTTACGACTTTTGTTGCCCTAGCCGCTTGCTCTGCCTCCCAATCTGTCTTGATCCATCTCTCTCTATTAATCCATCTCAAAACTCTAGTCTCTCTCTTAATCCATCTCTCTCTATCTCTCTCTCACACACCAAAATCCAAGACCCAGAAACACCTCTTTTATAAACACTTCTTCCCTGCACAATTAGAAGATGAGTCACTACATGATTCAGGAAAACACCTTTTTCTCCGTCGCCAATCAGAGAGATTCCATTGTTTGCCCTAAACCGTGATGCACTAATTTCCTAAACGGCACCGTTAACGATCATCTTAGAGCTGTTAGATGGTATTTTAGGTAATTTTCCACTAGATCTATGCCTTTTTCGTGCTTCAACACGCTTTTCATGATTCCCTATCATATTGCTGTTGCTAATGCTCATCTTAAGTCGATCATCTGTTGATTCTAGTTGCTGGAGTTGGCTCCATCAAGGTCTCTCTTTCTCTCTCAGGATTTCGCTTGTCCAATTTCATTTAGTTATTTGCGTCTATGATCTTCTTCTGTACTATCTATATTCGCATTCATTGTGTTAATTGATGACTATTTCCCCAAAGTTAGGGTTTTAATTCTGTGATAAATTGAAATCTCATCATTGGTTTTATGTATGTACCATGTGTTTGATTATTTGATCCAATGAAAATGAAAAAAGAAAATTGGTGGTCTTGAAACATATTCATTAGGCAGATTTTGAGAAAATTACTTAGATATGTCTTACTTGAACTGGGATGAGATATATGTCTTAATTAAAAATATATTACATACACACACGCTTGCGTATATTTATGTTTTATTAGCTAGCTATGATAGATGTGTCTATTCAAGTTCATTTAGAGGAGTTTTCCTCCTCTTATTGTAATCATTGCTCCTTTTTTTCCCTTAGAACTAGAAGTATATTGTTTTACAAATGTCAATAAGAAAATCTACTGCTTATTACTCTCTCAATGTTGATTGAATTAAGTCTAAGTAGTTGATCAAAGTTCATTTGTTGCTTTTGAAAAAGTTGCTGCCTAATGCCCTTTGCATCATAGTAATATTGAAAGGTCAGTTGCAAAATTGAACATTGCTTCATATACTTCCTCATATTGCATTGAATGACCTTTTCTTACCTTTTATCTAAGAATATTTCTTCACATTCTAAGAGATTCCACATGTCCCATGCTACTCGGGTCAAAGCCTAAGCTAGTGATGCTTTTGGCTACCGGACTCTTGCTATCTAGGGTGCAGCACTCCGCCGCTTCGCCTAACAATCACATTCTAATTAACATTTCTCCTCTCTATGGTGACTGTCTGGCATATCCAAAGGGGCAATGTAGAGGTAGGCTCCCAACAAAGCATCTTGTTTTTCTTTGTTTTTTGTAGTGTAGTAAATGGGCAAACCTTGTTCTTGGAAATGCTCCTCAATGGAGTTTGTTGCTTATGCAGCATACACTAAGTGTAGTTCTAGTATTTCCAAAATGCCATTCATTTGCAAGTACTTGTTTTTTTCTCAACATGTAAGGACTCGATCCATTTATGTTCGTCTTCGCATTGATTGGGAATGGCACATTTGTTGCAAGGTGAATATTTTTCTACTTCAATGTACAATTTCTATGTCATTTACAGAGCCAGTTGTTACTAATATTGTTTATTTGGTTCCACTACATATCAATTGGATGTTATTTGTTTGACTAGCATACTCGTGAATAGCTTGGATTGGTTAAAAATCAGGCCCAATTTACCATAGTTGGTGGATATAGCAGGTTGTGTGCTTCTTAATACATTTGTATCCTCATATTATTATTTTGTGAAGTATTGATGTTGCTCTATAAGATGTTAGCTGGCTTTACTGGTCCCTTTAGTATTGGATGAGTCTTAAAACAAATATATTTTAGTCTTAGTTCATTTACTAAAACCTTTGAAGAACATTACATTAACAGTTGATCATGATGTTTCTATTGAAAAGGGATATACCATAAAATGCTTTGCTAGTAGTAATGCATATATGCCATTGTATAACTTTTCATTTTGAAGTTCCATGAGCACCTTATTTTCTTAATTGATTGAGATTCTTGATTTTTTTTTTGTTTTTATTTATTTATTTTTTTAAATGCTTTTCTTCACTCATTTGTTACTTTTGATTTTAGAGGGATTAGTGGTTGCGTATTGTTCCCTTGGAAGTATTTAATGCTTTTTTTTGTCTATTCATGTTTTTTAAATTCTAAAATGTTATGATAAATCTAAAATATTGGCTATTGTTCTTAGGGTGAGAAGTTGAATCGTGAGAAAGTGCAGTTTGAGAGAGAAGAGCTTAACCAATGGCAAAGAGAAGATTGATTTAGTCTCCCTTTTTTGTATTAATTCATATAACATCCATGTGTCAAAATGTAATTTTCCTTGAGTCAAAATCATTTTGGTCGAAGGGATGGCCTTGAATTGATTTTTATTTGATTTTATTCTTATTGATATTTTGTTGGATATTCGAACGTTTATGGACAATATCAAGTTTGTTGGTTTCGAAAAGATTTTAAGATTCTGATTATTATATTGGTTGGATATGACAATTCTTTTTTAATAGGGAAAATTTGAAAAATAATAATTTTTTGGCTAAATTCCAAGATTCATCACAAAAATATTCGTCACAAGGTTTGTCGCAAAAGTTCAACTATGGATTTAATATTGTGCTGAATTTAGCAATAGAAAATAAGATCTGTCATTAAATTTAGTGACAAAAAAATAAGATCCGTCGCTAATTTTGGCGATGGATTTAAGGATTTGTCACTAATTTTAACAACGGATTCCCAAATCTTTCGCTAATTTTAGCAATGAATTTTGTGATGAAAAAAATTTCATCGCTGGGCCATGAATTTCTGAATTTCATCGCTAAATTTTTACAACGTGTTATTAGTGAAAAAAATTTTTTCGTCGCTAACTCTGCCGCTAAACAAATTAGCGACAAATTTTTCTAGAAATTTTATCACTAAATCCGATATTAAAATCGTATTTTTTTAGTGAAAAACCTATTCACTGGTTACGTTGTATAAGTTAAGAGTAGATAGAATGCAAATAGAGATCTGTTAAATTGGACTCAATAAAGCTTTAATAGAATTATTCAGAATATAATTTCAAATACTGATTGTTTATATCAAAAAAGTGATAAAATAATTGACCTTTAAATCTAGCATATTAATAGAATATTTGACCCTTGTTTCTAGTTTTGTATTTAGCCTAATGATCAATCATATATCTAGTTATGTATTATGTATATGTACATTCTTGTAGTTCTCTATATATAGTAGAATGCAAATTGTTCAAAGTAGGGCAAAATCATTCTTTAAATAATTTCTCTTCCAATATAGTATCAAAGCCACATTAGAAAACTTGGTCTCCCTCTCCCACCACCAATAAATTTTTCTAGCTCAGTATGCTTTGCACTTACCTCTTGTGTGGATCCTGCGCTTCAAAATGAGTTTAGTTAATTTCTTTGACATTCAAAAATAATCCAAGTGTAGTTTATTTTTCTCAATCAAATCTCTCCCTCTCTCTCATGAAGATAGCTAATAAAAAAAAAAAAAATCTGTTGGTCTTCACTCTTTTCGAAAGCCTTCTAACACTTCTCAAATGTCACCCTCCATTGACAATATTCTTGTCAATTTCTCAAATCTAATTCAAAGAGACAATTGTTCTATTTTGACTTTCTTTACCAGCACCATCAACTCTAATTTTGACTTTCTTGCAAATCTCTCAAATCTAATTCAAAAGACCTAAGATTAGCTATTTTCATGTCTTTGAATGTAAGTGCTTTATCCTTAATAATGGCAAGTATAACCTAGGGAAATTTGATGCAAAGAGCGATGAAGGAAAGTTTTTAGGATACTCAACCACTAGTATGGCTTATAAAGTGTACAACAAAAAAACTATGATAGTTGAAAAATCGATTCATGTTAAATTTGATGGATATGATGATACAAGGAAAGATGTTATGGATAGAGAAGATGATGAAACGAATTATTTGACAAACCATCTCAAAAGATAGAGCATTAGGAAGATCTAAAGGAAGTTAAGGAAGAAAACGATCATGAGGATGAGAAAGTAGTGCAAGAAGATGAATCATCCCATCCTAAAAGAGAATTATCCCATCCTAAAGAACAACTTAGATACTCTAGTTTAAGAAAGAGTGTAAATATTGAAAATATGATTGGAGACTTAGACAAAGGAGGTAGGACTTGATCCGCGTCACAAAATCAATGTGTATTTGTAGCTTTTATCTCCCAAGTAGACCCTAAAAATTGTTGATGAAACTCTTGATGATGAAAATTGGATATTAGCTGTGCAAGAAGAGTTAAACCAATTTGCAGGTCCTAGACCTAAGGATCAATCGGTTATAGGCACTAAATGGATGTTTAAGAACAAATTGGATGAACATGACACAATCACTAGGAATAAAACAAGACTAATACTTCAAGGGTATAGTTAGGAAGAAGGAATAGATTATGAAAAGACTTATGCCTCGGTAGCTACGTTAGAAGCCATTAGGATACTTTTGACTTTTATTTGCTATATGAATTTTAAATTATATCAAGTGGATGTGAAAAGTGACTTACTAAATGGAATTATAAATGAGTTGGTTTATGTAAAACAACATCCCGAATTTGAAAATCCAAAATTTCTAGACTATGTATGCAAATTGAACAAAGATTTATATGGTCTAAAACAAGCTCAAGAGCTCGATATGAGAGGTTAACACTTTCCTAATTGAGAATAGTTTTTGTAGGGAAAAGACTGATACAACTTTAATTATTAAGAAAGAAGGAAAAGAAATTCTAATTATACAAATCTAAATAGATGACATAATCTTTGGTGCAACCAAAGAATCATTACGTGAGATTTTGCTTAGTCCCTACAATCCGAATTTGAGATGAATATGATGGGAGAATTAAATTATTTCCTAGGATTGCAAATTAAACAAAATGATAAAGGAATTTTCATAAACCAATCTAAGATTACAAAGGATTTATTGAAGAAATTTGGATTTGATGAAACCAAATCCTATGCAACTCCTATGGTTACAAATGTCAAAGTTTGATTAAGATGAGAATGGCAAGCAAATATTCCAAAAGTTATATAGGAGCATGATAGACTCATTACTTTATTTAACAGCTTCTAGATCTAACATCATATTTAGTGTGTGCCTATGTGTTAGATTTCAAGCAAATTCTAAGGAATCCCATCTGATAGCAGTGAAAAGAATATTTAGATATCTCAAAGATACATGCGAATTAGGACTATGGTATGATAAGAATTCACCATTTGACTTGCATGGTTATTCGGATGTGGATTATATAGGTTGTAGAGTAGATAGAAAGAGTACTAGTTGGATTTGTCAATTCTTTGGAGACATGTTAGTAGCTTGGTCATCAAAGAAACAAAATATTATAGTTATCTCTACCACCGAAATTGAATATATAGTAGCTCAACAATGTTGTGCACAAGTACTATGAATTAAGCATCAATTGAAGGATTAGGGCATGAATCCAAAGTGCACATATATTAAAGTGGACAATACTAGTGTAATAAACTTGAGAAAGAAACCCATTCATTATTCTAGAACTAAGCATTTAGAAGTTAGACATCATTTCATTAGGGATCATTTGATGAAGGGTGAAACTAAATTAGAATATGTAGAAACTACGAAACAAATAGCAGATATTTTCACTAAACCTTTGGACAAAAAAAGGTTCTGTGAACTAAGACAAGAATTAGGCATCATAATGGAGCAAAAATGAAGTGATGATATGTGTAAATTATGTTTCTGGATGAGATTAGAATAAGTGCCTAGTGTTTGGCATATTGCAAAACCAATATCTACAATCTGACATTCAATGGTTCAACCAAATCATAAGGCTGAATCGATATATGGAGTAAGTGAATCAAAAAATCTGTTTTTGATACATTATATATTAACCCATACAGGCATGTATAGTGATATATACGGACTTGCATATCAATTCATTTTATTTTTGGGTTCACTTGATAGTGTTTGTTGAATCATATGTATGCATATATATATATATACTTGTGAATACATACAAGTGGTAGTTAAGGTCAATATATCTAGGTAATGAATAAATCCATCTTCAAGTTCTAAAAAACTATATAGCAACCCACCTTCCCATGTGAGTCCATATATAGTTAAATAAATATAGAGAACTGCATTCTGACAAGCATATATCAACCCATACAAGAAATAGGTCGATCATGATGCTTATTCAAAATAAGGTCTTAAAGGGTGTATCAATACATTTGAGAAATGAGTTAATGCATGATGATTCAGTCATGCACTCAAATAAACCAACCCGAGTCACTAAAACTCTTCAATATAATATATTGAAACTCTCATTTAAATTTATTTCATTCACCTCTTTTGCATGACAGTCTTCTCATCTTCCTTTATTCATAAAAACCATAATCCTCCCATAAATCTTCTTACATGATGAAATCTCTCCATCAACAAACCCTAAATCATAAGAATCAACTCAATCATTTATGAGTTCCAAGCAACAGTAACAGTTCTGACGGGTTCAATGTCGAAGAAAGCTCCTAAATTCGACGAAAATTAATTTCCATCCTTGGAGAGAAGTAAGTATTTCGCCAATTACTTTGTCAATAAAAAATTAAATTATGGTAGTTTAGTTGATTAGGACTATTTGAAGGATATTGAGTTTTCATATTATGAAACTTTAGAGAGGGTGGTGTGTAAATGGTTAATGCACCAAAACCCTAATATCTCTGATAAGTTAGTTAGAAAATTTTAAAACTTAGAAGTGAATGATGATGATGATGATGATGATGGACATGGGAATGTTTTAAAGACTCACTATTATTTTGAAACTGTAATGGAGCCAATAAGTTTCTTAACTTTTGTCACGAGATATACCATAATCATGAACCCTAGAGTTTTAAGTAATTAGTATGGAATAGAATGGGTATCACAAGCACAATGTGAGCAAAATAAAGATAAAAATATTCTTGAATGTGCTAAAATTGTTTTGAATAATTAGAAACTCACTCAAGTGGATCAAAGTATTAATACCTTAGGAATGTTTGAATGGATTCTCCATCTGATTATACCTCATGTCATCAAGCCTCGAGGAGGCAATCATCAACTAGTTAAAAGGATGATTTTTGGATTATGGCTTGTATTATGAGAAAGAAAAATCCTGGATTGCATTTCTTGATTCCTACTTTTATAACTTAGATATCTAAGATGAAAGATAAAAGAAAAGATAAGACTAAACTTCCATATGGATCATTGATTACTAGCATTCTCATTAGAAATAATATGGAATTGGTCAAGGAACCAAGAACCAATTTAAGCATTCTTAGGGGAATCAACAAATCATCTCTAAAGAAACTGGCTAGGTATTTACAGAAGAAGAGGGATGGATCAAGACAAAAAAGGGTGCTGGTGCACTTCAAGATACTGAAGAAGGAGAAGAAGAAGAAGAAGGGGAAGAAAGAGTAAATAATGAAAGAAATGTAGTTGAGACCATTGAGTCCTCTAAGAAGAAAAGAAGAAGGATCTCTCATGAAGGTATTAGTAAAGGCAGTGAAGATGGGCTTATAGAGCAAATGGATCAATTGATATCCCATTCCCTAAAGATTCAAAATGAGATCTTGAGCTTGAGAGATGAGAATTTCGAACTTAAAGAGATGTGTATGACTATCATGGAGACCAATGTATCTATCATAAAAAAGATAGAGAAAATGGAGAGTTTATTGGTGAAACTAGTTGGAGACAAAGTTGACACTTTAAATCCTTCTCCAACCCCATCTCCATCATATCATAGTCCTAGAGCCTCTCCTCCACGTGAGTCTATTACCTCTCCTAATCATGAAGTTCCTCAACCTACACCAACACAAGCTTACTCTGTAGAAACTTCAATAGCACACTCCCTCCCAACTCCAAGTTCCAAGTCTATCAGTCTTGCAATTGTACCTGCAGACCCTTCTATAACACACATCTCTCCAACCCCTGTGGATGCTCCTACTCTACTACAGATAATTCTACAACTCTTGTTGTATCTCCCTCACTTTTTGCACTCGTCCAAGCTATCACTCAGCAATATCGAAAACCAGCAAACCCCTCTAACTATGATGACTGAATTCTAGACCAGTGTAGACCTACATTTTTTTGTATGATCTAATTTATTTTGCTGACAAACAAAGGTTCCTTTTGTATGATGAGCATATTTTAACTCACTTGTTTGCTTTAAATCAAATGCACTTTAGGAATGTCTAATATGTAATGCATGCTTTGTGAGCAATCTTTATTGATAAGCTAAATCATACGGCTATGTCTCATGATATGATAATTGGTTCCTTCTGTATGTAATGTTGGTTATGTCTCAAATTTGAGGGTACACATATTGGGGGAGTTTCAGATTAAGGGAAGTTTTGTCCTTCTGCAAATACGTTACTGACATAAATCATAGGGCCATTTTTTTTTTTTGGCCCGGGTTTATTAGTGAACCAATTACAATCTCCTTTCCCCCATTTGATGATGTCAAAAAGGGGGAGAAAAAATAAACTCTCCGTGAAACTCCATGAAAGAGGGAGAGCAAGGGGAGTTGTGAAAACTCCACAAAACTCCACTGATCTAGGTCACTCGTTAAGGGGGAGTAACTCGACCTAATTTTTAAAAAATTTATCAGAGTAAAATATATTTTGATGATGATTACGAGCCAATTTAAAACTTTGACGATGTCTAGAGTTCTTGCTTTAATAATGATGAAGAGTGAAAATCTTGATGATGTTCTAATAATGACTGTCGGGAAAAATGGTTTAGAACTTAGAATTCTTGCTTTCAAAATTATACTGTATAGACCCATAGCGTAGGATATATCGATATACAAGATCATGCTTTTAGAAAATTTATAATGAAATAGATTGCATATAGCGACCCAAAGACCTGTGTATATCGACCACGGGGTATAGCGATTCATGATATTGGATATATCGACATACAATAACGTACTCTCAGAAGCTCACTGCAGAGTTAAAATGTATAAACCCAATTATTCAATATATCAACCAAGAAGAGTATGTATAGTGATTCACGATATTGGGTATATCGATATGCAATAACCAAGAGGAGTATGTATAGTGATTCACGATATTGGGTATATCGATATGCAATAACCTGCTTTCAAAATCATTCTATGGAGTTTAAATATATCAACCAATTGATTCAACATATTGACCCATGAAACATGTTATAGAGATACATGAGACAAAGTAGGTATATATAAGTATGGTCGTTAGAATTTCAAATTTTCTAAGTTGCATTCGCACTTCTTAGAAAAATGAATCGACCCTACATATAGTTTGTATCAACCCATAGTGCTTTGAATGTCAAATATCTGAATCAACATTTATCTTTATCAAACCAAGCACATAAATGTATCAATCCACAATAATTGAACTTTAGAGAAATGTCGTTGCCGAAAAATTGTATCAAACCAATATCAAAATGCATCAACCGTCTCTATGTATTATAGCAACTCACATGCTTTATGTAGCAACTTATGGATGAATAGTATAGGTTTGAAAAATAGAGCATAAATTTTGTATCAACTCAAGTCCACTATATATCAACCCTCAATAACAAAACTTTGACGAAAATTCAAATATGAATTGACCCATCAAAAGGAGAGGTCGACCCATCAAGAAACAACGTTCAAATCAATTCAAATGTGAATCAACCCATCAAACGAAGAGGTCGACCCATCAAGCAACAACATTCAAATTTACCAAAAGCAAGTGGGTAGTTGAAGCATTTAAAGAAGAAATAAGTTCCAACGTCTTTATCTTCAACCAATCAAACAAAACCATTGTTGAAGAGAAAGAGATAAAGAGAAAATTTATTGTATTAATGTGTGATTTAATCCCTCTATTGCTATCCTTTAAAGTTTAAGTCTCAAGTCTTTATTTCTCTACTTCATCATAAATTTCTTGTAAGTCCAATTGTAATAGATTAAGAGGTGTCTTGGTCTTGAGTTTGTAGTGAGAAAAATCAAGTGTTGAGTGAACACTTGAATAGGTTTGATCTTATACCTGAGAGAAAACAAGATTGGGTTGGGGTTTCTTGGGTTCCCTGTAAAAATCAAGAGAGTGTAACCATATTGAGTTAGTGGAGTTGAAAATTCAAGTGAAGAGATTAGTAATGGACATACACCGGATTTGGCAGATCCATTCTAAAAATTCTTTGTGTCTTTTGTTTCTCTGTTTCTTCATTTATTTGTATCAAGCTTTCAAAATAGTTAATTCTAATAAAAAGAGTCAAGAGAGTTAATTTAACCCCTCTTAACTCACTAACTTCATCTTTTGTCAGTTTATTTGCCTATCATGGAATTTCCTACTGCTTCTCTTGCCCAAGCGCTTCACAACAAAATGAAAAAGTTGAGCGAATGTTACGCAACATCAATGATATTGTTCATACTCTTCTTTTTCAAGTCTCTATGCCACCATTATATTAAGTAGAAGTATTGCACACGACCATGCATTTACTTAATATACACCCCACAAAAGCACTTTCCTATCAAACATCATTTCAAACCCTTTTTCACAAACCACCACTTTATATTCTCCTTCATATTTTTGGATGTTTGTATTATCCAAACATTTCCTATAGTGCTCCTCATAAATTAGCCCCTCGCTCCACGCCATATGTATTCCTCGGCAATCTACTACATTATCGTGACTATAGATGTCTTGACCTCACTACCAAAAAGATAATCATTTCTTGTCATGTTACATTTGGTGAGCAAGAATTTACTTTTGTATCACAGCATACACCTAAAACCACTTCCTATAATTTCCTCGATCCTATCGATAACACAGCTTCTCCTTTTCTTCACTATATCCTTAGCTCCTCATCATCTGTTATCTCGATGACATCCCTACCATTATCTCCTGTCTCAACAAACTCTCTAACTTCCTCTCTTTCATCGCACTCCACACTAGCACCATCACCCTCACCTAATCCCCCCACTCCCCGCTCCTTTTCCTCCCCCTCATCATCACATGTTCACACAAAGTCAACGTGGCATATTCAAACCAAAACAACGACTTTCCTTTCACACTCACGCTTCCTCTTCCATTCCTCGTAGTTACCGACAAGCTCTTAAGGATCCAAACTAGCAAAATGCCATGTTTAAGAAATATTCTGCTATTATTAAAAATGATATTTGGAATCTTGCTCCCAGGCCTTTCAGGGTTAACATTTTCAACTCTCAGTGGATCTTCAAGGACAAATTTAATTCAGAAGGCAAACTTATACGCCATAAGCCTCACCTGGTCGCTGTTGATAGTTCTCAATAGGCTGGCCTGGATTTTGAAGAAATTTTCAGCCTTATGGTCAAACCAATCATTGTTCGCACGTTTTTGAACAGGGCAGTCTCTAGATCCTGGCTCATCCACTAGTTGGATATACAGAATGTAACACCGACTCTCAGTGTATTCTATAGTGAATTCCATTTCATATATATATATATATATATATATATATATATATATATATGATGTTTTTACTACTATATTCATAAATTTTCACTAAGAAAATTTTTTCGATAAATCAACCTTAGATATTTGACGATAAAATACAAATCGGATCAATTTTGACTCAAAGAGATTCAAAACCTTAATTTCACATTAAATAAATTTAATTAGGTCTAATATAAGATTTTGGGCCTAGTGGGTAATTATGAAAATTTTAGGGTCAAATTAGAATTTTTATAAGTCAAAGGACTTGTTAGCAATTAACAAAACTTAAATGAAATGTGACAAGTGTATTCTTGTATTGAACAAGTGTTATAGTGAGGAGGACAAGTGTTGGCCTAATGGAGATGAGAAAGGCAAGGTGGGCCAATAAGAACACATGCACATGAAAACCAATGAGAACACATGCAATAGCAAAATGATCCTATGGTTTAGATTAATTGGAGATTTGATCCTAGGGTGGTGATTTATTAACACAATAATAAAAGAAGAAGGCCTTAGAATGCTTGTTCATTCTTCCCAATTCGTGAGAACAAGGAGAGAGCAAGAGAGGAAGACCAAGAAAGTGAGGTAAGAAATTTTATCCTGTCTCACTTTAAATTTTATTTCTGTCCGTGACTTCATCTCTGTTTTAAGACATCTTAGAGCCATAATTTGAAAATGTGCTAGTTATATGAATTGTAGATCAAAGTCTTATCTTTCCAACGAGATAAGAATCAACAAAATCCGATGCCTGTGCTAAAAGTTATGGCACTTTTCATGAAACTCGACATAGAAGTGTCCTGTTTCGAACCTTGACAGTAGTGAGTAAAAACGACCCCTCTCCAGTCTTATTTTGAAGAAACAAAAAAAATGAAAGTTATAGATATACTTCTTTCCTATAACATACAAAAATTTCAGCCATTTCGCACGAGGAAATTGAAAGTTATACAATTTTCCTTAAAACTGTGTTGACAGAAACTTTATGTTTCACTAAAACGTATCAGTCCTGTTCATGAATTTTGTTGAACCCTTTCCAGGCATATTTGGATAAAACTCAAAACACGAAAGTTGTAGATCTACATCTTAGCTATAACATGTTAAAATTGCATTAGACTTTGGTCAGTATAACGAAAGTTATGGCTTCTGCACAAAAACTGGACAGAATCCAAAACTTAAATATGACAGTAACAAAATTAGGCTTACCGGGAATTCTGTGATTTGAATCTGAGGAAGTGTGCAAAATGAAAGTTATAGTGCTATCTCTTAGCTTTAAAATGAGATAAGAATCATCTGATTTGGACTAGTATAGCCAAAGTTATAGTCTATTTTCCATGACTGCGCAGGTTAAAAAAATCTGCAGAATGTTTGTCTTCCTAAAAGTTATTTGAGTTGAATGGAGGGAATACTTGATTTACGCTTTGTGGAGATATTGGGGAGTGCGTTATCCTCCCCTAACTGTGAGTGGGACTTGACATCTACTTTTAATTGATACCGTGTTTTAAAAAGCTTTCAAATGCATGATTTAAAATGGTATGATTGACCTATTTCCCTGGATTTATAAAAATGTTTTGTGATATATGGAGTGTCTCAACTTGTTTATATCGATATGCATCCATGATTTTGAAACTTGATGATTGTGCCACACTTTGATATATCCACATGATTTTATACTTCCTTTGCATGATGGCACATGATTTTGACATGTTATGACTTGAGATTTGGCTTGAGATATGTGATTTGGGCTGGATGCCCCTATGGATACTGTGATGATGATGATATGCTTCCTATGGCATTCCGTAGCTACGAAGGACATTTGGTAGAGGCACCCGTTGTGCCCGGATATGCCTCTGCAGGGGGTATCCGCCAGATTGTCATACATATTGTACGGACAGTCGTCGGTTGAACCACTTCGGGGAGGACCTTGGTAGGTCTAGCACCGGCGGGTTTCCATACACGCTTGATCCTTGATACGTATGCGATATATATATACAGGCTAGTTGGAGTAGTCTGTGGCCAACGTTGGGGTGGAGAGCCTCTTTTTATTACTTGCACTGTGAAAACCCCCAACGTTGCCCGTCCTTGGCCATGGTTGGCCTTTGCCGGGATATTTTCGGCCGGCTCTACATGATATGATGGACATGCATAATGGATGCATATTTGATTTGATACGTATGCCGTGAATGATTTATTGAGATGTCATAATATTTTTGCATACCATGGATTTATTGGGACATAATTTTGACACTCCTAATTCACCCAAAAATTAATTGTAGCATGTCATCCCCCCGACTTGCTGAGTACCAACCCCCCCTCTCTACGGTACTCACCCCTCACATTCCCCTCCTACAGATGTAGACTCGGATCGAGAGATTTGTGCGCATTATTGTATTGGACATTCTTTGGAGACTACTGGGCCGGGGTATGACTACCCGCTCTTCCGCTATATATATATTGAGGTTATTGTATCATTTGAGGAAGTTAGAATGACCATTATATTTGTTTAAATTGGGATGACTGTATTTAAAATTTTTCTAGTCTGTATAAGTTTAACTCTCACTTGTTTTAATTTGTATTGAGGCATACATGTATTATTTTTATTTCTTGGGGATCTCTATGATTTGGAAACCTGGATTTTGTGAATATCGACAGCCTTACGGTGCTTCGATGTGCGGGACATGGTGCCCGTGCATCGAGGTGCCGCGGCGGGCTGGTCACGTGCCCGGCTCGGGTGTGGGTCGGGGCGTGACACAGAATGCTTTTCTACATGGACATCTTCAAGAGACAGTCCACATGCATCAACCACCTGATTTTATTAGTGACACTCAACTAGATTATGTTTATCGTCTCAAAAAGTCTCTCTCCGGAGTTAAATAGGCTCTACAGGCATGGTACAAACAATTTACTACTTTTATCACCTCCATTGATTTTGTAAGTTGTCGATATGATATTTTACTTTTTATGTGTAGTCGAGATAGAGACATAGCCATTCTTCTTCTATATGTTGACGATTTCGTATTGACTGCATCATCCATTGCTCTCCTATGCTCTATTACAACCTTTATAGTTTGCTATGCTTGATATGAGGTCACTACACTATTTTTTAGGCATCTTCGTGTCTAGCACCAAGAATGAATTATTTCTTTCCCGATGCAAATATGCTTAGAAATTCTAGAATGCATTAAAATGAGCTCCTACAATGCCTCTACCACTCCTGCAGATACAAAAGCCAAGCTATCTAGTTGCAATGGCCTTTCGATCTCTGATTCATCTCTCTATTGCCGTCTCGTTAGAGCTCTTCAATATCTCACCTTCATAGGACCAAATATTGTTTATGCAGTTCACCAAGTGTGCTTTTTTGTGATAATCCCCAAGAACCTAACTTTTGAGTGCTCAAATGTATTTTATGATACATTCATGGCACACTTGATCATGGTTTATAGTTTTACTCTCCACCTATAAATAGTTGGACTGCTTACTCAGATGCAGATTTTGATGATTGTTGTGAAACTAGACGTTCCACGTCTAGCTATTATGTTTTTCTCGATAGTAACTTAATTTCCTAGTCCTCTAAACAACAAGCCATTGTTTTCCACTCTAGTGCCGAAGCTAAGTATCATGGTGTTGCCAATGTAATCGTTGAGATCTGCTGACTATGAAATCTTCTTCTTGAACTTCATTTCCATGATCTAAAGCTACATTGGTCTATTGTGATAATGTTAATGCTCTTTACTTATCTAATAATTCAATCAAATATCAACGTACTAAATACATCAAATTAGACATATATTTTATATGAGAAAAGGTAGTCTTGGGACAAGTTAAATTATTTCATGTGTGCTCTGCTTATTAGTACGCAGATATCTTTACAAAAAGTCTACCTTCACCACTCTTCCTTGATTTTCATTCCGGTCTGAAAGTCCAACCTTCTCCAGTTCCAACTACGGGGGTATGATAGAATAATTAACCCTTAAATCTAGCGTATTGATAGAATATTTGACCCTTGTTTCTAGTATTGTATTTAGCCTAATGATCAATCACGTATTTAGCCATATATTGTGTATATATACACTATTGTAATTCTCTATATATAGTATAATGCAAATTGTTCAAAGTAAGGCCCTCAAATTAAGAGTGAGTAACTCCACTAGTAACAATTTTTCTTTTCTTTTTTTTTTTCCTATTAAATAGAATACAATAGTTTAGTAAAAAGTTATCTTATTTCAATTACTTTTACAACAACAATAAATTGAGATTTAATTTCAAATTTGACATCAACCATTTAAAAAACCAATGTAGGAGAAAAAAATATAAATAGAGAACATAAAACAAAAAAATAAAACTGAAAATAAAGAAATAAAAATAAATTATACATAGAAACTGATGATGATTCAATTGGTTTGGATTTTTTTGTACCACTTATTCTTATTTAAAATTATCTCATCAACTAAACTCTTGACAATCATATTTTTATGAATAATTTGTATTCAAATTTTTAATAGTCTACCCTGACATTTTACTAAATCTCTTATATTTAAAATCTCACACCTCCTAACTAGTATAACTTTGGATATTCATTACATATATTTAAACTACCTTAGACAATTCTCTCTCATATTATCTACAATTGAATTCACTCCTAACTTAATATTTATCTCTTTATTTTTTATCTTATCTTTTCTAATTTAATCACATATCAATTTAAGTATTTTCATTTTATTTACAGATATTTTATACTCTTGTTATTTTTTAATATCCCAATATCTAGTACTATACAATAATACAGATTTTACTATGGATTTATAAACCTTTTTCTTTAACTACAATAGTATTATGCGATTGCAAAGAATTTTAAATGCACTTTTCCATTTTATCCAATCCATTGGAATTCTATGATTCACATTCTTATCTATGGTGTCATCGCTTTAAATAGTAGATCCAAAATATCTAAAACGTTTACACTTTGATATGCCTCATCTTTTTAATTTAATCGTTTTTCATCATTCTAATAATTATCACCAAATATACATCTTATATACTTAGTTTTTGACAAATTTAATCTAAATTATCTAAATTATATTGTATCGCTCCACAATTTTAATTTTCTACTAATACTCTTCCTCATTTTATTGACTAACACTATATTATTTACAAAAAGTGTATATCAAGATATTTCATTTTGAATACTCATTGTTATGTCATCAATCACTATTACAAAAAAGAGTGGATTTAATGTCAAATTTTAGTAAAATCCAATATTAATTGAAAAACTATCGCTTAAAGCCCCGCAAATTTTATACTAGTAATAGCTCTCTTAATACATATATATGATAATATCAATGTATAAGAAATCTCATTCTTAATCAACGTACACCACAGAACGTCTTTAAGAATCATATCATACGTTTTTTCCAGATCAATGGATATCATACGCAAATCCTTTTTTTTGTACTCTAAATATCTCCATCAAATATCTAAGTGAATGGTTTCAATGTAGATCCTCTTGGTATTAATCTAAATTAATTTTGAGTTACATTTATTTTTAATTTCAATCTATATTTCAGCACTCTCTTCTATAATTTCATAATATTACTAATAAATTTAATTTTCTTGTAAATTGAAAATGTTGTACGTCTTCTTTATTATTATATAGTGGTACAACTGTGCTTTTCCTTCATGTTTGGAGTATTTTTTTTTATTTGTCAAATTTTGTAAAAAAATCCGTTAACATTCTATCCCCACTTTACCCAAATATTTCCACACCTTAGTAAGGATGTTATCGGGTTCTATGGTTCTATTATTATTTTTTTCTTTAAGAGCTCCCTCATTTCATGAGAATGAATTTTATATTTAAAATCTCTACCGACCACCTTTATAGGAATTGTGACATTGTCGAGCCCTCAAGATTAAAGTGATTATTAAAATCATCCATCTAGTGCTCTGTTATGTTCTCATTTCTTACTAGAACGCTATTAGTCTTACTTTTAATATACCTAATACTATTTAGATTTTTTTTCTTTTCTATCTCTTGGTCTGATAATTCTGTATATCTTTCTCTCTATCCTTGGTTTCTAGTTTTTGATATAATTTGTTATGCACTTTGTTTTTTGATTCACGAATAATCTTTTTCAACTTTTTTTTTTCCAATCTCGTGCTTATCAAATGTGTTGCTAATTTTCTTACTTTTAAGGTTCCTATAACACTCTCATTTGGTTCTCATAATAGTTTTGATTTTTTTTTTTATTTCACCATCATAACTCCTTGTCTATTGGTATCTAACCTCTAGATATATTAAGAATTTCCTTATCTGAATTCTTAATATTATTAAACATTTTTATCTACACAGTTTACGAATCATCATTAGTAGATCAAATAGTTATTTGAATTAATTTGTCTCTAAAGGTTGTCACATTTTCCTCTTTTAGGTTTCCCGACTTAATTTTTAACTCCATAAATTAATGATCATTCTTTTGTATTTAGATACACGCATATTTAAAACTAAAAGTTTATATTGAGTTATTACACTCACCTTTGGTATAAATTCATAATTCATATAGGTCACGCTTCTCTTAATAAGGAAAAAATCTATTTAATTAATATTCAACTCACTTCTATATATAATTATACACGGCCTTTTTTTTTAAGAAAAGTGTTTAGGAGTATCAAATTGAATGTTATAGAAAAGTACCCCCTATCTCATTCCTACTTCCAAAGTTTTCATGTATAATTTTAAATTCTTCATTTTTTCTCACTTACATAACCATTTAGATCTCCTCCAATAAATAATTTCTCCACACTAAGTATGATTTGTATAATTTATCTAAATCTTTCCAAAACTATTGTTTACTAGTTACATCTATATCTATTTGAGGTACATAAATACTAACTATATTAATTATATTTTCTCCGTTAACTAACTTGACAAACGAAATTTTATCTCCATTCCTTTTGATTCGATTCCCACTACATCCTCTCGTAAGTTTTTATAGACAATTATTTATATTCCATTCTTTTTCGATCCTTACTTGTATACCAAAATTTATAGCTATTAAACTCTACTTCTTTAACTTTTGCCCCCACCCACTTAATTTTTTGGAGATATATGATATTAATTCTCTATCTAGTCATTACTTTATCTTTCCTAACTTACCGATTAAAAATTCTATATTTCAAGTGACTATTTTTATCAACTAGCTTTTTTACCCGTATCCATCTGCATAAATGTAGGAACCCTTATCAATTTGACACCATATCTAGACGGCTATATAATGCGTTGCTTCCGAACAACATCCTAGAGACTCATGCTAACTTGTCACTACACCAAAGATCCAGTGCAGTATGTTGCTATAAAAAGAAAGTCATAACAAATTATCTATATTTGTCTCTCATTTTGATTTTAATAAAAGTTTTACGTTAACTATCAATTTACCGTAATCCTCTTCCTTTATTTGGATTTGAAACCGTCTATGATGAAATTTTATTTCAATTACTTCTATATTTAAGAAATCGAAGAAAGAGCTTAGACGAGCAATACACATGGGGTTTCATTCTCCCTCCTTGGCCATGAATGCCTCCCCACATAGATAATGTCTATCCGATTTCCAACGTTTCTTCGATTCCACCTGTGGGTTTGGTAGTTTTGGATGAGATCGTTTCCATGCTATTCTCCTTTCCTCTTACAATTAAATGGCTCCATGGATTCCCACTAAGATTTCCTCATCCTAGAATATATTTTTATATTACATTTGTATTTACGAACTTAATATTTATTTCATAATATATAAATTTATAAAATTTTTTTCTTAAGAACTAAATTTTAAATTAGAAATCAAATTCTCTATTAGCATCAAAATCCTTTTTTTTTTTTTTAAATTTCTCACAATAACATCTATCTTTATATACGTGTGTGTGTGTGTGTGTGTGTATTTCATCCAAAACAAAGAGGTCTTACTTATTATAGTTGTTAAAGCTAAAAATAAGTTACGTAGACTGCGAAAATGAATAAGGAAAATCAAAGTAGACTGAAGTCTATATTCTTATGTCAACAAAAATAGGAAAAGAAAATTCAAATAATGGCAATGCCCTTGATGACATAAGGTTTGCGAACGTTACCACTCCAACGCAAGATGCGCACGTCATCATACATTTTCCCCGAAACTATGTTAGGTAAGGCGTGTGATGGAGACTGACTCTCCAATGCTAAGACGTCAAATTAAGTCCTCCAACAACAATTATTAATCACCTCACCTCTCATATCAAATCATAAGCAAGTCTTCCGTTGCACTTCCCCGCTTTTATCTCTCTCTCTCTCTCTCTCTCTCTCTCTCTCTCGTGCGCCAAGCCAACAATGGTTCAAAATTCGTACTAGAAACTTTAACCATGATTGTTACTTAATGAATTAGGACAATATCATGTGACAAGTCAATTGGGGTCACGTTGCATTTGTTCAATTGAAAGAAAAAAGCATATTTTGAGTTTATAAGGAATTCTAGTTCAAAAAAAAAAAGGAGAATCAACGTATGTTGGTTTATTATGCTTCCCCTTTTTGTGGTGGCTTAGGTGACTGATTCAATTCCTCGTGGTCATTGTCCTAAAACAGATGTGAGGATGGCAATTGATTTTGCTGATTTTTGTCGTGTATTAAACTTTTGTCATCTCATGAGAAAAACTTGGCTTGAAGGAAACTCTGGACGGTTTTGGTGACTCGTTCAGATTAACAAGATAGGGTAGATAAATGTCTACATTTGATTGAGGTAGATAGACCCTCTAACTCTATTAGAGAGCTGCTGAGTAGAGTGTGACATTAAATTAGTTCATTTTCTTTCAATGAGAGAGAGAGAGAGAGAGAGAAAGAGAGAGAGGGTTTGGTGTTACCCAAGGCATATGGAAATTAAAACTACCAACTATTTGTGGGTTTAATAATAGGATACTAAATATATTTAATTAAAACTTCAAATTAGAGTTTTGAAAATAAAAGAATAGACGTCATAAAAGTCAATTCATAAATTGAGTTTTATAACTATTCAAACAAAATTAATCACATTTATGAATATGGATGTTTAAGTTAAAAAAAAAAAAAAAAAAAAAAAAAAAAAAAAAAATTAAAAAATTAGTGATCACTACCAACATTCATATTCACCGATCACGCCAAGTCCCTCTGGGCCCTAAACAAAAGTTTAGTGTCTTCAAAATGTTTTAAATGAAAAAAAAATAAAAAAAATAACTCCTTAGACTTTTTTTTTTTTTTTAATTTTGTAAATGTATAGAAATAGAAGTGGAGAGAAATTAGGCTCTAAAAGAAATCATTGGTGATTATCACACATTAAAAAATGATACATCTCATTAGGAGGGAAAAAGACTCATAAAAATCAGAAAATAGCGATCATCCTAATTTGATCAGGACTGGATATCTGTATGACAAAAGAAGTGTGGAAGTTATAATAGTAGGAGACTTTGGATCAAGTGGGCGAGTAGGGTAGGTAAGGGGATATTATTTTTCATAAATTACTCAAATACTTCATTAGATAGGACCATGCTTTTTGGAATTTGAATGAATAAACTCAACCAATAGGGGAATAAGAATGAGACAAGTCATTACTAGTTCAGATTTGGATTCAATATTTTTGATGAGTGATCTATGAGTCAGATATTTTAGTTCACAAAGAATATGGGCTGAGCTGAACTTGAATAAAAATTTGTTCAACTTATTTATTTAATAAGATGACTCAATATATATTATTTAATATATACTAAATAAAAATTTAATGTCTCATAGGTGTAAAACTTGGGGGGGGAAAAACCCCACAAAGGACTTGCTTTACCATTACCCATGTGGATTTTTTTTTCCCCTGCAAATTGATATATTTGCCCTAAAAAAAAATTATAATATTCTAAACTTATAATATGGGTTCGTTAGCAGCCTCAACCAAAATTTGGGCCGTAGTCATAAAATTATTATATCTCAAATTATAAATTGTTATATATTATTTATAATTTGTTTAGAATTTTCAAAAGAAAAAAGGAAACTAGGAATTTTATGATTACTGTTGCTGGAAAATTGTAAGGAACTATTGAAAAGTCGTAAAGGAGATTAAGCTACTTGCCCATGGGTTGCACATAATTATGTGAAAATAATATTTTATAAATATATAAGAAATGAAAACGTAAAAAAACATGTAAACATAAAAATTATTAAAATTTTATATAAATATTAATTATTTTATAAAAATAATAGAATAACCATACTTTATATTAAAATATAAAATAATCAAATATATAATTATTAATTATAAAATAAATAGTATAAAAATAAAAATTATAATTAAATAAATAAATAATTTATTAAACATAAAAAATATATAAATATAAAAATATAAGGATTTTTTTATAATTATTAATTAATTCAAGATATTAAAATATTTTCAAAATAGAAAAACGTTGGTACCGACAAATTTAGTGCGCATCATAACTTGTCACAGTGGAAAATGAGGACAGGCCTTTTTCAGTTATTGGAAAATTTGCATGATATCATGTCATAGAAAAAGTCAATAAACAATTTGAAAACCTCTTTCTCAATTAAAGGAAGTATTTATAATCCTACTGGGAAAAAAAAATCTTCAAATATTTTCTCATTTATTAACCATAAAATGGTTTTACCTAGTAAAAAAAGATTATAATAGACCAAGCACTCATACTAATATTAAAAAATAATAATAATAAAAACATATAGCAAAATTCCGTTACTTCGGTCTCTTTTACAATTCAAACATAGAAAAAATAAAAAAAATCAAAATAATATGTTACGGGCTAAGCACGGCGAAGGACGAAAATAGTTGCACTTTAAAGTTTTTTTAAAAATTATATATAATTTCAAAATTATAATTTTAAATATTATTAGTGAATTATCTGTCTGATATGCAGTTAGAAAATAATTAATTTGTCATTAAAATTTTAATATCATGATTGTATAAAGTATTATAAATACATGTAAAAAATAGTATTACCATATATCAAGCAAAGAATATTTACTAAAAATTTTAATATATAGTGATCAAAGCATTTTCATCCTCAGTTTCAATTATCTTCTCAAAAAGAATAAGAGAAAAGCAATGTATGGGAATCCAGCTATTGAATTTGCGATGAAATTAGCATTGGGGTCCATAAAACCTCCTTGAATCTCAAAACCAAATATATTTTAATAGACAAATGAATTCTTCCTCTCTTTACTGCATATTAAGAATATCATGATTAGTGCCATCAAAATCATAGGATATGGGATATGGAGCAAACTTCTGATATGTTCCTAATGAACTTAATGAATAGAGAAAGCATACCTAACATTTAATACTATTTTCAAACAGATGGGTCCATAATTCAAGTATGCATGCATTCATTCAATTCAATAATTTTATAAACTAAATTCGAAATACCATGCTAATAAATTATAAATCAACTGATACCCTCTCCTTTCCTTTAGAGATTTCAAGTTCAAACCCTCTTCTGTATATAAAAAAATTTTAAATACCATTTATTCCTCCAATGCAAAATTCCATTATGTAAATTTTGAATATCGTCAAGTGTCCTACTCTCTTCCTTGGAATATTTGGCTTACAAACGTTAACTTAATAACAATTCATATATAATAAAAGTCATTATTTGCCCTTATAAATTATAATTCTATCCTTTTAAAATTATACTTTCCTTGTCCCCTTAGTTTTTTGTTTTCACACGGTTTAAGAAATATAATAATTGATATGTCACATAATCAAACTACCCTTTTGAAACGAGAAAAAAAAAAATTCCTGTGATTGGCTAGTTATTATGGTGGGGAAATATCAACAAATTGAGGAAGAGAAATGTGTGAAAGTTACTATTCCCTCAAAACGGGCAATAAAAGATTAAAATAAAAATAATTTTTTTAAAAAAAATGTAAATTATTTTTTAAACAATAAGAGTAATTTTTTTAAATAAAACTAATGAATAAATCAGAATTATTCTTAAAATTTTAAATTATTTTTTAAAAAAATTATCAAGCGTATCAACTAATATACTATACCTGTTAAATGTGTTCATAATGTGTGGAGCTAGAATTTGGGTGATGGGTACCCCATAGTCGAAGACCTTGACTTCATTTTTTTGGAATCCTACAAACATCTTTTTAAGGGGCCATGGATGACACGTCCAAAATGGAACTATCTCATTGCCATTTCAAACGTAGGGCCACTCCACTCATGTCCATTTGCATCTCTCCATACGTTTGGAAAATGAAATATTGTTCTCTTATACAGAAACTCCATCAAAATGTCATTTTTATATATAGTTAAAAGGCCTCAAAAAAGAAATTATAGGTGATATTATGTAAGGAAATTTCTCATTTTTTTTATTCCATCTATTAACAAGATTGAAAAAAAAAAAAAAAATCTGTGCATTAAAATGGGTTTTGTTTAATTTATTTTGTTTTATTATAGAAAATAATGATTTCATTTCTCATCAATCAATAATGTTACTCGCGATATTCCATATGGCATTCAAAAAGGTCGGTCGAATCCTTTTATTTTATTTTTTGATTTAGTAGAAGACTCGTGTACTTGATGCTAGGTTGCTTGTAATCCGACTTGATTTGGCTCAACTTTTATATCTGATTGAGTAGGTTTAATTAAAAAAAAAAAAGAATTGTCTATTTCATTGAATAGGTTTGAAATTGATTTGATCTATTTTTGCTTGCCATAACTTACTAGGCTGACAAGCCGACCCCTATAATTTTTTATCTATAAAATATATTTTAAATTATATAATTATTATATATATTATATTAAAATTTTATACTTAACAATGATATCGTATTTTTTTTTTCTATTTAGAATTCATTTATAGATCTGATTTAATAAGTTAACAAATTAAGTCACACTTTGTTAAATTTATAAATAAATGAGACAAAGTCTAATTTTTGGATCATCACAAACATCTTTGTAAAAACACCTAAATGGTAAAGAACTTTTGCTTAAGTGTTTTCACTAAGATTTTATGAATATATATATTTCCGTGATCCCTATCCACTCTGGTAAGACTATTAAATAAATTAGACTCACTTTGTTATGTATATTTTTTAATTTTCTGGAGACACTATTTGCAATTATTGAAAAAATATTATTTCTCATCACTTAAAACAATTTAGAGTTTGGTGTGAAATATTTCAATTGCCTTATTTATTTATTTCCATCTTTATATTATGACAATCCATTCAGACTACGAAGAATAGCAATTCTCATATTAATATAAATCATTTCAAAATTTCAGAATGGAAAACACCAAGAAAGGTGGTTGTTAAAACATACTGTTCAATCTCTGTGAGTGCTAGAAGATACGATGGTACAAGATTTCTAGAGATTGACATGTTCTATAAATCTTTATTTATTTATTTATTTATTTATTTATTTTTCTTCTTTCTTAGACTGATGACTCAGTGCAGTGGAAAATTGTAAAGATAGAAGTTGGTGGAAAGGGATAGGATTAGGATATGACCTATACTTCTAGGGCACGTTTGGCAACCAATTTTTCTTTCACTGGCCCTGTAAAAACCTTTTTTTTTTCATTTTAATAAATAAAAAATACATAATTTTGTTAACGCCAAAAAAATTAGTGTATTATCCACTTTAAAATTATTATTAATTCAATGGTTTTAGGTTCAAAAAATAATGGTACGGCAGAATTTCTTTTCTTGCCAAACACATCCTTATCACATTCTCTTTTGTAATTATCATGAGAAAAATCTAAAAGAAGACAATAGAGTGAGGATTAACTTGACTACAAATATATATATTTTTTCCCATACAGAAACCATTCTTCTTAGAAAACTTTGGACGTCAAGAAAATTCTACATCCAGACACGCATGCATGAGAAAAATTTAGACATTGGAAGACAAATGTTTTGACATGAAAATCTATGCACAGCTATTACTGAAGTCATATTGATTAAAGAACGTTGCTACTTATATATTGTAAAAACCTATTCATTGATTTTTTTTATTACATTGAGATTTGAAACTGATATCATCGGGTTAGAGGAGGAGGTTGTGACCATTAAACTATTCCCTTAGATACAAACTTGTTCACTGATTACACGATTATAACTTAGGAGTAGGCATGTACATACAAACAGAGATATGTTATCGATGGTGTACCTAATAATTTATTTTAATAGAATAGATTTAAATTTTAATATTACGGTCTATTTAATGATCGTAAAGAAGGAATTACTTTTGTTATATAATCTAAACTTATATTTCTTAATAAAAATATTATTTTATAAATACAGATTAAATATGTTTCAGTTAGAGTAATATAGGGCAATATTTGATTCAAAATAATACAAGTTTTAAAATAAATTTTGTAACTTACTAATTTTCTCCTTGTACTTAGGCCAAAAAATGTAACTATATCTTGAATTAATTGACTCTATACCATTGGTACGGTGAAAGAGTATGATATAACTGTTATGATGAGTATTAGGAGAAATATTTCAATTTATTCACATGCTAAAGGAATTTAAAAAAAAAATCACCCACTTCAATAGATTTTTGAAAATTAAAAGAAAAAAATAACATTTCGCTTAAAGAAGATGAGAGTAAAATGTTTTTTTAATATATATATAAATAATCAGTATTTAATAATTAAATCAATTTTGATTAAATTTAATTTAAATCAATTTAAATTTTTAAATAATAAATTTCTCCCTTTTCAATGGACATGAAGATTTTGTTCAAGTTGACTGACCTGTACAGAAGAATGTGTTGATAACGTGTGGGATACGAGTATATGGAAGCTAAGCTAACACAAAAGTGCATTTTTCCCTTTTTGACTTTATCTTGAAATTGATTAAACCAAATTTGCCCCCATCTTCACTTCACTCACGCCCACAAGTCAAGAAAAAACGCAAAAATAAGACAAGACGAGGGGTGGCGTGGGCCAGTAGAGAGCGGCGCATACGCCCCAATAGGCCAAAGCCAACCAGAAGTTTCAAAACCGTGTGGGCAAAGAGGACTCAGTAACTTCTATTAATGGCTTTTGATGGGACTGGGCTGTATCTGGTCCTTCATTGCCCCCACATGGTGACTTTACTTGTCGTGAGTTAGACACCGAGTGAGTACACATTCATATAATTATTAATTATCGAACTTTAATTTATTTTTTATAGAAAATTATTAGATGCATTAACTGCGAATCGGTATTCATTTATATAATACATAAATAATTTAATGAATGGAGTTCTATTAACTTGAGTATTCTTCTTCTCTCTTTTATGATCAGTAAGAGCTCGACAACCTCTCCGATATTAATCATAATGAAATTATCTTTTAAATTATTTTATTATTAATAAATTATAATTCAATTAATATTATTTTTTTAATATATTTTGAGTTTAAAACTCTCTTGGATCTCATGATTTTGATGATTTGACTGGATATATACCAAGAAAATTAAAAGAGAGGAGTCGAAAGAAGCTGCTTCACGTAACGATGAAGAACCAACTTGACGAATATACCTGTATATCAAATTCTAGTAATATTTATGTCATGACTCCATTGGCAAATCAACAATGTATGATAAGTCAGTTTAATCTTACATCACTAACGTCCACCATCAACCTGTTATCACCCCTTTCAATTTTAATGGTTTTTATGAATAATACATTTCAAATATTCAATGTTCATCGTCTCATCAAAATCCAAGTTTAATTACTTTTAATTGTCTGATACTTTATAAATTACAATATATAAATGATAAATTCAATAAATTATAGTTCAATTGATATAATTTCTCTTCTCTTGTAAAGATCTCAATTTCGACTATATTGGGGATTAGGAGAGGGGAAAAGTGCCATACCCCACATCGTTAAAGGAAAGAAAAATTTTAAGGGTAATTTTCACCCATTTTTCCCCTCTGCCTTATATTTTAAATGATATTTAGACTACTAATTAATTAGGCAAGTAAGACTTTCAGTCATTTTCTTATAATTAATAATTCAATAGTTGCTTCCTTAGTAAGTAAGGTATTGATTTGAGAATAGCAAGTTCGAGAGTCTAGATTCAAATTTAATAATTGAATCAAATCAATTTTCTCAAATAAAATACTAATAAAAATTCCATCAACATAACCTACCCAATAATTGTCCATATAAACTTTTTCACATGCAACTCCCCCTAATTATCAAGATAGAATTGAATGATGAAGAAATTTGCTTAAATATAAATTACACCCACTAATCAATATTTTATTGGTCTAGTGATAAGAGTATTAAATTTCTTTAATTAATTTCTTGATTTTGAGTATTGAAAATGAAAAAAATATTCGCTCAGAGAGCTCGTCCTTGGGTCCAATAATTAATTTCACATTTAATTTGAGACTCAATACCAATAATGACTTACCTGGCTAGTTAAAAAAATTAGGCTCACTAAAAATTGTTAAAAAATTATTAATCTAGTCTAACCTGGCTAGTTAATAATGACTAACCCGAGTTAATTAAATCCAATTTTTTTTAAAAAAAAATATATATATAAGCAAAGTCACTTAAGAAACAGATTAGTTATAAAATCTGAGTTGAACTTTGAAATTGTTCCTTTTCTTCCTAGGGATGTGCAATGTTGGTAAGCATTTAAATTAATTTATGAAATCAATAGAGGAAAAAATTTAACTTAAGGAGATCATGTCACAAATTCTAATTGAACACGATTGTATACGTGTGTGTGAAAATGAATATAATATTTAGAAAAAAAGGGGAAATTACAAACACAGAAAATCAACGAGATAATATTGGTGTCAACGAGAAGCATATGAATGCTAATTACTAAAAATATCTCATATACAATGAGCTCCAAATTGTCAATCTCCCATTGGTTGCGAGTCATTCACGTTGAAGTCTTCAAGAATTTCAATATTTCAAGCCTGCAAATCCACTAGGACTTGACTTTCCTCACAAGCCGACATCATCGTCATCATCATCAACCCTTCCCTCTTTCTCTCTCTCTCTCTGCCATTTGAACATGGGCGGCCGGAAAAGGACTAATGACTCTTGTTTTGAACGCCTTCTCTAGCTTCCTGCAACTTTCCTAGCCAACTAAGCCATAGACCAAGACTCTCTCTCTCTCTCTCTCTCCCCCTACAGTCTATATATTCCATTAGAAAAAGTTTCTCTTTCCATTCACTAGGAGAATACAGTTAGTTTCAGTTGATTGGAAATGGAAACAACAAATATGTTAGGAACATATCTAGACTTTGATCTCAACATCAACCCTTTCCATCAAAACGATGAAACTTTGGTTAGTATTACGTTCAAAACTTTATAGTTTTCTTTTTGTGTTTCCGATGGTTTGTCAAAGCCTAATACCCTTTGGTTCTTCACTCTTGAATTTAGGAGAGAGAGTTGGAGGAAGACCATTTTGTTGATGAAGAAGCAAAAGTCTTCATTGAAAAGCAGAAGGTAAGAACAACTTCACATGGGTATTCAAGAATATAAGCAATGATTTTAGAATTTTTTACCACATGATTATGGTTTGTGTATTTGTCTTCCTTTTAAGAACCATAAATGGGCCGACAAGTGTTCTTCACATGCTACTTCTTTTCTCTTTCTTTTTCTTTGATGATAATCAACTTTGGATCTTCTTTTGTTTTTCTTCTTTTCCTTTTCTATGTGTTGTATGCAATAGAATCTCCTTTGTTGAATCCCTCCAAACATGTAACAATAGATATAATGTGCTCATTCAGTTTGCTTAAAGTACGGAAAGGCTTTGTGTCACTTAATTTATTAAAAGTTTACACCATACGAGATGATATTTCTTTTGTTTGTTTGAACCTCTAAATCATATAATAGCAACCAACCATGCAGAAATTATAGTCTAAGTTCCATAAATATGATAGTTTATGTAGTGTCTTTGTGAATTACCTTCTTTGTTAGATTAAGAATACTCTATTCTTACTATTTATTTTTTGTGCATAAATAGGATTTGGAAAAAGAGTTGAATCGAGTAAGCGATGAGAATAAGAAGCTAACAGGGATGCTAACTATGATGTGTGAGAAGTATAATGCCTTGCAAACACTTTTGACGGATTTGAAGAGCAAAATCCCAGAGAAAGAAGTTGATGTCAAGTCAGTTGGAAAGAGAAAATCCGATTTTGATGAACATAACAATGTTGTTGGACTTGACCAGATCAATGATTCAACTTCTAGCGATGAAGATTCATGCAAGAGGCCAAAACAAAGCATCAGCAAAAAGGTCTTAAGGGTCTTTGTAAAAGTCGATAAATCCGATTCGAGCTTGGTTAGTTCCCATGCAATTTTTTACTTGATTGATTAAATTTTTATATGAAATTTGGTAAGTTACTTATTTGGTACCATAAGCAGCTTGTGAAGGATGGATACCAATGGAGAAAATATGGTCAAAAGGTCACTAAAGATAACCCATCTCCTAGAGCCTATTACAGATGTTCCTTTGCTCCAAGTTGCCCGGTCAAAAAGAAGGTAAGGCCTCAAACACCTCTCTTTATTTTACAATAGAGTAGAAAAATCTGTGTGTGCAATATTCATCCAGCTTATATACAAAAGTTCTTATTGTTTTACCTGTCTTTAATTTACTCGTAGTAAAAAGGTTGAACTGTATAGTTTTTATCTTCTGATACACATGCAGGTGCAAAGAAGTGCAGAAGATCAGTCTGTTGTTATAGCTACTTATGAGGGAGAGCACAACCACTTGAACCCATCCGAGTCCAAGATGTCATTGGTCACAAGCCCTCTACTTAAAACAAGTTTGAGCCCTGGTTCAATCTGCACAAACTCATCGGAATCAAACCTAACATTGAACATGGTCGAAAGCGATTCTAAAAGGCATGATCAAGAATTTCAAGCATCCCCCATGCAAAGGGTTTTAATTGAAAGAATGGCTTCTTCCTTAACAAGTGATCCTAGCTACATAGCAGCGCTTGCCGCGGCCATTTCGGGAAGAATTTTGGATCAAACTAGAGCGTAGAAATTTTCAGAAGAGGTGTGGCTTGAAAGGATTTGTGCTTATTCTGGATTGAAATGCTTTTTGTGGTTGTGATTTTGTAATGAGTGTTGTAAATAGATTTCTCAAGCTAAGTACCGGGCAGGAGGAGTAGTTCAGTAGTTGTTCAATATTATTACTCTCACAATTTGGTTACTTGTACCGTAAAATCTTTTTATAATTTTCATAATTATTATGATTTATGTAATTTTTAATTATTAAATTGTTATTCGAGTACTAATTTTTATATAATAACTATGAAATATAAAAAAAAAAAAAGGAAAAATTCAAAAATGTTTTGTATGGGTGCATATGTAGCCTAGTACATTGTAATTAGGTGGAGCTTTGACTTGTGAGACTGTAGTGTTTTGAACTTGTACTAATTTTGTTTAACTAACGAGGACATGCCTTGGGTTGGGGTTGAGTCGAAAAAGCTTACATTAGACTACATTAGATCGAAGTACAATTTTTAATAATAAAAATTATCGATGCAATAACAATAATAATAAATTAATATAATAATTTTATTGAAAAAAAATTATGTAAAAATTTGATTTCTAAAATTATGTAAGTTAAAATAAAATAAGACAACTTTTTCTGAGTTTTGGGACAATTACTACTGGTTGTGCCTTGGAGCATCTTTTGGATGTAAGGCCAAGGGCCTTGCTTTACAGTGGAAAAACGTGACTTGAGTTTTGGGGAATAATTGAACATGTTTCCAGAAATTTGAAACCAGATGGGGTTTTGAAAACCACTACAAATGGCGGTTTTACCCGATGTTTGCACTCTTCTCCTCTATTTTCTCCTGTCAATTTATTCCCTCTGTATTGATTGATCTGTCTGTGTTGGGTACGTTGTGTCTTAATCAATTGATTGAGATACAAGAGATCTCAATTGCTTGAATGTGATCCACCCACCCACTCTCTTTCTCTCTCTCTCCCTTCGATATATTGGTTGATTAGTGGTGATTTGTCGCTAATCAATCTCTCTCTCTCTCTCTCTCTCAAATTATATTTTAATTAATTTAACTCTCAATAAAAAAATTTTTAATATAATTATTTTAATTATCATAATTTAAATTGTTTTATTTAAAAAACCTAATATTCTTTTTAATAAATTAACTATTGGTTGGTTCATTTTTTTTTATTACATAAATTTAAATTTAAAATTTTTAAATTAAAAAAAGGATCTGTAATCCACCTCTCTTTTGTGCGTCACTCTTTCTTGTTTTCAATGTTTTGAAATTTAAATAGGAGTATGAATTGGTGGTGAAGGGGTCAATGAATCAAACTGATCAGTGGTCTTCAAAGTCAAGGGCAGTTTCAAATCTCTGAAACATATTTTTGGCATTTTCCAAGATTTTCACAAAGTTTTAAAGCTGTAAGATGGATGAAAGAAATTTTGCCCTGTTCCTTTTAGCATTCAACTCTCCGATAACTATTTTAAACTGATTAAACTCGATTTGAATCAGGCTGATCAAGTATATTATTCTCTTCAATTGAGTTACTACATTTAAAATAATTATAATTGAGTTGGTCTACGAAAACTATTTTTTAAGAATAACTTTAATATCAATTGAATTATAATTTATTAGTTATAGTACTCAATAACATGATAACTTAAATAATCAATTGATTAATTAATTTTGCATTAGTCTCTCCAATTCTTGTAGACTACATACTAATCGCCACATACCATATATAGGATTAGAAGGTTTTCTGTTTTCACTACTACTCTCCAATTCCCATATTCCGGGTGGGGTGGGGAAGTTGAATGCTTTGAAGGAAATAATTAGATAGACTCTGCCTTAGTAATCATTTTTAGTGGGATAAATAACATATAAATTACAATTTTTTAAATTATATATCTAATTTCTTTTAAATTTTGAGGGCATGTGTACATGTTCCCTCCCTTCACCGCGCTTCTCTCTCTCTTTCTTTTTAAGATATTATTTTATTTTATTGAGATCTATCTTTATCTCTTTGACTCTGGTCTTGTTTTTTATTGGGTGTTAAATCCAGGTGATAATGAATATAGTTGGGTTGTTTTTATCTGTTTTTATATTTTTATTTTGAATAATTTATTGGGCTAATGAGAAAAAACGGGGCAAGGAGACTACTGTAAATTATGAATAATTTTACTTAATAATGCTTAGATAATTTCAATGATACCTGGATACTTTTAGTTGTCAATGATCCCTTTATTAGGATTGCTATGGGATGACTGATAAGGCCGAAAAGAACCCCCCCCAAAGGATAAATAGCAAAGGTTAAAAACCAACATTAGAGAGTTCACCAAACTCCCATGGATATAATGATAGGATATTATACTCTTTTAATTATAGATTTTGGATTCTAATAATAAAAATAGAAAAACAAAGTTTCGAAAAACCAACGCTTTTTTTTTGGATAAAAAAGAATATTATTTCAAAAAGAAAGGGAAAACAGGATTTTAGACAAACTTCGAGAAACCTGAAAAATCAACAATCTACAAAGAGAGAACTAACATCTAATCCCAACTGAAGGTAAGACTACTCTAACAAAAGCCGCAACGACCCGAGGGGGTAACTGACGCTCGCCTCTCCTTTTCTTGTTCCTTTCCATCTATATATAATAAATACAAGCACTGAGTAGGCATTTGAAACCTTTGTTCCTACGAAACGTATGTCTCGCAGGAGACAAAAGAGTATCTTGAATGCCCGACCAAGAAAGAGAAAAAGACAACGGAATATGATGCATAATAGTTAATCTCCAAACTTTTCTCGAGAAGGAACAACGAAAGAAGAGGTGATCAATAATCTCTCTCCGACTACCACAGAGATGGCAAGTCAAGGAAGACGAAAGTCAAAACCTAAATAAAAAATCGTTCGTCTGAAACCGCTCCATGAACACTAACCAGACCAAGAATGCAAACCAGGAAATCGTCCCCAAGAACCAGACCATGTCCACGCATTGGACCCGAGGATAAGAACTTCTGAGATGCTCCCAAGCGACGCAATAGAAAATTCACCACTAGATCTGATCGTCCACTCAAGTCTATCACAAACCAAAGGAAGACGACCAATAAGTCTTCGGAATAAGATCCCGAAGACGGTCACAAAAAGCTCGCTGAAGTCTCGAAAACCACTGCTCACCACTATGAATATAATCAATCCAAGTGGCACTCGAAAACACATCCTGAACAGAAGACTCAACAGGAAATCCTGACCTCTCCATGGAATGTCTCCCCAAGACCTCTATCAAAAGACCTACAAGGGACCAGACGTCATACCAGAAAGATATACTACTTCCATCACCCATCCGCCAAGCAACAAGCTCCCTGACAATGACGTAACGAAATAAGCTTCCTCCAAATCCACGAATATCTATCCGGAACTGTGACGTACCACAGGCTGTGACCCCGCAAAAGATATCTCCAAACCCAACGAGTTCAAACATTATCCGCCGAATCAGAAAGGATGTGCCAAATATGCTTTAACATGGCCGCTTTATTCCAATCAGTGACCCGTTTCAACCCAAGACACCCTCCTCCTTAGGACGACACACAATCAACAAAGCAACTTTGGCCTTATGGCGGTCTAAAGTTGGACCCGACCACAAGAACCTCGATATCAACTGCTTAATTTCCTTACAAACCGACTTCGGAAGGAAGAAAATAGAAGATCAAAAAGTCTGGATCGAAAACAGAACAGAGCTACCTATCTGTAACCGACCTGCATAGGATTGACGTCTACTTGTCCAATGCTGAATCCGAGCTAGTATACGCTGGACCAACTGAGTGCAATCCGACACAGAAAGCCGAGTAGACAAAAGAGGAACCCCCAGATATCGGACAGGCAAGAGGCCTTGCCGAAATCCTGAAATCGTCAAGATCTCCTCCCTAACCCCCTGATCCATAGCTCCAAAAAAGATCTCACTTTTCTGTGGGTTCATCCGAAGACTAGAAAGCATCCCAAACTGAGCTAACCCATCCAAGATACTCTAGACTGAAGATGACCATCCCCGAGAGAAAAGCATAAAATCATCCGCAAAATAAAGATGAGAAATACTAACCTCTTGACATCTCCAATGGAACTCAAAGATAGACCCCTCAGAAATCCGCCACATCAAACCCGAGAAGACCTCCATGACTAGGACAAAGAGCATGGGGGACATCGGATCTCCCTGCCAAAGACCCCTCAAACTCCGAAAGAAGTCAGTCAACTCCCTATTGATCGAAATAGCAAAGCTCGCCATAGAGACACATTCCATAATCTGATCAATCAACCAAGTAGAAAAGCCAACACACTCTAGAACCATCCAGAGAAAATCTCACTCTACTGAATCATAGGTATTCATGATATCCACTTTTAATGCACAACAGGGGGAGCCGCGATTCAGGTGATAACCATGAAGGAGCTCATGGGCAATGAGAATATTATCCTCAATCCTCCTACCCCTCACAAACGCGGACTGCTCACTACCAATAATACTAGGAAGCACATGACTCATCCTCGCTGCAATGATCTTCGAAATGCACTTATAGATCGTATTACAGCACAAAATAGGTCTAAAATCCGATAAGGATGTCGGATTATCCTTTTTTGGGATGAGAGTAATGATGGTGCCATTAGCCTCCTTAAGAAGCTTCCCGAAAAAAAAAAATCCAAAACAGCCCTCATAACCCGGACCCACAGTATCCCTACTAGATCTAAAGAACTCAGTACTGTACCCATCTGGACCTAGAGCCTTATGCCTTCCCAAAGAGAAGATAGCACCCCGAACCTCTGACTCCATCACCGGGCTCTCTAAAGAGTGAACCTGATCCTCAAACAGCCTTCCTCGGAGAAATGAAGAAATAGTACCGGAGTCTAACTCGCCATCCCTGGATCTACTAAAAAATAGACCCCTTAAGTAATCAACTGCTACCCTTTATATATCATTCGAATCAGTGATCCGAATACCATCCTCAATGACTAAAGAGCAAATGGAATTTCGGGTGTGCCTCTGACAAATCGAATTAAAGAAAAAAAGTGTTCCAATCTCCCAACTGAAGCCAACGGATCCTAGCTTTCTGATGCAATATACTCTTCTCCATACTCAAGAGCGTGTAATACCGAGCAGCAGCTGATCTCTCAGCCTCCCCCAAATCACTACCATTACCAGACAAGAACTCCTGATAGATCTGGACCAAACACTCTTGAGCCTCCTGCACTCAAACGGATAAGTCACTAAACTCCTGGCAGTTCAGTTGCTTCAATTTAAGTTTCAAACCTTTCAACCTCCTGTATAGATGATACATTTGAGTGCCATGATAATCCACCGCCCAAGCCTCCGACACGATCTTTTGATATCAAGGGTGATCCGTCCAGAACTTGAAAAACTTAAACGGAACTCTCATCCGCTACTCCATCTACTGAAATCGAATCAAACTCGGAGAGTGATCTGAGTTACCTGGGGAAGAAACACTATCTCTGAAAAAGAATAAGTAGATAGCCATGACGAATTAACCAGCACTCTATCCAACTTCCTCAAAATGGGATCCTCCATCTACCTAATCCACCACATGAAGTAGACACCTGAATAGCAAAAATCCTCCAACTCAGACTCCCTCATACAATCATCCAAAGCACAGTCAGACATCGACTATCCCAAGTTACCACCCTTTCTCTCAGAAGGATGACAAACAATATTAAAATCTCCCAAGACACACCACGGAGTTACCAAACTCCTACTCCGAGATCTCAGGAAATCCCATAGCAACCGATGATCACCTGCCAGATTAGACCCATACACGACAATAATATCCATTCACAGTCCAAATCTAACAAAATGAACTCTACTATGAATCCACTGCATATCGCAAGCCAGAATGGTCACATTAACCTCCAACGGGTCCCAACATAACCAAATCCGTCCAGTAGCATTACTCCCATGAGCAATCACATATTTCCAATCGGGAAAAAGAGAATGCTGAATATATACCTCATTAGAAGACTGTACCCTAGTTTCCAAAAGACCAAACAACTGCAATCGGTTTTGAATCACAAAACTTCTCATAGCTTGAAAATGAGTTGGGTCGTTCAGACCCCTTATGTTCCAACAACTGATCATCTGGAACACACAAACAAGAGGCGCACCCTCAGATAACTCAGTAACCCTTCCTCCGTCCCCGTTTAGTCTTCCTGGCCTTGGATTGAAGCACAGGAGGATCTAGAGGGGGAGAAGAACAAAGGTCATTCACACCTGTCCCTATTGAGGAATCTGGATCAGCTCTTCTAGGACCAATACCACTCGGGATAGTCGAAATACTGTCACACTCATACAAAGTGGCATAATCTCTAGGCTCAAGAGAATCAACCCGAGTCTCCGCCCTCACTATCAAATCAAGGCCAGGGTCTGATTCTGGAAGACTAGCCAACTGCTCTGACGGCTCCTCCCGAACAACCAAGGCACGAGACTCATCAACCTCCTCAATCGGGGACTTGAGACCCTAATCGTCTCGAGCTGACTCACTGACAAGGATAATCAGGGATGTTACACCCACACCTCCACCTGAGACACCAATCATAGGCTCCACTGCCTCCGGCACTCTATCCTCAACAACTCTCGGATGCCGCTGACCTCGTCTCCTCAGTTTCTTGGCTTTTTGAAAGCCATTTGCATCTCTCTCTTGAATACTTGGCTCTGAGGTCCCCATCCTGTCCTGAGTAGAGGATTTTTTAGGGCATTTATCATGATAGTGGCCAAATACCACGCACTCCTCACATCTAGGCGGAATGTAGGAATATTTTGCTTTGACTAGGAAGTCGCTCCCATCCGGTAGAGCGAATACCGCCTCCCTACAAAGAGAACTCCCAACATCAAGCTCAACAAATACCCTAGCATATCCAAGCCTAGTGCATGAAGCTGTGATTTCATCCATTGACAATGGCTTCCCAAAAACCAAGGCCACATAACTCAATCCTTGCCTGTTATAAAGAACAAGTGGTACATTATGCAGTTTGATCCACACTGTAAGTTTCCGTAGCTCAAATTCAACCATAGACATGCCCATGGTAAACCTGCGAATAACAAACAGGATCCTAAAAGTATGCCACGGACTCCTATCCAAAATCATTTGAAAGCGCTTATCAGAATTAAACTTCAAAAGAAATAATCCAGACCCTGCCATAACAACCTCAAAAAGCCTGAATCTACCCCATAGTAACTCAGTAATTCTCTTAACTTCTTTCAACAGCAAGCACCGTCCTACGAGGTTTCCAACCAGAGTAAAGTCATAGGGTTTTTCACTCTCGGTAGCTATAGAATTGGGGACCAAGAAATTACCTCTGTCACCAAGTAACACGTCTTCTTGGAAAAGAGACGTCGTACGTTGGCAATTTTCAACCCCATGCCCACTCTGATTACTAACCCTGTCTCCCAATGCAGCAACATAACTCCGATGCACATGTGGTGATGAGGGTTGGCCCTCATCAATCGTAGAAGCTACCATACCAATACAAAGAAAAAAGTTGCTACCTCTTTTTTTTTAGCTCTTTTACTTTACTGTTCAATAACCGAAAAGCTACTGTGAACAGTAACCCCCGCCCTTTTTTTTTTTTAGAAACCCTAACTTTCTACAGAGAGCAGCGTCACCTGACGTCTGTCGTCCGTTCCTCCGATGCACCGCACTGGTCCGACAGCCTAATGCCGAGGAAGGAGGGTCGGATACCGGAGACCGCCGATCTACTGTCCGATCGTTGAAATTCCGTCCAAAAATCAATCGATTCGAGATGAAACCTCTACGACTTTCTCCCAAAGCTCCGTCGCAACAAACGCCGAGAACCGAAGATCGATCGTCTCTACAGACTACTCCTGTACTCCTGACGAATCAAAGATCGTTGTCTGTTCAACCTCAGACACCCTTGTACGAAAATAGCCGCCGGCAGAGATGAAACTCCATAATGATTTCACTGATTGCTTCCTGCAGACACTTCTCCCTCTTCGATTTGAAACAAATAGTCGGACAAAAGCCGGTCACAGCACTCCCGCGATTCGGCGCAGCCGCTGCGAGAGCGGCAACACCTTTTCTGGGGGTGGACGGCGGCGGCTGAGTCGGTTTTGTGAGATTCACCTTAGATTCTATTTTAATTTTTGATAGAAAGACCAAATTAATTTAATCCTCGAGGAACCAACGCTTTAATGAACTCCATAGCGTTCAAAGTGGATTAATCGAACAATACTTAGATATCAGTTAGCGCTACTAGAAAAATGAATATCAACGATGGAAATATCCGTATCTGATAGTCAATATTTCATCGCTAAAACTATTTAGAAACGGAAATTCCGTCGCTGAAAGTTTTCTCGCTAAATTTAGCGATGGAAATATTTCCATCGGAAATATTAGCAACAGATTTGAGACGAAAACTTTCCGTCACTAAAAAAATCCGTCAGTGTCGCTAATAATCAATTTTACAATTTTCAAGTTATTTGAAATTAGCGACGGATTTTCTAAATAACGGAAAGTTTCTGTCACTATTACGTTGTTGAAAGTCGTGCACCCAACATGCATGCGGTTGCACGCCCTTGCCCACGCGCCACTGCCCATGCCCGGACCCCTGGTTTTTTTTGTTAAAAAAATACTCTCATCCAGATTCGAATCTGGGTTCTCAAGCATATTTTGAGTTATTTCTACCACTATGTCACAATGACTTATGTGTTATTTCCGTCGCTAATACCCAATTTTTTAGTAATGTAATAATAAATAATCCATTTACATAAAAAAGAAAAAAAAAAATAGAGAGGCCCAATCACGAGCATTAAAATTAGGCCGGCCTTTTCTATTTAACATTTTTTTTTTACATTGACTAATTGGAGATTACCTAAATAATCGGTTTGACACTACTTCTTATTTTTTTCATTTTTAAAATTTGAATTCAAAATTTTAATTAAAAAAATTTAGTGCATTACTACTAGATGCATGTTATCCTTTTAACTTAAGCTATATTTTTCAATGACTTGGTTTTCTAATCTTTGATGCTCTAATAATATCTCAATTTTATTATTATTATTATTTTGATCTGTGCAAAATTGATCGAGTCAAACAATAAAAGCTCACTCTCTCTAACCTTAAACCTTTCCAATCCCAATATAAATAGAATTTGACTTGTGATCTTTTGTCGCCCCATTTCAAAAGTTTTTATTAATTATATATATATATATATATATATGCGAGTTGACATTTTATATGGGCAGTTGATTAGAATATATGCCGGCCCTTCATTGCTTATTTGTCAATATAGAACAATTAATTATATTTTAAGGACCAATCCATGTTCAATTTTTTAGGAACAATTAATTATTAGGCCATTTGCCATATCATTTCATTTCATTTCAATTCATTTTTTTTGTTTTTGGAATGGCATTGATGTAAAAGTTATGATGTTAAGGAAACATTTTTATACTAAGGTTCGAATGTTTTCAAAACATTTTTGAAATTTTTCAGTATACTAAATTAATTAATATTTATATAAAAATCATTTTATTTTTTATATTTATATATTTTTATATATTTAATAAATTATTTATTTATTAATAATTTTTATTTTTATATTATTTGTCATATAATTAATAATTATATAATAGGTTAATTACAATTTTCTCCCTGTGGTTTGACTGAAAACCACAAATATCCCCTATGGTGAAAAAATATACATTTATGCCCCTATAGTTTTCAAAAGTCTGGCAAGAGGACAAAATTGAACGGTCGTAAGTGAGAGTGTGACACACGCGCTATTACTCCTATCAACTGGTCAACATGCAATATTAAATTCCCAAACTGCCCCAAATTCGAAATTTGTCTTGACTACAAAAAGGAAGCGTCTCTTCATTTCTCTTCGGGTTTGTAGCCTATTTTCTTTAAATATTCAAAACATCTCTTGAAAATCTAAGCATATTTTCTTCAAATTTTGTAAATTTTGTTGAAAATCCGTGAAGGTAACATCTTATTCCATATTTTTTCTTATTCATATCAAACAATATGCCCAGATTTGGGGTTTCACACTTTTCTTCAATTTTTTTAAGCTCTAAGTTTGGATTTGAGTTGCATCAATTACAATTTTCTTCAAATCTTGTTATTATTTTCAACTCCAAATTTGGATTTGAATTGTATCAATTATAATTTTATTCAAATTTTATTGTTATTTTTAGCTCCAAGTTTCAATTTTAGTTGCATCATGACAATTTTGTTCAGATCTTTTTGTTTTCTTCAACGTCCATTATATTATGCTCAGATTTGAACAAAATTCAGAATGTCTCTTTCAAACAATTACGGCAGTGAAGGATCAAGAGAACCAAGATTTCAGTATCGAAAGTGTAATTGTGAGAATAGGACTATACTAAAGATAGTGGAATTTAAGAAGTCTTTGAAGGGGTTGCCATATTTTGTTTGTTAAAGAAATGAATGTGCATTTTTGCATGGTGTCATTCGATGAATAGAGAAACGGAAAGGGTTCAGAAGTATAGCAGTACAGGGAGTACAGGTAGTTTATTCCAAAATCCACATATAGGGGATGCAATATGTGAAGATGAAAATTATTCGACCTGAATGCAAACTGTGGAAGAAAATTTGAGATTTATGAAGAGGCTTATGGTTGTCTCCCTTGCAGTGGCCATCATATCAATTGTAATTTGTTGTGCTAAGTGAATGTGAGAGTATTGGTGGTTATTTTTGTGAATTTCAGTTATAATTTGCATGTTGGTTGTTATGATTTTTGTATTTTTGAAATGCAAATTTAAGGTTAGTTCTTTTGTTTTGTAATTTAATGGAGTATGAGTGGTTAGGTGTTGAAATGTGAATGGAAATTTTGAAATGTGAATAATTGAACAACTCATTCCAAACAATTTAATTTATTTTTGTAAATTTTGCATGAATTGGTTCTCTATTCCTTATTGATACTGCCCTAATAGCAGGGGATATCAACATCTTAACAGTTCATTCCATATCAACATGTAACAATTTCATATCATCAATTCTATATCAATAGCCTAAGCACCAATTGCAAATGTATACCAATTCCATATCATTCCATATCAACAATTTCATTGGTACATCAGTTTTTGCAACATATCATTCCATATCAACAATTTTTACAACATTTCATTTGAACATGTAATAATGAGATTAACAGCATCATTAACAACACAAGTACCATTTGCAAATTAAATTCTAATAGTTCAAACTAATTGTTCCAAATACAAAGAAGTTATTCCAACTTCAAAGAAATTGTTCCAAATACAAAAATATTTGTTCCAAATACAAATTGTTCCAAATCCAGTATATCAAATTAGCTCACTAGATCTATGAATTCAGAGGATGGATATGGTGCTTTTCTAATTCTTGTGCTCCGGCGCAATCTTCTTGATAGTTCAAGATCATTAACAGTCCTGCGTAGTCCTCTGAATGACCCAGGATCATTAACAGTTGGTTGTGATACAGTGAAGCTAGTCCCACTTTACTGAGAAATAGTGGACTGTGTTAGTGTCTAGATGAAAAAAAGAATTGATTGAATTATATGAAAAGAATTGATATCAACAACATAAAAAAATATTCAAATAAATTTATTGAATTTCGATTAAAAGAGAAAATACTAACCTTGTTGAATTTGTTGTTAGGGTGAATAGGTTTCTTGCATGTTCTCGAGTTATGACTTGGTTGCAAATGCCTCTTGCAGTGCACTGTTAGACTCTTTTTTTATGGATATGATTGAGCTCATAGACTCATCAGTAGATTTTCTCCTCAGCTTCTTAGGCCTCCTAGGTTGCTTTCTAATCACAGGAGGATTTACATTTTCTAACCCTTCAAAATTTTCCCAATAATTGATAGAAGTCATGACAACAATGTTGTAAGTATAGACCCTTAAGTACATTTCCCTGCTATAAGATGAGTGAATAAATGACTTCACAACTTTTCTAGCACTATGAATGGTAGCTATTGAATAAGGGCATTGAATTCCTATCAATTAGAATAAACCACAAGTGCATGTCCTAGTACCCATATCAACTATAAATATCCTTGTTGCACAATCTACCTTATACTCACGGTTACCAGACCAAATTGCTATGCAGAATCTACTAAGTATCTTATTCTTTTCCACATTGTGCTGAATATTTGGACAAATATTTCCCTCATAGTTTTCCATGACTGCTCTCTTAATTTGTATTCTTCGCATAAATCTCTTCCTAATCCAGTGAAACATTTCCACAATGACTATTGATTTTGCCTTCAGTATGTAGTTGTTGAAACTTTTATTCATGTTATTCACTAGTACATCACTCTTACATGATTTATCAAAGTGTGCTCTTAACCACAGGTGAGGGGATACTTTTTTCAGTCAATCTATTGCATTTTTTTCAACTCTATCCAAATTAACCAAAACTCTATCAAACTCCCTCACATTTCCTACTGATACTGCTGCCAAAAAAAAAAAAATCTCTTAACTCCTTCCCCTTGAACTTTTCTTTAAAATTCTGGTATAGATGTCTCACACACACTCGATACTCACAATGTGAAAACACTTCTTCAAGTGATTTGACCAACTCTTTTTGTTTGTCAGAAATGAATGTCCAAGTAGATTCATTACCATCACCAAGAACAGTTTTCAACTCAACTAAAAACCAATGCGAGCTTTCATATCTCTCGGCCTCTACAACAACCAATGCAAGTGAAAACATATTCTCATTACCATACCTACCCATTACTGTTAGTAGTTGACCACCAAATGGATTCTTTAAGAAACACCCATTCAATCCAATAATTGGCCTGCAACATTCAAGAAATCCCTTTCTCATTGCATCCAAACACCAAAACATCCTTTGAAATGTGGGTAAGTTATTTTCATTAAATTTTTTGACTTGAATTGTAACATGACTTCCAGACATATCATGCAATACTTGTTGGATATAATATCTAATCTTATGATATTGATCAACATCAACACCATGGATGTCCTTCAAAGCATGCTTCTTCATTCTATAAGCTTGCCTAAGACTTATTCTACTATAAGTTCTTGTCTAACAGTGTTTTGCAATTCTTTTAGGGTAGCAGTTTGGATCATCTCTAATATAACATTGAAATTTCTTGCTTAGATATCTTGAATTTGCATGTCCATTTTTATACTATTTTCTACATTCATAAATCCCTCTCAATGTCTTTATTTGAAATGTCTTTTCTTTCTTAATTTTACTTGTGTGTCGCCTCCAAGAACACCCCTTCTTGCATATTACAATGATTCTATTTGAGTCATACTTAAAATACTTAAATGTGTAATCTTCTCGGGCATGCTACTCAACTAAAGCATCTCTAAAGCCTCTTTTTGTTATAAACTTCTGCCCTATTCTGAGTTCAAAATTTGCTTTCTTGAATTCAATTTCAGAATCAAAGTTTGGGTGACTTGATCCTTGTGCAGACCCTTTTTCATCCTCAACTGTGAATTTATCTAGTAACTCTTCATTATCTAGATCTTTAGTCTCATTTCAGACTTAATCTAAACCATCAATCCTCACCTCTCCTTCTGGTTGGATTCCTTCATCTATATGGGCTGCCTCATTAACATTTGGTTTCTTATTTCCTAAACCACCAAAGATATCATCATCTTCCTCACCTTCCAACCCTTCTTTTAACCACTCTTTGTCAAAATCTTCTGAATTCTCATCATTACCATTATCACTTTCTAGGAGTTTTCTACTAGTAGTTTCTTTTTTTATTAGTTTTATGCTAATGGTCTTCCCACCTCTTCTTTGATTTGGACCACTTTGACTATTTGCATTAGGCTCACATGCATCATCATGTGCAAACTTATTTTCACTAGGCCCACAAGCATCATACAGAAAGTTTTCCCTTTTTGACCCAACTTTCTTGCTTTTTATCTTTTTTTTTTTTACATAAAAGTTAATTTCAACCTCATTTTCATGTGCTTCTAGCATAGACTTGATGTCTTCCTCACTATTTATCTCAATTACACCCACATTTATACTATATGTTGGAAGTTTAAAGTACAATTTTAATTTACTTCCAACCTTAACCTCAAAAGAATTACACATAATGCCAAACTCACTCCTACTTATTTTATTTCTAGAATAGCTATTAAATAGTATAAATCTATCTCTTGTGTACTTTATGGGATATAATAGGTTTGATTCCCATAAGAATTTCTCTCCATAATGAAACTTTAGATTAACCATTTGAAACTTAGTTCTAACAAACAATTTTTTATCTATATTTCTACAGCAAAATTTGTATAAGCACTACAAAAAAACAAAAACACATACAAACTAGCAGACTAAATAAAAACTTTTTAATAAATAAACACAACACACCTATAATAAGATAAACAAATACCCTATGTGGTTGATATAAACAATTATTCAACACTACAGTCCTACATATGTAAATAGACACCATCCTATATTTTATACAACGAATAGTGCCAAGTTGGGAAGACAATTTTGATATGAGAACAAGGGGGGACCCGAAGAGCAAACAAGCCGACACAATCGTACAACATGTGTAAAGCGATATGGCATATACAGTTCAAATATAGTCTTTACAGTAAATGTGTTTTTTAAAACCATCAACCTTATTTCGAAAAAGAAAAAAAATATAGAAATTAAATAATATTCAAACTGAAATAAAAAATTCCTTTCTCTAAATCCCGCTAAAATCAACCCTGTTTCAAAAAAGAAAACATATAGAAATAACATTCGAATTTAGAAATATATTAAAACCATAGATCTACTTACCAAACAGTGTTTTCAATCTCACCTTCGCAATCCTTTCGGTCCCTTCCCACTCACTGAAATTATTCCAAAAAAAATCTATTTCGAGTCACTAAAAGATCAGATTTCGAAAATATAGAAGTTGCTTTATACATAAAAAAAAAAAATTATTAACACAAATACTTTCCCGATGAAGCCTTCAATCTTATTTTCCTACTCTAAAAAGGGTTAGATCTAAAATCCTCACTCAAATGGAAGATCTCATCAATCAAAAAATTTGGATCGGTGTTCGTATTCTCTCTCTCTCTCTCTACAATGAAAAAAAAAGTGTTTTAGGGTTTTGGGAAAAAGTTACATTATATGAGTATAATAGGAATTTTACGTCCTACCATCACGTTTCCATTAATTACAAATTTTTCCATCTTCTTGCCAGACTTTTGAAAACTATAGGGACATAAATGTGTATTTTTCACCATATGAGATATTTGTGGTTTTCGGTCAAACCACATGGGGAAAACTCAAATATTAGGAATAAATTAATATCTTAAAAATCTTCAATACCTCCAAATCAAGTTTCAATTTTTTTTTGAATTTTCATTCGAACAATGAGGAAATAATATTGAATTGACTCCAGAAAATTCTACAATAGTTCCCATGATCCACGTGCCCATGCGCTAACGAAAGAATATTTTTGTCCACCTTTTTCATTTGTTTGTATAAGTGTTCCAATTTGGCTCCTTTTTCTTCATAAGTCTCCTCCATCATTCATAACATATCAATCATCATAAAATACAACAATTAGTATAATATTTATTTAAAAATCAAATAAAAGAAATTATAATTATTATACTAATTAATTCCCTATTAGTTAGTTTTATACAACTCCCCTTGAGAACCCACTGGTGATCTATTTTTGAAAGTTGTGTAGTGAGTGCGATAACTTAAGTCCATTTGATGCCCTGCCCTGAAGAATACATATCAACTCTCACTCAGCCCAAAAGAAAAAATTTTTGAAAATCGGTTAAAAGTATTAGTTCTTTTAATCAAATTTTATATTAAAATTTTAAAATAGAAAAGATTACGTTCAAGAGAGCTCTCATTAAATTAAGTCCGATAACGTTTGAACTAAATTAATCAAAATACAGTTTCAAATATCGATTGATGATACCCAAAAAAAAAGAAAGATTTTTTTTTTTTTTTTTAATGCAAATCTTTTGTAACCTAGTTAAATGAAAATCCATTATTAATGATGAGAGATGGTTATCCGAAAGAACATGCTTTAATAATCTATTAAACAGGTTTTCAAACAGGTTTTAAAGTATTTCCCATATCTGTACAAGTCACTGATAAAATAATTATAATTTTTCATAATTATTATTATCAAACATTACCCCCCATCACCACGGCAATCACAATCCCTAGCGGCCTAAACATGGTTACAAAGACGGGGCCTTTCAAATGTATAACCCATGCATGAACAACCATAGCCCAAGCATGAACAACACTTCGAAGAGCAGTCACGAAGATGGCCAGGGGGTGAAAGATCACAACAAACAAATTGGAGAGAGCAAACTTGTGAGTATCATTATAAAGAACTTCATAAAATGATGGGGCTTCATAAGATACTCACAGAGTATATGACAGCTACTAAACTCATATCAAGCCCTAATTTCCATGACTCTGGTTCCGTCTCTAAAAATATAGAGACTAAGGTGGATAGGATGCTCACACAGAAGTAACCTAGTAGCGATATCATCAGTACATGAGGATATTCCTTCGTGATCCAAGCCTAGAGGTGAAAAAAATACCCGACAATCAAGTACTTAAGTAATGTCCCATGAAACCTTACAAAGAGAGCATATTTCTACGATAAACTTCATGTGAATAATAATTAGCAATTAAACTGAGCAGCCTCCAAATGCAAGGAGAATGCCTCCAATTAGCCAGTCAGATTGTACTGATTGAAGATGCTTGTGCGTGGACTTAGAAGAAGACAATGTTGCAAACATAATTGGTTGGCCCTTGTACAATGTAACAATAAATTCCCTGATGATCGAGAGGATGGTACCAAGAAACTTAGCCTGACTGCTTCTAACTCTAAGATCCAACTTTTCCATCCTGAAAACAAACATTTTTTTGGGGTGGGGGTGGGCGGAGTAAGAGTAAATATCAACAAGCACCTGAATTGGCAACACACGTCCAAAAGCCTCACAGACATTATAAGTTGGCTATCAACTAATGGTCTTCATAACTATTTAAAACTGGCAAAGTTAAAATCGAAAATTTTTCCTGTTCATATGTCGGCAGTTATAAGATGACGAAATCCACATCTCATGATCGTATCATATAACATAATTTGAGATTCTTCTAGGTAGATTTGAATTGGAATATTTACCGTATAATCCAAATAAACAAGTTGTAATGCAAATAAAGAGACATGGGTAGCAAGCAAAACAGATAGTATGGAATAGCGACAAATCTGTCACTACTCAACCAATATCGAGAGAGAGAGAGAGTGTGTGTGTGTGGGTGGGTTGATGACATTCGATCCATTGAGATCTCTTGTATCTCAATCGATTAAGACACAGCGTACCCAACACAGGTAGATCAACCAATAGAGAGAGAACAAACTGACAAGGGAAAATAGAGGAGAAGACAGGGTACAAACATTGGGTAAAACAGCCAGGAGACCAAAGTTGGTACTCTTATGGTTTTGCGAAATTTTGTAGCCACGCGGTTTCAAATCTGTGGAAACATGTTCACATTTTCCCTAAAATTTAAGGCTAACGTTTTTCCTCTGTAAAACAAGTGCCCCTAGCCTTACAACCTAAAGATGCTCCAGGGCACCACTAACAATTTCCTCACAGCAGAGACACGTTAAAGGACTCATGTCCCAAAACACAGAAACAGTTTTCTTATTTTATTTTATCTTACTTAATAATTTTAGAAATCAAATTTTTACAATAAAATTATTATATTAACTTATTATTATTATTATTATTACATCAATAACTCTTATTATGAAAAATTGTACTTCGATCTAATGTAGTCTAATGTAAAGCTTTTTTGACTAAACCCCTTTTTTTTTTTAATTATATTAAGATTTGAATTTAAAATTATCAAAATAAAAAAAAAAATTATGATCACTAAATTATCCCTTTAAAACAAAGTATATCCCATTAGTTAAACAAAATTAGTACAAGTTCAAAACAGTACAGTTTCCCAAGTCAAAGCCCCACCTAATTGCAATGTACCAGCTACGTATGCTCCCATCATGTAGTACAAAATATTTTTGAATTTTTTTTTTCTATACCATCCGTATTCAAGCCAAATTTTAATTAATCCAATTAAAATATTTATCAAAATTCATTTTAAAGGATAATTTTTATAACATAATCTTTTTTATTATCAAGTTTTAAATCTGAAATTTAATTAAAAAATCTACTACTCTGTCCGTTAATACATATTTTTGAATATTGTATTTCATAATTATTATATAAGAATTAGTGCCCAAATAACAATTTAATAATTAAAAATTACATAAATCATAATAATTTTGAAAATTATAAAAAGATTTTACGAAATTAGCTCGAGAATTCTATTTACAACACTCATTACAAAATCACACCCACAAAAAGCATTTCAGTCGAGAATAAGCACAAATCCTTTCAAGCCACACCTCTTCTGAAAATTTCTATTCTACGCTCTAGTTTGATCCAGAATTCTTCCCGAAATGGCCGCGGCAAGCGCTGCTATGTAGCTAGGATCACTTGTTAAGGAAGAAGCCATTCTTTCAATTAAAACCTTTTGCATGGGGGATGCTTGAAATTCTTGAACATGCTTTTTAGAATCGCTTTCGACCATGTTCAATGTTAGGTTTGATTCCAATGAGTTTGTGCCGATTGAACCAGGGCTCAAACTTGTTTTAAGTAGAGGGCTTGTGACCAATGACATCTTGGACTTAGATGGGTTCAAGTGGTTGTGCTCTCCCTCATAAGAAGCTGTAAGAACAGACTGATCTTCTGCACTTCTTTGCACCTGTATGTGTATCAGAAGATAAAAACTATACAGTTAAACCTTTTTACTACTAGTAAATTAAAGACAGGTAAAACAATAAGAACTTTTGTATATATAAGCTGGATGTATATTGCACACACAGATTTTTCTATTCTAGGGGTGACCACAGATTGGTTCGAACCATGAACTGAACCGGAATCAATGGCTCAAAACAGAACCAGAACCATTTTTTCGTATCCGGTTCAAAAACTGAAATCGAAACTAGAGACATATGGTTTGGTTCCGATTCCTAAATTTTAGGACCCAGAACCGGGACCGAACCAACTATTTTTTTGTTGAAACTAGAACCGAATTTTTTAAAATAATTGATTTTTACTTTTGAACAAATACTAAAATCATTCAAAATTTAAATTTTTATTATTGTGTCACAATTATAACAATAAATATGCACAAAAACCAAAATTATTTAAAATTCAAAAATTTTATTATTATGTCATAATAATCAACATGCACAAAAATCAAAATCATTCAAAATTTAAAATTTTCATTATTGTATCACAATCACAATAAAAAACATACACAAAAATCAAAATTATTCAAAATTTAAATTTATTCAAAATTAAAATAAAAGTCATACACAACAATCAATATGCACAATTATCAAAGTTATTCAAAATTCAAATTTTTTATTAATATATCATAGTCACAACAATAAATATGCACAAAAATCAAAATCGTTTAAAATTCAAAATTTTTATTGTTGTGTCACAATAATCAATATATACGATGATCAAAATTATTTAAAATTCAAAATTGCTACTGTTGTGCCACAATCAGAATAATGAAATCTTTGATTCCTTTAGGCCCCAAAAGGATTCGTAGGCAGCTTAATTTATATAAATTAAATTCAAGCCCTCTTATTTTTCTTTTCTTTTTTTTAATTGTAAAATTAAAGAATTAAATATGTAACATATTGTAATTATAAAAATAATAATATATATATTCTTCCTTTTTGATTTGTTGATATGAATTTATTGAACAAATATATTTCAATGAGAATTTTTTTACGATAAATATTTAATTTAAAAAGTTACATAAAATAAATAAATCGGCGTAACTCAAATCCCCACATACAAAACTTGAATTTAAATATAATTTAAATACAAGACAATTAAAATTAAAATAAGTCGACCGAATTAATGAATTGAAAAATAATATAGTTAAGTCACATATTAAAGAGATGAGAGAATTAAAATTAAATAATTTAAATTTCGGATCTAAACGGTTCGAACCGCAACCGAACCGTAAGGAACCGAAACCGTTGGTAAGCGATTCAGTTTCAATTCTGGTGGATGATGAATTTGAATCGTCAATTCTAGAACCGGAACCAAACCGTGAGGAATCAGAACCGAAACTGTTGGTGAGCGGTTCAGTTCCAGTTCCATTGATTGATTAATCGAAACCGACGGTTCTGGAACCGTGGTCACCCCTATTCTACTCTATTTAAATATTAAAAAAAAAAAGAAAAAAAAAAAAGAGGAAGAAGTGTTTGAGGCCTTGGTTTACCTTCTTTTTGACCGGGCAACTTGGGGCAAAGGAACATCTGAAATAGGCTCTTGGAGATGGATTATCCTTAGTGACCTTTTGACCATATTTTCTCCATTGGTATCCATCCTTCACAAGCTGCTTATGGTACCAAGTAAGGAACTTACCAATTTTCAAATAAAAATTTAATCAATCAAGCAAAAAAATTGCATGGGAACTAACCAAGCTCGAATCGGATTTATCAACTTTTACAAAGACCCTTGAGACCTTTTTGCTGATGCTTTGTTTTGGCCTCTTGCATGAATCTTCATCGCCAGATCTTGAATCATTGATCCGGTCAAGTCCAACAACATTGTTATTTTCATCAAAATTGGATTTTCTCTTTCCGACTGACTTGACATCAACTTCTTTCTCTGGGATTTTGCCCTTCAAATCTGTCAAAAGTGTTTGCAAGGCATTATACTTCTCACACATCATAGTTAGCATCCCTGCTAGCTTCTTATTCTCATCGCTTACTCGATTCAACTCTTCTTCCAAAACCTATTTATGCACAAAAAATAAATAGTAAGAATAGAGTATTCTTAATCTAACAAAGACGGTAATTAACAAAGACACTACATAAACTATCATATTTATGCAACTTAGACTACAATTTCTGCATGATTGGTTGCTATTATATGATTTAGAGGTTCAAACAAACAAAAGAAATATCATCTCGTACGGTGTAAACTTTTAATAAATTAAGTGGCACAAAGCCTTTCCGTACTTTAAGCAAACTGAATGAGCATATTATATCTATTGTTACATGTTTGGAGGGATTCAACAAAGGAGATTCTATTGCATACAACACATGAAAAAGGAAAAGAAGAAAAACAAAAGAAGATCCAAAGTTGATTATCATCAAAGAAAAAGAAAGAGAAAAGAAGTAGCATGTGAAGAACACTTGTCGGCCCATTTATGGTTCTTAAAAGGAAGACAAATACACAAACCATAATCATGTGGTAAAAAATTCTAAAATCATTGCTTGTATTCTTGAATACCCATGTGAAGTTGTTCTTACCTTCTGCTTTTCAATGGAGACTTTAGCTTCCTCGTCAACAAAATGGTCTTCCTCCAACTGTCTCTCCTAAATTCAAGAGCGAAGAACCAAAGAGTGTTGGGCTTTGACAAACCATGGGAAACACTAAAAGAAGACTATAAAGTTTAGAACGTAATACTAACCAAAGTTTCATCGTTTTGATGGAGAGGGTTGATGTTGAGATCAAAGTCTAGATATGTTCCTAACATATTTGTCGTTCCCATTTCCAATCAACAGAAACTAACTGTATAATCTTAGTGAGAGGAAAGAGAAACTTTTTCTAAATGAATATATAGACTAAGGGGGGGGGAGAGAGAGTGTGTCTTGGTCTATGGTTTCGTTGGCTAGGAAAGTTGCAGGAAGCTAGTTAAGGCGTTCAATGCCCCTTTTCCGGCCGCCCGTGTTCAAATGGCAGAGATAGAGAGAGAGAGAGAGAAGGGTTGATGTTGATGATGATGATGTCGGCTTGTGAGGAAAGTCACGTCCCAGTGGATTTGCAGGCTTGAAATATTGAAATTCTTGAAGACTTCAACGTGAATGACTCGCAACCAATGGGAGATTGACAATTTGGAGCTCATTGTATATGAGATATTTTTTGCAATTACGATTCATATGCTTATCATTGACTCCGATATTATCTAGTTGACTTCCCGTGTTTCCTGTTTCCCCTTTTTTTAAATATTATATTCATTTTCACACACATGTACACAATCGTGTTCAATTAGAATTTGTTATATGATCTGCTTAAGTTAAATATTTTCCTCTATTGATTTCCTAAATTAATTTAAATGCTTACCGACATTGCACATTCCTAGGAAGAAAAGGAACAATTTCCAAGTTCAACTCAGATTTTTATATTAATTTTATAACTAATCTGTTTCTTAAGTGACTTTGCTTATATATTTTTTTTAAACATTAGATTTAATTAAGTCCGACTAAAAGAGAAAAAGAACAAGTTGAAATCTTAAGAGTTTAATATTTTTATTTGTAAAGGGTTTGAATAATTCAGGTTAGTCAATATTAACTAGCCAGGTTAGACTAGATTAATACATTTTTTAACAATTTTTAGTGAGCCTACTTTATTTATTTTTACCAAATAATCAATTATTGGTGTTGAATCTCAAATTAACTATTGAATTAACTATCAAACCCAAGGGTGAGCTCTCTAAACGGATGTTATTTCCATTTTCAAAATTCAAAACCGAAAAATTAATTAAGAGAATTTAGTACTCTTATCACTAAGTCATCAAAGTGTTGATTAGTGGGTTTAATTTATATTTAAGCAAATCTCTTCATTATTCAATTCTGTCTTGATAATTAGGGCGAGTCGCATGTGAAAAAGTTTATATGGACAATTATTTGGTAGGTTATGCTGATGGAATTTTTATTGGTATTTTATGTGAGAAATTGATTTTATTCAATTATTAAATTTGCATCTAGACTCTCGAACTTGCTATTCTCAATTCAATACCTTACTTACTAAGGAAGCAACTATTGAATTATTAATTATAAGAAAACGACTGAAAGTCTTACGTGCCTAATTAATTATTAGTCTAAATATCATTTAAAATATAAGGCAAGGGGGAAAATGGGTGAAAATTTACCATAAAAATTTCCTTTCCTTTAACGATGTGGGGTATACCACTTTTCACCTCTCCTAATCCCCAATATAGTTGAAATTGAGATCTTTACCAGGGGTGAAGAATATGATCAATTGAATTATAATTTATTGACTTTATCATTTATATATTGTAATTCATAAAGTATCAGAGAATTAAAAAGTAATTAAGCTTGAATTTTGATGAGATGATGAACATTGAATATTTGAAATGTATCATTCATAAAAACAATAAAAATTGAAAGGGGTGATAACAGGTTGATGGTGGATGTTAGTGATGTAAGATTAAATTGACCCACCCTGCATTTGTTGATTTACCAAAGGAGTCATGACATAAATATTACAAGAATTTTATCAACAGCTATATTCATCAAGTTGGTTCTTCATCGTTACGTGAAGCAGCTTCCTACGACTCCACCCTTTTCGTTCTCTTGGAATATACCAGGTCAATTCATCAAAATCAAACTCGTATTAATTGAATTACAATTTAATAGTATAATATTTTAAAAGATAACTTTATTGCAATTAATGCCAGAGAAGTTAGAATACCAATGATCATCCTCGAGCTCTTATTAATCATAAAAGGAGAAAAGAAGAATACTCAAATTAATAGAACTCCATTTATTAAATTATTTATGTATTATATAAATAAATAGTGATTCACAGTTAATCTATCTAATAATTTTTAAAAAAAATAAATAAATTAAAGTTCGATAATTAATAATTATATGAATGTGTACTCACTCGGTGTCTAACATACAACAAGTAAAGTCACCATGTGGAGGCAATGAAGGACCAGATAGAGCAGAAGTTCTTCCGAGTTCTCTTTGGCCACACGGTTTTGAAACTTCTGGTATGGGTTTGGCCTGTTGGCGAGGATCCGCCGCCCTGTTGGCGAGTATCCGCCGCTGGCTGCTGGACCCCACCCAACCTCTCGTCTTATCTTGCTTTTGCGTTTTTTCTTGACTTGTAGGCGTGAAGTGAATATGGGGGTAAATTTGGTTTAATAAATTTCAAGATAAAGTCGAAAAGGGAAAATTCACTTTTGTGTTAGCTTCCATGTACTCCTATCCCACACGTTATCAACATTCTACTGGACAGGTCTGGTCAGTTCCGTGAACTTAAACAAAATCTCAATTCCCATTGAAAAGGGAGAAATTTATTATTTAAAATATAAATTAAATTTAATCAAAATTAAAATAATTATCGGATATCGATAATTTATATATATCATCAACTGTTATTTTTTCTTTTGATTTTTAAAATTTTATTGAAGTGGGTAATTTTTTTTTTTAAAAAAAAATTTCTTTAGCATGCGTATAAATAGAAATATTTCTGGAAATACTTATTGTAACAGTTATATCATACTCTTTCACCATACCAATGGTATAGAGTCAAATTAATTCAAGATAAGGTTGCATTTTTTGGCCTAAGTACAAGGAGAAAAATTGTAAGTTACGAAATTTATTTTAAAACTTGTATTTTTTTGAATCAAATATTACCTTATATTACTCTACTGAAACATATTTAATTTGTATTTATAAAATAATATTTTTTATTAAAAAATATAAGTTTAGATTATATAACAAAAGTAAATTCCTTCTTTACGATTATTACATAGACCGTAATAGTAAAATTTAAATATGTTTTATTAAAATAAATTATTAGGTACACCATTGATAACATATCTCTGTTTGTGATGTACATACCTGGTCATAACTTATAAGAGTGTAATCAGTGAATAGGTTTTTTCAATATATCAGTAGCAATGTCCTTGAATCAATATGACTTCAGCGACAGCTGTGTATAGACGCTATAAAAAAAATGGTCTTTACTGATAGAAACATGTTGGCCATTAAAGGTCTAAATATCATCACTAAATCGTATTAGTGACCATAAAAATATCATCACTCAGTGATCATCAAAACTTCGTCACTAAAGATCATTGGTAACGGAATACAAAAAGTCGTCACTAAAAAGTCGACTTTAGTGACCAAAATTTTTTTCGTCACCAGATTAGTAACAAAAAAAGTTGTCACCGAGTTGATCACTAAAAATACAAGTAGTCACTAAAAATAGATCGGTCAACACATTTAGTGACGACATTTGGTAACAAAAAAAGTAATCACTAAAAGGGATCGATGATCAGCCTGAAATTCCCAAGAACCACCAATGACAAGGACCACTGCCGGCAGCCAGCGGCCGCTAGTGTCGGCATCCAGCCGGCCACGGCCGCCAATGTTAGCATCCAGCCGGCTACGGTCGCCGGTGCCGGAATCTGATGGTCCCGTCGATGTCGGAATCCGGTGGTTCGGCCAAGGCCGACGGCTGGCGGTCTTGCCTGAACCGCCAGCAGCCACCATCGACATCGGTAGCTTGGACCGGCGGTGCGATTGGGCCGGTCTTCGGATCGGATCGGGCCGAGGCCTAATGGTGCGGTTGGACCAGTTTTTAGATCGTTCAATTGTTATTGCTTCAAGGATACTTATATGTACTTTGAATTTTGTTTTGTTATTCGATGTGGGATTACAACAATTCTTTTAGTGACAACAATTATATATATTTAGTGATGACCATTGTCGTCACTAAAAATTATAAGAATTGATCTCAAGTTTAGTGACAAAAAAAAGTCATCACTAAAAGTTATCAAAGGCTTTTTTGTGTTGTGTCATTTAGTGATCAAATTTTAATGACAAAAAAAATTGTTGTCACTAAATTTGGTCACTAATGATTTTCAAATTGATGGATTTTTTCCCGCTATACCATTTAGTGACCATTTTTTTATATTTGTCACTAAAATTTACATGATAACCAAAATATAGTGATAAATTATTTTTCGTCTTCAAAGGCTACTATTAGTGACTAAAATTTTGATTGTCACTACATTTTTTGTCAGTAAAGATCATTTTTTTTGTAGTGAGATTTTCTTGTTAAAACATTTGTCTTCCAATGTCTAAATTTTTCTCATGAATGCACGTCTGCATGTAGAATTTTCTTGGCGTCCATAGTTTTGTAAGAAGCATGGTTTTTGAATAGGAAAAAAAGGAAAATATTTGTAATCAAGTTAAACCACACTCTACTGTCTTCTTCTAGATTTTTCCCATGATAATTACAAAAAGAGAATGTGATAAGAAGGTGTTTGGCGTGAAAAAGAAATTCTGCCGTATGATTATCTTTTGAACCCTAAAATCATCGAATTAATAATAATTTTAAAGTGTATAATATGCTATTTTTTGACGTTAATAAAATCATATATTTTTTATTTATTAAAATAAAAAAATGGTTTTTTACAGGGCCAGTGAAAGAAAAATTAGTTGCCAAACGTGCGCTAGAAGTTAAGGTAATATCCTAATCCTATCCCTTCCCACCTACTCCTATCTTTACAATTTTCCCACTGCAATGAGTCATCAGTCTAAGAAAGAAGAAAAATAAATAAATAAATAAATAAAGATGATAGAACATGCCAATCTTGTACCATCGCATCTTCTAGCACTCACACGAGATTGAACAGTTTGTTTAACAACCACAATCATGGTGTTTTCCATTCTGAAATTTTGAAATGATTTATATTAATATGAGAAATTGCTATTCTTTTGCAGTCTGAATGGACCTGAGTGGAGTGGCCCTAAGTTTGAAATGGCAATGAGATAGTTCCATTTTTGTCGTGTCCTCCATGGCTCCTCAAAAAGATGCTTGTAGTATTCCAAATCAATCATATATAAAAGTCGAGCTAAAACAAGTCGGATTACCAGCAACCTAACATCAAGTACAGGGGTCTTCTATTAAATCAAAAAAATAAAATAAAATAAAAGGATTCGACTGACCTTTTTGAATGTCATATGGAATATCGAGAGTAACATTATTGATGAAAAATGAAATCATTATTCTCTATAGTAAAACATCATAAATTAAACACAACCTGTATACTCAAAATCCCATTTTAATTCACTTTTTTTTTTGAATTTTGTTAATAGATTGCAAAAGTAGGAATAAAAAAAAAAAAAAGAGAAATTACCTTACACAATATCAACTATAATTTCTTTTTCGAGGCCTTTTAACTATAAAAAATGACATTTTTGATGGAGTTTCTGCATAAGAGAATATTTCATTTTCCAACGTATAGAGTGATGCAAATGGACATGAGTGGAATGGCCCTACGTTTGAAATGGCAGTGAGATGGTTCCATTTGGGACGTGTCCTTCCATGGCCCCTCAAAAAGATGCTTGTAGTATTCCAAAAAAATGAAGTCAAGGTCTTCGACTATGGGGGTACCCATCACCCAAATTCTAGCTCCACACTATGAACACTTTTAACACGCATAGTATATTAGTTGGTACATTCGATAATTTTTTTAAAAAAAATAATTTAAAATTTTAGAAATAGTTCGGATTTATTCAGTAGCTTTATGGGAAAAAATCACTCTTATTGTTTACCTTGCGGCTGTTCATTGGAAAAATAAATAAATCTCTCTCTTTTTTATATTATTATTTAGGAGATCACAAAAATTACGAAAATATAAATATCCACGCTCGAAAAAAAACACTTGAATAAAAATTATTTACTACCCGAATGTTTCTACAAGAATATAAATCTCTCTGTCTTACTTTTTTTTTTTTTGTCTACGACTTTTTTTAGATGCCCCCAAAATATTTCTCCACTTAATGTTTTGAGATATTTCAAAATGTTAAATTTCCTATCATGTCCTTCTTAAATTTTTATTTATTTTAATATTTTATTGCTCCATTAATTTTTAGGGAATAGTAACTTTCACACATTCTCTTCATCATTTTGTTGATATTTCCCCAACATGATAACTGGCTGGCCCATCACAGTTTTGTTTTTTAAAAAAGGATAGTTAGATAATGTGATATCATTTATTATATTTCTTAATCCGTGTGAAAAAAAAAAACTAAGGAAACAATTAAAATGGGACAGAGAAAATATAATTTGAAAAGGATAGAACTATAATTTATAAGGGCAAATAATGACTTTTATTATATATGTGTTGTTATTAAGTTAATGTTTGTAAGCCAAATATTCCAAGGAAGAGAGTAGGACACTTGACCGTATTCAAAATTTACATAGTGGAATTGTGCATTGGAGGGATAAATGGTATTTAAAATATTTTTATACACAAGATAGGGTTTGAAATCGAAATTTTTAAGAGAAATGGAATAATATCAGTTGATTTTATTGATATCATATTTTGAATTTAGTTTATAAAATTATTGAATTGAGCGAATGCACTCATACTTAAATTATGGACCCCCATATGTTTGAAAATAGTATTAAATGTTAGGTAGGTATGCTTTCTCTAATCATAATGTTCGTTAGGATAGGAACATATCAGAGGTTTGCTCCATAGCCCATATCCGCAAGTAGCTTAATCTCCTTTACGACTTTTCAATAATTCCTTGCAATTTTCCACCCCCCCAGTAATCATAAAATTCGTTGTTTCCATTTTTTCTTTTGAAAAATCTAAACAAATTATAAATAATATGTAACAATTTATAATTCGAGATATAATATTTATATGACTACAGTCCAAATGTTTAGAATATTATAATTTTTGTTTATAAGTTTAGAGAGCAAATCTATCAATTTGGGGAAAAAAAATGCACATGGGTAATGGTATTGCAAATCCTTTGTAGTCTTTTTTTTTTCCCCAATTTTTACACCTATTAGACATTAAATTTTTATTTAGTATATATTAAATAATATTATATGTTGAGTCATCTTATTAACTAAATAAGTTGAACAAGTTTTAATTCAAGTTCAGCTCATATTCTGTGTGAACTAAAATATCTTACTCATGTACCACTCATTGGATTGTAACAGTCCAGCCTTTGGCTTGGAGTGAGTGGAGTTGAAATCTTAAGTTCTCAACTTAAGAGATGACGTTAAGGATTCCAATGGAGTTAAGAGATTGCAGTAATAGATTTTGGAGAAGAAACCTATCACTTTCTAAGAGTATGGTACATGGTTTGAGTAGAGCGAATGGAAAAATCAGGAAGAAGAGAAAGGAAGGGAGAAGAGAAAAAGAGAGAGAGAGAGTTCAGACCAAGACAATGAATCACTTCCTGTTTTTTATTATTCCTCTTACATGTCTTAAAGGATTGCTTCTATAATCTACTAATTGATCCTAACAAAGTTCAATTGAATTAGTTATAGGACATTTTGATTTAATAGACTTAACTACCTACTTCCTTCCCTCCTAACCATTACATTTGAACTCTTGGTTTGTCTGTTACAATTATTCCCCCTTTTTAAGAGTATCTTTGTCCTCGAGATTGAAACCTAGGAATTAAACTCTAATGAAATCTAAATCCTCCCAAGTTGACTCTTCCAAACTCAAATTTATCCATTTAATCAGCACCTGGGTTATAGACTGGTTGTTTCTCCAAATGACTCGTCTCATCAACACTGCTTCTGGTTCAACAAAGACCTGCTTGTCTGACCCCAACAATGGTAAGCTAGGCATTGTAGAATGAGTTGGGTCTATTCTTTTCTTCAATAGTGATACATGGAACACTGGATGTACTTTTGACTCAAGAGATAGCTGTAGTTTGTAGGCCACTTTTCCTACCCTTGCAATTACTTGAAAAGGTCTATAGAACTTAGATGACAACCTGAGTTGCTTCTGTAGTTCTACTAACTGTTGCCTATAGGGTTGCAACTTTAAGTAGACCATATCCCCAACCTTAAATTCCCTTTCTGATCTATTTTGGTCAACGTACAATTTCATCCTGTTTTGAGCCTTGTGCAAATGATCTCTCAAAATTTGGAGCAATGCTTGCTTATTCTTGATGAACTCTATAGCACCAGGTGTAATGGAATCAACATAAGGCTCCATTGGTATTTGTCTAGGTTGGTACCCATATAAGGTTTCAAAGGGTGTCATTTGGATGCCACTATGGTTGTTTGTTTTGTACCACCATTCTACCTAACTCAGCCATTGAAACCATAATGCAGGCCTGTCAAATGTCATATATCTGAGATAGCATTCCGCATATTGATTCAACCTTTCACTCTGCCCATCAGTTTGAGGGTGGTAACCACTACTGAGCTTGAGTTAAATGCCTATAAGTCTGGACATTTCTTGCCAAAATAAGCTAGTGAAAACCTTATCTCTATTAGAAATAATAGAGTCAGGAAGGACATGCAGTTTGAATATGTTGTCTAAGAATAATTGTGACACCTTACTTGCAGATTATGGATGTTGTAGAGCCAAAAAATGCCCAAATTTAGTGAGCTTGTCAATTACTACTAGGATATTGTTGAAGTCTTGAGACTCAAGCAACCCTTCTATAAAATCTATACTTACTTGTGACCAAACTTGAGTGGGAATGGGTAATGGTTGAAGTAGCCTTGGGTATTGTATGTTTCTGTATTCATTTCTCTGACAAATGTCACATTCTTTGATCATTCATTCACAGTTTTCTTCATTGCTGGCCAATAGAATATAAACTTAACTCTCTGCAAGGTCCCTAGCTATCCAGAGTGTCCCCTTATTGCTAAGTTGTGCATCTATTGCACTATTCTTTCTCTAAGCTGGTTTCCTTCTCCTATCATGATCTTTCTTTTGTATTTCAGAAGACCATCTTTGTATTGGAACTCAAGTTTGTAGTCAGGTTGTAGAACTAATTATTCTATTATGCTTTGATATTCCTCATCCTGTTCATAACTTTACTGTACTTTCGAGATCCATATAGGTTGTATTATTGATATAGAAGTGATGGTAGGTTCTATATCTTCCTCCTTCTGAAATCCACATCTTGATAGGGCGTCTGCCACCTTGTTCTCAGTCCCTTTCTTATACTAGATCTCATAGTCCATCCCTAACAATTTGGCTAACCATTTGTATTGCAGAGAATTGATAAATTTATGCTCCATCAAATATTTGAGACTTTGGTGGTCAGTTTTAATTATAAAAAGATGACCAATCAAGTAATGTTTCTACTTAGTCACAACCATCACCATAACCAATAGTTCTTTCTCATATATTGATAGTCCTTTGCTCCTAGGACCCAATGTTTTATTCAAATATGTTATAAGTTGCCCTTTTTGCATTAGTACTGCTCCCCATCCTTGGGAACTAGCATCAATCTCCATAATGAAGGGTTTGGAAAAGTCAAGCAGTCGCATAATAAGTGCTGCACTCATAGCCACTTTCAACTAATTGAAAGTTGCCTCAGCCTTCTCTGACCACTAAAAGCTATCTTTTTTAAAGATATCATTCAAGGGTCTAGTGATTACACCATAGTCATTCACAAACCTCCTATAATATCTAGTAAGCCCCAAGAATCCCCTCAAGGATTTGACAGAAGTTGGAGTAGGCCATGAGGTTATGCAATCCGTTTTCTGAGGGTCCATCTTAATTCTTCTCTAATGACCACATGTCCCAAATATTATAATTGTGGTTGTGCAAAAACACACTTGGATAGCTTAGCAAAAAGTTTATGTTGTCTGAGTATTTGAAGTACAGCTTTGAGGTTCTCTGCATGAGTGAACATATCTAAGCTATAAACCAAAATATCATTGAAGAAAACTAAAACTGACTTCCTTAAATACGGCTGAAAAATGTAATTCGTTAAGGATTGAAATGTTGATAGTGCATTGGTCAGCCCAAAAGGCATGACTAAGAACTCGAAATGACCATGGTGTGTTTGGAAGGTTGTCTTCTCAACATCACAAGGCTTAACTCTTATCTGATGATAGTCTTCTCTTAAATCTATTTTGGAGAAGACTCTGGAACCATAAAGCTCATCTAAGAGCTCATCAATGTTGGGGATGGGATATTTATCCTTGATGGTTAGTAGATTAAATTGTCTATAATCTACACAAAAGCGTAATGTCCCATCCTTTTTCTTGACCAGTAGAACAGGAGAAGCAAATGGACTAGTTTTGTTCCTAATGATGCCATTATCTAGCATTTCCAATACTTATCTTTCATCTTTGTCTTTTGGGAGTCAAGATACCTATAGGGTTTAAGTTTAAAGGGTTGGGAATAAGGTTTTAGAGGAATTGAGTGATCTTGTTTCCTTTCAGGTGGAAGAGTTCTAGGAATTGCAAATACTTCCTCAAACTCAGAAAGTGTTGCTAAAATCACTCCTGAAGTCTCTCAATCTTTATGTTCATGTGTTATATTTAGAGTTGTACAGCTTTGTAGCTATTGTTGTCTGAACCTTTTTGTAACTTTTTCCCTTACTAATTTGATTAAGGGATGTTCTACCATTCCATTTAAGATAACCTCATTCCCCTCACAAAAAAAAAAAAAAAAAAAAAAAAAAGACTAACCTACAATCTTTTGAAATCAAAAGTGATTAGGCTGTAATTGTACATCTAATCCACACCCAATATAACATCCCTTCTTCCTAGTGTTATTACTCTTAAGTCAAAGGAGAAGGTGTACCTTTAATTGTCCACTTCATACTGTTCACTTTGGTGGAACTAGTGATCTTGCCTCCATCTACAATCTTTACATGTAATTCCTCAGCTAGCTCAACTGGTAGCCTCAATTCCATGGCTATTCTCTGATGTATGAAACTATTAGAGCTTCCAGTGTCCACCAAAATAGTTATTACTAAACCATATAAGGTTCCTTATAATGCTATTATTTGTCTTTGCATTGAATTAGATAACGCACGCAAGGATACTTAAACTCCTCCTTCACTTGCAACCTATTTCTTGTATTCTTCTTCTTTTTTATCATCATTAAATTCACCCCTTTCTTCTTCTTCAGCAGCCAGAATGAAATTTAGATGCTTAAACTTGCATCTATGCCCTGGATTTAACGTCTCGCCATATTTGAAGCAGAGATTGTTGTTTCTTCTGTGTTGTACTTTATGGGGAGTTATCTTAGGCCAATAGTTCCCAGAAACATTGCCTCCTTGTGAACTTCTACTTGACCCCACTATTGGACTTGTAGAATTACTAACTCCTGCTGAATTCTTAATTCCTACATTTCTATCACCAATATTTCCCTGCTTATTTGTAATGATTCTTCCTTTTCTTGATAGCTCCAAGGACTGCTCCTACAATGCTATTATTTTGAAGGCTTGAAGGAGAGTAATAGGCTTCATCATTCAAAGTTCAAGTTTAATTTCTTCCTTGACTCCACTTATAAAGCTTGAAATGAAATATGACTCCGTTAATCGAGGATTTTTATAAAGCATTAATGCCCACAGTTCCTCAAACTTTTCTTGATACTCAACTAAAGATCCATGCTGATGAAATTTATTAAACTCTTCTGTCTCATCTTGCAGTTTGGCCTCAAATCTCTGATATAATAGACTGGGAAATTCTTCCTATTCCAGTTCTTTTTTAATTCTTTTTTAATTCTTCTATGTCCTTAACACCATATGTCAACTTTCCCTTCTAAGTACATTTCTATTGTTTTAACTTTTTGATGATGGGGTATCTAGTATACTACAAAAAACTTATTACATTTCCTTATCCACATGCGTGGATTGTCACCTGAGAAGAAAGGGAGCTCAACTCTAGGTGGGTTTGGCATCATGCTTCGTGGTTGAAGATCCCTTTTGTAGGTGTAAGTCTCCTCATCTATTCGTATTCTACCTTTGCTAGGTGTGGGAAGTAGTTGGGAATTCAAACTTCTATCTATAAAGTTTTCTTTATCTTTTTTCTGTTATGATTTCTTCAAGATAGTACTGAAATATGCTTTGAAATTAGCCAAAAAGCCCTCCAGCTTTTGATCCATCTTCCGGTCGACCTTCTAGTTCTATTCTTCGATCCTTTTGTCCACATAAAGTTTTAGTTCTTTTATTCTAGCTTCTTGCTTCTTAAACTGATCTTCTTGAGATCTTTGCCCACTTCCTTCTGCCATTAGTTAAACAGTGGCAAAGAACCTATGGCTCTAATACCAAATTATAATAGTCCAACCTTTGGCTTGGAGTGAGTGAAGTTGAAATCTTAAGTTCTCGACTTAAGAGATGATATTAAGGATTCCAATGGAATTAAGAGATTGCATTAATAGATTTCGGAGAAGAAAACTATCATTTTCGGAGAGTATGGTATATGGTTTGAGTAGAGCAAATGGAGAAATTAGGAAGAAGAGAAAGGAAGGGAGAAGAGAAAGAGAGAGAGAGTTCAGAACAAGGCAATGAATCACTTCCTGTTCTTCATTTTTCCTCTTGCATGTCTTAAAGGATCGCTTCTGCAGTCTACTAACTGATCCTAACAAAGTTCAGTTGAATTAGTTATAGGACATTTTGATTTAACTAACTCAACTTCCTACTTCCTTCCCTCTTAGTTGTTACATTTGAACTCTTTGTTTGTCTGTTACATAGATTCATGAACATGGCTCACTCATCAATTATTGAATCCAACTCTAAACTAGTAATGACTTGACTCAACTCATTCTTATTCCCCAATTGGTTGAGTTTATTTATTCGAATTTCAAAAAGCATAGTCCTAACAAATTAAGTATTTGAGTAATTTATGAAAAATAAAATCCCCACGCCTCCTTTCATAATTTTTTCACTTTCCGACATTTTTGTCAAATAGATACGCAATTTGAAAGCACATCGGCCTTGAGGGTAAATCTTATACTAATATTCTGACCAAGTGAGGATCATCCCTCTCTTCTGATTTTTATGAGTTTTTTCCTCTTTTAGTAAGGTTTATTATTTTTTAAGATGTGATATTCAGGGAACGATTTCTTTAAAAGATTAGTTTCTCTAGATTTCTATTTTCAAATAAAAAAGACAAAAAAAAAAAAAAAAAACTTACGACAGAGGGTTTTTTTTTTTTTTTTTTTTGCATTTAAAACGTTTTGGAGACACTATACCTTTGTTTAGGGCCCAGAAGTAGGACTTGGACAAGAGGTCATTAGTGAATGTTGGTTCAATCTCTCTCTCTTTCATTTATTTATTAATTAATTTATTTATTTAATAACAAAGAGGTAACCCTAGCATGAGGTAAATTAAATATATATATTTAAAAAAAAAAACAGAAAAATCATAAACCAAACCAAAGGACTCATCTTTGCCAATCTATCGGTGCAAGTGTTTGACTCCCAATGGAAGCCGTGATGGTCGCAACGCCTCATACAAAATTTTGAGAAGAAAATTTAGGGGTACAATTTTAATGATTTTTTAGAATAATATTACTAAAAGTCCCAAAAATACCATTAAAAATTACATAAGAGGTCATTAAAAATTTTTAAAAAGACATTACAATTTCTTTTGAAATGTTACTTAATTCTTAAAATTTTCTAACATCTACCTCTTATCTCTGGTGATTAAAATAAATTCCTCCAACAATAGCTCTCAAAATAGATAGTCAGGGACCTTTAATTATTAACAATAGACATGACCCTAGATATCAAACTCTTTTGAATTGAGTGATCAGATATTTTATTCTTTTAATCAGATATCTTGAATTTAAATTTTGAAAACACTATTAGAAAAGGGATATCAACGATGGAAATATCCGTCGCTGATACTCCATATTCAGTCGCTAAAGACTTTTAGTGACAAAAAATTAGCGACGGAATTTCCATCACTGAAAATCACCTTGCTAAATTTAGCGACGGATTAGCGACAGAAAAAATTCCATCGCTAAAAAATCCGTCGCTAATCCGTCGATAATTTGAAAAGTGTGAAAATGTATCAGGGACGGATTAGAGATGAAAAAAATTCCGTCACTAAAAAATCAATCGCTAATCCGTCGGTAATTTTATTTTAATATTTTTCAAATTATTCCAAATTACCGATGGATTAAAAACGAATTTTCTTTTGTTGCTAATCCATTGTTGAAAGTCGTGCACCATAACCGCACACGCCGGCACACCCATTCCTATGCCCGCCCGTGCATGTGCACACACTGTTGCCCATGTCCGTCCACGCCCGCCTACACACGCGCACGGATCACCGCCCATGCCGCACCCCTACTTTAATTTATTGGAAAAATACTTTCATCTAGATTCGAACATGAGTTCTCAAACATACTTTTAGTTATCTTAACCATTGTGCCATGATAACTTATGTGTTATTTCTTTTTTTTTTTACTTCTTTATTTTCTATTTCACTCTCACTATTTAAAACATAATAACCTAATTTAATAAAAATAGAAATATAAAATTATATTTAATAAAAATACAATACCATAATTTAATTAAAAAACAAAATCATATTTTATAAAAAAAATTATATTTAATAAAAATACAAAATTATATTTAATCAAAACATAAAATTATTTTTAACAAAAATATAAAATTATTTTTAATAAAAATTCAAAATTATATTTAATATAAAAACAATACCCTAATTTAATAAAAATACAAAATACAAAATTACATTTAATAAAAATACAAAATTATCTTTAATAAAATCACAAAATTATATTTAAAAAAATACAAAATTATATTTAACAAAAGCACAAAACTATATTTAATAAAAATACGAAATTATATTTAATAAAAAAATAATACCCTAATTTAATAAAAATACAAAATATAAAATTACATTTAATAAAAATATAAATTATATTTAATAAAAACACAAAATTATATTTAATAAAAGTACAAAATTATACTTAATAAACATACAAAATTATATTTAATAAAAATTCAAAATTATATTTAATAAAAATATATACCCTAATTTAATAAAAATACAAAATAAAAAATTCCATTTAATAAAAATACAAAATTATATTTAATAAAATCACAAAATTATATTTAACAAAAATACGAAATTATATTTAATAAAAAAATAATACCCTATTTAATAAAAATACAAAATACAAAATTACATTTAATAAAAACACAAAATTATATTAAATAAAACTACAAAATTATATTTAATAAAAATATAAAATTATATTTAATAAAAAAGCAATACCCTACTTTAGTAGAAATACAAGATACAAAATTATATTTAATAAAAATACAAAATTATATTTAATAAAAAATAATACCATAATTTAATATTTAATAAAAATACAAAATTATAAATAATAAAAGCACAAAATTATAATTAATAAAAAATATAATTTTTTTTTAAGTTTTAGCGACGGATTACTGACGGAATTTTTCTTACGGAATTAATTCCGTCGCTAATTCGTCCAAAAATTTTCATTCAAATTTGAGCGATAGATTACCGACGGAATTGATTTCGTCTCTAAATTTAGCGACGAAATTTTTAGTGACGGATTCTTCCATCGCTAATTCCTCCGAAATTTTTTTTTCAAGTTTTAAAGATGGATTACCGACGGAAATAATTCCGTCATTAATTTTAGCAATGGATTAACGACGAAATTTTTTCCGACAGATTTTTTTATCACTAATTCCGTCGCTAATTTTTCAATTACAATTCTATTACTAATTAGTAACGGATAGTTATCCGTCACTAAAAGTCCGTTTTCTAGTAATGGGATAGAGAAAAAAGATTTAAAAGAGTCAACCTCTCAATGAACCCTATTGTATTTGGATTAAATTAATCGAGTAAACCCCGAATATCTTTGGTGAAAAAATAAATATATAAATAAATAGTGTCCCCAAGGGGACAGCCCAGTACAACTACCCCCTCCCTCTCCCCTATGATTCGATATTCGATTTCTATTATAATAAAAAAAAATAGACATTACTCTACATGCATAATATTTGAATTGATCAAATGGGATCGCCATTTTGGTAACCCATTGAACAATCATGATTTTAATCCAATTTTTTTTTTACTTGAACATCGATATTTAAAATTTGATTAATTGATTTAAGTAGTTGTAGAGCTTAATTTAGAGATTGACTCCCTAACGTCTATTTTTTTATTCTCAAAATTTGAATTTAAAATTTTGATGAAGAGAATTTATTATTTCATGATTAAAGCCACGACTAGTTGTAGTTTTTAATCCCCATGTGCCTTGGTAACACCAAACCCCGATCTACCTTTGAGGGTTTATCTTTGGTGCCCTAGACTTGATATATCACTTAGTATTTGAAGTTTTGTTCTGACTAATTTAGACCGAGTCGCGATCGGGTTTTCATTCAAATAAGACTTCCAATATTATTTTTATCACTATCAAGACTCGAATCTAAATATTTAATGTGAAATTTTAATATTATTTTTATTAGACCAACGAGACGTTGGCCTCAGAGGGTCTACCTTATTCAAAGAAAATGAACTAATTTAATGTCACACTCTCCTCACCAGCTCTCTAATAGGGTTAGAGGGTCTATCTGCCTCGGTCATCACATCGATCTACTTCTCTTGTTAATGTGAACGAGTCACCAAAACCGTCCAGAGTTTTCTTCAAGCCAAGTTTTTCTCATGAGAGGACAAAAGTTTATTATACGACAAAAATCAGCAAAATCAATTGCGATCCGCACATCTCTTTTAGGACAATAACCACGAGGAATTGAATCAGTCACCTAAGCCAACACAAAAAGGGGACGCATAATAGACCAACATACGTTGATTCATCTTTTATTATTTATTTTTTTGAACTAGAATTCCTTACAAACTCAATATATCCTTTTTGTTTCCTTTCAATTGAACAAATACTAGGTGACCCCAATTGACTTGTCACATGATATTCTCCTAATTCATTAACTAACAATCATGGTTGAAGTTTCTAGTACGAATTTTGAACCACTGTTGGCTTGGCGAGAGAGAGAGAGAGAGAGAGAGAGAGAGATAAAAGCGTGGAAGTGCAACGGAAGAGTTGCTCATGATATGATATGAGTGGTGAGGTGATTAATAATTGTTGTTGGAGGACTTGGAATATGTAGTCATAGCATTGTAGTGTCCGTCTCCATCACACGCCTTACCGAACGGAGTTTCGGGGCAAATGTATAATGATGTGAGCATCTTACGTTGGAGTGGTGATGTAGGCAAACCTTATGTCATCAAGTTCATTGCCATTATTTGAATTTTCTTTTCTTATTTTTGTTGACATAAGAATATAGACTTCAGTCCACTTTGATTTTTCTTATTCATTTTCGCAATCTACAAAACTTATTTTTAGCTTTAACAGCTATAATAAGTAAGACCTCTTTGTTTTGGATGAAATATATATACACACACACCTATATAAAGATAGATGTTATTGTGAGAAATTAAAAACAAAAAAAAAACAGATTTTGATACTTGATGACATTTTTAACATTTTTTAGCATGGATTTTCATAATCAAAAAATCATTAAACATGATATTATTAAAAGAAAAATCTCAAATTCTAGAGTTGAATCATTAATTTTTTTTATGCACAGATCGAAATGACTATCACAAACGAATCAACCTTTGTTTCAACAATCCAAAAACCCTTTGATTTTTGGTATATTATGTAGATCTTGACAACAAACTCTCAAGGTGTTTTTGTGTTTTTTCTTAGTTTTTCAAAGTGAGTTTTTGAGTGATAATAATGATCATCGTAAGAGAATAGTTTTTCTTTTCCTTTATTTGAAATTCAAAAATGGGAGAGGTTATGGAAGTTGGAATTGGTTTTCTCCAAAAAACCACTCCCTCCCATCCTCTCTATAACTAATCACACTTTGAATTTTAAAATGGAATTTGGGTAAATTCAAACCCGCATAGGCGACCCGGGTACCAAACTCTTTCATCTTCCACTCACACATGAAAGTTAGACATACATTTAGCTCAATCACTTTTATATACCATCAATTTCATACAGGCAAATGAATCGTGTAATCAGCGAGTACATCAAGAGTTTAGAGATATACACCGATTAAGAATATATAGCAACACACGATCTAATACAATGAGAATATCAAGTCTCGCTATACTCTAGACCTCTTTTACCACACACACAATCAACATATCTCTTATCCCTCCATCAATATAAATAAGAGCATACTTACTCATCTCAAATTATGTATTCACAATTATGTTTAAAACACCAAGTTAAAAACATAACTGGCCAGTCTATGAATACAAAACAATGTGTTAGTTTTAAGATAGTTTTCTTTTCACACTACTATCTATCCACTTTATCTTAGTTGCTTTCCTAGACATGAACTGCAAAACCGAATCAATAAAGGTTTCTTGGTGACATGTTAAAGTAGTATCACTAAAATAAAGTGTCAAGAAACAGGTAAAAGTTCTAAGGGTATTTAATCAAGTTAAATATAAACCTCTGGGTCTCACACAATGAAGTATAGAGGGATTCTTCAAGCTCATTACCCATGGGGTCACAAAAGCACACATGGTATGAAAATAGGTGTTAGAATACCTTTTCTATTCAATTAGAAGCATATGTCTTATTCCAAAATTAATGAATCGTACAAGTTTTAACCCAAGTGTACCACGACACTCGACTTGATTTTCTCTTCTTATAAGTCCTCCAAAATATTACTCTTTCAGGAGAAAATCACACCTGAGTCCACCTGGGTCTTAGATAATTGTAATGGATTATGGGAAATCCACTTCGTTATCAAGAAAATAAATATAAACGATAATATCATCTTAGTTCTCTATTAAGGTGGCTTATTTATGTTAATTAACCATAAATTAATATTATCTCATCTCTACATATCGCACGCATATTAGAGGTGATTGTTCGTGTGTGTGAGCCAATTTTCAAAACTTGTCTAACATACTTTTCAATCAAGATATAAGAAGTCAGAAATGCCAAACAAATTCAAATGTCATATAATCATGAGCATTACTTCATATTCATTATATATACAAATACAATTACATCCTACACAATCTAAGAGATTTTACATGTTTCAAAAATACATCTCTAGGTATAGGCTTTGTGAATGGATCAGCCACCTTTAAGTGCGTAGGTAAATACTTCAACATTACCTCCCCCTTTTCAACAATGTCTCGAATAAATTTGAACTTTATATCAATGTGTTTGGTTCTTCCATGATATTTGGGATCTTTCGTGTAAACGATAGTTGATTGACTATCACAATAAATTGTCATAACTCCCACTATATCACTTACGATCCCCAAATATTGTAAAAACCTTATTAACCAAACACACTCTTGAATTGTAAGATCACAAATCACAAACTCTGATTCCATTGTGGACAGTGATACATACGTTTGTTTCTTACTTCTCCATAAGATGATACCATTATTCAGCAAGAAGACGTAACCTGAGGTATGTTAAAATCATTTCCTTGATAACAAAAGAAATAATCTACAATTCCTTTCAGATATTTTAAAATCCTCTTTACAGCTATCCAGTAATTCCTTCCTCGATTGGATTGATACTTGTTGACCAAACCCATGGCATAGCAAATGTCAAGACGTGTACACATCATAGCGTACATCAAACTCCTAATAGTGCTAGAATAAGGTACTTTTGACATCTCTTGTTTCTCTTCGATAGTTTTATGGCACATTTCTAGACTTAAATTTTCACCTTTAATTACAGGAGTACCAATGGGCGTGCAGTTATTCATCCTAAATCGTTCCAGAATCTTTTTAATATAAGATTCTTGAGACAATGCCAACAATCTCTTATAATGATCCCTGTGGATCCTGACATCCAATATGTAATCTGCTTCTCCCATGTCCTTCATCTCAAAATTTGATGACAACTTATTATTGATACTCAGGACATACTCCATGTTATTTCTGGCTACAATATATCTCGACATACAGAGATAGAATTACAAATTTGTTATTGGACTTTTTTCACATAAACACAATGGTCTTCGTCCAGCATCACAAAATCGTTAGAGATTATAATTCTATGAAATCTCAAATACCATTGTCTTAAAGATTGCTTAACGTCATAAAATGATCTATTCAATTTACAAACTTTGTTTTTTGGTCTTTGACTATGAAACCTACTAGTTGTTCCATGTGGATTTCTTCCTCAAGCTCTCTATTGAAGAAAGCAGTCCTTACATCCACTTGGCATAATTCTAAATTTAAATTGGTTACTATAGCCAACAACAGACGAATAGAGACAAATCTCACTATTGGTGAAAATGTTTCCTCATAGTTAATATCCTCTTGCTAGGTATAACCTTTTGCCACCAATCGAGTTTTGTACCTTTCAATTGTTCCATCATCCTTTTGTTTAACTTTGAGAATCCACTTGTTCCTAATAGTTTTGCACCCAAGTAAAAGATCAACCAGTTCCCAAATATGGTTGGATTCCATCGACTCAATTTCTTCCTCCATTCCTTTCACCCGCTCTTCCTCGGCAGGACAAAACAAAGCCTCATTCAAATTTTTAGGCTCATCCTCATCCTGTGGAGAAATGATAAAAGCGTTCCCTTCAATCTCGTAATAACGTTAGGGTACACCTTTCTTAGCACTTTTCCAAATCGATGATTCGGTTGGATCATTGGAACTTGAATCCCTCCCCCTGGGATAATCTTGGGATTCAATTTCTCGAGATTCCAATAACCCATCTGGCATAGCTCCATTGTCTAAATTATTTAATTCAAACAAAGGTTTTCCTTTCATTATATCTCCTCTACTAAGAAAATCATTTTCTAAAAATGTCACATTTCATGATTCAATTTCCGTCACACTATTATCATCACATTCACCAATGAATACATAACTTTTTGACTGATCAAAATATCTAATAAAGATATATTTCTTTCCTCGGGAATCAAAATTTCCAAACTTATTGGAAGAGTCATGAATATATACTGTTGACCCCCAAGGTCTGAAACCAGTCAGATTTGATTTTCTACCAGTCCAAAATTCATACGGTATTATTGATATTGATTTTGAAGACACTATATTCAAAACATAGGTCACAGTTAACAATGTATCTCCCCAAAACGGAATAGGCAAGTTAGCCTGCGCAATCATAAATTTTGTCATATACAGCAATGTTCTATTCCTCCTCACAACAACACCATTCAATTGAGGTGTATGGGGAATAGTCAATTGTCTTATTATTTCTTTTCATTACATAGATCCTTGAATTGATCCGATAGATATTCACACTCTCAATCTGTCCTAAAGGTTTTAATCATTCTATCCATTTGATTCTTCACTGCATTCATATAATATCGAAAACACTTAAATGCTTTAGACTTGTGAGCAATCAAATAGACATAACCAAACTGCGTGAAATCATCTATAAATGTAATGAAATATGATGCTCCATGTCTAGTCTTCACATTCATTATACCATAAATATCAGAGTAAACCAATTACAATGAAAATTCAGCCCTCATGGCCTTTGGAAATGGTTTTCGAGTCATCTTTTGGGCAAGACAATATTCATAAGTCGGTAAATCAACTTTAATAAGTGAACCCAATAGTTCTGCTTTTATAAGTTTATTCATCCTATCCTACCCAATATGACCAAGTCTATCATACCATACTTTGTCATCAACATTAACATCACTAGAAAAACAAATATTTAACGATGCATAGTGATCAACATAATAGTTAAACATTCGTTTGTCACAATCCAAAATAATAAAGTCATCCAAGAGATGTCCAAATTCATAGTACACACCATTATAATAGATACAAACCTCATTACTAGAAAAGTTCAAGTCATAACCAAGTCTAAGAAGAACAACAACAGAAACTAAGTTTCATCGAATCTCCGGTGCAAAGAGAACATCATGCAAGATTAGAGTTCGGCCACTTCGTAGCTCTAGTTTTCAAGTGTTAATCCCTTTAATCTCGACTTTCATATTGTTCCCCACATGTATCCATCTTGTACTAGAAGGAACTCGACAAAAATCCACTAATGCTTCTTGATCTCTTGTCATATGATTTGTTGCTCCTGAATCTATAATCCACACAGGATAAGATTCAAAAAATAAACAATACTAAAGTCATTTATAATACACATAGAAGTGTCATTAGGTGCAACATTTTTCTGCTCGGGGCATTCTCGAGCAAAATGACCAAAAGCTTTACAATTGTAGCACTTCATTTTACTCTTGTCCTTCTTTTTCCAAAACTGCTTATGCTTGTTCTTTCGGTTGGAGTTGTTCTTTTTAGACCCTTCGTCAGCATCCTTCCCTTTTTTACCTTTATTCTTGTTTCTCTTACGCTTAAAGCCCGAAACTTTCTCGGAACTACACTTAGCAAAATTAATCTTGCATCACTAAGTCACTCATCCTCGAGTTCTACATGTCTAGTAGCATCAGAGAAAGTCTTGATGCTATCATTGTGAGTCAGATTCACTTTCAGGTGCTCCCTCTGGTTTAGAAGGGATCAGATTAAGGATTGAACTTGCTATTCATCAGAGTGAATGTGACCAACTGTTTTCAATTCCCTTATCATGTTTAACATAGTTCTCAGATACTGTTTGATGTTGTCATCAGCTTTCCTTTTGTATGTATCAAAATTGATCATTAATTGCCTCAGACGAGTCATACTAGTACCTTTATACTTCTCTCTGAAATACACTCATATGTCATGAGCATTAGGGAATTGCTCACATTCATGTATGAGATCATCAACTACAGAACTGACCAAGATGCCACGCGGTGTGGAATTTTTCTTTTTTCATGCTTGGTAAGCTTCTTGATCTCTTTTCTGCTAAGCAGTATTTTCCAATTACAGGGTCTTACATGATATGGTTGATTCCCTCTAAGGCATCCTGCTCTTCCAGCAAATACCATATCTTATTGCGCCAAATATCATAATTGTCACTATTAAATTTTTCATCCTTATTTAGGTCTGTTATTATTGATTTTGATGCCATGGTCTAGGTTTTCTAAAGAGAGGTAATTGTAAGTATTCATGCTCATATAATGCATATAATTTTATACTTAAAATCAAAATTCATGATAAACGAACACAAGTTAGAGACTCAAAAGTTTACCAAGTTCCCAATCATCATCCATTATCCAAATTTTTATTACCATAAATTTGATTTCAAAATAATAAAATTTCATAAGTTTTAGGTGAAAATTATTTAAATTCTATTAACCTAAAACCTTCCACTAATATAATGCGAAACTAGAACATATCTTTTTCACATGTTTGCATAAACACATAAATAAGCATAAGTCTTAGAATACCAAAGATATTTACGTTCTAAATATATACAAAGAGAGAAAAGACTACATCACATGTTCATGGTTTTCTACTTAACATGTCAAGTACATAACTACACAATATAGAAAGAAAAAAAGATACAATTATTTTTCTTTTTTCTTTTCTTTCTTTTCTTCCATATACGTGCGAGTAACCATTTTGACCATCCCAACTGAAAGCCTATCTCACTCCTTTGTACAATTTCGTCGGCTTCAAAGGAACTCCAACCAATTTCATCTAGATAGGAGTATGATCTCTGCAACCCATTTTCCCCAATTTTCGTTTCGAGTTTGTGAATGGCGCCAGTTCTAAGTCTGAATACGAGAATGGTGATTGCGTGATGTGTTTGGAGACGGAGGACATTGAACTTGCACTAAAGAAGGCGGTCGCTGCTGGTGCTTCTTCCATCAGTGAGATCGTGGAAGGCGAAGGGCTATGCGATGGTGGAGTCGTGGCCAAGGTCAATGATCCCTATGGCTTCGTTTGGCTCATGTCTTCCTCAACCAATAAGTTGTGCTACGCCGTTGAACATGAAGCATAAAGAAAGGAAAGTCGTCTAATCTTTATGATCAACCGGAACCTGAAGCATTGATGTCTCTAAAAATTATGGATTTCATCTGCAATTTCATGATGGGTACTAAACAAAATAAAAAATTTTTAAATTGTGGATTTCATCTGTAATTTCATGATTTGACGATTGCATAATTTCATTTGCAATTTAGATGAAGAGGTTCATCCTCAAGTGTTTTTAGATCAACCCTGTTTGGCCAAGTTTGAGAACAGAGTCCACTTTGATACTGTCATCAAAGCCAATTTAGATGAAGAGGATCATCTGCAATTTCATGATTTCGGCCTTATTTTGTTTGATATTGGTCATGCTCTAAGTGGGGGTATGAATGATGAGAGAGAGAGAGAGAGAGCAAGAAACATATTTTAATTTTTTTTCTGGTGAGAGAGGAGAGAGGAGAGAAGAGAGAGAAAGGACGGGAGGAGAGAGAGAAGAGTTTTATTCGATGAGGGAGAGGAGAGAGAAAGGAGGATGGGAGGAGAGAGAGAAGAGAGAGAAGGGGGAGGAGAGGAGAGAGAAAAGAGTGTTTTTTCTTTTTTTTTTTTCCTAGTAAGAGAGGAGAGAGAGAAAGGGGGAGGGCAAGTGAGAGAGACGAAGTTTTTTTGGTTATGTGGCATGCCACATTAGCAACATGCTGATGTGGTAGTGTGAGGTGTTTTGGGTGTTGACCTATTGCTAACGCATCATCTTCCATGCATTCAGGTATTCTGTCACATCACTCTACGTCAATACTTAACGGACAGCTTGTCTCTGTTAGTAATGGAGGGACTAATACGTTACACTTTTAAGAAGTTTGAAAATTTTATTATAGCGTTTTAAAGTTAATGGACTAATTTATGAATTTGAGATAAAGTTTAAGAATTTAACATATAATTTTCTCTTGTTCCGAATATGGTTGGTTATTAAAAAATTAATAATAATAAGTGAGTAGCTGGGAAGAGGGCTCAATACTTGGGTTTGGGCTCGACCTACGAATCTGCCCACGAGATTGAACAGCAAAATTGAACTCAAAAAACAACAGACCCTACTCTCTCTCTTTTTTTTTTTTTTTTGTTATTGATCTGAGATCTAAAATTTTATCTTAACTAATTTTATCTTAATTCGAATCAATCCAAATCTTCCCGATATCGATTTTTACATCTTCGCAACGATCCGAACCCCTGAGTTAAGTGACTAAATTCCAACTAAGCCGCCGAACATCGGCACCCAACTCTCTCTCTCTCTCTCTCTCTCTCTCTCCGACTCGGAGTTCCTTTTTCTTCTTCTTCCCCGCCGAGCAACTCTCTCCTTCCCCTTCAAATCTAGACTCTCTCTCAAAGTTTCCCGCGTTCCTCTTCAACTATAACTGCTTGCATCATTTTTATCCTCCAAATACCCTTAAAGACCCATTCCAGCCGCCAATTACATTGCCTGTTGCCAATTTCAATTCAAATTGGGGGGGGGGGGACAGAACCCATTTTGAAAATCTATGGAAGGGGACGAAATTGAAGACGAAGGATTTGGATTCTCACGAAATTACTTTCTGGCGAAAGAGTTAAAGGGTTCCAAAGAATCCACTCGCAAGCTCTCCGACATCGAACTCGTCGATGAACAGGTTCTTCTCTTTCTTCTTTATCTCTCAGTTTTCTCTCTCATCACGTGACATTTCCATTTCTATGTTAATTGTTACGTGCAGGAGTTAAGAGCTGCGGCTTCCAGCATTGAATCCAAACACGAGAATGAGGTCTTCTCTCTGTTAAATGGTCACAAAAATTCGTATCCCAAGTGGGTTTTTGATTTAAGGCACATATTTCCTCAATGGTTTGGTTCTTTAATGTGATATTTTTTTTTAAATGATTATAAATGCTAATGTTATAGCTTATATCTCAAATGAATTATTACTAAATTGATGCTATTTATTTAGTTATTATTGGATAAGATGTGTTGGTTTCATTGTTTTAAATGCCATATGACATGCTACTTATTCTATTGTTAGTGGCATATTTACATGATCAAAGTACTTGTTCATTTCACAGGCCGAGACCAGATGGTGGTAGATTGTTGAATAATTTGTCAGGGGTGAAGCTAGAATTTATATAGAGGACGATATACAATATGCATTTGGAGTTATATGTTCATAGGGGCCATAATTTTTAGGATGGAAAACAACATTTGAAGTTTGAAATTATATATATACATGCATATATAGCGTATTTCTTAAAATTTCGAGGGGGATGGTGAACTAAACAATGAATAAAGAATAAAAATAGTTTTCCCTGCCATTTTATGGAAGTTCAACATTTTAGCAGCCAGTGTGGATTCTGCTTAGGCATCTTGAATAGTCTTGCATGCAGATTGCAGAACCTATGTCATTGGGACCATCCACGTCTTTATCCAAGAAAAAAATTGTGATCAATTAATTGCACCATCCTCTTTACCTTAGCATCTATACTTGAATAACAAAATTTGCTTCTTGAATTGTTCTTGCTGGTGGAGAAGGCTGCTTGTTAGGGTTTAGTCCTTGAGAGATGTCTCACCTGAAGTATAAGTTGATTACCATACAACTCGTGTACATAAAGCTAGACTTGTTTCCGCCATACGATATTTTCCTGCAATATGGTCTATATGATCAGTTCAGTTTCCCTTTCGCCAGTTTTCTATCTGCACAACTGTTTATATTCTTACATCTCCATTTTTGTTGGGATCTTCATATCAGCTTATGTTCTTGATTTGATACTTGGGAATTGCCAGGTGTGGCTTTGGCCTTCTGATGTATGGATTTGGATCTAAGAAGGCTTTGTTTGAAGATTTTGCATCGGCTGCATTGGCGGAGACTGCTGTTTTTGTAATAAATGGCTACCTTTAATCCATTAATACAAAACAGGTAAAATTTATGTAAATCAGAATCAGCGAATTTCTCTTTCCTTTATGTTTTGAAAAAATTTTTGTCCATCTGACCTAGTTGATCAGTCAATGCAGTACCCAAACCTAAAATAGTTTTTTTGGGCAGTTTTTCCCATTTATCCTACTTGGCTTAGAAGCCATAATTGGATTGTCGACTTGTATTCCACAATACAACTGTTATGAACCCTAAATTGGAGAGACAATTTAGAGATGTTTGTTTATGTGTTGCTGTTATCTTATGATAAAAATGCAAAAGCAGTGGAAAAGGCATGGTTCCATGTTTGATCAATATAACTTAATAATCAGTCTACTTTCCAATCATCTTATTGTGAAATTCACGCTGCCTCTTGTCATATTTCAAATTTTTTGCATTGTTTGTGGTTGTTTGGTGGTGTTGGTTTCGTGATGTTTTTGGTGGTGGCATCACTGTTTATATAAATATATATATATAAATATATATAAATATATATATAAATATATATATATAAATATATATAAATATATATATGTACATTTCATATAATTCCCTGCTATGATGTTCACATTGACTTTGCAAAAAAAGAAAAAAGAAAAAAAAAACATGTTTTGATTTCAAATAGTGGGGAAAGAGAAAACATAATGGAGAGGAATAAGAAAATTTGAGCAGGATTGACTTCTCTCATGACTTGCAAATTCTCTCATAATTTGCAATGGTAAAAACTGCTAAAGCCCTATTGGACTTGTTTAAGTGTAGTTCTTTTTAGATTATGTATATACTCATAACGTTGGTTGAAGGTCATGGTGTTTAGGTGATTCTCATAAGGAAAAATTTCAGGTAATTCCTTAGAAAGAAAAGCAAAAATGGGCAAAAGGGAAATTGAGTCGGATTCACCTCTTTCCATGCTTTTAATATGGTTTGGATATGTATTACTAGCTTTACTTTCATGCTATAATTTTCTAGATTCTGTATCCACTTTCTGTGCATTGATTTATTGATCATGCATGAGCAAGACAATCATTTGCCTGTTTATTCTGCTAGAATGGTTGTAGTTAATTGGTTCACAGTAAACATTATGATTTAATGCTGTTTTAGGAGATCAGTGACCGATTTAAAGGCTGTTGTTATCATGCTGCTCAATAGTCGCACATAAACTAATGTTCCTTACCTGTCCTGTAGATTAGTAGTATAGATATTAGTTACATGTTGTCCCTTCTATTTTTAATTACAATGAATAGGTGTCTGCCTCTGGCTCATATATGTACCATTGGGTGTGCCTTTGTAGGCTTTGCTGATACTGGCTGAAGTGCTGTGGGATCAATTAAAACCAAAATGAAGACTCCTAGAAACTTGCCTAAATTTCAACAGTACAGTTCTCGATCAGTGTATGAGCTTCTTACATTCTTAGATGAATCTCATGGAGAGGGTGATGATTGCTTTGTGTGTGTAATCATTCACAATATTTATGGGCCTGGATTGTGGGACTCCGAAACCCAACAATATCTTGAACATCTTGCTTCTTGTTCCAATATTCATATAATTGCCTCTATTGATCATATCAATGCACCTCTATGAAAGTATAAAATGTGAAACATGTTCACAATCTATTTGAGTTGTTTCAATTGCTGCACCACCTTTGCCTTTTCTTTGTTCTTTGCCTTCCCCCAACTCTCTTTTGGCATGTAAATTGGCTATCAGAAGCACTTCCCGATGCAAATGCAATCAATCATTTGCTATTGCCAATTTACTTTAGAAATGTTTTTTGTTGCTGAAAGTGGTTTATTAATGTAGTGTGTTCGCATCAAGTTGAAGCATATCTTTTTATCTTTGGGCCGATTGGGGCCATGGTGATAATAACAGCATGAGATAATGCCTGTCCATACTTTCAACCTCTGCCTCTGACCCTGTCTCAGGTTTTTAAACGTAGAAATTTATTCTAAACTGTTTTCTATCCACCAATTAGAGAGTGAAATCCTTTCCCAGGAATTTTTGGTTATCAGCATGTTTGTTGTGTTGTGTGAAAATATCTTCTTAAATGAACCATTTTGACATGCCAATATTGAGTAAACAAACCTTCCTAATGATGTCATATATATTTAATCCTCCTAACAGACTATTAGCATCATCTTTCTTTGATGCCAGTGTGGGACAAAAACATGGTGCATACACAGTTTAAATGGTGCTGATTCCATGTTCCCACATTAGTCCTGTATAAGGTTGAAGGAATCTTCTTTCCCCTCATTCTTGCTCATGGTGGCATGACTCAAAATGCCAAAACAGCTGCTATAGTTTTACAGAGCTTGACACCAAATGCCCAGAGTGTGTTTAAAGTTCTTGCAGAGTATCAACTTGCGCATCCTGATGAGGAAGGTATGTACCCTTTGGAACATGCTCATATCATCACAGATTCATCATTTAAAAAGATAATCTACTTTCAGGAACGACTTGTATGCAATTTGTTGAGAAAGGTTTCTTGTGAGCAGTCAACTTCCATTAAATTCTTATCTGAGTTTTAAGATCACGAGCTAGTCAAGACAAGAAGACATTCAGATGGCCAAGATTGTCTGTTCATCCCTCTCCCTACTGAGGCACTTGAAAAATTGCTATCAGAATTAACTTAATTGCTTTCCAAGCCAATCATTCTCATCTGTAATCCTCGGCAAGGCAAATTCAAGATGGTTTTATAGTTCTTGTGCTTTCTTTGACCCGCTCATTACTTCCAAAAATGGTTTGGCCTAAATGGATGTTTTACATAGTAGGTTCATGCACTTTGTTACTGTAGACATTCTCTGTATGTTCTACAAGTTATGGTAAATATAGCCTGTATGGAAGTGTATAGGCCGTAGGTTTCTCTCACATTTTTAATTGGAAATACATCTGTGATATCAGTTAGATAGATTAGTTCTCAACCATGAGGAATTGATGCTACAATGCTTCTTGATAATGAGTCAATTAGTGGTATGATGTCATTTAGATGTGAATTGACGATCTACATAAATCCACTAACTTATCTAAGGAAGTGGGTTCTTTTGTGAAAATAGAGAGTTTTTTCAGAAAGGAAGTTGGAGAAGGAATACAAAGGTAAATTGCTGTAAAACTTGTTTGGTTTTTCTATCTTCCTTTCCCTGCTGTGATTTAGCCACTGGTTGTAAGTGTGAATATTGTTCAAATTTCATTTGGTGAAATATTTTCTTTATTTCAGAAATGTAAAAATTGACAGCATTAGTGATAACTTCATGTCCTCTTCCTAGTCCCAGAAACTGGTAGTATTATAAGGAATCATGTAATGGGTTTAACAAGTTGTGGAATATATGAGTCTGGAACTGGTTACCAAGACAGTTTTACTGGGCAGGTTTGTACAGGTTTAGCCAATGTGCTGCATCTTTTTATTCTGTGTTGGTTTTTGAAGTGTGATATCATTTGTATCTCTGAGGAGGCAATAGGTTATGTCAGCAGGTGCCTTGTGCCAAGACCATATTATGTTTGTCTTTTTAATGGTAGCTTGTGATACTTCCCTGGCTCATGTTTGTGGCAGTTGCTTCACTTTTAGACGGTCTCCAAATGTAACCAAGTTAATGGAGGAGAATTCAATGAAGCTTATAAAGGAATATCTTGGGAGCTAGTGAAGGACTGGAGTCTGCTTTATTTGATGTTTTCTTTGTTTGATAGTTTCCTGCAGATATTTCAGACTTTTCCTTTTTTTCTCTTTCTTCTCCTTCTCTTAAGAGGATTTCTTATTCTTGATGCATATGCCTCTCCCACTAATATAGTTCTCTTCCTCTAGTAAAATAGGTTAAACTTTATCCATTTGTTCCAACATTTCATTGTAGCCCCTAAGCTCCTAGCTTCAGAGTTTATTTGCAGGCCCTAATGTGCAAAATTTGAGAACTAGGCTACATGGCTGAGATGTGGGAAAAATAAAATTGAAAAGGGCAATGGATGATTAATCAATTAAGACTTTTGTTGAAAGGAGAGGAGCTAAAAAGCTTCTGACATCAAGAGCTACTTTGTCTGGATTTGATCAGCTTGAGGAAGTAGGGACCAATTTCGATTTAGTTTGATCAGTATAAATATAACTACAAAAGCATACAGTTAAGGGGTTCAGTTAATTTATTGTTAATATTGTACCTCACTCCCATTTGTTGTTGGGTTGTCCCCAGATGGTGCTGCATATTGCTTTCTTCTCACATTGTTTATAGAAGGTGCCATCCCACACGAGATAGTTATTTGGAGAACTATCTTTCTCATCTTCTCAAAGAGACTGGTTCAGCACAGAAATGCTGATTTTCACAGCAATAGTTGCTAAGGGGCATTTATAGACTCAGAAAAAATCTGTGTGGTGTAATTCTCAAAATTTTTTATTTTTCTTGGCAGGAGGGGGTTTGGGCGGCGGCAAGGCCATTTAACCGTATCCCTGGTTATATGGTAGGGCACATTCTTATTATATATACACACATATGCGTGCATGCATTTAAGAAGAAATATTCTATCCTATTGTTATAATTGTGACGTTTCTTTTCATTTCTTATTTCATATTTTTTAGTGAAGTTTTCCAACATGTCTGTTTTTCTTCTCTCTTTTTGAACCTTAGTAAACCTTTTTGAGATGTCTATTTCACCCTGCAAGTTTGAGAGTGTCCAGTTCCATGCGCAATTTAACCATGCAAGGAATGTTTTATAGAAATCTAATGTTGATCAAGTCTGTCCCCACATGTTTCTGCTAATGTCACTGTTTTAGCTTTGAACATTGAACTTCTGCAAATCGTCTACAGGGTTTTTTGTCTGTATAACTAGTAACTGCTATACTTGGTTGGCCATGCTGATGTGATGACTGTTCTATTCTTCATGTAGTTTTTCAATTGGAATGCAACATCAAATGCTGAACCTGGAAAATCCTTGAATCCTGAAGTTCCGGTGCTACATTGCCCATTTTGTATTTGTAGACTCATAGTCAAGCATTGGTGATTTGCAGGTTGGAATCATTAAGTGAATCTGAAGCTGTGGCTCAGGCTATCTAAAATTTTGTACTTATCTCTTGTTGGAAGAAGGTACTTATTCCTTGATTTGAAGATCATACGGCAAAATTAGGTATTTTCATTGCTTTTGGAATGTTTTAATGACTTGGAATATGGTTTTGTACACTATTCGCATGGTCTTTATGACAACCGAATGAGAGGGTTGTATCCATTGAGAATGCAGAAGCTATCTAAATTTCTAATGTCTTCCTAAATTATGTAATCTAAAGAAATAAAGTTTGTATGACGAGGTGAAGAAACAATAAAAGAAGTAAACCAATAACTACAAGAAATTAATTGTGTTTCTGCGGGTACATTGATTGCAGGTGCAGCAGAGGGCAGAGCAGGCAATGGCGAAAATGCTGAGCCTTTGGAGTGAAGTGCTGAATTGCTGCCCAACAAGCCTAGAAATCAAATAAATCAAAATTAAATCGTACGTGAGGCAAAATGGTGGAAAATGCCGAAAGAGTCACAAGCTTGGCCAATCAAACTAAAAATTGGGACTCACCAAAAACCTTTTGGGAAGGTGGCATCAGTTCTTGTTGTTTGTTTTCTTCTCAAAGTAAAGTTACTTCTCACCTTTTGGGATTGTTTGCATCTCATCTCTTATTTCTTTTTAATTCAATTGGAGATTTATGAATTTGAGGACTACTATTTGCGCAACGGTGGAATTGTTATTTGATAACCTTGACATCATGGGTTAGAAGCGTGGAAATAGTCTCTTTACAAAATGTAAGAGAAAGACCGCTTATATATACAATCACTCTTTCTTTATCCCCGCATTAAGTTGGAAAGCACTTTGTGCACTAAGTAAGTCCTAATGATTTATGAATTTAAGGCTACACAATGAGGATAATTCTCATAATACAATTAATAAATTAATCAGAGTTATAAGATTTGAATCTACTCGCTTAAAATAAGTTAATTGAGTGTATAAACAGCAGGTTATGCTTGTCTGTGCATCTTACTTGACTGAGTTCCAAGTTTCCTTCGCCTTGGGGGAATAATTTATTCAATAGCAAGTGAAATAGTTTACTTTCATTTGAAAAAAAAAAAAAAAAGTTTATTAAGGAGTTCGTAGATTCCGTACTGCACAAATACAGGTATTTCTCCCACATATAATCATTATATATACATTAAAAAAAATCAGTATTAAAATTTGAATATGCTCCATTCAAAAGATTTGTTAAACACATAATTATCAAATTATCTCTATTTTTGAGAATTTGTCTGGTACCGTAATAACCCCTCAATTTATATGGGTTTCTCATTTTTTTCCCCTTCTTTTGTTTCTATTATTGGAGCATCCAACAACTGATAGCATTATTTTTTCAAAAACAAAAAATATTAAAAGAATATGTTATTATTTACTTAATTAATTTTCATCTGCAGGCGAGACAAAAGTCGGGGACACATTCAGTTAAGCAACTACTAATTTGTTTAGCAAAAAAGAACATAAAGGAACAATATTTTACTCATCATCTCTCTTGGGATTCTCCAACCCAGAAAGAAGCACTTACGTTAAGCTTCATCCCTCTGCAAGACATGGCGTGCTCGAATATTATATGAATGTAACAATCTTATCCCCTTACCATACCAAGTACTAAATCAATTAGCAGACAAATATCATGTGTTGCTTCCTAAGAAGCAACAGGAAGCAACACAAAAGGCTGATTAAGTGACTATAATTATCAAAAAAAATAGTGTTGTACGTAGTTGTCAGAACAAATCCATGGACGAACCTTTTCTGTCCACCATTAATTGATTTAAAAAAAAAAATGTACCAAATTGTATGTTATTTCTCTGAAATTTCTAAAGAATTCACTTGTTAAGTCTCATGTCGCCTGATTATAATTATTAAAATCAATCTCCCAACTGATTATTTCTATCATCTCAAGATTGCACTCTAGGGCTGAATTATCTCTCTTTTCAGCCACTATTAATAGATAGACTAGACTTGATTAATCCTAATTTGTTGTCTTAACTTGAGTGGACAGCCAATGTGTTTCTCTTAGTGAACTAAGTTTTATGGTCAATCTATAACTCCAAGATGCTCAAGGTGTCCTCGAGGTGAATTGTAGTTTCTACCGGTGAATTTAATAGGGTCCATCCATGGGTCCGAAGAAGCACTATAAACCAACAAACAATCGATCTAGTGAGAACGGATACTAAATCTCTTAATCAAATCTCGAATTTAAAACTTGAAAATAAAAAAAAATTATATTGAAAGTCATCCATAAATAAGACCTTACAGGGGCTCAAACCGAATTAATTAAAATACAATTCTAATAGGTATAAAAATAAAATAAAATTCGGAAATAAATCTTACTTCGTCAATTCATTTGTTTAAACATCTATATTTGTTAAAAAACAAAGTTACAATGTAAATGAAAACGAACGAAAAGGCAAAATGAGGTCAAATTGGATAAAATGACTTCCCTGGGTATAAAGGGTCTCCCTCCCTCCCAAGAATTTTCTGAGTTCCACAGGACATTGATTATTAAATGGTGTCTCCCTCCAGGTTCAACATTCAAGCAAATATCTCAATCTCATGTACAATAATGGGTCCACCGTGCAAGGAATAGTCACGTAGAACTTTGAGAATTGTAGCCGAATAAGTTGACTGAATAACTTTTAAGGACTTTTATCCTCCACCTACTCGCCTGCTCACCTCAAGTCTCAACCAAACTCCCTTGTCTTGTCTTGCGTCTTATATTCAAGAGGAAGTCTTTCAACCAGTTGGGCTGGTCTTGCTTTCTTGTCTTCTCCTTCCATGTTATCCTATGTAACAGGGAAGCAAAACACTTAATTTCGAAATATTTAATTTGCAAATATTTATGTAAATTTTATGTCCATTATGTAGAGATAACACTAGGCCGATTCGGTTCGGTTCTGATCGATTTAGGAATGGGCCAAGGAATTATAAATCGATTCGGTCGTGGTTTCAAAGCATTCTCAGTCTAAGATGAGCCGGTTTAAAAAAAAAATTATTTTGAACTAGACCAACCCGTTGAACCGGATCAAGCCGGTCCGGTCCGATTTGTCGATTTTCAAGTAAAAATTTTCAAAAAAAAAATACTATTTGAACCGGACCGGTTCAAGAAAAATAGGAATCAAACCAATCCGATTATTGTAACAGACCGATCCGATTCTTTGTTACTATTCACCCAGTCTGGATCCGGGTCGAATGGCCCGATGTTCTCGGGCATCTCTACCATTATGTCCCCATCAACATAATTTCAAACTAACTATTATGTTTTCATTGCTTTTACCATAAATTTTCCAGAGACTTTTCCTCCTCTTGTGAGAATTTGCACACACTTCTTTATTCTTGCGGAAATTGGAAGCATTCTAGATGACTAAACCCACTTTTTTTTTCCCCCAATATAAATACTATTATTATCCGTAGTTATTTTTCTTTATTATTGAGAGGAGACGTAAGTGAAATTTCAATCTGGTTCGATTTGTCCCTATTTTGTTCTATTTTGTTTTATTTTATTTGTAATATTTTTCAATTAAACTAAAAAAATTTACTTGTAATTTTTTTAATTTTATGTTGATACTAATTAAATCTGGATTAAAGTATAAGTTGTTATGGTATGAGTTTGGATTGTGGGTGCCACACAAATTGCTAACTAGGACCAAATTTGCCCATATTTCATCCCTACTTATGTTGCTCAATAAAAGAAGGGGATTAAAAGGAAAGGGCATAATCCAAATCCAAAACCACCGTAAAGAAAGAAGAGAATAGTCAAACATAGTTATCATAGAGACATCTGAGTAGTAAATAACTCTTATTTAAATGTCTTATTAGAGATCGAAACTAATATTCGAATATATCAAACATAAACACAGACGATAGAGGGGGGCTGATTAAATGACATATACGAGACATGAGACTATTTATAAATTACAAAGTAGTGTACGTCAATACTATTCTCTATTTTGCCATGCTTATCATTCATAGGAAGAGACCAAATAACATTCTTCTACCAAAAAAATGTGATAGTTTTGTAACACATTTTTTGGGGTAATAAATAATAGTTTCCGTCGCTTGAAAATGGTGCAAAATCTGCTTTTACTAGGGCAGATGTTCCACAATTAAGTCTCTGTGTAACACATTCATAACTTGAGCTGTGGAAAAAAACATAGAAAAAAGGGAATTGTTGAGAGAAAAACGAAACCATTGAACCTTAGGAATTTTTGGTCAAATTTAAGATTCATTGTGCAAAGACTTTCTCGTATGTTTTTGACCAATAGGAAAATGGCCATTGTATACATAATCATACATTATTTATGTTTGGTCTACTCTCTCGCTGTTTTGATTATTATTTGGGGTGTGGTAGTACTATTTAGAAAATATTTAAGTTGGACTAAAGTGTGACCTCTAAAAGTCATTAGTCATGATGTTCCAAGGTCAATGGTCCATATAAAACTTAATTCGGAGAGAATCTTACCTAAATTTCCATATTTACACAATGAATGATCACACATAACTACATAAGAATCTGCAATCATAGTCCACACAAAAGGTGGGTTCGAGGTGGCTCTTTATCCATACTCATACCTGTGAGAGTGTGTTATAAAAGAGAAATGTTGAGGGTTGGGTTAAATGTACTTTTGCCTCTCAAAATCATAGGTTAATGCATTGATTATTCGGGCTAATAGTATTAGGGGCTTTAACCTTGGTGAGGGTTCAGACTCAGAGTCGCGAATCTCTTTCTTATAGTTGTAAAAAGGGTATAGTTCATTGATATCCTGTGGTTCTGTGATAAAATACTAATGGGACATGACCCAAAGGACTATCGAGACAATATCTGAGGACCCGGAGACCCATACCGGCATTCATACCAATGAGGGATTCGTCTTTCCGCTAGAGTGGCTAACAATTGATCGATGAATTAGTTTCTGATGATGGCAGTTCGACCAGTTTATAGAAGCAGTTGGCAAGCCTGAACGTAAGTCCTTAGTCGATGAGCAAACGCTCCCTAAGGAACCGATTGCATTGGCTTAAGATAATATTTGACTAAATCTCATATCGACCTTTTGTTTCATATTCCAACACAAAATGTATTTTCTAGATAAGAAAGAAAACCTTCAAAATCTAATAGATAAGGGAAGAGATCTTCCCATATCACCGAACTTCCTAAATGATAAAAATTATGAATCCTCCAAAATATTTGATTATGAAATTCCGAAATCTTCGGATCACCTCGAAAGGAAATTAGGGTTGCAATATCTTGAAAACATGACTCTTGTTGTGCCCCGTATAAAAGCTTTTGGCGTACCGAAACTCAGATACGCTTTCTGAGACCCCTACACTTGATGCACAAGTCACAAGAAACTCAGCTCTTTCTTTTTTTTCTCTCTCTCTTGCTCTCTTACTCTCAGTCTGTTTATTTCCTACCAAAAACCACTCTTTTTGACTTGAGCGTCAGAGTTTTCCCTGTCGGAGTGCCCTCCGGTGGTCTTTTGTAAGTTTCGAACCGCTTCAGTAGCCAGCCGTTTGAATCAAAATAAACCAAAATCTGTGGAGCCGAAACTCACCTCCAACAGATTGACGCCGTCTGTAGGAAACAGACTGATTCCCTAGATAAACATGTCATCTATCTTTTGTCACTATTTAGAATATGACAGCTGTCTAGAGAAAAAGACCAATCATTGGCTTTGATGACAACAACTTAATCTGAGTCGATGCTAATTACAATGATCCCTAAGTTCTCAGCACGAGAATGGAGTCCTATATTATTAAAAGAGTCCTGTCGACCAAGGAGCAAACCGTGATCTCCTCACTTAAGATGTTTCCCAACGAGTAGGCCTCAACTCGGCCTCAACCTGATAAATATATCTATCTAGAAGGTGTCATCCCTCTCACTGTAATTCTAGGGATTCCTCCCAACCATGCAACCGTCAAGGTTATCTTTCACATGGTGAAATTGTTTTTGCCACACAACCCTATCCTTGGGAGCTCTAATCTGGATGAACTAGTGGCGTTGTTTAATACGAGACACGTGAAAATAAAGTTTAGGACACCGGAAGGAATCGCCACTCTTCATAGTAATCCTGATCCTTACTCTCTGCTCGCGGCCAAAAGTGGGTAAGAGAATTTTTCGATTGACACTCTAGAATTTCAAGATGATATCGAGCCAATGACAAAGCCTGAGCCTGTGGAAGAGATGATTGAGATCTCTCTAACTGATGAACCCAATTAGACCATGCGAATCGGGGCCAATTTGTCAGCATCTCTGCGAGAAGTCATTACCAAGTGCCTACACAAACATTCGAAGGTCTTCGCTTGGTCTCCCAGAGACACGGTGGGCATTCACCCTTTAGTCATAACCCACAAACTAACAGTTAACACTGAGTGTAAGCCCGTCAAGCAGAAGAAGAGAGTGTTTGCACTAGAACGTCAACGGGTCATACAAGAAGAAGTTCAAAAACTACTGACTATTAGATTTATCCATAAAGTCAAATATCCCGAGTGGTTAGCCAATGTGGTTCTAGTAAAGAAGACCAATCGTAAATAGAGGATGTACATAGATTTCACAGACCTCAACAAGGTATGTCTGAAAGATAGTTGTCCACTCCCTAACATCGACAAACTGGTAGACAACTCTTTAAGTCATCAACTCTTGACTTTTATGGAAGCCAACTCTAGTTATAATTAGATATGAATGACACCGGAGGACGAGAAGAAGACAAACTTCATCACTGAATTCGGCACGTGTTGCTACTGAGTCATGCCTTTCGGCCTGAAAAATGCGGGAGTAAGCATCCAGCGGCTGGTCAATAAAGTCTTCAAGAACCAACTCGGCAGAAATATAGAGACATATGTGGACGACATGCTTGTTAAAAGCACCGATGCAGAGTCTCAAATCACTGGTCTCGAAGAAACCTTAGAACATTACAACATATGGCTGAACCCGACCAAGTGCACTTTCAAGATTGCATCTGGCAAATTCTTAGATTTTATGATCACCAATTGGGGAATTGAGGCAAACACTAAGAAGATACAAGTCATACTCAACATGTTACTGCTGCAGACGTTGAAAGAGGTATAGCGCCTCACCGGTAGAATATCGACTCTAAATCGATTCATATCGAAAGTCGGGGAAAAGTATAAATCCATTTTCAAGACCCTGTAAAGGTTCAGAGGTTTGCATGGATGTCCAAGTGTCAAACGGCCTTCGAACAACTCAACGAGTATCTCACAACTCCTCCACTGCTTTCTCGTCTGACTCCTGGTAAGAAACTATACTTATGCCTTTTTATTTCTAACCGAGCACTTTGTACTGTTCTTGTGAGACAGGACTCCACCGTACAGAAGGCAGATTACTACATCAGTCAAATATTCAAGAGTCTAAGGTTAACTATCGACCAATTGAGAAGATAGCATATGCAACACCGACACTGCGGTGTCCACACTATTATACTCGTATTCATGAAATATATAAAATATTTCCTCAGTTTATATATATATATATATATATATATATAATTTTAAATTTTATTGATTTTTGATTTTTGGGTATTTAATTTAAATTTTTGGTATATTTAAATATCGTGTTAACAAATTGTAGAAAATCATATTTTCACAGAATTCAAAGATTTTGTGAAAAGTGTGTGTATATATATATAATTATTTATTAAATAAAAAAAGGAGAGGAAAATGTTGCGTTTTTCCCTCCCCTAATTTAATTAGGGCTAAAAGCCCTAATTCTTTCACTCTCTCCCTCCCGTCGCTCTCTCTCTCTTTCTCTCGAACTCTCTCAGTCTCACTCTCTCCGCCATTCTCTCCGCCACCACCTTCCACCGTCGCCACCGCACACCACCACCACCATCACTCTCTCTCATCTCTATTTCTTTATCTCCCTCTGTTCTCTCACTTTCTCTCTCGATCGATCTCTCTTACTCTCGGTTCTCCCTCTCTCTATTCTCTCTTTGATCGATCTCTCTTACTCTCTCTGTCCCTTCGCCACGTCTCTCCCACAGTGGCGCCTCCCTCAGCCACCGCCTAGCCACATCTCATTCTCTCTCTTTCCCTTCCTCTCTCTCTCTCACGCGTGAGGAACAGAGCTCTCTCACTCTATCCCTCGCATGCTCGCGCGCAACTACAACATCTATTTCCCCCTTGTTCGTTCGCTCTGCTCTCTCTGCCGCTGCAACACCTTTTTGTGACCTTCACAGAGCCCTAAGCCGACAGGAGCAGCAGATTTAGGAAACCCTAGGCCGAGACTGCATTCCCTCTCTGCGCAGGTAAGGACTGATTCCTAATCCTAAATCTAGGATTTCAATTTTTCTAAATAATTAGGCCTAATTGATAAATCTTGTTCTGATTAGGAAGCACTGCAGACCCCGGATTGGAATGAGGAGGCATTCGGACGAGGGTCGTGAACTGTGAAAACCCTAGGTGAGGGGATTTCTGATCTATTTGATAAATTGAATGAATCTAGGGTTGAATCTAGAGTAAAAAGCTCTGTATAGAATACAATTTCTGAAATATATATATGATTATAAAGGTTAAGTTTAGCATTTTACATGATTGGATTGTCTGACATGAAAGAACCATGTCAAAGGATGATATAATCTTGTTGGGTTGACTAGAATTATTTTCCTTTAGAGTTAATTTAAAATATGCATGAAGGTATCAAGGTTTTAGAGTTGGAATAGAATAATAGCTTAAAAGTTGGGGTTGGAGCTTAAGGATTGATGTAGCTTTTTTTTTACATTATAGTTTGTTTTGTATATAATTAATTCAAATACGATCTCTGTATTATGGAACTAGACCTTTACACTTTGAAAATAACATATGGTTTGAAATGTTTGAATGAGAATTGAAAAGTTTATGATTTTTCAAAGAATTTCTATCTTGTAGAAAACTAAATTTTTTCATGCTCATTTCCGACTTTGAGAGGTCTTTAGGGTTGAATTAGACTTGGCTTCGATTGTGTTATTTATTTATAAATGAAATGCAATTGATGACATTAGAGTGTATTCATAAATTGAAGAATTAAGGTTTGTACAAAATTAGAAAAAATTGATAAATCCTAAAAATATTTGGAAATTAATAACGAAATTGTGATTTTGTATTAAGAAAAATCAATTGAGGATCGAGTAAGATTTCATTTGGATTGAATTGTGAAAATAGGGAGTGAATACCCTCCCTATAGGTGAGTGAGACTCTAATCTCATGCATGAAAAGTGAAACTTGATTTTTACAGTGTTTTTAACAAAACATGTTTTTGATATGCATTGACTCGATGTGTGACACTAAATTTCAAATTTGTTTTGTGACTATTAGAATGTCGTGAATTTACGTTTTTTATGGCTATGTATCCATGTTTTGAAATGAAATAATATTGTGTCATTACTTGAGAACTAAATATGTTTTCTATTCTATCGTTGCATTGGTATATTGATTTGAAATGATTTGATGAAATGTATTGGCATATGTATTTGAAATGTTTTGATGAACTGTGTAGGCTGGATGCCTACTTGTGATGTGATGATGTTTCTTGATGGATTCTATAGCTACGAAGGGCATTTGTAGAGGCACCGGGTTGTCCGGATACGCTTCTGCAGGAGGTATCCGCAAAAGTTATATGGCTATAGGCGCGACCGGTTGAACTCACTAGGGGGAGGACGTGTGTAATGCCACTGTCTAGCACCGGGCAGGATCCTATACATGATTCCGATCTGTGTATGAGCTAGCCCCAGCGAGACTCATGGCCAACATCAGGGTAGAGAGCTACTTTTGAACATTTTTGCATAATAAAACCCCCGATGCGCTTGTTCTTGGTCATGGTCGACCTTTGCTAGGATCATATTCGGCTTGCTCTAAAAATATAATAATTGATTTTGAATGGATGCATATATGTATGATATCGCGTGATTGGCTAAATGATTTTAATTTACTGAACATACCATGTTTTACTGTAAAATGTGAATTGTTGTTTACGAATAATATTGTTTGACGCTCCAATGGTTCACCCACACTATTTATGCTTGATATTAATCCCTTCACTCACTGGATATCTTCCTTGATACTCACCCCTCTCATTTCCTTCCTCAAACAGGGTTATTGTGATAGAGCAATGCATCAGGCTCTAGAGGTCTTTGGTAACGTATTGGTGGATTCGGGTATTCACTACGGTGAGATCTAAGTTTAAATTGAAATATGAAATCCGTATTTTATGTCGACCCTGCAAGATCTTGATATTGAGGTCCGTAATTGGCCATGTACATGACTGTATAAATTATGGACATTTATTTGTGAAACTCTCATATTGGCTCATTACACTTGCATTGAGGCACTTATAAGCATTTAAAATTTTTACTTGGGAAATTTGTTGTACACGTGTATATTTAAGCCCGTCCAGTGTGGCGGCTGCTCATGCTCTAGTTGGACATGACAGTAGAGGTCTGTGGTTATGACTGCTAGTATTTATGATAGTCTTGCGTTGTCCTAGTTGTCCATTATGGATTGGTTGATATTATTCGAATGTGGTTGATTGTTGTAAGGCCAGGATGGCCTATTTATTTAGATGACAGGACGATTGTTCGATATACAGGTTGATTTGTACATAGGAGACCTCCGCAAATATGGAGAGGTTCTGCTCGATTTTTTATAAAATGTAGCCGGCATCCAGGACAACGGTCGATTGCTCACGCCCCCGGTTTGGGGCGTGACAGCATATGCCTTGATCATCTCGGCTAGGCACCTTCGGCCATACTTTCAAGCACACACCATCATGGTATTTACCGATCAACCGCTAAAACAATTCTTCATAAAAGACATACCTTTGGCCGCCTCATCAAATGGAGTACAGAATTAGATGAATTCGATTTTCAATACCAGTCTAAACCTGTGATTAAAGGCCAAGTTCTTATCGATTTCATCCTTGAATGTACCCTTCCAGTGCCAGCCAAACACGAGTCCGTCGATAGCTAGGACGAATGGTTACTATTAGATTGGATGATACATGTCGATGGGTCATCAAATTCCTCAGGAAGTGGTGCTAGACTTATCCTAATAGGCCCAAACAATTTCAAGACCGAATATGTCATTCATTTTGACTTCCAGGCAGCTAATAATCAGGCAGAATAAGAAACCTTACTAATAGGACTCCAAATCGCAACGAACATGAGAGGTCAAAGTATTCGGGTATTTATCGATAGCCAACTAGTCGTTAAACAGATCGAAGGGGTCTACGAGATTAAAGACCCGGTCATGGCTAAGTACTTCAGTAAACTGCGCAAGACGATGAGTAAACTAGACAGAGTCAACAATTAATAAATCCCTCGATCAGAGAATGCACGGGCCGATACACTCTCTAAGCTGGCCAGTTCGGATTTAGTCGCCTCTAATAGAACAGTTTACATCGAAAGTCTACCATAGCCCAACATAAACGAGCCCGAAGGGGTCCTCGCAGTAGACCAATCCCCCAGTTGGAAATATCCTATAGAGGCGTATTTGAAGTATGACCGACTACAAAATTTATCATCAGAGGCAACCAAACTAAAATGAAAAGCTACTCATTACGCATTCATCAATGGAAACTTGTGCCAAAGTCTTTCACCCATCCATACTTGAAATGTCTAACCCCAGAAGAAAAAGACTATATCCTTCAAGTGATCCACGAAGGGATATACGGAAATCATTTGGGAGCTCAGAACCTAGTTCACAAAGCTCTACGTCAGGGATACTATTGGCCAACCATGAAGACCGACTCCGACGATTACATCAAGAAGTGTGACAAGCGCCAATGTTTCTCTTCGGTTCCATGACTACCCTCGACGGAACTAAGTCCTATAGCAAGCCCATGGCCATTCGCCTAATAGGGAATAGACATCCTCGAACCATTCCCCCTAGCCACTAGATAACGAAAATTCTTTATAGTGACAATTGACTACTTTACCAAGTACGTAGAAGCTGAACCTCTAACCAGATTATGATAGCCAAATCTCAGTCATTCGTATGAACTCACATTATCACCAGATTCAGCATACCCCACGTCCTTATCACTAACAACAGGAAGCAATTTGATAACTCTGGCTTCCGAGAATTCTGTAATAAGCTAAAGATTCACCATCATTTCTCATCGGTCACTTATCCACAAACTGACGGACTTGTCAAGATAATTAATAGGACTATCCTACAAGGACTCAAGATGATACTGGATGAAACCAAAGGATGATGCATAGAAGAATTTTATAGCATACTCTGGTCATATCGTACTACGCCTCGAGTAACAAGCGAAATACCGTTCAGTCTTACATACGAAAGCGAAACTGTCGTACCTGTGGAGATAGGAATTTATTCGCTTTGAGTGGCCCAATATGATGTCGAATGAAACAAATCTGCCTTACGAGAACGACTAGACCTACTCCCTGAGCTGCGAGAATCTACATATGCTCGAATGGCTGCGTACCAGCAACAAATGGCTCAATACTACAATTGACGAGTCAGGAACCGAATGTTCAAACTAGGTGAATTGGTATTAATAAAAGTGGAAGCCACCGATCAACCCCAATCCGGGGGCAAACTTGTCCCTAATTGGGAGGTCTCTATCAGATACGCTCTGTGATTCACCCAGGAACTTACTGCCTAAGCAACCTAGACGGGTCAACCGTACCCAGAACTTGGAATTCAGAAAACTTATGCATCTACTATCAGTAAATTCCATCGCCTCCCGAGGTCAAAAGAATCTCCCATCAAGTAAGACCCTTATGTTTTTCCTTTTCAATTACTCTATCGATTATTTCATACCGTCTTCATTTCTATCGGTTGTTATTTGTCGATAGGATCTATCTCCCCGAATGGGTCTGTGTCACCCTGATCTACTGATAGGATCTATCTCACAGAATGGGCATGTGTCACCCTGATCTACGACAACATCTATCTCCCTGAACGAGTCTATGTCACCATAATCTACCGATAGGATTTATCTCCTCGAACAAGTCTGTGTTGTCTTGATCTATCGATAAAATCTATCTCCCCGAATGGACCTATATAGCCCTGATCTACCGATGGGATCTATCTCCTCGAATGAGTCTATGTCGCCCTGATCTACCGATAGAATTTATCTCTTCAAATGGGTTTGTATCGCCTCGATCTACCGATGAGATTTATCTTCCTGAATAGGTCTGCATCACCCTGATCTATTGATTGGGATCTCTCTGAGTTTGTGTCATCTTCATTGAATAAGATAAACACACTTTGTCTAACCAATCAAACATATAGGAGTATCATCCTTCGAATCACTAACAAGTAAATCACATGGACACTTCGACAGTGATGCCATTCGGACGAGAACACAAACATTATCAGAAGAAATTCAATCAGAGGTAAAGATCAACAAGTAAGTAAAATTAAAACTCCTCTTTTATTTTCTTATGGTGAGTACATGTCAAATTACATGGATGAATACACTTTATAAGTCCCTAAGTCAAACCGATTACATCAAAAGAAATATATGAGTAGTCTATAGCATTGTTCCTGGACCAAGCGACTACAATGCCCCACTCATTCTGCAACACTAGACAGTACAAAAATAGTAAAAGGAGAAAAACTGGAAAAAGAAAACCTAAAACCTATATGCAGTCAAACTTAGACAAGAAGACTACCGAAAATGAGTATAAGAGGGTACGAGACAGAAACTGTGAGGAAGCATCAGGAAATCATCAGGATTCAAACTTTCTGTCATCCCTAACTCCCTACACTCTACTAGCACCTTCTGTCGTCCAACCTGATAAAAAGCGAATCAGACGACGAACTCAACCCAGAGAAGAAGATTATCTTAATCTCCCCCACTAAGGTCGAGAATCCCATAGGAAATTTGACAGATCCCATCATGACGTCCGAGAGTTGAACGACGTGAGATCTCATATCTATAGTTCCATTTTTTATGAGACCTTGTATCCACATGAACAATCTATACTACTGAGCCTTGCCAACGAAAGCACTCCATCGAAGGATCTCTTAAAATTTAGAAAGATAACTCCCAGTAGAAAGGAACTCTCAGATGAAAGGGAATGCACAAGTTCTCCTTGAGGCAACGCGGAGTCCAGCTATCGCTATTTATAGCCACAAGAGAGGCAGATCTCAGCAAATCACTGGACAGATGAAATGGTTCGATAAAGATCATGTGAAATAAATGGAATGATTAAATCTCCTCAACTATCTACGCTATATTTACTTTGGAATTAAATCAGGGAAGACAAAACGATTGAGAAGAGAGGGGGATTCAACTTAATTTCGCATCATACAAAATGTACTGACGATAATTCGCACCTTCTGAGGTGATGCGTGTGACATCAAAGGCTTTCACATCTTTCCAACTCCTAATGAACATCTATCACTCATGGTGCCTTTCTTGTAAAATGATGTCATGAGTCGGGGGAAAATTATGGAACATGACCCAAAGAACTATCGGGACGATACCCGAGGATTCAGAGACCCGTACCGGGATTCATACCAACGGGATTCGTCTTCCCACTAGAGTGGCCAACAACTGATCGATGGATTAGTTTCTGATGATAACAGTTCGACTGGTTCATAGAAACATTCAACAAACCCGAAGGTAAGTCCGTAGTCAATAAGCAAACACTCCCTAGGGAACCGATCACATTGGCTAAAAGTAATATTTGACTAAACCTCATATTGACCTTTTGTTTCCTATTCCAATACGTAACGTATCTCCTAGATAAAGAAGAAAATCTTCAGAATCTAATCTACAAGAGAAGAGATCTTCTCATATCACCAACTTCCTAAGTGATAAAAATTACGAATCTTCCCAAATATTTGATCATGGAATTCTAAAATTTTCGGATCTCCTCGAAAAGAAACTAGGGTTGCAATATCCCAAGAATATACAACTCTTGTGGTGCTCCGTATAAAAGCCTTCGATGCACCGAAATCCAAGTATACTCTTTGAGACCCCTATACTTGACGTACAAGTCACAGGGAGACTAGCTCTCTCTCTTTTTTCTCTCTCTTGTTCTCTTGCTCTCAGTCTGTTTATTTCCTATCAAAAATCGCTCTTTTTGAATTGAGTATCAGAGTCTCCCACACCGAAACACTCTCTGACGATTTTTTACAAGTCTCAAACCATTTCAATAACCAGTCATTTGAGTTGAAAGGGGTTAGAATCTGTGGAAGCAAAATCTACCTCCAACAAATACTATACTAATTTAATTAAAATTTCATATTTGAGTATTAAGAATATAAAAATAGACATTGAGAGAAAAAATCTCTAAATTAAATTTCACATTATTTGAATCAAACGGATATCGGTTGGCAAATAAAAAAAAGATACAATCCTTCGAATGAACCAAAAGGAGAAAAAGAAAATGCCTAGTTCAACCATAACCAGGTGAAAAACTTGTCATGATTACATAAAAGTCTTACCTTTCTTCTCGAGGTAAAAACATGAATAATTTAATACGCAAAAGAGTCTTTGGTGATCATAACATTATTTTAACATCTTTCACTCCTTCAAAAGTCTCTTTGTTAAGTTTAACATAAGATAAAAGGGTTTATTTAAATTCTTTGTGGGACTTTAAGGAATTTGTAACAAATCATTTGAAACAATTTTGATGTTGCACAGCCAAGATCCGGGTCATTTCAACGCTTAACCGGCCCGGTCCTTATGGATGGTTCAGGGTGGTTTAATGAACCATACAGACAAGCTTGTGGGTAGGGGTTCAACTTTTTTGAAATCTTGAACCCCTTTTAAACTGAAAAATAATAATTTCTATCTTGATTTTATTTCTAAACAGTTTTTTTTTTTTTTAATACTTCTCTACTCTAATAAAGAAATATAATAAATAAGTCCCCTCTTCAAAAAAGGAAAAAGTGATTTAGGCCTCCCTCGGACCCGTCCACTCCGCTAGTTCAATAATTCTTACCCTAAATCATGCCCACGTTCAATGGTAAGAGTGATATATTTTGACTCTAAATCATGCCAACGTTCAATGGTAAGAGTGATATATTTTGACTCTGAACCGGCGGGCGAACAAGTCCGCGCCGGTGATGAGGTCTAGCACAAGCAAAAGTTAAATAGATTAGATCAAGATTTAAAGTTTAAATTTTTAAAATAGAAAGATAATTTTTAAAAGATGTAATTTCTTAATAGATTTTATAATATTTAATTAAATTAACCAGATTCATCTAAAAAAGAGAGATAGATTAGAAATGCTTGTTGCTCCAACACATACAAAATAACAAACAAGACAATGGGGCCATAATTGAGAGATAGATTCTGCTGCCTACAACTCTTTTAAAGGTACCTTTCGGGTGGGAAGCGTAGAGGCGATTCCAACACCCGTAAAAGTTGGTACTAATATTATATTATTTCAAGTAACTAATCTCTATTATTAATGAAATAAACTCCCCATTTCTAGTTCAAACTTGCCACATGTTATTTTAAAAAAAATTGATTTTAAAAATTAATATCTAAATTATTGTAAACAATATTTAAAATAAAAATTGGAATTAAATTTTATATCAGAAAAATAGTTTAATTAATTACTTCCCTTCCATTTTCCATTCTTTTTTCTCAAATCGTTTTAGAAATTAATTTTCTCTTTTTTTTTAAATGGAGGTCATACCCAAAGACAGTTGATGAAATGGATACATCAATCGGTTTTTTAACTAAGGTTATAGGTTTGACTCATGATTTGAACATAGAGCAACTACGGTGGAGAGATCCCTATCTTTCAAAAAGAAACTTTAGATGAATCGATCCAAATTAACCAGGATAAAATTTTAAATACCGAATGATTTGCACAATATAAAAGTGAAATATAAGATTATTACATCTAGATGTCATTGCTACAAAGTTCAAATCAACTATTAAATTACTACTCAAATCAACTATTAAATTACTACTTTATTTAGCATTTTTTTCTACACGCTTCTTTAGTTTCTTTGCATCATCGAGAGCAAAGGTAATCATGATTTTTATGAAAGCATTATTTTCTACGGCTGGATTTTTAAGTAAGTCTTGATATCCTTTGATTTCTTTTATAATGTCATTCTGCGAGCTTCTTGAAGCTTTGGAAACATTATCTACCAAAAAATATAAAAAATAAGATAATCTTTTTATAAAAAAGAAAATGACGTGGCCCAAAAGCTCAAAACCAAAAGAGTCAATTCTTAAAAGAGTCCACGAAGGACTTCAGTCGCCTGGATTAATCTACCGAACGGTCTTAGTTGCCCGAGTCTACTGAACGATAGGGTCTCAACCGCCCCGTTAACCGATCGTGACTCATTGAACAGAGACAGTCACCTCGATCGATCAAGCAAATATCAGCATTCCAACCGGACAAGTCTCGAAGGTCCCTTATCGATCAAGCGACCAAACAATAAGTAAAGCATCCCTCCTGAAAATAGAAGTTTTTCTGATAAATGAGGATCGTGATCAATTCGGAATATTAACCCCCTAGATTCACGAACTGACTCGATAAGGAAGGTATGATGGAAATCTCTTAGGGCGCACAACTCTTACGGGTATAAAAGATCTAAAAACTCTCGACATTAGCTACGCTCTCTAAACCTAATACAAGAGACATACTGATCATCGGGAACAACCTTCTCTCAACTCTCAGTCTGTTTTCTTTTAATCGAAAAATTGATCTTTACTGACTTGAGCGTCGGAGTCTCCCCGCTAGAGCACCCTCCGGTGGTTCTTGCAGGTGTATCCACCGATGGCTACTGTTCGAATCAAGAAGGAGTTAGTATCTGTGGAGTCATAACCCACGTCCATCAGATTGGCGTCGTCCATGAGAACAGACTAGAGAAGTAATTGTCATTTCAATAACCAACCTCCAAGGACTAGAGCATCTTCTAGAGCCACCCTTGCTATAGGAGGGCATATCTCTATGCCTGCTGAACCTACCGTTCCTCCAGAACAACAAGTCATGGCCTCAGGACCAAAACAGGTAGACCAGTCTCAAATGGAAAGATTGGTGTCTGGAATCCAAAGAATGAGTAAACAGTTAGAAAGACTCAATCGAGCCCTTGGGCCGGACAACCACTCATCTGCTGCAAAATCCGAATATAAATAACCCCCCACACGAGAATTTTCGGAACCATCGGCAGCCTCCCAATACGACTCCCAAGACCTGAAAAGGCAGATTGAACAGCTCATGGCCGCTAAGCTAAAAAGAGCAGGCGTAAAGGACAGGGAAGATCCCCAACGCTCCCTAAGCGAATCATCATTCGATGCAAAGATCTTATCAGAACCAACACCAAGAGATATCCTTTTACCTCCCATGGAGCTGTATGACGAGACAAATGAACCCTACGACCATTCTATCCATTTCATAACAGTGATGGTCTCTAGAGACCTCTCGGATGCCGCGATGTGCAAACATTTCCCTACCACTCTTAAGGGTAACGCCCTAGCCTGATTCAATTCTCTTCCCCCGCTCAGTATCAAGAGCTTCACACAACTCCGATAATAATTTGAGGCCCGCTTTGTAATCAGTTGAGGGGCTAAACAGAAATCCACATCCCTCTTATCATTACATCAATAGAAAGAGGAACCTCTCAGAAACTTCATGGAGAGATTTAAGACAGAAATGCTAAAAGTCCCTGATCTGGACCATAACATCGCTCCTCTGACATGAAGGTCTCCATCACAAAGAAGCCCCCAGCATCAATCCAAGAATTTTACTCCTGAGCGGAGAAATATATTGCCACGGAAGAAACAGAGATCTTCGATCGACAAAAAAACCGCCATAGCAGGAAAGAACGTAGGTGATCGCCACGTCGGTATTCCCCGAAAAGATACAAACCAAGAATTCCACCTTCACAAAGGTTCAGCATCTACACCCTACTGAGCGAAACACCAAGCCGTGTTTTGTATCAAATAAAGAACAAGTCATATGTCAGATGGCCCCCTCGTCCGACGGAAGAAAATCCTAAAAAAGACAAGTCTAAATATTGTCATTTCGATAGAAACTATGGCCACATGACCGATGAGTGTAAAAGACTCAAGGATGAACTTGAATTCTTGGTCCGCAACGGAAAACTGTAGAAGTTCATCAGTTTAGAAGGAAGAAACCTACCTTCCCCCAACAGGCGTGACGCACCAAAGGAGAATGAGCCACTTCATAGGCCAGATCCCAAACCATCACGCGAGAAACCAGGAGGGGTGACCTCCAAGTCCACAATGAAAACGACTGGCACGAACCGTATGTTCCCGTTAACGTCTGTCCAGCGTATGACCCGGACTTCCTGGCACTCTTCTTTTAATGAAAATTTGGATATTTTCTACTACTCATTAACCGCGCGTGGCTTGAAACTTCAAATTACCTTCGAAGAAAACACTACCCGAACGACGGCCCTACCTCCTAAAGTCTCTAATTGACCGAAGGGTCTCAATCGTCCAGATCTTCCGAACGAATGTGTAGCTAATATAGGATGAAACTCCTCGAACGGGCGAACACAGCCCTACCTCCTAAAATCTCAAATCGACCGAAAGGTCTCAGTTGCCCAAATCTTCCAAACGAATGTGTCACTAATATGGGATGGAACTCCCCGAACAGGCGGACACGGCCCTACCTCCTAAAGTCTCTAATTGACCTAAGAGTCTCAGTCGCCTAAATCTTCCGAACGAATGTGTCGCTAATATGGGATGGAACTCCCCGAACGGGCGGACATGGCCCTACCTCTTAAAGTCTCTAATCGACCGAAGGGTCTCAGTTGCAAAGTCTCTAATTGACCGAAGGGTTTCAGTCGCTCAAATCTTCCGAATGAATGTGTCGCTAATATGGGATTGAACTCTTCTAACGGGTGGACATGGCCCTACCTCCTAAAGTTTCTAATCGACCGAATGGGCTCAATCTTCCAGATCTTCTGAACGAATGTGTCGATAATATGGGATGGAACTCTCCGAATTGGTGGACACGGCCCTACCTCCTAAAGTCTCTAATCGACCGAAGGGTCTCAGTCGCCCAGATTTTTCGAACGAATGTGTCGCTAATATGGGATGGAACTCCCCGAACAAACGGATACGGTCCTACCTCCTAAAGTCTTTAATCGGCCAGAGGGTCTTAGTCGCCCGGGGATTTCGAGAAAACATCTATGAATCAATCTCCTAAGAACAGATTGAAGTAACCTTAATTTCAAGAGTTTTCAATAACACACCAGAACGAGCACATCATCAGAGGAGATTCCCCCAACCTCGCTCGGCTAGCAAAATATCAGAAGTTCCGTGATAATTATTACATTTCAATGAATCATGAGGTAAAAAATCATCATTCTACAAAATTACAAAAGAACGGAAGAGGCACAAGAAATAACAAGAGCGGAATTCGAATCCGCTAATCCTTCAAGAAGGGGCAGAGCTTCGTACTGACCAATCTCTCGAAGAATCTCTTCAGCACATTTCAGGCGCTCATGCAACTTGCATTGAGAAAGTTGAAGGACGACAACATCTTTAGCAGCAGAAGGCTTAAGGTCAGCTATCTCTTACTTGGCACTTCGAATGGACTCTTCTCGTAAACGGGCTAACGTTTCAACGGCTGTTAACAGCGCTTTCCGAGCACATGCCTCCGTTTCCAATTCTTTACAATGAGCTTGAACCGAAGCGAGGTCTTCACGAAGGCGCTTGATCTGTCTGTCTTTGACCTCTCCAATGGTCTTTTCTTGGTTCTTTAAAGCATTTTTCAGTGCCAACACTTGGTTGCTCATGCGAGAAAATTGTTCATCCCGCTTTACCCTTAACTTTCTTTGAAACTCAGTCAGAGCAGAGGTTTGGAAAAAAGACACGATGGTCAAAATCACGAGACAGTAAAGATCAAAATTCAACTCACACAAAGAAAATACTTATTATAAGGCAAAGAGTTTAGATAGTCCTATTGGTACACTCGAGAGGCATCTTTCGAAGGGCAGATTTCGAAGGAAGTTGAAAACGCTCAGCCAACTATAACCCTTCCTGCGGATCAACAAGATTGAAATTGTGGCCCCCCATAAAGACCGCCACTGATCCTTCTTCGGAATTCCATCCTTCTCTAATTAAAATAAGTGGAGGAATGCAATAGTCATCTGGTACATCGACCAAAAGACACTGAGATCCCCGATGGGACTGTTCCGAAGTTTCTTCCGGAATAAAAGCGGAAGGTTGGGTCACCAGAGACTCTTCCAACCTTTGCGGACCGAGAACCGGAACGTTCTCAGTCACTTTGAAGAGTCCCTCGTCAAAACTGCCTCCTTCTCCAACCTCGGTAGACGCATCAAAGGCTTCGCCGACTAGGTGACTCCCTCCTGTTTCAGAATGCTCTTGGGATAGCACATACTCTCCAGATTCGACTTGTTCTTCTTCCTTTGTAGGTGGACTGGCCGCCCTAGTCTTAGATTTTTTCTGCTGGGACTCAGGGGAAGCATCAATCATCTTTCTCTTCGTATGAGACCGCATTTCTCGTTCAGTAGAAATTTCATCAAGAAGACGGGCGTCAATGTTCGGTACAGTGTCGACCAATTCTTTTCCCTATTGTTCCAACAAAAGGGATTTGGTGATCTGGTTTGACTCATCCATGAGTAGACCAGATAGTATCAATATGTCGTCCTTCACCAAACTGTCCACCCACAAACCCCTACAACTAGCCTCACAATAACGGGCCACAGCACGTAAAAAATGGGAGTGACAAAGAAGAGATGAGATTTTCTCGTTCAAAAAGGACACCTGGTTGGCATCCGAAAATACAGGAAGGAGATCCCTGTTAAAAAATCTGATGAAGAAAAACTTCCGCATCCAGTGCTTATCATGAAACTCACTATAGAAAAATTTCCAGTGAGACTCCCGACGGATTCGAAGTTTATACCAACCGTGAGTGGATTCTTTAAAGCTACATCGCCCCAAAGAAAATAGAACCCCTAAAATCTCCAAGTCAAAACGAATACGAAAAAACCCTAACAAGAAAATTAGAGCAATCACAAATCGCCAAACACTTGGGATAAGCAGTGAAGGGTGAATGTTCCAATACCTCAAAATCTCCATCAGTGAGCCCGTATATGGAATCTTCAGGCCTTATTTCACACACTGTTTACACATTAGGACACAACTCTCGAGGGCAAGACTTACTCTATCCCCTTCGCCAGACAATACGAATTCGAAGTCGCTTCCGAATGATATTTCCTTTTGAATTTCTATTAGATCCTTTTCGATCATAATACTCTGAATATTATCTATGTTACGTAATGAAGAGACGTCTGTCGACATTTTTGCTGAAAGATAAAGCTTTTCAAAGAAAATGGGGAAAGTAGTATTTTCTAAGGAACGAACACTCTTACAAGGCGTGTAGAAGACAGTTCGTAGAAATCGAAGCGGTGAAAGTCAAATTAAAAAGGGACATTCCTTTTTCGAGAATTGTCACTCATAGCGCTTTTTCTTCTGAAAAGATATGAATTGGGGACAAATGATGGGACGTGACCCAAAAGCCTAAAAACCAAAAGAGTCGATTCTCAAAAGAGCCCACGAAAGGCCTCAGTCACCCGAATTAATCTACCAAATGGCCTCAGTCACCTGGGTCTACTTAACGATAGGGTCTCAACCGCCCCGTTAACCGATCGTAACTCATTAAACAGAGACAGTCACCCCGATCGATCAAGCAAATGTCAGCATTCCATCCGGACAAGTCTCGAAGGTCTTTTATCGGTCAAGCGACCAAACAATAAGGAAAGCATCCTTCCCAAAAATTAAAGTTTTCCCGATAAATGAGGATCGTGATCAATTAGGAATATTAACCCCCGAGATTCCCAGACTAGCTCGATAAGGAACGTAGGGTCGAAGTCACTCAGGGCACACAACTCTCAGGGGTATAAGAGATTTAAAAACTCTCGACATCAGGTACGCTCTCTAAACTTAACACAAGAGGCACACTGATCACCGGAAACAACATTCCCTCAACTCTTAATCTGTTTTCTTTCAATCGAAAACCGCTCTTTACTGACTTGAGTATCGGAGTATTCCCACCGGAACACTATCCGGCGGTTCTTGCAAGTGTATCCACCCATCAACGACTACTATTCGAATCAAGAAGGAACTGATATCTGTTGAGTCATAACCCACCTCCATCAAAAACTATGTATCCTTCGAAACTTTTCCTGCAAAAATTAAGTTAGTTACATTTCTAGAAAGAAAATCTGCAAGTTTATTATTTCCCCCTTTTATATGTTCTATTTTATATTATATCCGTTTCCTACTAAAGTATTTACTAAATTTAACCATCTTTTACTATATATTTTCTTTTCATTTATTTTGTTATAAAAGACTACAATTGCATTACAATCAGTTCTAATAGTGAATGGTTTATTTAAAAATAACATAAAATTATTTATAACATAAATTATTCCTAAAATTTCAAAATCTAATGGTTCTAAACCTGGTTCTCTAAATATTCCCCAAGCATATCTACAAATTTCTTCTATTTTCTTGCTATTATGTTCATTTGGTTTTACTAATAAGATAACTTTCCATCCTAATTCACTAGCATCTACTTCTAGAATTTTATATTCATTTTCTAAAGGTAATCTTAATTTTGGTAAATTGCTAACTTTTTCTTTTATTTTTCTTACTGGATCTATATCATTTTGATTGAAATATCTTTACCCTGATTTTCCTGTTTTACTATATATTGGTTCTGTTAATTTTCTTAAGTCTTGTATATGATTCCTAGTATAGTTTACTAATCCTAAAAAGATTATAATATCTTTAAGTTTTCTAACTTATCGGGAAAATTTAGTATTTTTGTTACTATATGTTTTTGGAGTTCTATTGTTCCCTTTTCTATTTTCATTCCTAAAAACTCTATATATTCTTTATATAATTTTATTTTCTTTTTACTTATAATTAACCCATTATTTAAGAATTTATTATTGTTAATGTAAAGTTTTATTACGAAATCCTGATTACGAAATAGTATTGCTAATTCGCTTGCACACTTTGCTTGATAGAAACGCCAGTTTCGGATAAAAGTAATTCTATAGATTTCTCTCCCTCTCTCTCTCTCTCTCTCTCTCTCTCTCTCTCTCTTTATTAGGAAAGTGGATTTATTCCATTATCACTTTTTGCCATCCATCTGTTATAACGGGTTAAGTGCATCTCGAAAGCTTTAAAAAAAATTAATTTTTAACTTAAGAGGAGTAAATTATTTTTAATAATATATAAAAAATTTATAATTTAAATCTATAAATTGCTAAATTTAAAAAATTAAATAAATTGATTAGTAGACTTTTAAACAATGATCTTATTTTATTTTTGAAAGAAATCATCTAACCCTTATGTAGTGAATTTCTTTAGTTTTTTTTTTTTGGCACACTATGCGGTGAATTTCAAGAAACTATAATATTACGTGAACAAACATGTATATTTAGAATAAGTAGAACACTTATGATCTCCAAGTAGATTTCACCGATGTTTGGTTTCGTGAGAAAATTACTAGCACCCCATATTAAGAATCAGGATTCAAATATTGATAATAACAAAAATAATATTGAGAGAGCTCTCTCCCTAAAACGGATCTGACAGTAACTTGGCCAAAATTAGTAAAGACAAAGGCCCGAATACTCATCGATGGATCAAATCCAAAATACAAAAAAAAAAATAAAAAGTAGATTTCAAGAAGTTTATACATTTAATCTAAATAAAGCATAGATGCATGTTAAAATAAACAAATATAAATATTCGAAATTCTAAAAATTAGTATTAGATTTTCACTAGATTTATTAAACAAAAAAAAACACCCATATGTCAATAGAAACTTTTATCAATTAAGCATAAAAAATGGTCATTTTCTTTTAATAATTAATTAATTAAAAAGAAAATTTTAAACCAATTTAATAATCAAAGAAGAAAAATTGATTGATATTAATTAAGGAAAAAAATGAAAGCTTAAAAAACACAAAAAGAAATGAGTAAGAGAGGGAGAGAGGAGGATAGAAGAAAGATCGTATAAAAAAGGAAAAGGGAAGCCCCCAAGGAACAGTCCAGTGGCAACACACCCCCCAACTCCATAATCCAGAATTTAATTTTTGTTGTAACAAAAAAAAATAAAAAAGAAAATAATAAAATAGTAAAAATAAATAAATAAAGATTGTGTTTGCTTCATCACTATAGTTTATTTTTTCTTCCAAATAATTTATTATGGGAAAATTTAATATTTAAATTGAAATTTATAAAAAATTTCTCTCATAATTTATTATCAAGATTGCTTAGCAAGCTAGAATGTCAAAGACACATCAATATTCAATATTCAATATTCAATAGGTGTGTCCACTATTTCACTGGCCTAGTTGGACTACACATCAATATCTATTATATTGAAATAAGATATTCTTGGTCAACAATGACCCAAATCTTAGTTTAATTATTTGAAAATAATTATCTTCAAAGATCATTACTAGCCTAGTGATATAAAACTACAAAGAACACTTTCTTATCTATTCTTGCGAACCAATTTTGAGGGATTTGTGAGGTAGACAAATTATTATTTTTTTATTTTTTTCATTTTATATGTTTTACTCAAAAAAAAACTTGAATACCAATACCTTATTAGTCCAATGGCAAAGTCACTGGATTTTCTTAACAAACATCTCTTGTTTGAATTTTGAAAATTAAAAAAAAAAAAAAGCATCGAAAGAGTTCACTCCCTAATAAATCCAACGGTTAACTCGAATTGGAATAGTAGGGACTAATAAAATTGATTATTGGATACAAGTAGATTAATAAAAATAAAAAAAATAAAAAAAAAAAACCTTGAGTAAGAAAAAGAAAGAAAAAATCCAAAGGACATAAGATTAATAGTGTTTTTTCTTTGGAATTTAATGATATATTTTCTTATATGAGATGGGGCACTTGGGTTATGCTCAATAGTTGGTTTTAAGCATATTTATTTAAGTTAAACTCAAGGGAATTTACAAAATTTTCTTTCTAGAGAAATCTAAGCTTGAAATATTCCATCCTATTTTTATAATTGTGACGTTTCTCTTGTAGTGAAGTTTTCCTACATGTCTGTTTTTCATCTCTCTTTTTGAACCTTATTAAACCCATTTGAGATGTCTATTTTACTCTGCAATACATTCTTGTTTGAGGGCAGCAGTGTCGAGTTCCCTGCAAATCGCCTACAAGGTTTTAAGGTTTGTCTGTAACTAGTAACTGCTATTCTTGGTTGGCCATGCTGATGTGATGACTGTTGTATTCTTCATTTAGTTTTTCAATTGGAATGCAACATCAAATGCAGAACCTGGAAAATCCTTGAATCCTGATGTTCTGGTGCTACATTGCCCATTTGGTATTTGCAGACTCATAGTAAAGCATGTTGCAGGTTGGAATCATCGAGTGAATCTGAAGCTGTGGCTCAGGCTATCTAAAATTTTGTACTTATCTCTTGTTGGAAGAATGTACTTATTCCTTGATTTGAAGATCATACGGCAAAATTAGGTATTTCATTGCTCTTGGAATGTTTTAATGACTTGCAATATGGTTTTGTGCACTATTCACATGGTCTTTGTGACAAACGTGTTTTGTATGACGAGGTGAAGAGAAATAAAAGAAGTAAATCACTAACTACAAGAAATTAATTTTGCTACCGCAGGTACATTGTTAGCAGGTGCAGCAGAAGGCTGAGCAGGCGATGATGAAAATGCTGAGGCAATGGGAGTGAAGTGCTGAATTGCTGCCCAACAAGCTTAAAAATCAAATAAATCAAAATTAAATGAATATGTGAGGCAAAAATGATGGAAAATTTTTTAGAAGATGACATCAATTGTGGGTTCATGTCCACTTGCTGTTATTTGTTTTCTTCTCAAATTAAAATTTTGAAAATTTCATTTTTAAGGGATTGGATGGCAGATGATTTGCTTCTCACCTTTCTTAATGTACTTGTTGATTATCTATGGGAAGGTTTGCATTTCACCTCTAATTTCTTTTTAACTCATAAGAGACTTATAGATTTGAAACTACACTATAAGAATAATTTTTATAATACATTTAATAAATAATCCAGAGTTATTAATAGAACTTGAATCTGCTTGCTTAATATTGAATGTGTACTCTGCAGGTTATGCTTGTTTGTGCATCTTACTTATAATTTGCAAGTTCCAAGTTGTCGTTGTTGTTGTTATTATTATTATTATTTGGAGACATAATTTTTGGTATTACGGAAAAAAAAATATTTAAGTTGGACTAAAGTGCTATATGTAAAAGTTACTAGCCATACTATTCCAAGGTCAATGGTCCATCTAACTTAATTAGTAGAGAATTTTTCAATATATCCCAACTTTGAGTCGCAGAGAGAGACGATCTTTTTCTATTTCTACTACTTGCATCTTGAGTGTGTTCCTGATGGTTTTTTTTTTTTAAATACCACAAACAATTTTAGGCCCAATTGTACTAATAGTCTTAATTTTTTTTAAAAAAAAAAAAAAAGTTTATTAAGGAGTTCGTGGATTCCGTACTGCACAACACAGGTATTTCTCCCACATATAATCATTATATATAAGAAAAATTAGTATTAAAATTTGACTATGCTCCATTAAAAAGATTTATTAAATACATAATTAATCAAATTATATTTATTTTTGAGAATTTGTCTGGTACCCTAATAACCCCTCAATTTATATGGCTTTCTCATTTTTTTTCCCCTTCTTTTGTTTCTACTATTGGAGCATCCAACAACTAATAGCATTAATTAAAAAAAAAAAAAAATCTATACAAGACATGGCGTGCTTGAATATTATATAAATGTAACAATCTTATCCCCTGACTAAGTACTAAATTAATTAGCAGACAAATATCATGTGTTGCTTCCTGAGAAGCAACACATAAAGGCTGATTAAGTGACTATAATTATCAAAACATAGTGTTGTGCATGGTTGTCAGAACAAATCCATAGACGTACCTTTTATGTCCACCATTAATAAAAACAAGCTACAAATTGTTTGTTATTTCTTTGAAGTTTCTAAAGAAAACACTTGTTAAGTCTCATGTCGCCTGATTATAATTATTAAAATCAATCTCCCAACTGATTATTTCTATTATCTCAAGATTGCACTCTAGGGCTGAATTATCTTTCTTTTCAGCCACTATTAATAGATAGACTAGACTTGATTAATCCTACATAATTTGTTGTCTACCTTGAGTGGACAACTAATGTGTTTCCCTTATTGAACCAAGTTTTACGGTCAATCTATAACTCCAAGATGCTCAAAGTGTCGAATATAATAGGGTCCATTCGTTAGTCCGAAGGGGCACCATCTCCATCAACTGATTATTATTTGTAATAAAATTCAGAAATAAACCGATGGATAGGCGGTCTAGTAACATCGGGTATTAAATCTTTTAACTAAATCTCAGATTTGAAACTTAAGAATAAATAATATTATACTAGGAAAGTTGTCCCTCTAAATAGAGCCCTACAAACGCTCGAACCGGAGTAGTCAAAATATGACTCCGGATATCGATGGTAGGTATCAAAAAAATAAAAATTCAGAAATAAAACTTACTTTGTCAATTTATTTTTTAAACATTTATATTTGTTAAAAAACAAAGGTACAATGTAAATGAAAATGAATTAAAAAGCAAAGAGAGGTCAAATTGGATAAAATGACTTCCCGTGGGTATAAAGGTCTCCCTCCAGGTTTAATATTCAAGCAAATATCTCAATCCACCATGTAAGGAATAGTCACGTAGAACTTTTAAGGATTGTAGCCGAATAAGTTGACTGAATAACTTTTAAGGACTTTCATCTTCAACTACTCGCCTACTCACCTCAAGTCTCAGTTCAACTCCTTTGTCTTGTCTTGCGTTTTATAATCTAGAGGAAGTCTTTCAACCAGTTGGGCTGGTCTTGCTTTCTTGTCTTCTCCTTCCATGTTGTCTTATGTAACAGAGAAGCAAAACACTTAATTTCGAAATATTTAATTTGCAAATATTTATGTAAATTCCATGCCCATTATGTCCCCTTCATCATATTTTCAAACTAATTATTATGTTTCCATTGCTTCTACCATAAATTTTCCAGAGGCCAACAAAGACTTTTCCTCCTCTTGTGAGAATTTGCATACCCTTCTTTATTCTTGCGGAAATTGGAAGCATTCTAGATGACTAAACCCACTTTTTTTTTCTATATAAATACTCTTATTATCCGCAATTATTTTCCCTTATTATTGATAGGAACGTTTTTCTTATACCGTAACACTTGTTAGGACATAAGAGAAATTTCAACTGGGTTCGACTTATCACTATTTTCAATTAAAGTAAAAAATTTTACTTGTAATATTTTTTATTTTATGTTGATACTAATTAAATTTGGTTTAAAGTATAAGTTGTTACGGTATGAGTTTGGATTGTGGGTGCCACACAATTGCTAACTAGAACCAAATTTGCCCATATTTCATCCCTACTTATGTTGCTTAATAAAAGAAGGGGATTAAAAGAAACAGGTGTAATCCAAGTCCGAAACCACCACCAAGAGAAAGAAGAGAATAGTCATTATAGGAACACCCGAGTGCTAAATAACTTTTACTCAAATGCCTTCTCCAAGATCGAAATCTTGTGTTCGAACATGTCAAACATAAACACACAGACGAGAGAGAGAGGGGGGCTGATTAAATGACATATATGAGGCATGAGACGACTTATAAATTACAAAGTAGTGTAGATCAATACTATTCTCTATTTTGCCATGCTTATCATTCATAGGAAGAAGCCAAATAATATTCTTCTACCAAAAAAATGTGATAGTTTTGTAACACATTTTTGGGGTAATAAATAATAGTTTCCCTCGCTTGAAAATGGTGCAAAATCTGCTTTTGCTTGGGCATCAATTAAGTCTCTGTGTAACACATGCACAATTCATAACTTAAGCTGTGCAAAATAACACAGAAAAAAGGGGAATTCTTGAAAGAAGAACGAAACCATTGAATCCTAGGAACTTTGGTCAAATTTAAGATTCATTGTGCAAAGACTTTCTCGTATGTTTGACCAATAGGAAAAATGACCATTGTAAACATTTTCATATATTATTTATATTTGGTCTATTCTCTCTCTCTCTCTCTTTCTCTCTCTCTCTCTCTCTGTTGATTATTTTTTGGGGGTGGGGTAGTACTATTTAGAAAATATTGAAATTGGACTAAAGTGTGACCACAAAAAGTGATTAGTCATACTGTTCCACGGTCAATGGTCCATATAAAACTTAATACGGAGAGAATCATATTGAAATTCCAATACTTACACAATGAATGAGGCATTTACGACACAATCACACATAACTACACAAGAATCACATGCAATCATAGTCCACACAAAAGCCAGGTTCGGGGTGGCTCTCTTCTATCCAAACTCGTACCTGCGAGAGTGTTCTAAAAGAGAAATGTTTGAGGTTGGGTTAAATGTACTTTTTGCCTCTCAAAATCCTAGGTTAATACAGCCAATCAACTTTTGTCAGAAGTGTCTTTGGTGATCATAACATTATTTTGATTGAAGCGACATCTTTCAATCCGTCAAAAGTCTCCACCATTAAAAATCGGGTATCAGATCGCACATGAGAACTTGATCCGATCTAAATGATTTGAATTTAAATAAGAAATAGAAAGGGAGGGGAGTAGTTTCTCCCCAAAAACTAACTCTCAATCTCTCTCCCATTTTGAATTCTAGCTTAGTGGCCTTAGAAAAAGGTGAGATATGCATGAAAATGAAAAATAGATTTACGTTCTCATTTTGGATTTGGAGGGTTAAGAAAGGAGGCATTGGTTGATCGTTTTGTAAGAATTACACCACAATTAAAAGCATTCGAATTATAAAAATCAAAATTGTTTCATTTGTAGTGGGGTCATTTTATACCGACACATAAAAAAAAATGTTAGTGATTCAATCTTAAAAAGAATTTAGAAATTATGATTGCATTTTTATATATGAAAATGCAAGAACCCAATTTAAATTCTAATAAACATAAAATTATTTAAACTATTTGTTGGAGTTTAAGGAATTGGTAACAAATCATTTGAAACAATTTTGATGTTGCAAAGCCAGGATCCGGTTCATTTCAACCCTTAACCGGCCCGGCCCTTGTGGATGGTTCAGGGTGGTTTAATGAACCATACAGACAAGCTTAAGGGTAAAGTTCCAACTTTTTTGAAATCTTGAACTGTCCAAATCGATGTTGAATCACTCAATGGAATTGTGAAGTTTGAGGAACATTGGAACCGCTGGTAGTACCCTTGAACCCCTTTTAAATTGAAAAATAATAATTTCTATCTTAATTTCATTTGTAAACGGGGTTTTTTAAAAAAAAAAAAAAACAAAAATACTTCTCCACTCTAATAAAGAAAATAATAAAAAAGTCCCCTCTTCAAAAAAAAAAAAAATAATAATAATAATTTAGGCCTCCGTCAGACCCGTCCCCTCCGCTGGTTCAATAATACTTACCCTAAATCATACCAACGTTCAAAGGTAAAAGTGATGTATTTTGACTGTGAATAGGCGGGTAGGGCTGGATTCAGGGAGAGTCCCCTCGGCGGGGAGGAATCAGAAGTTGGGTAGATTAGAAATGTGTTTTGTTAGACTATTAGATTTTTTAATTAAATTTAAAATTTGAGAATAAAAAAGATAACGTTATAAGAGTTTTTCTTAAATTAAATCGAATAATGTTCAAAATGAATTAATCAAAATATATATTTGATTATTAAAAAAGAGAAAAAGTTGGGTAAATTGGAAGTGAATTTTGTTCCAACACAAACAGAATAACAAACAAGACAATGGGGCCCTAATTGAGAGAAGTCCTTAGCCGACTGCAAGATAGATTCTGCTGCCTGCAAAAGACTCTTTTAAAGGTACCTTTTGGGTGGGAAGCGTAGAGCCGAATCCAACACTTTTAAAAGTTGGTACTGACTGATATTATATTATTTCAGGTAACTAATCCCCATTATTAATGAAATAAACTCCCTATTCCAAGTTCAAACTTGCTACATGTTTAAAATATATATATATATGAATGATTTTTAAAATTAGTATTTTTAAATTATTGTAAAAATAATTTAAAATATAAATTTGGTATTAAATTTTATATCAAAAAAATAGTTTAATTAATTACTTCCCATTAACCTTCGATTTTCCATGCTTTTCTCTCAAATCCTTTTAGAAGTTAATTTTCTCCTTTTCAAAAGTCTAGGTCAAAGTTCTTGCACACATTTCTCGATGGAAACGCAAGTTTCGTATAAAAGTAATTCTATAGGTCTTTCTCTATCTTTTACCACCGAAATTCAGATTTATATTCTAATTAATTCGATTTAAACATTTGTAGAAGTCTAATTTAGGAGCGGTTCTTTCAAAATTATTTTTCTATTTTCAATTTTTGAATCTGAGATTTAATTTAAAGAGTTAGTATTCCATCCTATTAAACTCCGTTGGTTCTCTCTCTTAATTAGGGAAATGGATTTATTCCATTATCACTTTCTGCCATCCATCTAGTGTAAGAAACTGTAATAATATGTGAATAAACATGTATATTTAGAATAAGTAGAACACTTATCGTCTCCACAGATTTCAAGAAGTTTACGCGTTTAATCTAAATACAATACAGATGCAAGTAAGAATAAACAAATATAAATATTCAAAATCCCAAAACTTAGTATTAGATTTTTACTAGATTTATTAAACAAAAAAGACACCCATTTGTCAATAGAAACTTTTATCAATTAAGCATAAAAAAATGGTTATTTTATTTTTATAATTAATTAATCAACAAAGAAAAATTTAAACCAATTTTTATGATCAAAGAAGATAAATTTATTGATATTAATTAAAGAAAAAATGTTAGCTTAAAAAAATACAAAAAGAAATGAGCAAGAGAGGGAGAGAGGAGGAGGATAGAAGAGGATTCGTATAAAAAAAGAAAATAGGAAAATAGTAAAATTAAATAAATAAAGATTGGGTTTGCTTCATCACTATAGTTTTTTTTTTTCTTCCAAATAATTTATTGTGGGAAAATTTAATATTTAAATTGAAATTTATAAAAAAAAAAAAAAAAATTCTCTCATAATTTATTATCAAGATTCCACCATAGCAAGCTAGAATGTCAAAGACACATCAATATTCAATATTCAATAAGTGTGTCCATTATTTCACTAGCCTTGTTGGACTACACATCAATATATATTATATTGAAATAAGATATTCTTGGTCAGCAATGACCCAAATCTTAGTTTAATTATTTGAAAATAATTATCTTCAAAGATCATTACTAGCTAGTGATATAAAACTACAAAGAACACTTTCTTATCTACCCTTGCCAACCAATTTTGAGGGATTTGTGAAGAAGACAAATTTTTTTTTTTTTTTCACTTTATATGTTTTACTCAAAAAAACTTGAATACCAATACCTTATTGGTCCAATGACGGCAAGGTCACTAGATTTTCTTAACAAATATCTCTGGTTCAAATTTTGGGGAAAAAAAAAGATGTGGAGAGAGTTCGCCTCTAAATAAATCCGACAGTTAACTCGAATTGGAACAGTAGGGACTAATAAAATTGGTTATTGGATACCGATCGATTAAAAAAAAAAAAGAACTTGAATAAGAAAAAGAAAGAAAAAAAAATCCTGAGGACATAAGACTAGTAGTTTTTTTTTTTTGGAATTTAATGATATATTTTCTTATATGACATGGGGCAGTTGGATTTTGCTCAATAGTTGGTTTTAAGCATATTTATTAATGTTAAACTCAAGGGAATTTACAAAATTTTCTTGAATAAAATTAGAAAAAATTAGTAAAAATTAAATCAGCTTTTGTTAGTATATTAAAGAGAAAATTATTAAAAATTTCAGGCTATCTAAATCAACTTTTGTTAGAATTAGAGTTTGTTATAACAAAGTTAAAATTAAAATATTTACAAGAGAAACTTATTTCATGAATTATAAAAAATAAAAAAAATAAAAAAACTGGGGTTTTCGACAAAAACAAAACCAATCAAAATCAAACACTTCATTTAGTCTTATGTTAACATGAAAATCATTGACTAATTTCTTTGAAGTCTTTTAGGGTCCGACCAATCCCATACGTTTCATCATCTGCCCCCTCTTAAAATATTTCGCCCACCATTTTGTTCACATATTTTTAATTATTATTTTTTTTTTCTTGGCCTATGTTGTTTTGTCCTATATTTTGGAGTGATTTTAAATGCAGTCCAAGATACTTCGCATCAATTCTGTAGACTGGCCTCCAGTATTCAATGGACCACTCTCTCTCTCTCTCTCTCTCTCTCTCTCTCTCTCTCTTATCTGGATGAAAGGAATTTGGTCTTTGGTAGAAAGAGTTCAGCATAGTCGCCGTCCAAACCAAATATGTTTGATTTTGGCGTGCTAAAGTTGCATTCAATGACTCATTGAAGACGTAATCAGCTTTTGTGATGAATTCACGTGTTGGACCACCATAAGTGAAGGTTTTTTTTTTTAACCAATATTATCCGATCTGATTAATCTGATTCGAGTGTTTATAGAGGATGATTCTTTTAATATAAATTTTTTTATTTTCAAATTTCTAAACTGAGATTTAATTAAAAAATGTAACACTTCATCCACTGGACCCGACTATTGGTTGCTACCATAAGTGAAGTTTGAGTAACTAGTATTCATACTTTGTAGTGCCTTGCTTGAATATATAGAAATGCAATAATTAATAATAATAGACTATATTTGCATTCATGTAAAACCATATTTACTTGCTGTGACTATCAAGTCTAAACATTGACAACTACCCATTCCCCTTTCTCTTTGCCCCTAATGGATGCACTCTTTAAACAGTACTTTTACTTACGTCTTAAAACAAGATATTCTACAGGAAATTTTTATATTGACTTGTATTTTACTTGTTTTCATGCTAGAAAAAAGGAAAAAAAATAATGTTTTCATAATTTGGTTAGGGCGAAAAATAAATTAAGAGAGAGAGCACCAACATAAACACAAACAAGCTCAAGTAGTGGTTAATGAATTTAAATCAATTTTTAGAGGAATAACCAAGTGTAAAAGGATATAGATGAAAAGCATACCTCAAAGCACCTTTTTTTTTCTTTTTCTTATTCTTGTGTTTTACTAGAAATGAAGAAAGTAAAAGATACACAGGAGGGAATTAGTCTTGTGGGTCTGATTAGGACATCTAATTGAACTACTTGAACAAGCAAGCATGTTCATGCATTTGCATGCATGTGGACATTTTGTTTGAATCCTTTCACGGGTTTTTGATTTCTTGTTTCTCACACTTTTATCATTACTGATTGAGCTTCAAAATTCACATAATGTCTTATGGCTTCTAGAAAGGGAAAACCACTTTTATCCTCTCTATAGTAAGCCACCATGGTTTCACTACTCCAATCCAATGTGTTTCTCTCTATCTCCATTTGATCATTTTCAACAACAACAATAACATAGATCTTAATCCCAAATTTAAAATCTACCATTTGAGAGATAAATATAGTAGAGAAGAGAAAAAAAATAAAAATAAAAATAAAGATTTTAAATTTAAAATAAATAAATTTAAAATAAAAAAACATGACATTAAACATTGAAATCAAAAATAGAGAAGATAATACTAAAAATAAAAATAAAAATAAAAATAAAAATAAACTATTCATAAAACCTTAAAATAATAGGAGAGATGATTTAACTATTTCGAGTTTTCATACGTTATTCATTCCTATTTAAAATCATTTACTCAACTAAATATTTGACACTCATATTCTTACGGATAACTTGCATCTAGATCTTCAATGATCTATCTCGACATTTCACTAAATCTCATATACTTAAATTGGATCATTTTCACTCAAAAAATAAAATATATATATATATATATATATGTGTTTCTCATATCGATCATTTGGAGAAAAATAATATTTGTGGATTCAAATTCTTGGAATACAGGAGTGGCTGAGTGCAATTTTCAGTATAGGAGAATTTAAATAAGTGGTTCAAAGAATCTTGGAAGAAAATTTGTTTTTGTAGATTTTAAAACCCTGGAACACGAGTATAGAAAAATGATAAAAATTGTAAAAGAGGTGGAAAACTGAGGGGCGGCCCATCACCCAAAAAGGTTGAGAAAACATGGTTTAGGGAAAAAATAATAATAATAATAATAATATAAGGTTGAAAAGGCACACAGATACACGTCTTCACATATATTATATTCATAATTAATATATTCATAATTAAAGTAGAATTAAAAGAAAAAGGAAATTTGAAAAGTGACTCCTACAATTTGTTGAAATTTTCTTTTGGAAAAAAGACACGACCACATTTCTTGTCTCTGAGAAAAGCATTTTCAATTGCATAAAAATGGAGGAGTGCACTTTTGGCTCTAAAATAATAATATTTACGCATGACAAAATTTGCGTAAGCTTTCTTAAATGTATCGGTGTATACTAGAGCTGTTATAAGACTCAAGTAGTGTCACGGATACACATAATACTACCAGATCAAAACTCTACTTAAACTCAAGCTTGACTCGAGCTCGGATTCAGATAGTTCGGTATCGAGCTGGAGATCAAGCCCAACTGTGTCAAGCTTGAAAGCTCGATAAACCCAATAAATTATATTCTAAAATAATTTTTATTTTTTAAAATAATTTTTTGTTAAAATAAAAATAGTTTTTAAAATAAATGACACTACTCGATAATAATTCAAGTTCGAGCACAAGCTCGAGAAATACAAGCTCGACATGTTTGAGCTTGAGGTTAAGCTCGAGTTAGAGCTCACCTATACAACACTCGAGCCGAGCTCGGATATTAATACTACCCGACTCGACTCAAGTGTTATAATACCCCTAGTATGTACACATATGGTAATAGACATACATCAATCCAAATTGAAAAGATTGGTTGAAATTAGAGATTATGTAAGAATTTTAATATAAAAAATAATTATTAAGATAATATTTTAGTTTTTCTAAAGAAAAATTTTGATTTCTTTACAAGACTAAAAATAATTTCCGCTTCATTTAAAAATATGACAAGGAGAATAAAACAAGATAGAGACGATTAAGGCAGATTGAGCTTTACCCAGATAGGGCAATGGTAATTTGTTTGAACCATGGAAATATTACATTTAGGTGTTGTTCAGTGAATTGCTTCAAGTTGAATTTCCAATATTAAGCAAATAATTGACAAAATAATGCTCAAACTATTGAATTTAGGGCTCTCATCAAGAATACAAAAGAAAAAAATAATATAATTTTTGTGTTATTGATGAGGTTAAAAACGCATTCATTTGGTCAGAATTTTAACTACGCTTATTTTTTTTACGCTTATTTGTTTGGCCTGTTCATATATTTAGGATTTCATAAACTTCTAGAAAAGAAATACCAATGCCTAATTGGTTCAGTAATTAAATATTGATACTCTTTAAATAAGATTTCAGACTGAATTTTGTATACAAAGAAAAATGTGTAGAGTGAGATTTACCCCTTAAGGGTTTAACCCAATTTGAACCAATGATTACCAAATATCAGTGATTTATTAAAAAAAAAAATAAGGGGGATAAAAAAACCATTCACCATTTCTCATTTTTCCCTAAGAAAACACATGCAAAAATCAAAATGACTAATTTTTTACATAAATAAGTAAATAATAATAGAATGATCAAATGATATAATCAAACTTTTTTATAAGGTGAATATCTCAAAAACATTGTCAGATGATGTAGTCAAGTCTTGGAGAGATTTTGTACTAAGCAAAACTTATTTATGGAAAAATTGGGACAAGTAATTAATAACAACAAATCTATAAATAAATTTGATGGTTTTCCAAATTCAAATCAAGAAAATTAACTAGAAAGCAAACAAAAAAAAAAAATCAAAACGCAACGTTTGGATGAAATGATGTAACACTTGCTTACTTCACTATTTCACTTTAATTCGACATCCCCTGGTATAAAAAACTTCCAAAAAAATAGATGCTCAACGAATATTCATATATATCAAGTTTTTCTTCGATCCAACAGACAAGGGATTTGATTTGAACATCGTTTCATGCCCCACTTGCTAGAAGACCAAGACCTAAATGACTTTTTCATGTCCGAGAGAGAGAGAGAGCAGCCAGTAAGTTTTTTAGTCGTCATATTTGAACATGAGAGAGAGAGTGACAGAGACCACTGGGTTGGTCTTCTTTGATCACATTATGCGTGGAATACGTGAACTAGACGGCCCTCCAAAATCAACACACACATTACAATTTTTTTTTTTTTCCATTTGCATGAATTCATATTACATTATAAATAAGTCCTTCGGCTCTTCAAAGTTTTCTTCTAATAGAACTCCTAAATGATTATCAAGTTGAAGTTTCACATAACAACTCTCCACTTCATTTGTTCAGCTCTCACTCATGGAGGCTCATCAAGACATTCTTTGTAAGCAAAATGTAAACACAACTCTCTCTCTCTCTGTATCTCTCTCCCTCCCTCTCTCTCTCTCTCTCTCTCTCTCTCTCTCTCTCTCTCTCTCTAAATTGCTTTATGATTTTGTTAAAACATGAATAAAATGCTTAACTAAAGAAGAAAATTGAGTTGAGAGAAAAAAAAAAATTGGGTGACAGAATTTCTTTGATCATTTCTTTTTATGATCCTTTTTTTTTTAATTCTGTTATTTCAGTCGGATTCTATGCTAGCCGAAATAGAGAGATTGAGGAAAGAGAATGAAAATCTTAAGTTTCTGCTGGAAGCCATGAGTAGTAAATACAATCTTCTTCAGGCACATCTTCAGGAGAAGATTGAACAAATGGGAAATCTTTTCATAGAGAATGAACATAGCAAGAGGGCTAGGACTGAAATCCCGGTCATCAAAACATCCCAAGTGTTTGTGAGAACCGACTTCAAGGACAAAAGCTTGGTAAATAATTCTCTCTCTCTCTCTCTCTCTCTCTCTCACACACACACACACACACAATTCTAACTCGCGGTTTTGCCATTTTTTTGTGCTAGTTTAGATAGTGAAAGATGGGTATCAGTGGAGGAAATATGGACAAAAAGTTACAAAAGACAACCCTTCTCCTAGAGCTTATTTCAGATGTTCCATGGCTCCATCATGCCCCGTTAAGAAGAAGGTATATATAGATAGCCCTCTCTCCCGCAAATCTAAATTTCATTTGCTTCCTGAACACACACACACAGAGACAACATTCTCTCTCTCTCTCTCTCTCTCTCTCTCTCTCTCTCTCTCTCTCTCTCTCTCTCTCTCTCTTATTCCTTCAAGTACGATGATTATATCAGCTTAGTAAAGCATGTGAATGTAAGTGATGTTTAACCTGTCTTTAGTCTTTAAATCTATGATATATAATTCAATAATTAATATAAAAACGGAAAAACAAAAGTGGGAATCATGTCCAAATTTTCACCTCTTCCTGTTTTCTCTCTTTTTGCAGTGATTGTGTTTACATAGTTCCTTTTTGTTCTATTGGCCAAGGTATTTATATAGAAAAATAACTTGAAAAGCTAACAAAATATACAACTTATAAAAATATTGTAGGTGCAGAGATGCTCAGAAGACAAATCTTTACTAGTGGCAACATATGAAGGAGAACACAACCATGGCACTCCTGGTTCGCATGGAAGCTCATCCTCTCAACCAGACAAATCATTAAGATCAAGCTCAAACAACGATGCTCCTTCCACGATGATGTCTGATTCTTTTGGCCCTTCAATCACCCTCGACTTAACTCTTTCGAGCTCCAACAAAGACATCACAAGAAGACCACAAAGCTTTTCAGAAGACCACAAAAGCAAAAACAGCAACTATTTGGAAGAGTATGTAGCTTCCTTAACCAAGGATCCCAAGTTTACCGAAGCTTTGGCTGCAGCGGTTGCTCGCTCTTTTCCTAGATTGACATAGGCTTGAAATCCATTTTTCCTTTTTTTATTCCTTTCATCTTGATTTTCAATTTCCAATCCAAGTGTAAAGGAGAGGTAGAGTCTGCAAGGAATGTGAATCTTTTATATATGTAATGGTCATTTTATGATTTGTCTGTTATCTCTCTCTTGCAACTTATTAGAATTAGTCATTATATAGTGGTATTGGTATTTTGGTGGGAAATCACTGTGAAATCTCTTCATGTTTTGTCCTTTAGAACTTTGAAGCATACATATAATCATGTTAATGGAGTCTGAGATCATAACAACCATTTAGTATTGATTTAAGGAACTTATTTTGATTGGGAAAAGAATTAATGAAGACAAAAGGTATTCTCAAAGAATCAAACTTAGAGAATTTGTCACGGTGGATACCAAGTTGTTCTAAAAGAAATTGACTGAATGATTACAGAGAGTAGACTTCATAGTTTATATTAATTTAACTAGACAACTTACAAAGTCTAGACATAGTAAGGATTGAGAGAGTTTGTTTTTCAGATTTTATTGGTAGTGTTGTATTGCACATCTGAGCAATCTGGTCAGAATCGGATATATTGAACTCTATCTAAATTTGTTTACTGATTCCCAAATTTTACCTCAAAATATACTTATTGATAAAAGAAATATTAATATGAAAAATAAATGAATATGACTTTTAATACCATATAAAAAATATTGGAAACAACATAAAAATATTAAATCTAGTACTCCATTGCCTCATTTGAATTATTGTTTTATTTGAATTATTACAATAAGTGAAATTTATATATATAAAAAAACTGTCATGACAAATATAAAAATATAATAATACAAATATCACTATTAGAAAAACAGGTATCAGCGACAGAAATATCCATCGCTAATACTCAAATTTTTGTCGCTAATTTGAAAATTTTAACGACGGATTAGCGACAGAAATTTTCCGTTACTAATACGTCGCTAATTTAATTTTATATTTTTTCAAATTATTCTTAATTAGTGACGGATTATTAGCGACAGAAATTAAATATTTTTTCAAATTATTCCTAATTAGCGACTGAAAATTTCCATCGCTGAAGTGAGTAAGAGCAAGCCTAAGAGCACAAGGCCGGACGCCCCGCCCCGGCTGCCCAACCCGCCCGCCCACCCCAACTTTTAAAGTGAGTAAGAGTAAACCCAAGAATACGAACCCGAACGCCCACCCCGGCTGCTGGACCCGCCTGCCCAACCACCCATGCCCCAACTTTTAAATTGTTGAAAAAATGTTCACACCCCGATTCAAATCTGGGTACGAGAGAGAAATCTGAAGAGTATTAACCACCATGCCACCATCACCATTGTGTTATTAGTTTATTTTTTTTCTATTTCTATACTTTCTTTCTAATTCTCAATATTAAAAATACAATACCCTAATTTAATAAAAATATAAAATTATATTTAATAAAAACACAAAATTATATTTAATAAAAATACAAAATTATATTTAATAAAAACAAAAAATTATATTTAATAAAAACACAAAATTATATTTAATAAAAACATAAAATTATATTTAATAAAAATACAAAATTAGATTTAATAAAAACAAAAAAATATATTTAATAAAAACACAAAATTATATTTAATAGAAACAAAAAATTATATTAAATAAAAAGATAAAATTATATTTAATAAAAACACAAAATTATATTTAATAAAAATACAAAATTATATTTAATAAAAACACAAAATATAAAAAATTATATTTAATAAAAATATAAAATTATATTTAATAAAAAAATTAATATTTAATAAAAATAAGAAATTATATTTAATAAAAAGACACAATTATATTTAATAAAAATACAAAATTAGATTTAATAAAAACAAAAAATTATATTTAATAAAAACAAAAAATTATATTTAATAAAAACAAAAAAAATTATATTTAATAAAAAGATAAAATTATATTTAATAAAAACACAAAATTATATTTAATAAAACACAAAATTATATTTAATAAAAACACAAAATTATATTCAATAAAAACAAAAAATTATATTTAATAAAAAGATGAAATTATATTTAATAAAAAAATACAATTATATTTAATAAAAATACAAAATTATATTTAATAAAAACAAAAAATTATATTTAACAAAAACAAAAAAAAATTCAAGTTTTAGCGACGGATTAGTGAGGGAAAAATTAACGATGGATTTCAGAAAAAAAATTAACTCCGACGCTAATTTGTCCAGAAAAGTTTTAACGACTGATTAGTCACGAAAAATTTTCGTCGCTAATTTTAGCGATGGAAATATTAGAGACGGATTTTTCTGTCGCTAAATTCGTCACTAATTTTTTCGTCACTAATAGCGATGAATTTTTATCCGCAGGTAATTTTCGTCGCTGAAAGACCGTTTTCTAGCAGTGTATGAAAATAAGAAAATAAGAAAAATCAAATATATATCAAAATCAAGTTAATTAATTGATTTGATTTTGATACATAAAATATTTTATCATTCTCTCTCAAATTCAATATAATATAATCTGGCTTTGGCTCTAGAGGTGTGTGTACGCATGGATGATCTTTTTTGAAAAGAGAGTTCAGAAATATTAATTAATTTAATTTTAATACATAACATATTTTCACAATTTTAAAAACAAAGAGTTATTTAGGGGTCAAAAAGAGTTGGGAACATGGTTATACCATTCAAGTTCCACCATTAATGGCAATTTTGACGGGAATGATACTTACAGTCTTATTACAAGCACGCACGGGTATGTCTTGTATTAAGACTTGACCAGTCTCACTTATAACGAGGGAAAGCAGATTCTCTGATAGTCATATTTAGACATGTCCACACACAACAGTCTGCATGGGACATCCTTTGACTCATCTCACAAAATTCCTAAACAAAAGGTGATGGTATTTGATGAGCAAGTCGGCAAGGAATTGGATTCCCCAAATTGCCTTGGTCCATATTGACCCATGCTTAGGTAATTGATGGCGCTTATGCTGGAAGTATGGGAAGGGGTGGTGTTGAAAGCATGTTACAATGTCACTTTCTTTTGTTCGTGCACCAAGCCATAGCATTGACTTGGAGAGATTCCCTCTTTGGCAAGGGTGGGTTTATGGTTAGCCAGAGGATCGCTAAGTCTATGGTTTAAGAAAGATAATAGAGAATCAGTTTAATGGATAAAGGTGATGATTCTTTTAACTAAATTTTAAATAAAAATTTGAGAATAAAAAATATTACGTCGTAAAAGATTCCTTTTAATTTAAACCGAATAACATTCAACTTAAATTAATCAAACTATAACTCTAAATACTAATTAATTATTATAAAAAAAGAAAGAGATAACAAAGTTCTCAATGGGTTCCCCTAAGCACCTTCTCAATGAGTCTCAAGTACCCGGCTCAAAGCAACAGATCATAATGCTATAAGATGACCCAATATCTAAAAATAAAAAATGTAGAAGTTTTTCTGGAGTTTCCTACTTTTGTGTCTACGGTTTGAGGGGACAGAAAATGTGCCAGGCCAATAGCCCACAGACCTAGACCAGTCTAACCTGTCAACAAACTCCCTACAAAATACCAATCCAAACTCCTGATCATAAATTTGACCAGGTGAGGATCGGGACATATCTAGGGTCTGATAGATATGCCCCCATTTGCACTACTTTTCCACTTCTTGTTCTTATCCCAAAAATTCAAATATTAGGGTTCTAAATTTGAAGCCCATAGAAATGGTTGAACTGAAATACAAACACCAATTTCCATTCACCAAAATTTCCAAAACATGTGTTTTCTTGGTCCAATTAGCACGCAGCGATGACCAACGGGTCAAACCATTGTCCTGTCTGCTTCCTAAGAGCACGATGCCTGACCCGATGGCAGCAGCATTTTTGACCCACATAATGCACAAGGGAAGACGTTTCTACACTGAATTAATTAATATTTATACAAAATTTATTATACTCAAATCTCATGTAGTAAAAAAAATATAATTTTTAACTAACATAATAGTTTGTTATTAATTTTTGTATAAAATAATAGTGGATCTTTCTTTTTATTCGAATAAAAAAGTTGAAATTGATTTTATTATGGAGTTTTGATCTTGTTCATACCCATTAAGAGGAATAAGTTTTTTTCGAAAACATATGGATAATACGATGATTGCAGCTCAATTGTTTTGTTTTTTATTTTTTTTAATAATCTAAATAAACAAAATCCAGACAAAGCCCCCCCCCCTTCAAATGCCATCTTATTGAATGCATTCTTGCTCTTCAAATCTTGCACACGTCCATACTGATTTGTTTTCTTTTTTGCAATGCACAACGTTATGCAATATACGTATAGACCAAGTTTATTAATTTTGGGCAAAATGCATCAAAACAGACACCATCAAGCAAGGTGACAAAGCATTGAACAAATTTATTAATTAATTAGAAATATATATCCAATCTACTATTCCATCATTTACATCTATAACTAGGCAGATATACATATAGGATAATAAGTACAACAAATGAGAATAAATTGCAAGGCAAGAACTAGAATTCTAAACCAGAGGCGTTGCTTTTCTGCAGCAAAATCCTCCTAAACAATTTTACATTTGGGGGAGCAAACCTGTTTCATCGGCTACCTTTCTTTGCCCCCCAAGTGATAAACTGCATCAAAGAAAGCCACTGCAGCCAAAAACTACTCCAAAAGGCTAGCAAGTTGATAAGCACTTACCCGACTAGGTAACGCCACGATCCTTGAAGATAAAGCTAAACCATAATTGGTCTCTGCATGTTCTTGTCAGCAGTTGAGATAAATTTTCTCCTATCGCCGGTAAAAATTTCAGCTTTGTTGATTGGAGTGAATGTGACTACTTTTAAGCATCTTTCAGCTATGAAAGCATCCAAGATGTTGTCTATGCAGGATCAACTGAGGTTAGAAGACTTGTTGGGGGACTGCAAAATCTGATCACCTCCCTTTCTGGGAGTGCTGACCTTCTCATTCTCTGCTTCCTTCTCAAACTTTTTCTTTTCAAACTCGAACTGTTTGCAGTTTTCTTCATGAGCTCGAGTAAACATCCTGACAAAGTTGAGCAGAGTGGATACAACTGCAGAACACATTCAAACTTCAACTCAGTTCAAGCAAGCAATATGTCTCAGTAGATGGTCAAAAGCTCATTTATACCTGTCTCCATTTAGCTCTTCAAGGTTATAATAATTCAAGCAAAGTGCAGAACAGGAACTCTTCAATCATCAATTTCTAAGTGGCCATGTTCAAATAAAATATAGGGTGGCCCAACAGGGTTCTAGCAGGACTTAAATGGCAGGTGAATTTCCATTATGTAATAACTAATAAGGGGAAACTTTATTATGACGAGTTGACATGCAATAATTTTTCTCAAGAAAAAGAAAATTAAAAAAAAAAAAGTAGGCAACAAATATCAAGAGAAGCACAAAAGGAGCAGGCAATCAATACATCTAAAAATCAAAGAGGTCCTCTCAGCTCTCATCAACTAGTTCTTCCACATTCAAGGGCAAAACTATCACATCAGTAAATTGCAAGGTACTGACAATGGAATGAATTGATTTGCAATAAGCTTGGGTTTGTTTTGGCGTAATATGGGAAGGGAATGGAAATTGCGACAGGAAAATAGAAGATCCACTCATTTTCCTTCTTTTTTCTTGCCTTCACTCCAACAAAACTAAGCCTAATACTAACAGTCCATACGTACCTTGCTCAAATGGAACACGAGCTGGATCCTCACCAAAATAGAGTGCCAATGCATCTGCATTCCTACCCTGAAATTGTCCCCCCAACCCCCCCCCCCCCAAAAAAAAGAATGATGGAACCAATTTTCGCCTCACAAGATCATTAGAGATTGAATACATAGGCCAGAAGTGAAATCTTCCACATACCACTGCTGAATATAGTGAAGCCAAGGACCTCACTTCTGCTTCAGCAAAACCAAGGAACTCCTTTAGAGTCTGAAAAGAAAAGGAGAAATTAAGAAGGAACTGGGATGGGAAGAAAATAAATTAAATAAAAAGAAACAACACATGGGCAGATATATGGTGAACCATCTAAACCATTTGGCCCATAATCTGGAATTTGGCATCCCTTTGTGGAATTCAAACAGGGGAATATTCTACATTTCATATATTATTTGTCCATAAATACTTAAAGTAGTTGGTAAAACATGTGGAGATCTCTTTTAGTTTGGATTACAGAAAAAAACAAATAATGAGTACAAAGTTTATTCCATATCTTAGGGGAGTAGTATCCTGAAGTACATCAATGTCAAAATGAACTGGGCAGTGACTTCATTTACTGTTATATATGAATTTAGATGATTAGCATCGAGTACCTTGCTAAAATCTTCTGACACAGGACCATCGTTTTCAGAGGCAGTCAGCTCCTGAACTACTTTCTCAAGCCCCTTGCTGATGGCTTGCATTTCCTCCGCTAGATACTTTAATTGTATCTGCAGATTATTAATCTCACATTTATCAGGCATGCATCCCAAAATAAATGTAGTGATTGATAAGTTGTTTCAGATGCATACCTTGGTTGTGGCCTCCAAGCTCACGAGGTCTTTTGGAAAATCTAAAAGTTCTGGTAGCTTTTCAGCTAGCACCTACAGCTTGTCAGTCAGGTACATAATTACATATAGTTATTTGGAAGATAATCTTATGATTGTCTTTGTACACAAAATGCATTCCAGGCATCAGTTAGGAAATAGTGAAATATTATGAAAATTGAAAACCCTATTCATATTTATCTTGAAACTTTCCCTGCCAATGCACACAAGAGGATAAAGTAAGATATATAGATATTGACAACTGCATATCTTCTTACAAAAAGAAACCGATGAAGATGCATCCAATGTATGCAGTTAAAGTAATAATGTTATGTTGCTATAAGTTTGTAAACCAGCCCAACAAGGTAACATGCAGCTTTAGTGTCAGACCGCCACATTCAAGACCTAAAAGTGACTAGTTTTACCAAAATTTGACACTAGAGTAGAAGATAACAACCATCTTTTTCCTTTCATTTCATTTGTAAGAACGATAACATAATTGGTTTGAAGAGTAAAATCACAAAATTGGGCTATAATTTTATTAAAATTTAGATAACCAAGTCTATAGAATCATAAGGTTCCACAATTTGGATAGGGATTTAACAACTAAGTGGTGTACTAAATAGATGTTGCTACTGTAATGGTCTGAACAATTCATTGATATCTCAACTTCATGCACATATTAAAAAAAAGAAAAAGAAACATAAGCTCGATGGTCTGTCATGGAGGCACCTTTTCCCTGCTTGTGCTTACTAACTGTAATCAAGTTGAGCGTACTAACCATAATCAAGTTATCGATGGAGATTCAAACTCCCGTTATAAGCAAATCATTTCCCACCTGAAGTTCATGGCTGCAACAGGAACTGTGCTGCATATGCCAATTGTTCTTGTTTCCTCAAAACTTCAAATTGATCTATTCCCGATTTTCATCACAAAGGGCAAAAAAATCTGGAAGCTTGCAATGGTATAAAGTAATTATTTCCCCGAGAGCATCAGCCTTCGAGACATGACATGTCACTGATCTGATACTAACAGTTCCACAGGGGTAGCAAAAGCTGAGGCTCATTAAGAGACAGGTTCCTCACATATTTTACTAGAATATATATCTTTAACAGCTTAATTTTTCATTTTCACCTACACCTCTTTTTACAAACCATGCAGGACACTGTCCTGTCTTTTATTTCTAGAGGGATCAGACAACTCATAATTTATTTCCCTTCTAGGAAAGCTTCAATTTTGGAGGAAAAAGGGGAAAAGAATAGCAAACAAAGAAAATATCTTATTTTTAAACATCTTCTCACATCTAAAAGTGAGTGCAAACATGATTGCAACCAAAGAAAGAAAATGACAAGCAACATAGGCATCAGCAGGAGCAAAAGAGATTGTACCTTACAAAGATAATGCATTAGAGTCATCTTGTTGTTCCGAGCTCGGGTATCAGTGAGTTTCAGAAGACTATCCAGTCGAAACCCAATAGCAGAACCTTTAAGTATGGAATATTTTTTTTGCAAGAAAAAGCAAAATTAGTTCCGCAAAACAACTGACTGCCAGAGACAATGCCTTCATATTCTTTTAATTGTAATAGTGGAAAATTTATCCATTATAAAGTCTCAATAGTTAGTATTCAAAAATGCGTTCAACAAAGGGGTCATATTATCAACACACCTTCAAAAGCAACCTGCAATCACACACTTTCAGGCATCCCATGGTCAATAAGAAGTCTTTACCCATCACCAAGAGCAAGAGAAGTTGTGTGCCCATACAATTAGGTGTCTATTGTAAAAATATAAATTGGGATGTCAAACCTATAAATCTTACCCATATACTCTTAGGGGGCTCACCCAGTGCACAAAGTGCTCCCCGGCTTAGTGCAGGGGTAGGGGGAGGGTGGGCGTATATGTACGCAGTCTTCCCCTTACATTTTTGCAAAGAGGTTGTTTCCACGCCATATACTCCTAGGGCGTCGTACAATTATGATACTGCTAACTTTGGCAAGAGAATTCCCCTTGTTTTCAAGCATGAGGCTGCATTAATCAAATCACAACCACCATACCACTGGAATAAGACACAAAATCTGAATCCATCCCTAGATTTTGAAGAGATTGAACAAGAAGAAATATGGGCACATGTGGGCCAAGAAGAAAAGCATTCTTGAGAGAAATGGTAAGACTGAAGCAAGTGGAAAGGGAAGGTTGGATCGCAATTAGAGATATAGGAAAGAGAAACATGAAGAATTCTTAGCATCAGATATTGTATGTGCTTAGGCTTCGGAACACGGTTTTTCACAAGTTGAGTAACTTGAACTCCAAAGTAAACTTCATTAATCTCTTGAAGTTGATACTTGATAGAGAGTTTTTCAATGAGGGCCAAAGCAACGAAGAGGCTATCAATGGTATTTATAAGAGGCTTTACAAGGAGCAAGAGGATTGGGGACAGAAGGCAGATTGTTTGGAATTAAACATTGTTCAGGGAAGCAAGTGCTTTGGGGTAAAAAATCCATGGGCCTTTTATTTGTCACCATTTTCTAAAAGAAATTTGGTAGGTGATTAAAAGGAATGCCTTTAGGAGTCTTTTTTTTTGTGGGGGGGGGGGGGAAGGGGGGATTTTGCGGGAAGCATCAACAATACTCTTTTGATCTTCAGTCCAAAAAAGCAAGGGGTTGCTAATCTTAAAGGCTTGCAACTGATTAGTTTGGTGGTTGTCCCAAGTGTTGGCAAAAGGTTGAAAAGATGTTATCAGGAAGGTACTGGAGAAGTTTAAACATGCTTTACACATGAAGAAGCCTTGAGACCAAGTGGATTAGGAGTTTCTCGTGTGGGTGATGATGGTTTTGGCAACATACAAAAGGCTGCATCTCTGCCCCTTCTTTTCTACCTTGATGAATGGATCATCAAATGGCTATTTTATCATCTCATGACGTTAGAGGCTTGGGGGTTGCTCATCCACTGGTCTACAATGAGAGAATATATGAAAGCAATGACATCAGCAAAAGATTCAAAAGACATAGCAGTCAACCAAAAACACAAGCACTTCATAAAATTGTCTATGAAAAATCATGAAGGAAGTTTCTACACCCTAAAAAATTCTACTATTTCTTTTCTACCAAACCAACCTAAATACAACTAGAGGGAGCATGCTAACAACTCTCCTCTTCGCTGTATAAACGCCTACACAGCTCCAAGCCAAAGCTCATCCTGTACACAGCTTGAAGTCACCCAACGTAAGTGCCCCAAAAGAATCGAGTCCAGGGCAATTTAAGGATTGAATTCATGTGCAATGAAAAAGCTAGTGATCCACAGACTTAAGCTCTCTTATGCATAATACACCTCTGTTTACCAAAACAATGCCTCTTCTTCAAAGATTATTTTGGGGGAAACCCTTCTCCAAGCCAACAGCTACAGAAAAAGGCTACTCTTGAGGGAAAAGTGGAATTCCAAACAAACTTTGAAGGAAAAGGAACCCTCCCCCTCATCCTTGCTGTTCAATCTAAGCATGTTATAGAATCTATTGGTTTCCACACTTTTTGCTACTGACAGTCTCATGTTTTGTGATGGTGATATTAAGCAAATTCTTCTTTTTGGTACTTTTCTCTGATGTTTGATTTCAACAAAGCATTACTTTGCAAGTGGCTGTGGATGTTCATGGTGGATCCAGATAATTTTTAGAGACTAGTGACAGAAGCTAATCTCTTTTTGGAGCATACTGGGACAGTGACTAATGAGGTCGTTGGTGCTTTTGATGTGGTACTTTGAAAGGAGATTATGAAGGGTGGGAAAGTGTCTTCTGATGGAAAAGAGTTCAAGGGAGTGATGGCAAATTCCATCATTTAGAAACTCTAGACCCTTGCTTTTGATCCATGAGTTGCCACAACTGATTCTCTCAGTCCTTTGGTTCAGCCCATGATGTTTAGAGTACACTTTACATATGGTCTAGATTTGAAATCAAACAGTCCACAAAATACAGAATCAATAACTCATATCAACGCATGAAAGACAAAATTTAATTTGTTATTTCAGCATGTATACTATCCAGAACGAGAAATTTGTACTGCACTTTCCAGAGGTTCTGAATACATGCATCTGCTTTCTTCAATCCTTTAATGGCTGTGGTTAAGCACCATTACAGTCTAGGGTCCATGTACTAAAGGTTAAAAACAGGTCATCGGCATGAGAAATTTGAACCATTTCTAGACCACCCTCTGCACTTGATTCTTGTATTGTGCGTTACATATTACATGGATTTCCATGAAATCCCAAGTTTAAATTCTGCTACAAGATTGTTCTATATGTATATCCAGAGGATGTCCAATATCTTTGACTTGTTAGATCTGAAAAGGTCAGGAATCCTAATCTAAAAACATAGATGCAGACGGCAGGATACATAATGGATCAAATGAAGAGGGACTAAACCAGGAAAATAGCAGCTTACCTCTTGCAGTTCCATGATTCAACGCATTGCCCAAAGAAAGAATGGTTTGCATAATTCGTTTCAACTTGACTGAATTCCTGATCTGGGATGCACAAAATTTTAGATTGTTTGATATTAATAATCTTTTAAGAACAATTTTGCAAGAAGAAACTAGGAGAAATCCAGAGAAGAATAACATACCTCCTCAGCTGCAGAATTAACAAGATTTAAACTGCTTCTTAGCTCTGAAACCTGAAATGTTGCAAGAAAAAGCAATATAGACAACAACTGCAAAGAGTATTAAGAAACAATGCAATGAGAAAGATTGCCGTCTGACCTGAGAACAAAACTGTATCTTAAATGAGAAAACTCTTAACTTTGACTCCACCCGTGGCACTTTCATCAATTCTAGAAAGAACTGTAAGAGACATCAAGGATGCCAGTCAGAATTCTGAAAGCAAGTAAGAACAAGACACTATTGGGCCTTATAGTTCAAAAGGTTTATAGAAACTGCTAGCTTTAAAAAATAAAAAAATAATAAAAAAAAGGAAATAAATTCTGGAATTACATCAAAATGCTGTCATGAATTAGATAATGTAATACAATAACATAAGCAGATTATTCTCTATTTTTCAGTTACAGTTATATCATGCCAAATTGATTAGGAATGATTAATTTGACAATTAGTTAATCAACCAGATGAATAAAAATGTGAACTTTTGTGAAACAACTCTCTGCTCCAAAAGATTAAACTCATGGAGAAGATGTTTTTATTATTTTATAACTTAACAAGGAACCTAAATCCTTCAACTTTAATATCAAAGAATAATCAATTAAAAGGTGAAAAGGGTGAAAAAGAACAATCACAGACCTGTTCGCATTTTCCCAAGTTTTCCTTGTCCCCACTGTAATTCTGAAAGTGAAAGAGTATGATTACTACAAATAGAAGAGCCAAAAGAACAACTTGGATTCATTTGTTCAAGAAAGCTGATTATACTTTTTACTCGCAACAGGTGATAAAAATAACTCAAGGTTCAGTCATCATCTGGGAGAAAGTAAACGCCAAGAAACTAAGCATTCCTCAATCTAAGTACCTTTAGTAATTCCATTTCTTCTTTTGTCGGACAGAACTTTATGAGGTTTTCAACCTGATCAGTATCTAATGCTGAATCATCCAAAGCAAGGAGTGAACTCTGAAAAACATCAACAATGAAACCGAAAACCAATTAAAACATGTTTGTGTCCAGAGCCAGGATAAACAGAAAACAACAGATTTCCAACAACTCAATCATAACATGGATAATCAGATATTAAAACAAAACCTAGAAACAATTGGTACAGGTACAAATGCATGCATATTTACCTGTACCGATTGTTAAAAATAATTTTGATTTAACTTACAAACTCTCATAAGATCACCACATGAAGGATAATTTTATGCAAGCCCAAAAAGGAAATACCAGTCCCTTATCTTCTCCCTGAATGTTCATAGGAATCTAATTGGTGATTATCTCTCATGTGGATCTTAAGATAGACACGTCAAAAAGTCAGCCCCAGAATATTTTAACCTTCTAAAATATGTCTCAATCAATATAGAAACATAATAGAACTCAAAAATTCCTAAAATAGAACAATTTTAAAACTTTAGAAAAGGTACAGCTTTAATGTTGACTAAAAATATTTAGAAAGTTTTAACTAAAACTAAACATGTTAAGAAAAATAAAAATTTCTAAAATATTAAAGATTCTAGCAATCTATTTCTAGACTAGTAAGCCTGCTAAAAGATCAAAACAGTACCACAGGCACTTCTTGTTGGACCAAAAAGATTTTGCCTTTGCAGTGGAACAATTGTCCTTTACCCTATGCTGCGAAAGATCACCTCTTTGGGGCCAAGCTACAGCTGTGCCATCATTTCTTCCCCTCTTAAAAAAGTCAACTCCGTCGAGTTAGGAGTGGGACCAAAAATGCCATGTCTTGTTGCCTTTTTTATCTGCGCCTTCGGAAAACTTATGGTCGACACAAGCTTGACTGGTAGCTGATCATTACTTCTTATATTATTTTGAAGTGATTTTGTGAAGGAATTTTGTTGCAAATCCTCCTCAATTTTGTAGGCTCTTTCTCCTTGAGAATTTAAAACTTCCAACCTTATACCTTTGTTTAAAAATTCAGAATTTGGCTCTCCAATACACTAATTTAATAAATTTAGTTGGGTTTGATGCAACAGAAGAAGTGAGAGATGAATTTAACCATTCAAACCCTAAGACCTAACAATGGGAATCCACCTTAAAAATAAAAACCGAAACTAGGATGAGAGAAAAGATCGATATTTTATTAATGAAAGTTTGAATGAATATAATACAACTCTCAATGAGAGTTAAGTAACCTAACATTCCAACTAGAATAGGAAATAAGTAAGCGCTTAACCTAATTAACAAATACTAGAATATTCTTAACTTTAAACAAATCTTCTAAATAAGGAAACAAATATTAAAGCTCTAAGGGGCTCTTTGGGATTGCTTAAAAAAAGCTGCTTATAAGCACAGTGCTTATAAGCAGCTTTTTAACTTATAAACTCATTTTAGTTTTTTTAAAAAATAAGTTGTTATCTGTTTAGTTACTTAAAAGTAATTAACTGTTTAGTAAGATAAATACTTATAAATTATATAAAATAGATAAAAGACCATTGTAGGCATAAGATGCTTTTACATAACTATAGAATACATATTTTAAAAGTGAACAGTATTACAATTTAAATGACAGGAAAAAAAATTAAAACAATTCAGTTAAAAACGGATAAATGAAGTAAATAATTTTTAAATTTATTTTACAAATAAAAATATATAATTTAAATTAACATGGTTTATAATAGAGTCCATAATCATAAATATATTATAAAAACCGGAGCCAAAAATTTTAGTATGGGGAGAGAGATGTATTACAAAAAAAAATATGTAAATTGACATAATTAAATTTCTTAAAATTATTGAAACCATATTGCTAAATGAGAATATAAAGCTTGTGACATAATTGTAATTTTTATTAAAATATAAATAATAAAAATGTATTTTCATTGGTCAAAATAACTTATTTTATTTGTGCTTAAAAGCACCAAAATGAAAAAGCTGGTAGGAGCAGCTTATTGTTTTTTTGGCTTATAAGCACTTTTTGGGTTTATAAACACTTTTATAAATTTTAATTACTAAACGGTTAGAATTTTAATTTTAACTTATAAGCTAGTTTGACTAGCTTATAAACAATCCCAAACACCCTCTAAAACAACTCAAACTAAAGTTCTAGCAACTCTAGAGAACAAAAAGAATGGAAATAACAACTAATCAGAAAAAGGAAACAAATTTGGAATGGCAACAAATCTTCATTGCACAGGTACCACAACGATTTCCGCCATGGCAATGCTCGCTGAGATGCATTACCACCATGATTTCTGCATGGAGCTACTCGTTGCGATGCTATCAGCTTCTTTCATTCTGAACTCACTGCCATGGGAGTAATGGTTCTTGATCAATTTCTTGTTTCCGCTGCTTGATTGACCTCCCTTCTCACTATAAATTCTGCCTCTAACCTTCCCTTGAGATTGGACATTTAATTTTTTATTTTAGTGTTTCTTGTTCTATGATGGCTGGAAAATAAGACGGTTGTAATGGAAAATTAGGCTGAGAGTCACCATAGAAAGCACCTGTTTGTCTAGTTGGATGTTATCATTGTTGGAATATTAGATACCATATGAAAAATAGTTGGTCGTAGGTGCAATTTTGTAGGGGCCATGTGAAACATGCTGCTGAAAAAGTAAGGACTTGTTGTATGGGGAAACTCAAGGCTCCAACTTCTTGGAAAGGAGTCTCGCAAATTTGGTAACCTTGTTTATCACTTGAGATCTCCTTTTAAGCATTTTTTTATCTCCTTCAAAATAGATTTCATAGTATAGACTTTAGCCCTCAACACCGAGATGTCTTGTTTGCTGATTTTTTGATCTTTGAAAAAGGTCTCGAGTTTGGAATGAAAGCTCAATATTGGTAATCATGGTGACAAAAGAGAAAAAATATTAGGATCTTTCACTGTAATACCAAATTAATGCTGGACAATTAGGGTAAATTGCCTACAACTGGAAAAAAAGGTGGGGAAAAGCAAAGAAAGTGTGTGAAAGAAAGTGCAAGAAAAAACTTAGGGTTCGGGTTGTAGGGAAGAGTTAGCCGATCAAATATTAGGGGCAAAAAAAAATTGATCAACAAGTGCATGGAGAAGAAAGAATAAGATAAATGAGAAGAAAACAGAGGCATGCATGCCTTCAACACAAATAACTAAATAATAAACTTATTCATCAATCCATTCACTTTATTTAAGCATTACAGTGATAGGCCATGTTTGTAAATGCAGGGACAACCTAATGGCACTCCTAAACTTTCTAAAAAATATCTTAATCAATATAGAAACATAAACTTTAAAATAAATAAATAACTTAATACCAACTACAATCTAACAGTTCTAACTGGAAAAAAAAAAAAAAAAAAAAAAAAGGTTAAGAAAATAGAAATTTCTAAAATACTAAAGATCCAACAACTTATTTCTAGACTACTAAAGTTACTAAAAATTTAAAATGCTGCCAAAGATGCTTCTTATTTGACCAAAAAGACTTTTTCTTCATGACGGAACAATTGCCCTTTACCCTAGGCTGCCAAATATCACTCTTTCGGGGCCAAGCTATTCTTTCATATGCCATTTTGTACATTTCCTTCTTAAATGGTATACATACATACATACATTTGTATATATGTATGTATGTATTACCTGTCATACAGATGTATATATGGAGTTGTGCTCAAGCAGGTCCTTCAAAGGCCGGGGCTGGTGACAGCGGAGAACTGCCATTCAAACGCATAAGAAAGTTCTAAGAAGTAGCTCAAGACCACAAACTATTGTGAGCATGAAGACTGGAGAACTCTGAAGACCACCTTCAATCGGTTGCTAGCCGATTAGAAATTGAATAGATCATCTAATATCTCAATAACCCAAAAAAGAGGTTAATATATGGTCATACTTCTCTTGCTCAAGTCTCCTTTCAAGCCATCAAAGGCCTCTTCACCCAGTGGAAGCTTCCCCCACCCCCTCGGACCCAAGACCGGTTCAACTCTCGTCCACTTCCAAAATTTACCATGAAAAAAGGAAAATCAATCACCTTCCAAGCCCTAATCTACCAAATCTTTTACTCCATTTCCTTGCGTATTCCTTTAATGTTAATAGTAATAGTAATAGTCGTAATAATAATAATAATAATACAACAACAACTTGAACCTTAATCCTAAATTTTGGGGTATGCCATTCGAAAAACAAATATTGAAAAAAAAAAATACAAGAGCGTTGGTTTAATTTGTGTAGATTCTCCTACACCACTCATTCCTATCTAAGATCATCTTCTCTGTTAAACCCTTGACTATCATGTCTTTATGGATAACTTACATCCAAGTTTTTATCGGTCTACCTCTACGTTTTACTAAATATCCTATATTTAAGTTCTCGATCCTCCTTTCCGGTGCATTTCGGGTTTTTGTTGTATATGCTCAAACCATTTCAAGCGATATTCTCGCATCTTATCCATAATTGAACTAACTCTCAACTTATTACCTATCTCTTCGTTTTTAATTCTATCTCTTCTAGTTTTGCATCTACTTAAACATCCTCATTTCTGCTACAACCATTTTCTATTCTTATTTTTGTTTAATAGTCTAACACTCAATGCCACATAATAGTGCAGTTCTTACTACGATTCTATAGAGCTTTCCCTTTAAATGCAGTGGCATCACGTGATCACAAAGAATTCCGAATACCCTTCTCCATTTCATCCAACCCGCTTGAAAATATATATATATATATATAATAATAATCTTCTACTTGATTGATTTCTTTAAAATAAGTTACGGTCATCCTATCCTCTTAAAAATTCAAACTCCTTCCAAGTTCTGCACATATTGACAAGTTGCTACATTTTATTTAAATGAATCGACTTCCTCCAACAACACCCACTCACAAGAGAGAACACACAACCCTCTCTCTCTCTCTCTCTCTCTCTCTCTCTCCCTCCTTTTTTTTTTAACCCAAATATTAGATGCACAGAAATCTAATGGAAATATGAATGATAGTTTCCCTAGTAAAGAAAACCGTGTCATTATTTACTAAAAGAAGATAAATAATAAGACATAAAAAATTTCCAATTTCGACAAGGACATCAAGCAAAAAAAAAAAATATTGCAAGTAGTTCCTTTTATACTTACTGACAAATCAGACAATGGAACCTTCACTTTGGTGAGCATGATTTCGCAATTATATGCGCGCCTAAGTTCGATCTGCAAAAATCAATGACATTAATTAAAGGATATCAAAAGTACTGAAGTTAAGTCCAAAAAAATTGAGCAGAAACTATAATTTCTGCAAGCACTAAATGAGGACAATCATATATTTGGTTAAGCTTCCAGGAGAAGAAAATTATAATAGTTCCAGCAGTAAGGCGTGGATTAATTAAACACATAGCTTCCATTGGGAAAGTCACAGCATACATGGAAATTGTATTAGGCAAATCCTAAAAATAAAGAGGGATATGAGAAGGGAAAAGCAGAAAACTTTAGGGTGGAAAAAAGAGGTAGAAGTTGGATTTAGCATAATCAACATGGAACCATAAAATTTGGGCATGAGAATGATAACTTTGACCTTCTACCACAATGGTTTGGGTATGAGGCAAAAGCTCACATTCTGCTTAAGAGTACATCTAGAACCTATCCCCTTTCACTTCAATGATATGTGAGAAAAAGGTTCAGAATTCAAGGAGATAATTAAGGAGGGGAGGGATGGAATATCAAGGTCGTGCTTCCTTTGTTTTGCCAAACAAAATTTTCTTGAGAGAAGAACTGAAAGGTTAAATAATGCGTTTGGCAGGAAAATTTTTTGAAAAATGAATTATTCAGCAGTCAAGGAGTCGGATGTGGGTGGTTTCCTGAAGGAATGCACCAAAACAAAGGATTGAACTGCAAACTAGTTGGCTGGCATTTCATTAGACCGAATAACTTGGACAAAAATCTTGATCTTTATGGCTCAATGTATTGTTTGGAAGGAGGGGAGGAGGCAACATAAACTTCTGTTTGTGTTTTGGAATTTTCCCTCCCCCCCCCCCCCACCTTCAAATGAGGAAAGGAAGGGAATTTGAGGCTTTTGGATAACCTATGATCCCCTCCAACTCTTCAAAATCTCATCTCCCCCCCCCCCCAATTTGTGGGTTTTGGAGGGGACCAGTTTAGGTTTTGATAAAAAATTGACAATAACCAAATTTATCTTCCCTCTCACTTCATTAAGTATTTAACATCCAAACAAGAGAAGTGTTTCCTCACCTCCCCTTTCCTTCCCTTATGAATCCTTTCCTTCTTTCCCATCAAAACTCCGAAACAATATGTAAGTAGCAGAGCAGCAGGACCAATATATTAGTCTTTTAAACAAAGTGGAGAATATGCACAACCATGCCAATCTTTCTTACCAGCTGAGATGATGAACATCATGACAAAAGCATTTGGCACAAGCAATACTACCTTGAAGGTTTAGACCACATGTACAGATAATGAAATCCCTAGTTAGAACTTAGGCAAGAACAACTGGCAATGGTCTTAAGACACCTGTCTATTACAAAGGAATGTGCACACTAGTGCAAAAATAATACCCTCGAGGAAATGAACTAAAAAGAAGGGGCCGGCATGCAAAATGAAAACATGCATGCGTGCTGAAGATGATGTGCAAGAAAAGGAATGCAACTTTGATGAGATGAGTTGTAAACATTGAGAAAAAGATAAGGCACAAGCCTTTTGACACCTTGAAAGAAACATCAGAAAGAAACCTAAAACCAGTCCAAGGATCAAAGAGAGAGAGAGGAGAAAAATCAGTATTCTTCGGGCCGCTCAAATGAGCACTCCTTAAGACTAGACTACTCTTGTTAAAAACCACATAAACCTTCTATCAATAAGACTCGACAGAACAATAATGTTTAAAAAACAAGGAACTTCACACCTCAAGATATTCAGGCAGGAAATTACACTCAATCTAAAGCAACTCATTCACAGATGTCTCAGATAATAACAAACATAAAATGCAGGAGACATGCCATCAAAAGGAAACTAAAGAGAGAAGCAGCCACATTCTGTATACCAGGAGAAATTAACTCAAGTTACCAGCTGGACTTTATCAGATTTAGGTCCAGAAGCACGACGGTTCCCTTTCCCATGACCTTGGTCTGAACTCGGAACAGCAGCTGAGAAAAGACTCTCAAGTTCCTTCATGTCAAATTCAGGAGCCCTGCCATAGGTGAAACAAAAAATTATCAAGATGCCTTTAGGAACTGAAAGCTTGACAACAACTTCATCAAAAAAATACACATACTTTGAAGCTTCTTCAGGTTTTTGTGCTTCAGCCCACAAACTTCCCTGTATTGCCCTCGTCAACTTTAACCAGTGATATGGTTTTAAGGAAGCCTTTTTAGTTTGCCCCAGATTCCTGGAAATTGCACGTGGTTGTGATAATGGCCGTCCCTTTGCAAAAGGTGGTGCAGGAGTTGGGGGTACGGCAGGACCACCACTTGCATTGCTGGCTGCAGCACTATCTGCCTTTAAGAAACAATTAGCAGGAGCCGGAGGAGGTGGTACAGGAGGACCTGGAGAACTTTCGGAGCCAGGGGGAGGTGGAGGTAGTGGAGCAGAAGGTGGAACAGTACTTGAAGCAGATCCAGGTCCCAAAGGAGGAGGAGAAGGTGGTGGAGCAGTACTTGAAGCAGAATCAGGTCTGAAAGGAGGAGGTGGCGGTGGCAAAGGACTAGCCACAGCAGCAGATCCAGGTCTCAGAGGAGGAGGAGGAGGTGGTGGAGCAGTACTTGAAGCAGAACCAGGTCTGAAAGGAGGAGGTGGAGGTGCTGGAGGACTAGCAATGGCTTCTGAAAGGGGGGAAGAAACCGAGCAGGTAGGAGATGTTGTCCTAGGTGGCGGAGGAGGGGGAGGCGGCATTGGGACTAGGTTATTAAGATCAGGAGATATGGGTACACCTGAAGAAGGTCGGGGTAAGGGCGGTGGCAGAGGAGGAGGAACCAATGGCAAGTGAGAGGTGCCTTCAATTGAGACCCTTTTGGAAGGATCAAGTTCTGAAGATTGAGTTACATCAGGAGTGAAAGAGACCTGGGAAGGGGCTGCAGAAGGAGGTGGAGGGGGTGGTGGTACTGGTGGTGGTGGAGGAGATGATTCTTTCACAGCTGCATAACCCTCTAATGATGGATATTTAGATAGTGGTGGTGGTGGTGGCGGAGGAGGAGGAGGAGGAGGAGGATCAGATGGTTCTTTTACAGTTGTAGAACCCTCTAACGATGGACTCTCCAGTTGTTGTGATGGTGGAGGATGAGATGGTTCATTTACAATTGCACAACCCTCTAATGATGGATGTTCCAGTGGTGCTGGTGGTGAAGGATGTGATGGTTCTTTCACAGCTATGGAACCCTCAAACGATGAATGTGCTGGTGGTAGCAGAGGAGATAGTTCTTTAACGGTTGCAAAACCCACTAAAGAGGAATATTCTGAAGATGGCAGTGATGACTGTGTGATTGACACGGCACTGGCCTGCACAGGTCTAGATACTTGCGTGACTGGTGGGTAAGCAGCAGTTGATTGTGGATCTTTGGTCACACTTTGAGTAACTTCTTCAGCTTTGCTCACAGCATGGTCATGCAACAAAGCTGTTATGCCAAGAATAGAGGGTGCACTGTGGTATCTTGAGATAGGCACAGGTGACCCTTGCAAGGAGTTAGAATAAGAGACTGGACTAGATCGTGAAGAGCGAGGAATTCGCTGCGAAATGATCTTAGGCTGACAGGACTTTTGAAGGGCAATCTGCAGTTCTTTTGGCTCAACTTTTTTGCTTAAAATTGTATCTGGAGATCTAGCAGAGGGCGTAAAATATTTAGGCATATCTAGTGGTGTAGAACTTCCAGTGTCAATTTCCATCAATTTTGGTTCAACATTGACCTGCTGTTCTTGTGGCTCGACTTTTTCTGGACTTGAACCTGCATCAGGAGATTTTTCAGCAGAAGGAAGTGACTGTTTATCCATGCAAACAGATGCAGGGCTTTCAATGCTCATTTCCAACTCTTTAACTTTCAGATTCTCTTCAATTTTCTCAGGAATCACTGCTTCTAACCAACAATCAAGTGACATAGTTGAAGACAATTCTGAGGAATCTCTGATTTGATCAATGGGTTCTTTGGATTTTACTTCATCTTTGTCTTGTAAAGGAACGGGCTCGGGCAACGAATCTATAGTTCCAACATGGTTTGCTGCAGTAGTATCCAACTTTTCTTGGATTATATTTAACACATTCATTTGCTGCAGCACATTTAGTGCAGCATCTGATTTGGGATTTAGCCAATCAACATCACTAAAGATCTCTTGAACTTTAGCAAAAGCTTCAATTGGAAGCCCTTCTTTCTCCTCAATAGTAGGTAAATCAATTGTAACAAGTGAAGAAGCAGCATCCATGTCTGAGAAAAGAAGCTTCACATACGGATAGCACGTAAGTGTCATAAGAAGATAAAATTCCAATACCACCAAAAGTTTTTTGACAGGATCAGGAGGTAAAAATTTAAGACATGTACCTCTGCTCTAAAGTCCTTTGGATATTGGTCCTTGACATGCCACAAGATGTCAATTTCATCTCGATTAATCATTAAAATGTTTGACCTAATGAAGGCTGTACTGAACATGGCCCTGAACATCATCACTTCACGTTCCAAATCATCATCCAAGCTAATGCACTCAAGCACAACGTCACCTTGAACATGACAATGGATGTCAATTTTGACTAGCTCACAATCTGCCTGCAACAAAATATGACACACATATAAAGTATTATATATTTCACTTCCAAAGAATTTAAGGATGGAAAAAGAAATACATATAGTCTAAGGACCACATGAAATCCATCAAATTGGCAGATGATGTATCCACCAAGATATGCCCAACCATATTTTGAGAAGTAGACAGATTTTGCTTCATTAGGGACTTTTATAGCCAATGGAGCATAACAGGTGATGTATTGAGAACGACTTGTGAAACGAATAGATTCCTCTTTTCATAACATTATGATAGCGGCATATGCATGGACACCTTGAATAGCACGTGTTTGACAACACATTCGTGGCCATGTATCAGAGCACAAATTTTTTTTGGGGGGGGAGAGCAATCTAGGAAGTAAACTTCTGTATCCACTCCAATATTTTCCATTCTCATTATTGAGCACCTTGGTTTTTTTCTTACTCTACCAGGCATCTTCACCGAGAAGAACCTTTTATCCATCTACATCATTCTGTCTCTGTGTCTAAAATTAAATTACAGTACTACATCTGTCCCACTAATCTATTTTCTCTCTCTCTATTCTATCCCATGCAATAAAAGGTAGAGTAAAGGTTATTTAAGAGAATATTCTTTTGGGGAAAAAAATCATGGGGAAGAGTTTAGATATAATGTCATAAATTGGGTGTGATTGTGATACAGCGCATTGGCAACAACCTCTTAAGGTTTACAAGAGACGTACAGGATCAAAAGTACAAGCTTTGGTTTGGGATATGACTAATAATGAAGAGTTTAATTGGAATTTATTTTAAATATTTTAGATTTTATCTTTTAGTTTTGAATTCAATTTTAAGATTTTTTTTTTATGGTAGAAAAAATTTATCTTGATTAGGTTCTTATCTTTAGATGGAGCCCTTATTTATCTTGATTAGGTTCTTACCTTTAGATAAAGTCCTTGTCCTATATGAATAGGTTTCCACAGGAGAAGAGTTATATTTGGTTAGGGTTTCTTAAACTTTATTTTTCTATAAATAGGCACTTATATAGCCATTCAAAGGCAGATTTTTCTAAGTTAATAAACATTTTTTCATATCATAAGATGCAATCTTCCCTTAGGTGCGAAGTCTAAGAACCTTAGGTTGCGATCTAGGTCAATTTCCCTAATTTTCCTTTCACTTTAATCACTATTACTACGCCCACAACCTTGTCCTACGTCAGTTGGTACCAGAGTTGAAGATTTTATTGTTTTCTCACGCACAACTACAGTGACTAATGTGGAGTTGAGTTCAAAAGTTGAACGCCTAGAGGGCAATATGCAAGAAGTGAGGGAGCAATTAAAGAATTTAATCGCAGTAATTGAGACGTTGTTGAAAGGGCCAGCACAATCCACTGATGAAGGAACATCTGAAGCTCCAACTATGACGACCGAAAACCTTCAAGTAGTACATCCACATCCCTGAGGAAGAGCTGAACATGACTCAGCTGGAGACATCACAAAGAAAATCAAGATTGAAGACCCAATTTTCTGAGGCAAAATCAATACTGTCATATTTTGTGATTGGCTTAGTTCTCTTGAAGAATTTTTTAACTGGTATGATATGGAGGATTCTCGACAAATTCGATTTGCTAAGATGAAGATGGTTGGTTTGGCAAAGTTATGGTGGAGGACGGTGGAGAGCAACCTACAACGACCAGGACAGCAACCTATTAGAACTTGGCAAGAGATGAAAGCTAAGCTACAAGAGAAATATTTGCCTTATAACTATTTTGATCGGATGCATGAAAAGGTTTTTACATTAAAGCAAGGCAGCATGAATGTGACTGAAATATATGCAGCAATTTGAGAAACTCAAGATGCGCGGCCAAATTGAGGAAAGTGCAAAGCAACTGCTCGATTTAAAGTAGGATTAAGAGTAGATATTAAGCAAGAACCAGCTAAACAAACCATCTACGGTCTGAAGCAGCCTGAGCACTCTAAAATTCGAGCGAAGGGAATGGAGGAAGCCCTCCCTGAGATCTCCTCTGCAAAGGAGACAGATGAGCTTTCAGAAAATGAAAAAGAGGCTGGTAAGCAAGTTGCAGTTCCAGAGGCATTGGAGATTGAGGCTTCCACAACTACAGGTGGTAATGTTCCTGGAAAGAGTCATTCTAAAAAAGGAGGACGAGGAAAGAAGAAAGAAAGCTTGGTTAAAGATGCAACAGCATCTTCAAATGTTGTTTCTAAAAGGGTATCAAGGGAAAAGGCGGTTCTGAATTGAAAAGGCAGAAATATTCAAGGAAAAAGGGCTCTTTGACAGTAACGATGGCGAAAAAAAGATATTGAACCTCAAAAGGAGAAGTGGGAACTTATTGGGGATAAATCTTTGTCAGTTGAGGGGCAGGCAACTGATGGTCCAAATCCGGATTTTTCATCTGACATGCACCAGAAGAAGAAGATTAAAACAAATTCAGATTCATCATCTAAGCATGGAAAAACGGATGTCTCCCCTAAAGAAAGAAGGGCAAGCTCATCTGGGAAGGCCAAAAGTGCTGCCACAAAATCTGGTCGTAAACCCAATGATGACAGCAAGGTTGCTGGAAAAACCAAGGATGACAACTCAAGACTGTTGGTAAAGTTGAGCCTTCCCATGGTGCTAAAACCAAGAATCACACTATTAAATCTCATGGCAGATTAATGGATGATGCCTCAAAAAGTGCAGTTCCTTATAAAATCCTTAAGAGGATCAGTCCAAATGCTTATGTCCTTGAGTTACCAGATGATATAGGCATAAGCAATGTCTTCAATATTGAAGATCTGACCTAATACCATGGTAATGATACACTTACAAATGACACCGCCATTTCTAAGCTTCCATTAAGGCCACAATTGAAAGAAGAAGTAGAAGAAATTGTAGACTTCCAACATGATCACACAAAAGATAGCGTTCACCAAAAGTTTCTTGTTAGGTGGAAGGGACATCCACTTTAAGATTGCACTTGGGTTACAGAAAAGGAGTTGCAGCAGCTTAATCCGGCTCTTAAATCTTCTAAACTATAATTTTTATAAATCTCCAAAGCATGAGCCCATAGAGAAGTATAAAAGACAACATTGTCCCACAAAAGAGATATTTTAATGGTCTAATTGTGAAAAATTTTAGTATTTCACTCCATAAATACACTATGCGATGACCAAATAAGCATATTTATACAACATTCAAGAATTTTTTTTCCTTTAAAACCTCTAAAAGTAGCAAGGAACAAGTCAGGAAGACTTTTAGGGCAAACTCAATCATTGTCACACACCGCAAAGAAGCAGTTTCCACAACTCCTTCACAATAGAGCAATGTAAAAATAAATAATCTCTAGTTTCTGAATTGTTATAGCACATGGCACAAACATTCTCAAAGATAGCCTTATAAGGTCTTCTTTCTTGAAGAAGACCATTAGCATTAATTTTATTTAGCACCATGGACCAAATAAAAGCCTTAACCTCAGTTGAAACCTTTGTCTTTCAAATGAAATTGCTTAAATAAAAAAGACAACTTTGGGGAAGTGTAGTTAGATGATGAAAGAGAGGTCTACAAGTAAAAGACCCAGAAAAATCAAGATTCCAAATGTTAGTGTCAAAACCGTGAATAAAAGGTTCATTACCCTAAAAAAGAGAGATTAAAGCAGAGAACTCTCTAACTTCCCTATTGTTAAGATTTCTAAAGAAATGAAAATCTCAAGAAGACGATTGTCCCTCCCAATTACAAAAATCTTTGATAGGAGCAAACTGAAGTCTGATAACCTATAGAGACAAGGAAAAGAAATAGAAATAGATAACCTATGGGTCATCAAAATTGTGAATCAACTACATGAGAGATGGGCAATATTATAACACTCTGTAAGGCCCTTCCATGATGACTTGCATTAGATACATATGATGGACAAAGTTTGATACATATGATGGAAGAGGTTTAATCTCTGGTGAATTGTCTTGGCTGCAAGTTTCCTGTAGATAAAGATGAAAGCAAAACTAACAAGGAAAGAGACTCAAAACAAGGATATTCAAAAACCCATCAAAATGGTTTCTCTTTGTTATATTATCACTGTTTTACATTAAGGATCAACAACTGGATTTGTTTTATCAGTTAGGTATTTAAATTGCTTTGATTCAACAATATGTCCTTTTTTGTTTCATAGGCTAACCTAGGTTTTTCTTCATAAGAGCTACCTAATTCAATAAATATTGCCCATATGTACAGTATTTTCATCAGCAATGGGCAATCCAGCTTGTGGAAAGGTTTCCCTTTTTGGAGACCTAGACCTCCTGGGTTTTTTGTCGCCCTCCATCAAGCTAAAACAGTAGGAGACTTTAGATTACTCTTGGCTATTTTCTTCTGAGTCTTCTTTCTTTTATTTTACTTCTTTTATGGGGGTGATGATGTTCCTTATTCCGCAGGTAGGCCAACACTCTTTGGAAGCTACAATCTTCTTATGGTTAAGGCCTTTGCCACATATTTAAGATTTGTGCCATCTTAGCAGTCAATACCAGAATCACCTGTTCTCAAATTGTTCCATGTTTCAATCTATTTAGGATCAAGTTGTTGTGATTTCCAATTGATAGGTATAACCTAGAAACAAATTGAACTTTTCTCACAAGGATTTTGGTAAATAAAAATTAAAAAAGAAAATGCCAGCACGGCTTTGTTCTCCGATGGCAATTATTTAGAGCATTTGGTCTACAAAGAATGCTAATATTTACAAAGGGTTTTTTTTTTTAATTTACAAAGGTTTTTTTTATCTATGCTAGATTTGTGGTCTAAGATTCTTTCAATGCTTCCGTATTTAGTTCAGCCTTTCAGACCAAAGGGAGACTGAAAGGTTCTAGTTAATGAATTTTCTTCTTCCGTGTACTTCTTTCACAAGAATGCAATAAACAACTAGAAACCACAATATGACCAGATGAAAAAATAAGACAATTTGTAGTAAAAAGAAACTCTAAAAAATGTAAAGCCACCTGCTTGTAATACCGAACAGCTTTGCTCCTTTTTGAGGTGGAAAACAGAACTTTTGTTGTCCGATCCGTGGCCATAAATGGGTCTTGTCCATAAATTCTAAAAATTGGACGACAACCACCTACTGCATCCATATCAGGAAGCATTCGGATAATTACACAATCCAATGTAAGTGCCCTATCCAGTGGAGGCCACTCTGAGCTGACATTCCTTCTTGAGACATACTGTAGGTACCGCAACTGTGATGGCAATGGATTAAGTGGTGACATCAGCTGCAAAAGTTCACGAGGTGCTTGTTTGTAAATCATTTCTAAAGTTTTCTGCTCTGCTGTGTACTGCTTCCTATAGATCAAGAGGGCAGCTAACATGAAAGCCAAAACTGGCCACCCACCTCTCTCACAGTGCATCAACACCACATTCTGATGCCCAAGTGAGAGCCAGCTTTCACCAGACCTAAGAAAGTGATGGATCATCTCCATTGTAAGTAGGGGGCAACCCTCATAATGCCGAGGATAGTCCATTACAGTCATATCATACTCAGCCAAAATGTGAGCTATTTGGCTCTGGTTTTCTCCCTCTCTGAAGTTGAAAACCATAAAGGAAGCATCAGGAAAATAGTCATGGATTTGAGCCACTATGCCACCCATATAGACTTTATATTCACGATCTTCCAAAATGTCAGTTGTAAAGCAGCAATCAAAAACTGGAATAACGCCCAAAAGTTTCAATTAATTAAATGCGTTCAAACAGAAAAAGGATAAAGACAAATAATCGTGACAGTAAAATTTCTACTCCATTTTCTCACTTATATGGAAAAAACTTAAGAATCAAGATAAACAGAAATGCAAAACTGAGAGGCCATTTGAATTAATGCTATTATCAACATGGTCAAGAGTGAGATAATATGACCAACATCCTTCGTAAGATAATGGTAACCAATCATTGGACAAAGAATCTGAAGGAGTGCTTTGTCCACGGAAGTTCTTAGTAATAGATGTAGCATAGGATTTAGGCAGGGCCTTTTTTTGGCTGATAGGATAGAACTCATTATTGAAATCTAAAAACATAAACTAATGAAATTCTCTCCTACATGGAGTTTTCACCATGCTTAGCCAGACATATATTGACGGACACCACATGTGTGAGCATGGGTGATAGGCACTTCATTTCGGTGAAAATTCTGACAAAATTAGGTGAGCACGTGTGTCCAATATGTTCCTCCTCCCTATGTTGTACCAATAACTCTAGAAATAGACGTGAGTGGGACACATTTCGTAGAGATGACATAATACAACACTTTGTAACATAGAAAGGCGTACAATTTTCTAAAATTCTGCTGTCACCATGTTTGTATCATGTCATGTTCCTTCTCTCTGTCCATGCTTCATAGCCTACACCCATGTGCATGCAATAGAGTTTATGTTGTATTAAGGTGTGAATTAATTTCACCCCCATGGTATTGCCTAACCTCCACCATATCGAAGTTGCCTTAGCAAGTCTATTTCCAACTACACTAAACCTAACTAAAGAAGGCATTAAGTGAGAATGCATGAGAAAGCAATTGACAATTCACTCTACCACTTTAACATAGCCAAACGAATTTACGAAAACCTTAGAATCACTGAACACAAAAAACAGTAATATACAATAAAAAAGGAAAAAAAAAATCCCACACTCCAGTATCCACAATTTGAATCCAGAACCATCAGTCACTGAACAACAATGCGTGATATCAAAATGATGAGAACAAAAACATAAAAATAAAAAAAAAAATCATTAATTTTTCCATCAAATATTCAGTAGAAAAACAACATACCATAAACCCTCTCAGAGATCTCCAATAGCCCATCTGGCGGCTTCCTGTAAAAGAACTTCCTAAACAATGCCATTTATTCACGCATCAAATAATTTCAAAATTAACCTGAAATAAGGTCTAGTTCAACCGACGTTGCTTTCAGCTCAAATAAAATAGGTTCAAATGAAAAGGGGGATTGAACAAATCATTGCAGTAACATAGTAAGAGGGAGTGTGAATTCAGGAACCAGAAATGGGAATTTTTGCTGAAAATTCAAGACAGCCCAGGTCCTTAATTTGTCTTGTTGTTCACACTTGTCAGAGAACTTGGCTTTCAATTTCAGGCATCAGAGAGAGAGAGAGAGAGAGACACATTTTGTTGTGGAGAGAGAAAATATACAAAATTGGAAAAATGGGTTTGTTGGTTTTTGAGATCTTAGAGAGATTCAACCATGAGAGAGAGAGAGAGAGAGAGAGAGATTAAAAATGGGATGAGATCAGAAATTTTGTCCTTTTGTTTCTACAACGTAAGTGTTTTGTCTCGAGTTTGTTATATCGTGATAATGATGTTTGTTTGTGGGCCTTTGTTCTCAACTCTCTCTCTCTCTCTCTCTCTACACAAAAGCTCGGATCAGAGCAGCGGACAATGAGACCTGTGAAATGGCACGTGTGCTTTTGCACAGAGAGAGAGAGAGAGAGATACAGGAGAGAGAGAATTTTACAACTTTTTCAATGAGGGTATTTTGGCCATGGAGATTTATGCAGTTCCAAAAGAAAATTATTTTGCCCGGTGAATAGGAGCATATCGAACTTCCTTAATCTGTCTATGTTTATTCAATTTGGAATTTGAAGGTCCAACCTTGCCATTTTTATATAGTTAAAGAATATAAAATTATGCCCAAACTAACACATGAACAACAAAAAAAAAATCAAAAAATCAGATATAATACATCAATTACCTTATTATTATTATTAAGTTATTTAATTTATATATTTTCTTCTAAAATTTAATTCTTTGATACTAAGATTTCATCTGAATTCAGTAATATTTTGTCAAGATAATAATGTACAAGAAATATTATTTTAATTTTGTTTAGGGTTAATACTAATTTTGGACCGGACCAGCAAAATTAGTCCCTTATGGGGCATAGCAAAAGTGAATTATCCAAAAGGGTCATCTGTGGGACACTCAAGTTTGCTTTGCATAGGAGAAAATGAAATGCCAAATTTTTGGGCAGCCCAAGAGCACCTTTTTCTCTTTCTTCTTCCACTCCTACTTTCATCTTCATTTGTTGATAATGCTGGTGATTTTCCATTTCTCCAACCTATTCATTGTCTCTCTGTAACAATTCAAAGTACAACTCATAAGCATGGTTGACAATTGTAATCAATTCCGTTTGTTAAACTTTATAAGCCCTTAAACTCATAACGATATTGTTATGTCAGGCAAATCCCATGATTACGTTGGTACAACAAAGGGCTTTTTGGTTCTACCAACCATGCTTTAAAAAGAATACACTTATATAACATATATTTACTAAAATTCACTTTTGCAATTAATATGGGAAAAAAAAATTAACCCTTTTAGTGAAGAAGAATCCATGAATCAGTCGCATTGAAAAAGGTTATCATAAAAAAAGAAAACTCTTTTAGCACTCATGATATGAACGTATTAGAAGTTTTGGTAAATTAGGAAATTTAAAAAAAGGTTTTTGAGTCCATGGAAAGCAATGGAGTGTCGTAAGGGATACTTGATTGGTGGGAGGGAGGAAGTTAAAAAATGGAAAAAGGGTGACCATAGCAAAAGATATATAGAAAGACACATATACAAACTTATGCGAAAAGGCCTGAACACAACTGCAAGGAACAAATAATTTGCACTGGTCCTTTATTGCGCATTTTAAGAAATAGAGTGATGCTTGAAACATTGTCTACACCAACCAGTACACTAGGATGTTGAATAGTGGGGTTTCAAATGCCAAATCAAGATCCTGCACTTAAAAATGCTCCATCAGACCTGCCAAAAGTCCAGATCACAACCATTTTCGGGTCTCTGAAATCACACCATAGTTGGGATTTTCTTTTGTTGACATGATACAAGAGACTTTGCGATCAAGTTATCATTCTCTAACCGCACTGCACAAGCACGAATCAAGTTAGTCAGCATTGGTTGTTAGCACATTGCTTCCAACTTCGGCATAGTAGTCCTGTTTACAACACAACCAGAAAACGAGCTTTAAAGGATGAAGCCAAACCTGATAACATCGGTGCTGCCAATTTCAACTTACTATTTGCATTTAAGCACTATGGCAAGAGGGGAAAGAACATTTATAGCCGATCATGTGCACAACTCAGTAGACATGGATGCCCAAGTAAGTCACAAAATCCTATCAGCAGTGACAGAACTATTGCTCTCACAAGAAGACGTTGTCTAGCATCTGAGTACCAAGTAGTCTCTTTCAATAGAGCAATTTCAGACCCTTATAGTGACTCCACGTTTTCCCCCATTGTGTAACTCTACGCCCACCAGACCTCCTCTCTCTCTCTCTCTCCCTCTCCCCCCGGCTACTTGAACACTGTAAACTAGATTTAAAACAGCTCATAACTTCCCACAAGTGGCACATAATTCACAACTTACATCAGATCAATCAAGATCTGATTCAGTCACTATAACTACAGAGCCATTATCATAATAAACAAGACCATGTGGAAAAAACCAATATGCAACGGGGCCATCTGCTTTGTTGCACCTGCAAAGAAAGGAAAGCTTACAATGATTAAAAAATTGTCACAAGGTCCTTTCAGTTCAAGCACACAGCTAGCACTACAGTGAGCATATGTGGTTCTTCCATGCATTGAGGAAGAAAGAGTCTAAATGGCTGAACATTGCAGTGTTGATAAATTTAATAATTTCTGAGATTATCCTTATACCACTCAAGTTTTTGTAGCTAAACATTATTTGGAATACAATATCACCAATACTAGTAGATGGCAACATAAACCTTCACATGTATGATTTCTCAAGCATTTGCAAACTTTTCAGTACCCAAAGCAACAAATGAATGAAGGCAACAGCTCTGCTTATGAGTTAATGATAGAACAAACAGGTAGTCCCTTGTATGAATCACCAGATGATCAATATCAATACTCTATCAAAACCATGTTCAATTTCAGTTTATGGCATTGCACACTTTGTTATCAGATTCAATACTCCATCAAAGTCCTTACATGCAACACTTTTACAATTCTGTCAACACGGAACAGGTGCAATAAAATAAGAATCTGGGTTGTACTGGTCATTTTAAACAGCAAGGAGAATCGAGGTGATAAAACTTTGAAGTTGGACATGCCAAATAAAAGTTGTAGCAATACTCCAGCTGGTTGGTTTTGCAGTTCTTCACTTATGTCTTATATCCAACTCGGTGTAGTATAGTGAGAAAGAAAATCTATCGACTTGATCTTAGCCAAAAGGCCAAGAAAGGTATCAAGAAAATCTATTGACTTAAACTATTAACATGTATGATAAAAGTCGGAACTCTTTAGAAGACACGGGTAGAAAACCTCTAGTTATTATCGTTCAATAATTGGGAAAAGTAATACCAATGTGGCTGTAAATTTGACTTACAGCTATTTATACTAGGTTTACAGAAAAAGCTTCAATCCTAGCCCTAGATTAAAAAAATAATAATAAATAAAAATAAAAAATAAAAAAACACACTTGTAATAGCCAACCATCCATAAGTCTAATAACTAATAACCTAGAACTAAAATCCTCAAATAATAGGATAGAGTTCTAGCAAATCTAAAATACCCAAATAATAAGATAGAGTTCTTATGAAACTAAAATACTTAAATAATAAGGAGAGCTCGTGAGTCATTCTGCCTGGCAAGGAAAACTCGACCAAGAAAACTTTCCCTACCACCATACATCTCTGGACCAACCCTCTCAAGCTCTTCTTCAGCTATCCAAGTACTCTCACTAGCTGGTCTACCAAACCATTTCACCTAAAATCTCCTATATTGGGTGCCCCTTCGAGGCTTGACTTCTTTAACATCTGACACATCTACAATAACCTCCGATTTAGCTTTACGAAGCTGCTGCATCTGATCTGAAATTTCAGCCAGCTCTCCATCAAAACCCACAAACGGAAACAAATCAGAAACATTGAAACTGGACTGATCTACAACTCTAAAGACAACTCAATCACATAGCATTAGGGATTATTTTCTTCAGCACCTAGAATGACCCAAAATTCCTTAATTTCAGCTTGTAATAAGTCCCCTTTGGATACCATTCTTTCCTCAAATGTATGAAAACTAAGTCTCCCTCCTCAAACTCCTTAACCTGACAATGTAAATCAGCTGCATTAGCATAACTCTCATTGCTTGCTTCCAAGGCAGCATTTGCCTCTTCATGAACTCACCATGTATGATCAGCAAGAGCTTCTCCATCATCACTCATCCTAGTTCCAAATGGCAAAGGAACTAAATCAAGTATATGTTCATGTTTGAGTCCATAGGCGGCTTCAAAAGGTGTTTTCTTAATTGTTAGATTCACCGAAATTGTTGTAACCAAATTATACTTGATGAATAACCAAATCCCAACACCACAAGACAAAATCGATATCCAAATGAGACCAAGGCACACCTGGCATAGTTAATGGAGTGTACATGAGTTACCCTTGCCAAATTGACAGACTGACACCTTTTTCACCAAAACCTGTCCACATCCTTAAGTATTCCTAGCCAAAGAAACCGATCAGCTAGTATCTTACTTTTATCTCTACCCAAGTGTCCTTCGAAGTTCCTTAATAATCTGTTCACATAAAGAACCATCTATGCACAAATGATTGCCCCTAAACACATACCCATCATACAACCGATAAGGCAATTGTTCATGTCCTGTTGGCCACTCCAATTCAGAACTAATATGGCTGAAATATAGGTCAATTTTGTACTCATTTTCACCTCTTCAGAACTTGTCACTTGAGCACTCATTGCCATCAATGGTGAATCACCTCCTAAATGCATCCGCCACAATGTTAGACACCCATGTCTTATATCTCACCAAGAAATTAAACTCATTAAGGTAGAACTCCACTTGGCATGACAGTCCTGGAGCTTCTTTTTTGAACTCGAGCATTCCAATGTCAGATGAACTGCATAAACTACAACTTCTCAACAAGCCAAGTAATGCTTGAACAGCCCTCGCCAAAGCATACACTACATTTGACTCTCTACACTCAAGCTCAAACTGTTCAGCAGATAGAAACCCACTGATTTTGCTACTTTTTGAAGGATTAATGGCTGATTTTTCATCTTTTAGAAGATGCAAGGGGTACCTCTTACCGCCCTTATAAAAGGGATAAGTATTTAGCATGGTCCGATATTCCATGTCATGATCATACACCATGACCTCCTCACAAGAATATGACTCACATCCCTAGGAACAATATCACACAAAGCTTTATCTTCTAGATTATTTCCTGTGTTAAACTTAACTAAGCATCTAGATGTGAGAGAAATTTTATTATCACCTTTTAGCCAGCAACTTTTACAGGGATGAGGATGCTTTTCTGTAGGCAGCTTCAGCTTCTCCCTTGAAATGACGTTCTCCATGCTACCTCAATAAACTAATCACAAACTTTACCACAACAATGCACCTTAGTTCCAAAAATGCTACATCGTGTCCAATCCTCCTCTTCACCTCTAGTTGTCACTATCAACACCCTTCAAATAACCAAAGACTCTCACTTAACTCGACCCACATCAACTTATTCACTTTCTTCAGCACATTCATCATAGATAGGGTCTAACACATATTATCCTCCTGCTCTTCTAACTCAGCAAAGTTCACACTTCGTTCAGTACAGAAATAAGAACCTTGGCCTCTCTCTCCACAGGTAAAACAACAAATCTGAGAGTTGTTGGCAGGCTTAGAAACATTAGGGCCTGCACTATCTCCAGCCCCACAATTCATTAAAACATTACCCTCGTCACTCCTCTCAATGTTGCCCACGTTTTCAGCACCATTAGGGTAGTCACAAAAGCCTCGCACTGATTTTTATAGCTGTTGGTTCAGTTTTAACACTCCAAACTGGACCAGTCCCCAGCTTGTACTGCTCCAATCCTCCCAGACACGGGTTTTCTTGCTCTATAGTGCCAAACACACTTTTTGAGCCATTAAAGCATGTTATCAGGCATCTTCAAGGTTGAATAACTGAACCACTCCCATCTCATCCCTAATCAATTGGTTCAAACCCGCCAAAAATGAGATGTCATTGGTTATATTCTCTCGTTCAACCCAATCCGAGTAGAGATAAACTCAGAACCGTACTCCTCTATCATCAAGCCCTTTTGAATCAACGAATGCAACTTATCATACAACTCAATCATATAATCAGGTGGGAAAAATTGCTTGCACAGCTTCACCTTTATATGTTCCCTAGTGTTGATTTTAGGGTCACGTTGGCATGCATGTTGCTCTTCACTCACGCCCACCATTAAGCTTTACAAACAACGCGTTCCTAGACTCCACCATGGGATTCTAGTCAAAATAAATTTCCAAGCTAGCTTCCCAATCTAAATAATTTTCCACATACATCTGACCATAAAAATCAGCAACTTCATTCTTGATTCCACCCCCATTTAGTTCAATGGCATGCACCAACCATGGTAGTTAAAAGCGAAAAGCGCAAAAAAGCAACAAACCCTCCTAGAGCTTAAGCACAAAGCGAAACGCGGGTTTTTTCATATAAAGCGCATTTAAAATATAAAATCAAAATATATATTTGTATACACAATAATAATACATAAAATATGTAAGTCTCATCAAAATAAGTTTAATTTTTTATATAAGTCTCATCAAACACTTTTATATTTACTAATTTTAAATTTTTTTCTCTTTCTGCAGGAGCAACAGCGAAGCAACTTAAAAGAGGGCAAGAAAAAATGAGAAGCAACAACTTGGAAAAAAAAAAGGAAAAAAAAAAAAGCAAAGGAGCAGCATCAAGAGGGCAGATTACAGACTATAGAAAAGACGAACAGCATCAAGCAACTGAAAGGAGCAGCCCTTCTTTTGTTAGAATAAGTTATGCATGTGCTAAAATGCTGGATTGCGAGTTTTGGATTAAAAAAACCCACATTTCCCTTAGAGGCTTTTTAGTCCTTGTGATATTAAATATAATCTTCTGAATAAATATATCTTAAAATATGTAATGGCTAGTTATTGACCTCTTAAGGACATAAACTTTCACTAGGGCCATGAAGTTCCTACATTATATTTCACAGGGACGGTGATCTTCCTCTAATAGTGGCCATTGATTTGGCAACCTATGGCTCCAGTTGAAGGGGTCATTCAAGTTCAGGGTGATATAACAAATGCTTGAATAACAAAAATTGTGAGAACTTTCTTTTTTTTTTTGGTGATACAATAACTGACATGATTTGGGAGCTCATTGCTCCAATTGAAGGTGTTATTAAAGTTGAAATATTGCCTCAGAGGCCAAGGAGAATATGGCCCAATGTTCTTATATGTAGCAACTTGGTTTATCATTCCCTAAGATATAGCCTAGGTAAAGCAAAGTTACTTGCATTTTCGTATATATGACTACCTTGTTTATAGGAATTGGTCTAAAAAGTTATGCTATAATTCCATGGCTCTGAACAGGGCGGAAAAAAAAGAACAGAGACAAAAAAAGGAAGAACAGAAAGGAGGAGAAGAAAAAAAAACCCAAAACAGAGAAAAAAATGAACAGAAAGGAGTAGGGCAACAGCAAATGAAATAAAATAAAATAAAAAAACAGAGCAATAGAAGAGGGAAGATTAAAAAAAGAAGTCGTAGAATAATGGAGAAATAAAAAGAAGGGGTTTGGAAGAGGACCCAAAAGAAAGATGTAGAAGAAGAAAAACCGAGAAGAAAGAAAGAAATAAGAAGAAGCAGAAGAAGAAGAACAGAGAAACATACCTGGTATAGATCTACTTTGCTTCCAAACTTGATCCAGACTCACCAAACATTTTAATACTAAAATTGCAATCCAATGCACGCCATCCATGGACACGAGCATAGACCATCTCATCTTTCACCAACACTTGTTAAATTAAAAAAAAAAAAAAAAAAAACCAAAAAATAAAAAAAATAAAAAAATGAAAAAGCCCCGCTTTTTGCGCCTTGCGCTTTTTGCGCTTCAGCGCGCTTTTTCATTTGCGCTGGGCTTTATGCAAAAAAAGCCCTAGAGCTGGGCTTCGCTGTGCCTCGCGCTTTAAACGCGCTTTTTTGCACTTTTGACTACTATGGCACCAACTGCTCCTCCAATCCACCCTGAACCACATGATTTGTGGGTCCAGCATCACGAAAGGGATTTTCTTCTTATCCACAATCATATTCATCAGCAAGAATACCTTTCGGTATGTCTAAGTGGTTCCCGGCACCTTCAAGGTTTTCCATTGTTTCTTGTCACGGCCTAGCATAAATCAATTCTTCAATTGCATGTCATATCGTAGCCAATTCTGTTTCTTGACCCCAATTCCCTCGTCCTTAACTTCTACCACATCCGACCACGGCTTGAATGCAAACCTTGCTATAAACCTTAGGACCTAGTTGGGCTCTGATACCAAAATTGGTGTAGTATACTGAAAGAAGTAGCAAGAAAATCAATTAAATTAAACTGGAAACAAGTAGGATAGAAGTTGGAAGTCTTTAAAAAAAAAAAAAAAAAAAAAAAAGGGTTAAGTTTAGAAAACCTCTAGTTTTTATCTTTCAAAATTGAGAAATTAATAACAATGTAGCTGTAGATTTGTCCTACAGCTATTTATACTAGGGTTACAACAAAAGTTCAATCCTAACTCTAGATTTAAAAAAAATAAAATAATAACTTGTAATCCTAGCCAACTATCCATCAGTCTAGTAAGTAATAAACTAAAACTAAAATACTCAGTAATAGGATAGAGTTCTAGTGAATCTAAAATACTCAAATAATACGGAGAGCTCCTGCATCATAACTTGTACCTATAGGCCAGGTGGTTTGCAACATTTCTGCCCTAGTTGCATCGATATGTTTTTTTCAAGGATAATAACTAAACAATCTAAGCAAGGCAAACTTGAAATGTTTGATACATCAAATTTCTAGCAGAATTCAGGCCACTATAAAGAAGATAAACTTGAGATGTCTCAGGATTGCAACTTTTGTCATGGGAACTAAAGGCGTAAAAATGATGAAATATACAATTCACTAATCCCAAGACCAACATTAAAGGGCACAAGCTATATCATACATAAATCACATCTAACTGCCTCTTGAAGCTTTATTTAAAGAATTTTAAACCTAATATGTCAGCATACATAACATTGACATCCAAATAGTCAATTTTTCATGTTTTTCCAAATATTCCCCAACTATGTTATGGTTCAATATATCCCTAAACTATGTGCACGCTCTCTCTCCATATCATCACATATTCTACAAGTCAATATGTTTTTCAGAACAAATACTCTCATAAGAGAAAAGTCAACCATAGTAATCAGGAATAAATAGATATCATAAAACTGATTTCAATTAGAAAAAGAGCCAGCTCAACTGCAAAACAAGCCAAATCAAAGTTAACATAGAATACTCACATGATATAACAATTGAACTTAAGTCTCGTATGGCTTATTGAGAGGGAATACTCCACTAACACCAAGCTCCTTCAGGCATACAACATCAGAGACGAATGAAACAGCCCATAACAGTACAAACTGAAAAGGACATGTTTTAGAACTTAAAGAAACATTGGAGACTAGAAATGCATCCAACAAAATGCTACATGGATAAATGATAAACCACAAATCACAAGAGACAATGAGAGAGGGCAAGAGATTATAATGGAAAGGAAGGCCAAAATAATGCTTATGAAAAAGGATAGGTTCATATCTGAGGACACACTATTACCATACTTAGTTGTATAAACTAGTACACTGATTATTCAGCTCTCATTTTTGGCATCTTTGGAATCTCAAATTCTCTATTTTTGCTCAATATTTTTATCTGAATATTCCATATCACAATTTCTATTTGGAACAATTTCAAACGAGTTTTCTAGTTACATAAAGACCAATATATCAAAATAAGGATTACGTCCGTTGTGGTTTGTCCCCAATTCATTCAACCATCCTATGATTCAAAATGTGTAAAAATGGCCTGCTAGCAAAAATTGCCTCTGTTGCAGGTTAAACCAAGTGAAGACTTTCTACTAAAGGCCAAAAGCATAATGAGGCACTTTGTTACATTTCAAACCACAATTGGATATGCAGTTTTAAAACAAACCACAAAGGTCAAGTGAAACTTTTTAACAGCAAAAACTTCCAGAGAGACCATCTTTGCTAATAGATGAAAGCATATGAGAGTACAATGACACTGTTTTAAACCATGGGCTGGTTATATCATTTCAGGCCATACAACAGGAACTCCAGGCAAAGTTTTCCCTTAAAATGGAGAGAATATCACAATTCTCCAACAAATGTAAAAACTATGTATATTGGTCATGCTACCATACATTGGAATATGGAGCCTTTGGAAGGACTGCACAAAAAAAAAAAAGAAATAAAGATATTTGATAAATCATTTAGTTTAATAACTAGATGAAGTGGTGGAACCTGTTCACATGACAATTTGCAACCCAGAGTACTGCATTCTCTCTGCAGTAACCCCATCCACACCAACAGTAATCTAATTCTGCAGTGGTCATCAATGTCCTTCTTAGACCATCCTGAACACACACACACACACACACACACACGCACACACACGCACACAGAATCACCATATCAATGAGATTCTAGGTGCATGAAATTTATGAAATTCAAAATTTCAAATAAAGCAATCATTCTATAAAAGCAATCCCACGGCAGAAAATGAATGTTTTTCAAGGAGAATTGTCCATCAACAAAAACTATATGGAACCTAATAACTTTAACACTCGACATGAACGTCTTTCAAGGAAATTTGAAGGAAAAATATCATATGCAGACAATATCACAGCATGTAACCTTCAAAGGCCATAGTTTTTACACACATTTTTCAGCTTAAAGGCCTAAAAAGCACAATCAGAAAGAATAGGAAATTGCAATTGCAGTTTATTGTTCAGTTAAGGAAGAGCACAACGTCTATACCAACCTTTCCTCTTATAGTTATAGCCAGATGCAATCTCCCAATACTTGCCGAAAGGAAAAAGAATTTCATACTATTCTTTTGGGAAGTGTGCATATGTCCTATTGATGATAACCATTCCAAAACCTCATAAAGCTTAGAAGAAATATATAATTTTTTAAAGAAGGGAATCCCTTCACAAATGCCAAAATTAAAGAGGTGATCTAGTAGTTTTATGGTCTATCACAATGCACCTTTAGATGTCCTCTGTTGGACAAACTTTCTTAGCAGCATTAAATGATTCAAATTATGGTCCTCTTTATTTCAATACAAAAGATGTACCAGTAGGTATGAGCTTCTCCTAGAAAAAATTGGTCAGTGGCTGTATGGACCTACAGGGTGTATTATTTAGTTAGAAACTTGGAAAATGATAAATACATGAAGACCAGGCATAAATCGTCTCTTTTTTTCAATTATCATGGGATCCAAATTATGGAACACTATATTCAAAATACTCACAATTAAATGGTTGAAAGTACTCGAGACGATAACATGTCACAAACATAAGACACCACACTGAAGCTGTCAACAGGACTTGTATCACCATATATCGAATTTATGAGGAGGTCAGTGAAAGAAATTCACCAGTTGCAGTAAATGCTATGCAATCTAATAGTAAAAACCTCATTCTTTCATCGTTTGCTGGTCGAGTAAGCTCAAGGCTGTAAAAACACAGCTTCCTTGAAGCTGAGAAACTTTCACATTTCATGCCTTTTATGATGTAAGTGCTTCCTAGCTCGTAACAAAGATCAAGAAGAATTCATGATTCTACGATGACCAACTCATCAAGCAGCTCAAATGCAGGCAAGAGTTTTCTTTCCCTACATGTGAACTCAAGTAAGACAGCCCATGTACTACTCTCAGGCTTCAAGCCCTTCTCCAACAACCCAAACAACGCATTAGCTGCATCAGCTGGTCTTCCAGCCATACAAAGGCAAACTATTAACTCATTTGATGTTGCATAATGAGGCACAAAGCCTCTACCAAGCATCAAAACCAACAATCCTGTCGCCTTCTCCAGCTCCCCTTCTTTGCATAACAAATTTAACACAATACGATAACTTCCTTTATTCAAGGATACCCCCTCATAAGGTAGCCTTTCAAGCATTTGAAGGGCCTCCTCAAACCTCCCTTCCCTACACATGCCTCCAAGTATGACATTAATAGTTATGGTGTCAGGTTTACATCCATCATCTTTCATTTGCATGAGCAATTCCATAGCTGAATCAATCCTCTGTGTCCTACATAAGCAATTTATCAAGACAGTATAGCAAACTCTATCTTGTTTCAGACCATGGATCTTCATCTCATCAAAACTGTTCTTCGCCTCCTGCATTCTTCCCTCCTTACAATACCCATTTATCAGCGTTGCATAATTATAGGGATTTGGGTTGCACCCATTCTTCTTCATGAACTCAATTATCTTTGCAGCCCGATCAACTTTACCTTGAGAGCAAAATGCATTTATCAAAACATTATAAGTTAAAGCATCAGGTAAAATACCAGCTTCTGACACCATTTTCTCAAAGAGTTCAAATGCTTCTTGCAGCTTTCCACTTTTGCAGAGACCACCAAGAAGAGTTGAATATGTAATCAAGTTTGGATAGGAAATATCAGACTTCCTCATCTCCTTGACGACTGCAAATGCACTTTCAATGTCCCCATTGTTGCAGTGATACTTAACCAAAATATTGAAAATGCAAGTATTTGGTTCCAAGTTGAAATTTTTCTTGGAGTCTAGGAGAAATTTCTGGGCCAAGACAACCTTGCCAGATTCAATGAGAAGGTTGAGACAAGTACTAATGGCTTTTAGAGAGGGCTTTTCACGGACAATTGGCTGGATATAATAAAACATGTCTAGTACTCTATCATATTGAGAAGATTTTGAGAATTGCTTCATAAGGTCAAGGAAAATAGCCTCATGAAATTTGCAAGTTTCATATCTCATCTGATTGAGGATGGCATCTACTGCTTGAAATTTTTTACACTTCGCAAGCTTGTGGAGGATGGTTGAGTAAGTAGCATGATTGTGACTAAAGCCCCTTTGATCTGAAACCATATTGAAAATTTCTAAAGCACGCTGAGGATCTCTCTCATGTGTGATTGAGTGGATGGCTAACTCATGAGAGACAAATTTCAACTTCCTCTGAGATTCCTTCTGAACACCTGAGGGTTCGGCAAGAAGATCCATTTTTGAGGCAGCGGCCTCACGGTAATGAAGAGGAGAAATCCATGGAAGTAAAGATGATGTAGGAGGAGATGACGAAAACCAACATACTCTGCATGAAGCTCTACAGAACCCATGAACATTTGAAGAAGGTGTCATCATCTGTAAACAACAACATCTAGTTTATGTTACTAATCAACACTGCAGTCTTGACATATTATAGCTTTCACAAAAGAATACCACCCATACCCATCCAAATAGCTATTTGTTGTATTGAATTAATAACAGAAAATTTCTTTTTATAACTCACTGCATGTCAGGCTATTCATGCGGAATTCGCCACTTTAATATATTCATACAATCTTGCTAACAAGGGAAATGACCACCTTGAGTCAATCTAAACCAACCAGATCAGCATATAGACATCGTAAAAAACCTAAGTCAAGTCTGGCAGAGGCTGAATATGCAAAGCTCCTATCCCTAGTGACGGATGCAGATATAAAGGTTTATATAAAAGTTCTGTCTGCAGCAAAGCTAGATGGTTGGTTTTTTCCCCCCTTCTATTTCCCCATGGTAAAGAACCTAAGTCAAGTCTGATGGAGGCTGAATATGTTAACCCCCATTCCTAGTGATGGATCTAGAGATACATGTTTACAAAAATGTTTTTAAAAAATGCAAAATTACACTGAACTTTGAGGGATTGTCAAATTAATTCTGGAACTACTTTGAACCAAGGCAAATTTAAACTTCCCGTCTGGCAGATATAAAAGTAAAATAGTAAATATATACATACATACATACATACATACATACATACATATATATATATATATATATATATATATATGTATGTATGTATCTATCTTTTAATTTCTTCTCCTAGTTTACCTCTTCCTTTTTCCTCTTCTCTCTTCCTCATTTTCGTCAACATCTGCATGACTAGAACTCAACTTTAAAATGATTACTTGCCTTCACTTGAATTAAATATTTCTTTACCAGAACTCCAAATAAAATTTATCACTAAAAGGGACAAATAAAAGTAGAAATGAGCTTCAGCAAGAAAGCTCACGAGACACTTTGCCAACCCCAATTTGAGGACCTACATGCCACAGCAACAAACACTCTGCAGTTGATCATGATCTTGATTGCGCGAAAGTTAAAAGCAAGGTACGTAAAGCCAAAGCCATCATCTAAATTCAAATTAAACAAAATTTATATATATATATAAATATATATATATATATATATATATATATATATATATATCATTCATCAGAAAGAAAGGAAGCGTAAGATAGTTGGTATGTGGATATTGGAAGAAAAACATACATTTGGATTTGGAAGATTCAAGATGAAGCAAGTTATGCTTGAGCAAATTCTTTAACACCTAGCAAGTGCCTCCATGGCTATCCATTCATATCTGAATTATGAGGGCATATCAATATTAATCAGTAGGAAATTTAAACTCTCTCTCTCTCTCTCTCTCTCTTTTATGTTCACTGTTCAGACTCAGATGGAACTATCGATTTGAAAAGAAGAGAGGCGAGTTGAAGGAAAGAGGAAAAGGAAGGCACCCGTTCGTGCCGGAGATGGAAGGGCAGACTTTGATTGAAGTGTAGATTTAGGGTTTTTTTCTTTTGAGAGAGCAGAGAGGCGAGGAAACAACGAGTACATGTTTGAATGAAAAGATTTGGAAAAAAAAAAAAAAAAAAAAAAAAAAAAAAAAAAAGAGAAAATTATTTTTTTATTTGAAATTTTTTATGTGAAAAGAAAAAAGGAAAATAGGATAATTTTTAATATAAAAAATTATTTTTTAAAAAATAAAAAGAAAATAAGAGAAAAAAATATCTCAAAAATATATCAAATTCAAAATTTTTTATTCTTAATAAATTTTATTTCTTTTTTATTCCATAAAATTTTTAAAGAAAATGAAAAAAAAAATTCCCTCCTAATTATTTTTAAAAAAAAAAAAATTTCAAACATACCGTTAAAATAATTCTTTCGGTCATCGATCTAGATGGTTGAGACGGAGAGAGCGAAAACCCGGGCCAACAACACGGCGGCATTGAATTGAAGGGAAAAAGGCAAATTTCGATTATAATTGTTGGATGAAAATTAATTTCAATTCTTGATGAAAAAAATTTTCCACTTTCATTTATAAATCTAAATTTTAGTTTAAGAACTTTTATTTTATTCTTTTTATTAATATAAAATGACCATTTTAATCCATCACCATACCGATGGGACAAAAAATACCCCTAACAATTCTCCCTTTTCTTTCTTCTCCGATTATTTATCTCTCCATCTTCCTTTTTTTTTTAAGAAATTACATATCAAAAATTAATAGAACTTAAAGTTTAAAATTTATAATTTATTAGTCCCTTCATTATTAACGATACCAAACTAACCATTAAATAGAATCACATGACATATGATATGGAAAGATATTTTTAACTTAACTTTCAACATGACATAAATTACTAATGTGTCAGCTTATGCGTTAGCAAAATTGTTGACATAACATGCCACATAACCAAAGTACTGACGTGGCAATGCAACATCAACAAAAAATCCTTCTTCCGTAAAAAAAAAAAGGCACTCCTCTCTCTCTCTCTCTCTCTCCTCCCCTTTTCTCTCTTTCCTCTCCTCTCTCATTAAAAAATAAAAAACTTTCACCTCTCTCAAAACCATGGTCCGCCATTGATGGAGACACAAAGAGCTCTCTAAAACATAATCATCAACCCCAGAAATTTTCTCCTCAAAAAACAACCCAATTTCACCGGGGAGAGAGAGAGAGAGAGAGATTATTATCATTTCTTTTCATGGGGGTGTATCCTTTTGTGTTAATATAGGGCGTGGGTGTAGAAGAGGTGAGGAGTGGTCTTGCGGCCTTCCCTCATGTTCTGTAACTGGTGGTGGTTGAAGCTTGTTGTTGGAACCAATGATGGACAAGCATTAAGTAATTTGGAGTTTTTGTATTCTTCTCCAAATCAAAAGCTTGAACTTCGATTTCTCCTTTTTCTTCATTCTAATCTGTTGAATTTTTATCCTCATAACTCTCTTCAATCACTCTGACTCTCTTCCTTCAACTATAAAACTACTAGAATTTTGCGAATTTAAAAGGGAAAGTTGAAGATTTGCAGACAAAATAGAGTCGAAGAAGAGTTAGATGACGGTACGCCATCAGAGGAATTCCAAAATGGGGGATACTTGTGGGTGGTGGTGATTCGATGTCGGAGAAATGAAATTGATGAAGTTGTGATGATGGTGGTGGAGAGAGAGACAGAGAGGTTGAAGATGATGAAAAGTGCCGCTTGATTGGATCATTTGCTTTTGGCTTCAACCAATCTCCCAATTTTGCATCCCGGCTTCGATTTTTGGCACGACCGTGCTTGGAGCTCAAATCAACATCCCTATAGGCTTCTGCATTGCATCCCTAAGCGTGTTACAGATGGGCATTTCTTATTTTTCTTTATTTTGACTATGATCAATTGAATTTTGGTGCAAGAGAGGGTTTAGATTTCCATGTTTGGGGGCAAGGCTTCACAGAGTGTAAATTGTAAACATAATTACAAATGATGGGCATTTTTTATTCTCTCTCTCTCTCTCTCTCTCTCTAGATTTTTGAGAAATACTTAAAATTGTGTTATTTTATGTTGTTTTTTTATGATTATACAAATAAATAGTTCGTTGTCACGAGGGAATTTTAGGAACTTCAATTCAGGACTCAGAGACCATTTTAGAGTATCTCCATGTCCCGATCTTGATCGCAATATTGTAAAATTTCTTCTTTTGTATTTTTTTAAAGTAAATTTTGGATTTCATATGTGGGTTTTCAATTTTTTTCTTGATTGTTACAGTTCCTCATAGTGGATTAAATTTTAGAGCTATTGGTGTAGTATGAACAATTCAAAATTAGTATTGATTGCATTCCACCATGAGGTAAGGTCCACCAGATTATTTTGAAATTCGAGGGAGGCTAAGCTTCTGCAGAGTGATTTTTTTTTTTTTTTTTAGGGAGAGAGGAGAGAGAGAGAAAGGGGGAGGGGAGGGAGGGGAGGGGGACTGAAGGTTTCTTTCTGGGGATGTTCTTGTTGTGAAAGACATATGCTTCTCTCTGTCCAAATAAAGGGATGAGGTTTGATTTTGGTGTGATCTGATTTTGGTGTGGTGTGATGGATTTTGATTTTGGCCTTTTATTTCAGCGAGGGAGGAGAGAAGAGAGAGAAAAGGGGAGGGGAGGAGAAAGAGAGAGAGAGAGAGGGTTGTTGATGTGGCAATGCCACATTAGCAAATTAGTGACCTAGCAATGCCATATCAGCATATGCTGACATGGCATCAAAATGTGTTTTAGGATGCTGACTTGGCTCTACCACGTCAGCATCCATACATTTAACTCATTTGCCACGTTAGTAATTAATAGACAGGTTGACTCCATCACTAATGAAGGGACCAATCAGTTACACTTTTGAAAATTTGAGGACCATGTTGAAGCAATTTAAAGTTCAAAAACTAATTTGTGAATTCAGTGTACAATTTAGGAACTATACAAGTAATTTTCTCTTTTTTTTAACTCTATTTCTTTCTTTATCAACCATCCTCTCTCTCTCTCTCCAGGTTTCTCAATCTTTGGTTTTTTATTTACCTTTCTCTTTCTTCTATTTCCCTTTATCTTTCTCTCTTGATCAATTTCCTCACTTTGTGTCTCTCTTCTTTCTGTCTTTCATAGATTAATGACCATTTTTTTTCTTGATCATTTCTCTCTTGTTCTTTATGTCTTTATTAGCTCGCGAGCCCCTCCTCTTTTCCTATTGCTCTCTTTCTCTCTCTTCCCTTTATTATCCTGCTTGTGTTATCTCTACCCAGAACCACCTCTTTTATTCTCTCTCCTCTGTATCGAGGGTCATGCTCTCTATTTTTTCTCTTCTATTTTGATTTCCTTGCTTTATAATCTTGATCAATCGATCAAGATCACATTCTCAAAGCTGAGATCACAATCATCAATTATTCATGTGAGATAAAAGAGAAAATACAATAGAAGAGGGAAAAATATAATGGAACAAAAAAATGAGAGAAATGGAATAGCAATCAACAATTAACGATCAATGATTTGAGACGAGAGAAATAGTGTAACTTCTAATAAAGAAGAGAGAAAGAAAGACTCGTCGATCAACAAGACAAGAGAATAGACCGTGGAGATTGAAAAGAAAAAAAAAAAGTTCAGTTTTTATAATTGATAGGAGTACTTTTGTTTTTTTTATCTAAAAGTATTATGTACAGTGAAGCTAAGTTGATGATTTCTCTTACTTCTTTTTATTTTCCTTTCCCCACATAATAGGAAGTAGCCCTGTCATAATGACTATTTACTTTTGCTTAAGTAGTGCCTTGCTCCAAGTTTGGCTCCTAAGTTATCTCCAATTTTTCTTAATTTCAACAATGCAATACCCTTGAGTGGGCAAGGGGAATTGATTGCGTGACCCAGTGGGCATTCTATATCCCACTCAAACCAATTGGTTTGGTACTCTAAATTATGTCATTTACTAAATTAACATGGAAGAAAAATGGATTTCTCGACCTAAAGTTTCAAACATTCAAAAGCACGTCAAAACAAAAAATGATGGCAAATTTTTAAAGAATTTTGAAATAATATTGGTTTTTAATTAAATTATTATTTTGTTCTTTGTGAATTGTTTTGTCCCCCGGACTCTCTCATCTCTTCTCGTTTAATCAAGCTTCTTCCTCTTTCTCTCTCTCTCTCGATAGATATCCATCTCTCTCTTTGTTCACTTTTCTCTTCCCAATATCTTCCTTCTCTTTTGTTAATCGATCGATAGATTGACTGATCTCTCTCTCCTCTTTTTCTTTTTTCAATCTAACATTGATCGATCTTTGTTTCTACCTCTTGCTCTTTACCTTTCACCAATACCAAAGAAAAAGAGAGAAATAGAATAGAGAGATGAGTTGCTACTGAAAGATTGAGAGTGGTTGTCGACTGTCTAAAAAGAGTATGAGATGGGGACAAAAATTGATGTTGAGAGGTCAATGAACGATCGGAAAAAAAGAGAGAAAGGAAACGTGAAAAGTTGATTGAGATTAATCAACATAAGAGAGAGAGATACTAGATAAAGAAGATAAGTGAGACTCAAGGAAAGAGAGGGGGAGGGAGGTAGATGGGCCTATATATGGTAGTCACTTGAACGACAACTAAATGTTGATTGTAATAAATGCTAGTGGCAGTTATAGTTTCTCCCTTTTTTCCCTCTTTTTTTTTTTTAGATTTGTACAGAGAGAATTGCTTTGGGAAAAAAGAGCAAAGGTTCAAATCTATACCTCAGGTTAAAAGATGAGTTTTTTGTATCACTAGATTAAAAAATTCTCAATAATAACAATCAAAGTTAACTATTACTAAATGTTTATAATTAGTAGTGGCCAGTATTCTCTAGCAGTTATCACATTTAAATGTAGTCACCACTATAAAATTTTTTAGTAATAACCATTTTGCTGTCACTGAAATCTATATTTGGTGGCAGCTGCCTATTTGACTACCACTGATTAGTAGCAACAGTTAGCACTACTATGTGGCTCCCAGGCTCTCACCCCCACCACAGATGGTTTGTGTTGTAGTAGATCATAGAATATTTTGTTTGCCATTGGAAAATACATGCTACAAAATCCAATTATCATAGTATAGAATCCAAAAGTCTCACAAGTTTTTACTCTTCTCATTATTGTCTAATTATTATTTTGTTCAAGCCAATGAGGTACCTGGAGATTCCTCAGCATTTTTTGTAATGGCTTTATTGTCTTATTGAAACTTTTGGCGGGATAAGGACACAAGTGTCACTCTAGCACTGTTCTTATATTTTCATGTAGCAACAAATGCTCCTGAACATCTTTTACATGCACGATTTTGGAATTACCTACGTATCTTATAAAGGTCGATGTTTTAACGTATGCAATCTGCAACACTAGGTGGAAGGACGTTGTGCATGCACATGTATGAGTGAGAGAGAGAGAGACATCACCCCAACCTTGGTGTTAGCTCGTGGCATCATCGGTAGTGCAACCGAATAATCCAAAAGGGACAAAAGAGGCGTCTCCCGATCCGATTATCTCCCTATCTAATAATAACGATATCCTCACCATGTTGCCCCGTCGGGCCATTCCATAGGAGCATACAAAGAGTAGAGGACAATGTTGGGGATTGGATGCACCACTTTGGAGAGCATGGTGTGAGCTTGGAACATGAATTTCTCGTAGTTGCTTTTTTTTTTTTTACAAGAAGAAAGAAAACTTTCCTTTTTATTTTATCCACAGGGAGAGATAACTTGGGTACTCTTTAGCCCATGAGGGAGAGATAACAATGGGTTTAGCTGAAGGGGAAAACTCTAGTTGGGACATCTGAATCAAAGAGGAGGATCATCTACAAGAAGTAAAAAGAAGATCAAGTCAATGGCTAAAATTTCAAAGGAAGTGGGGAGAAGAAGCTTTCGTTTAAGGATATGCTGATGAGCCAGTCACAAGCGAGTACCTAAATGGTGGAAGATAAGGACCTGGATTGTGAAGTTGAGGAGAAGGCCTGGTTAGATAGGGAGGTAGATTTAGAGGACTTAAACTGTCCTCTCCCCTCCATGAACATCCCAGATGAAAAACTCAAGAAACTTTGGCAACTATGGAGGAAATCTCTAATTATTAAATTGTTAGGGAAATCCATAGGGTACCACCTAATGCTTGCCAATGTCAACGTTGTATGGAGATTAAAACGCAATTTTAAGATCTTGGACCTGGGAGAAGGGTTCATCATAGCGAAATTCGACTTACAACAAGACTACTATAGGGTTTTTTGGATGGACTGTGGATGATCAACAACTATTACCTCACTGGCCAAAATGGAGACCATGTTTCTTGGCATCTGCCACAAAGATTGAATGAACGGCTGTTCGGATCAGTTTCCCCCAACTTCCCATCAAGTTCTTCAATAAAGAGCTATTGCTGGAGGCTGGTTGGATGATCGGAATACCCAATAGAGTAGACTTGGATATGGCAAACGCCTTGAGGGATAAATATGCTAGAGTCTATGTTGAGATCAACTTGGACAAACCCCTAATCCTGAGGGTGAAGATCGGAAAAAGAGTATAAAAAATTGAATATGAAGGGATCCATGTAATATGCTTCAATTGTGAAAGAGTAGGTCATACAAAGGAGATTTGCGAAGGAATGGAGCAGAAGGAAAAGGAACAAACCATGGCTACCGAAGTGGAGAATGAAGCTCAAATCATGGCGGAGCAGGAAGAGAACCTAGGGCCTTAGATGATCGTCTCCTGAAAATCTAAATTTGCCAAAATAAGTAATCATAGAGGAAACGAAGGGATGATCAATTGGTGGCAAAACATATTCACAAGTTTAAGCCTATTCAATGATCTGTCATAGGAGAGGAAGACAATTGAGAAGATGCTCGAGACAATGATAGAAAAGATGTCAAGTGGAAGAGGAGAGAGAAGAAGAGAAGAACAACTTTTTCTCAGTGCATCAGAAGGAGGCAGTACTGATAGAGGTCAACGAAGCAAGATATCAAACACAAGGATAACAGGAGCGGAGAAAACAACCCGTTAGAATGTTGGTAGGAAGATAAAGGGAGAGAGTAGAGCAAAACTTTAGGAAGATAATTCAAAAAAGCCTGAGAGATGGGCTAGAACCATTAGGGCAGACTCGGGATCAAAGGATTCCACCAACATGGGCTGAGACCTCTAAGATAAGGCACTAGATATGGATGCTGGGCCAGAAAACTGTAGCGCTTCAATTTGAATGCAATTGGTGTCGGGCCCAATTGATGTGAAGATGAATCTAGAGAAAAACAATTTAGACCCAGGGGATGACAATGGGAATAATCAAAGCCCAAACCAGCATGCTTGCTCGGTTAATGAGTTTTCAAGTGTAACAGGTAGGTGCCCAGCGTGGAGTCCAAAACTTGGGCGGGAAACCAAGATATCGTGAGGAAGGATCATGAGTGGACTAGGGAGCTAGCGGATATGGAATTATGAGACATATTTTCGCCCTCCTTCTGTTTGTAGAAATGATAAAAATTAAATGTTTGGTGTGGAACTATGAGAGATTGGAAATAATAGGTTTAGCAGAGCTTGTAAAGAGTTCCTTAGAATGCACGATCCAGATGTGGTGTGTCTTTTAGAGACCAGGTCCTCTAAGTATCCTTCCTTTTTGAAGAATATGGGTGGGAAAAGGAATTCAGAGTTCTCCCTAATGGTTATAAGGAATGCCTCTGGCTCGCGTGGGTCCCTAATAGAATTAAGCTAGAGGTGGTGACTCATTCCAGTCAAATGATTCATGCAAAGATCAGAGATAATTCAGGAGAGTGTCTAGTGACCTTTGCTTATGTCCAACTAAACCCGAAACTAAGGAGAGTTTTTGGGTGAGTTACATGTCATGGTCGAAAGTATCTACACTCCTTGGTTTGTTTTAGGAGATCTTAATGATATAAATTCCATTGAAGAGTCTAGTAACCAAAAAACAAGGTCTTGGAACAGGTTCCAAAAGGTGAAGAGGTGATGGAACAATTGTAATCTCACAAATTTAGATGCTCTTGGCCTTAAGTTTACTTGGTCTAAGTTTATTAACAGCAGGATAGTCCTTCAACAGAAATTGGACAGAGTTTTTGCAAATTATCAGGTTATCTTAAACTTTTCAAAACTCAAAGTGATAAACTTATCCCGGATACATGGAGATCACTGCCTAATCCTTCTAGCTACTAGTCTGTCCTCTCCTCCTAAGAAAAAAAGGAGACCATTTGGATGGGAGGCCGCCTGGCTTAACTATCCAGACTTCAGGACCATTTTTTAGGATGTTTGGGCAGCTGGTGATAACTGTCTCTTGCAGGTGATTGATCATACTGGTAAGGAGCTCAGGATTTCGAATAGGGAGATCTTTGGGAACATTTTCAAAAGAAAAAAAGAGTTGGAAAGTAGAATAAGTGGGATCCAAAAATCGGTTGTTTATTCTCACTTATCCTATTTAGAGGACTTAGAGCAAAAGTTATTAAAAGAGTATCATTTAGCCCTTGAGCAACAGGAAATCCTCTAGCACCAAAAATTGAGTATGGATTGGATTTTTTATTGCGATAGAAATACAAAATTCTTCCACATGCAAACTAAAGTAAGGAGGAATAGAAATCGCATTGCTACCATTAGATTCGATGACAACTAGTGTTTTGATCAAGAAAGGCTGAAGAAGACAACTATTGAATTCTTCTCCAATTTGTTCAAAGGCAAAAAGGCCTCCCCTCCTAGTGATAAGTATTTTAGGTGGCACAAGAAGTTAGGAGAAAAGGACAAAGCTAAGCTGGTCAGAACTATGGAGAAGCAGGAGGTTAGGGTTGCTCTCTTCTCTATGAAAGGTTTGAAGGGACTAGGTCTGGACGGTTTGCAAGCAATCTTCCCTCAAAAGCATTGGGAAACAGTTAATCTGCCTTTATGTAATTTTGTGAAAGGAGTTTTCAGAGATGGATACTTCTGGCCTGAGCTCACAAATGCCTTAATGGTCCTCATTCCTAAGCAAAGCAATCCAGAATGCACGAGTGATTTCAGATCCGTCAATCTGTTGAATTCCTCCTTCAAAGTTTTGTCAAAGTCATTGTCCAAAGGTTGAGACCTTTGATGAAAAACCTAGTAGGAGACGGCCAATGCAGTTTCTTACCGAGTAAGGAGCTTTAGACAATATTATCATCACCCAGAAGATAATTGACTGCTTGAGAAAATTCAAGAGTAAACGCCCTTTGGTTCTCAAAGTGATCTTCGAAAAGCTTTATGACAGCGTTAACTGAGAGTACTTAGGCCGTATGTTGTTGGACTTTAACATGCCTTATGAGTTGGCCAAACTTGTCATGTTTACAGTGATAGTGGGAAATATCTCTCTTCTCTGGAATGGAGAGATTCTTCCTCCTTTCAAGCCTGGCTAGGGATTAAGATAGGGGACCCTCTCTTCCCTTATCTCTTTATCTTGGTCATGGAACGTCTTGCTTACATGATTCAAGATAGAGTTAGAAGAGGTGCCTTGCATCCAATCAAAATCTGTAGAGGAGGTCCTGCGATCTCTCACTTGTTCCATGATGATGATCTTCTGCCTCTTGTAGAAGCCGACCACCTAAATATGAGCAATATTCTAGATTGTCTTAAGGAATTTGTAGTGGAGAGTGGTTTTTGCATAACCCTTGTAAGTCTAAGATTTGGTTCCCTTTTAGAGTTCCTTGGACCCTTAAGAACCCATTGGCGGCAGTTAGTAAGTTTACGATAACCTCCGACCTTAGAAAGTATTTAGGGGTTCTTATCATCCACCAAAGAGTATATCAACACACTTACGATTACATTGTTGAGAGGGTTCAAAATAAGCTTAAGGGGTGGAAGACCAAGTTCCTCAATACTGTTGAGAGAAGGGTGCTGATCCAATCTATCAATGCAACGCTTCCTATCTATTCTATGCAAGCTTCCTGGTTCCCTACTCACATTTGTAAGAAATTAGATCAAATAAATAGAGATTTCCTTTAGGGGTGGTCCGATGAGTGCAAAAGGGTTCATCTTGTTAGTTGGGAGACTGTTTCTAAGCCGAGAAAGGAGGGCGGTTTGGGGTTGAGGAAGTCGAAGAATACTAACATTGCTCTCATGGCAAAATTGGGATGGAAAATTATGAAAGGATAAGAGAGACTCTAGTACAAGGTTTTAAGGAGAAAATACTTAAAAGATGGGGACTTTCTGTGCCACAATTATAAAGCTGGAGCGACAGCAGCGTGGAAATGGATCATTAAGAGTAGAGAGCTTTTGATCAAGGACATGAGGTGGAAGGTGGGCGATGGAAGCAACATTAGTTTCTGGACCTACCCTTAGGTCGGACATGAACCTTTAATCAACTCCTCCCTAGTTCCTCTCTCTAGTCTTTCTCTTGATACTAAGGTCAACCATTTTATTAATAACAATAGAGATTGGAGGCTTGATAATCTTCATGCCTTCTCACCGGACAACAGGATAGATGAGATAAGAAGTGTTGGGCTTCCCTTGGACCTCTCGTGTGTTGATGATTTATGTTGGGTGGGTAGCGCTGATGGAAGGTTTTCAATCACTTCGGCTTATAGACTCTTCCAATCCGAGAGAGAGATGGGGAACCAGGAGGAGGATGACTGGTCTTGGGTCTAGAAAACTATTGGCCCTGTTAGAGTCATTCTTTTCTTGTGGTTAGCTACCAAAAACAAGATTATAACCAATGTTGAAAGGAAGAAAAAATATTTCATAGATGAAGACAGTTGCTCTCTCTGTAGAGAGAGAGGAAACCATTTTGCACTGTCTAACGGATTGTGTTGCTATCAGAGATGCTTGGAGGCTTGTTCTCCCCGGGGTTGAAGGTGTGAGTAACTTTTGGACAGATGATCCCATCAAATGGCTCAAGTTTGGAGTGAAGGTTCATAGCATAGACACTTTTTATATAGATAGGGGCAAGTTCTTAGCTACTATTTGGGTTATTTGGAAGGCCCGTTGCAGATGCATATATCAAAATGAGCAAATGCATTGCATGCAGGTGGGAGATGGTCTCTAAACTTCAATAGTGAGATCAATGCTGCTTCTAAGGAGTCGAGGGTGTGTAGCCCAAAGGACATTTGGGTGTGTTGGATCCCTCCAAAAGATGAAAATATAAAGCTCAATACTGATGGGCCATGCAATTCTGATGGACACGCTACGTCTGGAGGCATCCTGAGAGACAGTGATGGGGATTGGATTGCCGTTTCGCTATCAATGCGGGCAAATGTTTTGTGACCTCCGCGGAGCTTTAGGGAGTTAGGGAAGGTCTCAAACTAGCGAACAAGAAAGGTCAAAAAGGCATTGAGTTGGAGGTCGACTCTTCAGCTGTGATCAATCTGCTCAGGGATCCTTCCACTCCTCATCATCCTCTAAGCTCTCTCATCAAGGATTGCAGGTGTCTCATGGTGGAGGTCAATGTGGTAGAAATTAATCACACTTTTCGGGAAAGAAACAAATGTGCTAATCTCTTAGTTTCGATAGGCCATTCTAGTGACCCAGGTTTTCATGAGTTCTCTCCCCCTCTGCCTTCTTTATGCAGCCCGCTACAAGAGGATGCGAGGGGTGCTAAGGCTTTAAGGTCTAAAAATAGGTTCTGTGTTGCTTCGCCCAGGGGGATGGGCTTGTGCTTGTAGTTTGGGCCTCACCTTTCCTAACCCAGAGAGAGAGAGAGAGAGAGAGAGTGGAACGACGGTATTAACAAATTGGCCGCAACTGGCAAGGCATTTTTGTTTGCGCCATGCCTGTTCCTGATACGTTGTATCAAGACGCTGAAATATATAGCCAAGATACCAACGACAGCACGAATGCATGCAATTTGCCAGCTTCACCATGAACTCAGCTCTGGTTATTAGATTAGACCTATTTATGAAAGGCATGGTACTGGCAGTAACTAAAGGCTCAAAATCCTCGGAAATTGAACAAAAATAGATACGGCTGCCGCAAACCAGCTCTCTCTGAAATCACCTCCGATTTTGATTTACTAGAACTCCAGACACCACAGAAATTCCCATTCCAAAAACCTCTCAATAGATCAAAAAAGCATAAAAAGATGCAGATCAATTATGTCACATTAGTACATAGTTCCATTTCAAGGTCCCATTGATACAATAAAAACAGTGCGTTGAGGGCAGGCCACAACAACTTATAACAAAAATCCAAAAATAACAAGTAACACAATCTAGATACCTTGTAATACACTTTAAACCAACCAAGTCTACAAACCTCCGAGAAGATTCAGCTTCACAAAATGATAATTGTAATTTTACCCCTATTTGGTGCATGATTAACCCTGCCAAAGAAGAGCATAGCCCATGGCAGAAAGGCAAAACTTCCAGCCGTCTTTTAGTTCTTCCAGCCGTCTTTTAGTTCTTGGGTCCGATGTCCTTCAGAGCACAAATCTGTTCCTCTCCCATTGAAGACATGACAGTCACAACAAGATCTTTTCCTTCAGCAAACCCATCTTTAATCTATTTATCCAAAACAAAACAGATGTAATTAATTATTAAAAAAGCGACCATAACATCATCTTACCAATTGTATAATTCTAAGGTCCGTGCAGAAAAGGATTGACAGTAACAAAAGGCAGCAGCATCCACACCGATTTCTTACAATGCACTCTAGCACACATGCAGTATAAACTATGCATTGGTGCTATTGTAAACATATCTTCTATTAAAACAATCCAGCCTTTATGATGAAATACGAGGAAATGTAAGTTCCTAGTCCAGTCCAACAATCCCTACTCAGCAGTCATTGATTGACAATGTGGCAGGGGGATGCATAGTTCATGATCCATATCACTCATGGAAAGCTTTATAACTATTGCGGCAAATAACCAGGGGAAAGGGAATATAAGAACACTTAAATAAAGATGTGGATTCTTTAAACGAGATTCCTAGGGGAGGGGGAAAAATCATTTAAGTAAACAAAAAGGGAAGATAAAAACACTTAATAAAACTTTAAAAGCAAAAACACATCAAAATTGAAGGTGCACGCACAAAATGAACACACCTGGCTGAGCAGATTTTCATCGGTTGGAAGCCTCAAATCATCCTTCGTGCCACCACTATCAGTCAAAAGACTCAACTGCAACCATGAACAAGATTCAAATGAAGAACCTCAAAGTCAGAAAAAAAGATAACCCCTTTCTCTCAGAAGAAAGGGTGTGCTTACATGTTAAACCAACTAGATGCATTATTATACCATTTAGACTGGCATCTTTGATCTGGAATTTTGTACTACACGAGATTTTACGTCTTGAAAAACCAAGTGTCTTCAGATGATCAGGCATGACTTTAAGATTTTTTTTCATAAATATATCAACAGACGGAAACCAATGCACTCTTAAATAAAAACCATAATCTGGTATTGTATAGAAAGGTGCACTGAACTGCTGAAATTGCGAGATGAGAGAAATTCCCAAGAAAGTCACTTACGAAACCATCTTCGGATATGTCAATCAGCTGATAATCAGTGCGGGTAACATGGGGAACCTGCAAAAGAATATATGCCAAATCAATTGGTGATAACAACTATGCATGTCTTGTATCTGACACTTGAACTGGCCCAGATCCAAAATTCTCAGACCATCAACCCACTGTGAAAAGATAAAATAATAAAATACCAATGAAAACAAGTAAGTTGAGCCAAAGATACTTTACATCACAATTGTGGGAAGATGGGACAATATCTTCCAGCTTCTTGCCATTAAAGATATCAATTCCAACAAAGTGGCACTTGGCATGTCCGTGCTTACCAGTTTTGGAAGTCGAAACTTCAACAACCTGTTTCATTAGCCCAAATTGTTATGAGGACCCAAACTCAAAGCATATTTCTGGTTTCAGAGAAAATCGTGGTCATTTGAACGAGCAAATAGTGCCTTTAAACAATTTGATAAAATACTAGAAACACCAGAATTAAGCCACCACAAGGAAAAATTGCACATTAAGATGTTCAACTTAAAAATTTAATGCTCAACTAATGAACCTTCATCAAGAAAAAGTAGAAGGTTTAACTTCAACCCAGATGATTGATTAAAATTCTTATCACCCGGAGGACAGATATGGTAAAGTCATATCAAACAATGATATAAATATATATAAATATATATATATTTTACTTGCAATGATTCCAATTATGAAAGGGTAAGTATAAAAAGTAACATTAAAACTTGTTTCCCATAGCTTTAGACTAAAACAAAACGATGGGTAGGTGTAAATTCTTGACTTACTAAAGACGACTATTTGTAAAAAGAGCAGAACTAATGTGGGCCTTTTACATGCAAACTAGAATCCAGTAGGTTTATAAATGCCCCATTGCATACGGATGATGAAATTTGACATTTTAAATTTCAATTCTGGCATCATGATTGAAGTTTTTCAGTACCAGTGAGTCGATATTATCATACACTCAGGTACAACAGAATCGATACGGCCGCATCAAAACAGCAAATTATAGATATTTACACAAGTCAGAGCTTTTAGAAGTCTCTGTACTACTACATAGGCCCATACAAGTGCATAAAGTACTCACTGGTTTCATGATGGGGATTGGACGGACTCAAAGAAAGAACGACTTCAGTTATTTTTAAGATTGCTTTCCAATAAATCCGAGGTTTCAGTGTTTCCCACGATCTTTTCAAGTTGATTTTGCTTCACAAGTGACGCACACATAAAAGTGATTGAAAAAAAAAAAAAGCTAGATCTATGACTATAAAAGCGAAATACATGTGATGATGACGACGACGACGATAATGATGCAGATCTCAAAACCCATCAAAATTTCAGGTCGATTTGAGCATATGGTAGAATAATTCCATAAACTCATTAGAAAAAGTAACTAATCAAATATCTAGATTTGCCATAAAAACGAACCAAATTAAAATCATCGCAAGAGAGAGAGATAGATCTGAAAATAGAAACATCATCTGTCAGAATCAAATCAAATCACAAAGAAACAAAGATCTAACAGAGAGAGAGAAACCTTGCAAGGACGGTTCTTGATGACAATATAACCGTTCTTGCGAATAGTACCGGCTTGTTGAGGATAGGTCTTGGAGGCACCGGCATCGGCCTTGGATTCGAAATGATGCTCCTCGTCCGACATGCTTGCTTCTCTCTCTTTCTCTCCCTAGAGTTTGATTGAAAACGTGTCCGAAGAAAAAAAGGAACAGCAACAGCAGAAGCAGAAAGGGAGGGAGAGAAAGATAGCTCCGAGAAGAATGTACCGCTTTTATACCACCCACACGAGCACGCCAACGCCCTCGCTTTTATCCTCTCTCTCTCTCTCTCTCTCTCTCTAGGGTTTCACTTCGTTTTGACTCGGGTTCTCCTCAAGATCTATTTATTCTAAGCCGTTAGATCCAGGATCTCCTAACATAATATTCCTTTTTATTTAAAAAAGAGAAAAAAAAATACCAAATACAATACAACAAGGATTTCGTTTAAGGAATTTAAAAATCGTGAAAAATGAATAATTTAATCAGACACCAGAAATGGGGGGTTATTAATTAGTTTTAATCAAAATAAATCCGTACAAGCTTTGTCTTGCATACTTTTGAGAATTTTAGAGAGAGATTATAGAGAGGGAGTGCCTCACGGGTTGCACACATGAGAGGAGGGGGAGAGAGAGGAGGAGAGAACACGTGTGTCATACGTGCAATTTGAACAAAATGGTGACAAAACTACAAGATGACAACTCCTCGACGACGAGGCAATTTGCCAAAAACGTCAACCACGGGGAGCAAATTGTCGACCATAAAACTGTAGCGGGGCAATTTAAAATCTCGCAAAACCATAAGAGAGTTATTTGTAATCGTCCTTTTTTAAAAAATGACAAAAATGGTATAAGGCATGTTTACCACATATTTGCTAGCAAATTGTGACATACAGTTCAAAAAGTTAAGATAAAAATGTTTTTTCATGCATCATTTTCGATAGTCCTTGACCATGTTCACTTGCCAACGTAAATTCAAAGGGACCAAATTTCCATTTTAGATCACAATACCCTAACATTCATGTAGAAAGGATAATACTCAAATTTAAGATTAGTATGAAGGTGGGATATATATCACAAAATGGAGGCTAACAAGCAAAAGAGGCGAGGAAGAGGCCATCACATCTGTCTTAAGAGAATAATTTAATTGTCACAATCATTTTTCTCCAATCCAATGATTTCATATTCAAATTTTGATATAATAAAAAAAAATGAAGAGGCCATCACGTCTTAGGATTGCTGCCATCCTCAAAAAAGGCTTAGGAGCCCTGTTACTTAGACCGCCATGAGTGTTTTTATTTTTTATATAAAAATATGTAATCAAGTGAGATTAAATAAAAAAATTAAGATAAAAATAGAAAGAGTCTATCATTTGAGTTGTCCCTTAAGAACCCATCACAAGTTTGTTGAACACTAGCACTGCACACTTTGTAACAATCGATAGTTAGTTGATTAGTTGAGTGATCAGTTAGTTGAGTACTTGAGTGGTTAGGAAAGTTAGTCGATTAGTTAAGTAGTTAGAAAAATTAGTTAATTAGTTGATTAGTTGAATGGTTAGAAAAATTAGTTAGTTAGTTAGTTAATAGTTAAACAAAAATAGTTAGAAACAATATATAAATACTTATAAGAAAAGAAAGCAATATATAGAATTGAATTGATTTTTGAGTACACTGTCTCTTTCTCTCTCGCTCCCTTACCTTGCTCTCTGTATCTTTCTCTCTTTCCCCCTCTCTCTCAAACTCTCTCTCTCTCAATCTCTATTGCTCCTCTATAAAACCTAGTTTTTCATCTCCTGTTCCATGCCTCGTTCTTCTGCAAATTGAGCTGAGTAGTTACATTGTGCCACAGCGTGTCAAGCAAGCAATTTAAATCTTTTTCTTTCTTAATTATTCTTTTTTTTTTTTATTTAGTTTCTTTAATATTTTGGTCTCTAGAGTTTTTAGAACTTGTTTTATTTACTTCCTAATTTTATTATTTGAGTTGTATTAAGATTATTTACTTTCCTTACTTGAAGCTTGGATTGCTTAGAAGTCAAGATATATATAAATATATATATTAGTTCCTGAAGATTTATCAGGGTTAAGTATTTAGTTCTCTATTTTGTGTCTATTTGGCTTAATTTTTTTTCGCTTTAAAACTAATTGAAGTTAAAAGTTAGGTTGAATGGATTTCCGAGAAACTATTTAAAAAAAAAATAGCTTTAAAGGGGGGAAAAGAGAAGGAGAAGAAGAAGCTCATGGGAGAAGCTTTTGTTTGACTTTTTTAATAAAAATATTTGAGCTGACTATTTCAATATTAATGGAAAATATAAATTATTAATTTATTATTTTTCATGAATTTAGGAAATGTTTTAAAAATGAATAAATTTTAAATATTTATGAATACTTATAAGATTTATGAACTTAAAACTTTATATCTAATTTATAAATACTTTAAAATTATTTACAAATCTATTTAGTTTATAAATTGTATATAAAACTTTAATATTAATTTTTTTTATTATAATTTCACTAACTTTTTTGCTTCTAAAAGAGTTCTGTTTAAATAAAATTGACAAACAGTTATTATTTAAATTTTCAAAATTTTATTTAGCCAACTTTTTAAAGAATTTTAAAATTTATATTTTAACAAATCTCTTCGCCACACTTTCACTACGTCAAACATATGTAGGAGTGTTAAACAAGGAAAAAAAAAACACTAACATATGATTGGAGGTTTAGAAAATTAGTGTAGGACAAAAATCATATATGTTTTTTGTAATAATTGACCATTGTTATACATATTTTTATAGAGAGAAAGATGAAAAATCATATTCTTGTGAGATGGTATGCATTGAAGTGGATGTCACCATCAACTGTTACAAAATTGAAAGGGGTGTCTTTGGGATGTGGATAAGAAGGAGAATATGCTGTTAAGATTAGAGAAGAAATATCAATAATTGTTACCATTCCCATTCCAAGGACCATTTGGCATCATCACAAATGATAGAATTTTTCATTTTTATTCTTTATTTATCAAATTGATTCTACTTAATTATATTTTTTTATTAAAAAAAAAAAAAGAAAAGCATTCCCTCCCCGTTTGAGAAGGGCATGGACATTTAATTTGAAAAATCTAATTAATCATTAATATTTTGATTCTTACTCCATTTGAACCAAAAATCATGTAAAAATATTAGAATACGAGGTTACCCGGTTTGCAGTTTTGCCTACCCAAGGCTCTATAAGATATGGTCTGTACACTGCAGGTGGGGTTCATGCACTCTTTACCAAAACAATGATATATCAATGATTTGCCAAATGAATTCAACTAATTAATTTTTTTGAAATAATTAAGGGAGTTGCCGTTTTTCCCCCCATTAGTGGGGTTACTTTTTCCCCTTTAAACAATAAAAACTCCTTGATTAATTCTAATGAATTTTGATTACTATAACAACAAAGAGAAGGGAGTGCATTCTTAAAATAATAATAATAATAATAATAATCTTTTGGGACAAGCAAAATGAAAAACCTGCTAAGGGTCACATAGAAAAATTTATTCCAAAGATCCAAGCAAAATGATGATAAAGAAAAGAAAATGAAAATGAAAGTCAAATATTAAATTGTGAAGACTGCAATACTCTGAACGCCTAAAATTAGAATTGCTGGTAAAAGGGAGCATATGAACACATTTCTCAGAGAATCAAGGTAAATGCCAACAGTCCAAAATTTTGTTTATTTCTGATGAAAATTAACATCAGGCGACTTTAGGATGCCCAAGATTTCAAAAATAAATTAAACTTGGTTTGGCTGTAACTTGCAGGTATACAACCAGGAGATAGATCTACTTCCACAGATTACAACATCTGCTTTTAGAATTCTCTGCATCAGTTTTAACTGTTACCCCCAACAGACAAGATGCTCAGGATCACCAGGAACAGTACCTGTAAAGCAATAGCATAACTTGGAAGAAACCGGTAGACAAAGAAAGTATCCCAAAGTAACATGTTATTATGATCAAAAGGAGAGTACATATGTTGCAAACACAGTAAATGGAGATGGTTTAGCCTCATTGTGTACTCAAATACAATTTTGCTTCAAGCAAGGGGCAAAGCAAAGCATTATACATTATATAAGCATTCCTATCAAAGATAGCCAAAAGGAAGCTTACAAAGTGTTCTTATAACATTAAAGCAACCATTAATCCCTTTAGAAATGTGAGCTGTATACCATGAAGCATGGACGTATGACACACGTCAGTTCACCACACAAACACAGGGGCACCACAAAGGTATGAAACATCTGCACTGTTATAAGTTACAAAGCGTGATAACTTGTCGTGTGTTTAGTATGTGCCATGCAACATAGATATAGGAAGGTAAAACCAGATATAACAGAAAATGAGATAAATACATACATACATACATACATATACATATATATATACATATATATATATATATATATATATATATATATATATGGAAAGCGTCTTTATGAACATATCAATTCATAGAAGTTTTTTTCACTTACCTCATATAATGGCAAGACTCTGGAACATGCTGAGAAATGAGATGTGCAGTGTCTTTCCACCACTTGACCTCTAATTCTTTCTCATGAAGCTTGCGCTTGGCACGCTCTAGAGCAGCTTCCAGTTCTTGTATCTGCTCTTGCTGTCTCGTTTCAAGCAATTCATGCAACCTTCTTTCCAGCTCAGTAGGAGAAACTCCACAATGCTCTTGTGTCTCTTCCTCCTGTGGGTAGATTACTTCTTCAAAACTCACACTGAGGCTTCCCTCAGGAGCGGTGTGCTCTATGGTCACCTGCCATTTTTCAGTCCCCAGAAATTATGCATGCAAATAGCAACTTCGAAACATGTGAGCAAACATGACAAAACAAAGAGCGAACCCCTTTGTAAGCATGCTTGGACAGTACATAAATCCATTCTCTAGCGCAAGGATACCTATGTGCACTCGAGGCTGAAAAGTACCAAAGTACAGGGGAACACAATAGTCTCAATGAAGATCACAAGGCAAAGGAGCTACGGATTCCATGACAAGCCTTTTCCCCTGTGAAATTTCAGCCTCAAAAGAAATTATTCTGATCCCCCCCCCCAATTGTTTAGACATCCCAAAAAGTAATTCTATCAATGACAACAGGCACTTGACTTCCAAATTCGTTGGAAGCTATGCATCACAGTGAATGGTTTGTTATGCCTCTTGCTAATTCGTTCATTATCTGGACAAGGCTCTCTATTTTTTTTTTTTTTTTTTTTTTTTTTCCTTTTCAGAGAGTGACCATAATATAATAGTATATACCGATAATTGCTGCTGCTGATGTTCTGGTGGTGACTTTCTTCTATCCAAGTTAACTTGCAAAAGTTCCAATTCAGCTTCAAGCTCAGCCTCAAGATGATCCATTCCTACACGACAACCATTTTGTTCTTGTTCTTTAATTTTCTTGCTAGAAGATGCATCCTTTTCATTTGTTTCTGGTTGCAGGGAAAATGTCTCTTTCCTTTGCAGTTCTTTTTTAGCATCTTGAATAAGGCTGTCCATTTGTGTCCGCAGTTCTGCCAGCTTAGTGATCTCATTTCTAGTCTCAGCAATGAGGTAAACCAGACCACATCCAACACCCACATTGAAAGCAGTCTCTCTCTCATTTCTCACTGGTTTAGGAATTAATAAATTTCATTAGAAATAAAGGTAAACTACGAAGGAAAAAAAAGTGAAAACAAAACATTTATAATGGCCAATCTATCGTGTAAAGAATACTTAACAAGAAAAGTATAATGACATTAACAATGAGCTAGTATTGATACCATCTACAATGTCTCGCTTTCAATGACTAGATAGTACCCACTATTTTATTTAATTAAGGTGATTAAGCCACAGGAGGGCATTGCCCACCCACACTTAACAAAGCTCCACATCCTTGGTGCTGTAGAGATTCAAACCTAGATTTGGCATAACATGAGAAACTTCAACATCTGAACGATCGAAGTCCCACTATCCAAATACCTTTTTTAGCTCAACTAACAAGCGCCAGTTTAGGGTGGAAAATTACACAAATAACATGATAAAACACCAAGTTATATTGAATGGGGATTAACCCAAAGCCAGATTTTGATTTCTTCCGAAATGGGGGAAAAAAATACAAATGCTGTCCAACTGGGTGCTTGCAACCGCACAAACATCAAACCCTGCTACCTTGGAGTTATACATAAAAATGAGGGGAAAGACAAAAATTAATAACATTGGTCACACCAATCCATCAAGATTTGTAGTAGTCCCACAAAAACCGCTATAGAAATACCATACATCCCGTTGATGATCAAACAATGGTATGTAAATCCAATAACAAATCAAAAATTCATCGATGCCAAACCATCATAAGAATATAGAAACCAAATGACTAGAATTGCTACACATTGTCCCCTAATTGACGGTAGATTTTGAAAATTATGGACTATAAATTCGGTACATGTATTATAGTCCATCAAATATGGTACCAATGAACATCTAACAATGGCCAAGTCTTGTTAGACTCCAAGATCACCAGGGATCAAACATTTCATGAGCATTTCCATTCATAGGTTTCAATATGCTTTAGTGCATGTTTTAATACTATTGATGAAATTATGCTACAAAGGCAAAGGGAACAAATGGAAACTCACAAGATGGCAAACACATACAAGAATCAAGTCTATTCATTATAGAAAAACCTTAGTAAAACCAAACCATCACAAAAGACAGATAATTAAACACAATTAAAATCATCACCTGAATCAAAACCCAGTGGCGAAATCCCATCAGCAGCCTGAGTAACCAAAGAACCATTAGCCTTAGACCTAGTTCCATTTCCTAGATACCCATCTCCCCTCTCAGACACGCTCACATCTAAAGAACCTCTTCTCCTAGACCTTAATTTCCTAAACCACTTACCAAATGCCGCTCCGGTAGTCATGCACTCAATTCCCCTGCGGCAATTTTTCTCCTTTCTCTGTCTCCTTCTCTCAAACGACATTGTCGCCCTTTTTGAAAATTTTGATCTGGGGTGTTGATTTTTTATTGAAATAGAGAGAAACAATGCTCGATTTCGTTATTTGAGTGAAAAGAGAATCTGGGGTTTTGTTGGTGACATAAAGAGGAAGAGACAAAGGATCATAAATGGGATGAATCGAGAATCATTAATTGGTGCAGCAAAATGTTATCCTTTTGTGGGTTTTCGGTGTGGTGTGGATTACTGAATGTTGCAGAGAGGGAGAGAGGAATTGAATGTTGTTGGGATGAGGAAGAGAGAGAGAGAGGGAGATTATAGAGTGGAGTTTGCATGCCTTTGCACAATTCAAATGGTGGAGGGGAAATTTCAGGTGGGATTGTTCTGCTTTGATGCGTGTCTCCTTTCCCAATGTCTCTTCAAATTGAAATGATGAAGCAGAAAACACACATGAAATGATGCAAGCGAGTTGCATAGATTCCTTTTCCTTTTCTTTTGATTTTCGACAATTCTGGTTTATGGCTGCCGTTGTTGTTAGACGATGATTCATGATCACTAATTCTATGGTAATCAATATCTGGTGGAAACCTAAAAATTCCCTGCCCAAAAAAAATAGTATATATATTCTGCAGGGTGGGTTTGGTGCTCACGGAGAAGTGGCAAGAAGTTTAAATTTATAAAATTTTAAAGGGCTGAATTGTTAATATACATGTATATATATTTATCATGTTGGGCTGGTAGATAAGTTGAGAACTCAAGTTCGAGTTTGAGTCTCGTCTTAGACGGAGCAAATCATATTGAAAAGGTTTTATCTTAAAGGAATTTCAACGACTCAATTTGAAATAGTCGTAGCAAAACTCCGAAAGTCGGATAGTGAACTAAATCCAAGAATAAAAAATATATATATATTTTATCTCCCTTTCCAGGAAAAAAAATTATGAAACAAAATGTGAAATAAAAATTCTCAACTTTAAATTGTGAATTGACAGACGTTCTTAATGTTTTCAAAGACAACAAAATCATTGGGAATATTTATGATCTAATCACAAATTCATGGTTAAAGTTTTATGTTAACATTTAAATAGTTTTGTAATTACACCTTTGTAGGACAAAGAGTGACATGAAATATTAAAAATATGAAATGTTCTTGTCTTTTAAGGAAATGAAAGTTTGAAGAAAACTACTGTAATATACTCTGAATATTTTTACTTTAGAAAACTACTGCAGTCCTCTCTCTCTCTCTCTCAACACGATTAAGCCTTAAGTCTCCTGCTCAAAGAACAGTGTTGTTATTGTTGAAACTGCTCCTGCGAAGGGTTTGCCTTTGCCATGGCTTCGAAAGCAGAGACGCATCATTCGTAGGAGAGTGCTCCTCTGGATTCTCCAGCATCGCCCATCCGAGTGTAGCTGATGTAGACGTAGGCTGCAGACTGAGCGGTGGGCTTGATTCATTTGCTTATGCTATGGAGCGTTTTTTTTTTTTTTTTTTTTTATTTAAATCATATAATAATTAGTTTAATTTAAATTATTATCGAATCTATTTAAAAAAAATTAAATATAATTTTTTATATTCTTAAAATATAAATTTAAATCAAATATTCCTCTTTACTAAACCAGCTACCCATTGACATTAGCGTTTCATTTTCCTCAGTTGAGGAAGACGGTGAAGTAAAGGACCTGCGCTAAATGTATTTGTTTAATAAATAATAATTAAAATTATAAATCCAATATATTTTAATTACTGAAGTTTTTATCTTAAAATTGAGGTATTTTCATGCCCCGGAAAGAGGAAAAGAAGTACTGACGGGAATTTGTGCAAATAATGACTATTTGAATTCAATACCTACATATTTAATATTGCATTTCTTCATTTATGCTTATAAAAGCTTTTCATGTCTCATAAATAAATAAATTAATTACCTAATAAAAAGGTAGAAAATTTTGAAGTAGTAATTTTCTTTTTTTTTTTTTCCTGCTATTACATATCTAATCAAAAAAATAAATTTTTTATTTTGTTATTATAGAAAATACAAAAAATATTTTTCAGCCTTTAGGGTAATCTATAAATAATAGCAAATTGTAGGTAATGTTCAGCAAGGCAAAATCTTCAAAGTATGTCCATCTTAGAAACTTAAAAGCGTAAGCTAATGGGAAAATGATGATATTTAGATCCCCTCTTCTATCTATTCATAAGAAATCATATTATTTTTTCTGACTAAAATAAATTTTATATATATTAAGACTGATTATGATACTAAACTTAAATAAAATATTTTCGTTTCGCATTCAATTATAATACTTTTCAAAGTCATAAACATTGTTTCTATGAAAAATTAATTCAAAAACAATATGTCGGAACTTAAATTGAAGTGTATGTCTACAAAATTATAATTATAAATATAATTTTTTTAGATAAATTCATAAATATAAAGCACAAAATGTGTTAATCCATATTTCTACCGACATGCTTAATGGACATGATATAGGATTTTTCATGAAAATATACGCTCAACCCAGATTTAAACAAGAATCTTTTATCATTCGGGTGTCTATATAAGAACATAACCATGTGATTTTGACTCTATTTGTACTATTGAGTAAATTTGTTATCTATTAAAAGCATGCTAAGATTTATTTATTTATTACTAAATATCTTGATTTATTAAATTTATTGAGAAGATAATGAGACAATAATGCATAATATATTGATATGTGTTATGTAATATATGATTTATATTTGTATTAGATGATCCACAAAAAAAAATTAAACTAATTCTATCATGTTATCCTATATTTATGATCTACACATATATATGTTTAACATGTAAACATTATATTAATTAATTTCGGCATAATATTAAAATATATTTCAAAATTATGTCATACTTGAAGAATTTTTTTTTTGAAAATGCGATTCCCCCCCCCCCTCCATCCAACAACCCCCCCCCTCCCCCCCCTGCCCATTTTTAGGCCCGCTTGAATCATAAGGCCGACACCATATGCCATAATTTTAGATCCCACGATTCAATATTACTATATTTAATTAAATACAATATAATTATTTACATATGTACATACATACATATACATATATATATATATATATATATATGTAAGCACTTCACTGAAGCAATTCCATGTAGAGATTTCTTTTGTTATGTTATCAATGGAAAATTTGATGGTAAGAAAACATTCTTAGAAGAAATTCATTATAAAAGTTTAATTAGTAACTTTACATCTAAAAAACCTGGAATAATAAAATTTAAATAACAATTTATATTAATCTTATTAAGTAAATTAAAAGTCTTATCTATTAAAATTTTGAAAAGAAATAACCAAATTACCATTAACAAAATTAACATTATCCCTCCAAAAATAAATGACCCTTTTTCAAATATATAGGGAGAGAGAGAATGCAAGCTTATGATTGATTAAAAAAATACTATATGTTAGATAAATTCAAGTTTTTTTTTTTTTTTTTTTTTTTTTGGTACACACAATTCAACTTTGCTTCTATGTCACTATTTTAATAATACATTTATGAAAATCTAAACATGTCTCAAATCTTAATTTTCCCTTTTCTGAAGTGTAAGTGTGACTGAGCTTTATAGTTATGAAAAATATTGTTGACTAAAATTATACATTAATGATATTAATAAATATCATGTCATATTAAAAAAGCTACGAATCTTAAAAAGAATATTAAATCAGTAATTTGAACACAAAGAAGTTTCAAGTAATATATTTAATTTTTTAAAATTAATATATCTTTTTCATGGTTAAAAATAAGCTTTTAGAATTCTGAATTAAATTAATTCATATTTTAATGTTAACATTATACTATTTCCAAGAAAAGCCTTTATTTTTAAGAAACAAAATCCTAGTTATGATATTAAAGATATAAATATTTTTATTTTGTATTATTTTAAAATTATTTTTGGTAAAAAGTTTTGACCATTCATCTTATTTTATTTAGATGCCATCTAACTACTATACTTTGCATTTAAACTATTTTCTTTTAAGAGAGATTGATTGTACCATATAAGTTCGATCAGCAAATCTTTTAAATTAAAAATAATTTTAATTTATTACATGAATAATATGTCAGTACAATACTTTATTTTTAAATTATTTTTAATAAAACTGATTAATTGTCCTATATCGACCTATTAAACTCTTTAAATTAAAAATAATTTATTATTATATAATAATTATCATGTTAGTATCATACTTCATTTTTAAATTATTTTCTTTTAAGAGAGATCAGTGGATAATTTTTTGATCGGTGAATTCTTTAAATTAAAAGTAAATTTATAAATTTCAAAAATAAAATTATTTATATTTTTAAAATATTTTGCTATTAATAGACCTTTTTAACTTTCTCTGACCTGCTCCGTACAAGTGTCAATGGTGTTGTTCCTCTTTTTTGAAATGCACAGAGACTGAGACGCTCACTCCCGCAATCCCTCTCTCTCTCTCTTCTGCTTCTTCTTCTCTCTCCGCCAACAAAATCGATACTCAAGACGAACCCCCAAAGTAGGGTTTTAGAGATAGGGGGAGAGGATTTTGAAGAGCAGATTTCTTCAGGTGCAGAGCAACTTTCTCGATCCTTTTGGTGATTCTCTTTCTCTCTCTCTCTGTGTCGTCTGAATATGTCTATTGGACAATGTTGTGCAAATGCATTTCTATTATTTTGAAGTTATGGTCGATTTTATTTTTCTTTTTGTATCAAACATTTTCCTTTTTAGGGTTTTTGTTTGAGTGAAATCGCTGAAATGGAGTGAATGTGTTCTTTTCCTCTTCTTTGGCTTTAGCCTAATGATCATTGTTTGATTTGTGTTAAACTCATGCAGTTCTTTTTGTTGCTGCTTAGGTTTTAGTGTGGAGAGTTTGTGACTATTGTTCTACTTAGTTTGTTGTTGCTTTACTGGTTAGAGTTTAGTGTTGGGAGACTGTTGCTAATTAGAATTCGGGGTCCCTTTTTTTGGGTATATTATATATTTTTTAAAAAATCATTTTGTAGGTATTTTGGTGATTTTTAAATTATTTGTTGTTTCTTTCTTTTCATGTTTTTTTTTTTTTTTTTTTTTTTTTTTTTTTTTTTTTGACTTTGTGTTATTTTTGATCATTTTGCAGTTGCATTGGTGATTAGGTTTTGGCTTTGGGATAAACTCATGCTATATATTTATCCAATGCTGTTTATTTCTTTTGATGGGATTGAATTGCTGTTTAGATTCTAGGTTTTGCTTCATGTACATGTTTGGCTGTCTGGAATTGGGATTACAACCCCATGTTGGGTCGGTATCTTGGATTTGCTTCTGATCACTTTTTACTTCTTTCATCTGTAGATTTTGCTAAGATGGTGGGGTACAAGGACATGGACATTGATTCGAGGATGAACAGTGACAGTGAAGAGTCAAATGGCTTTGATATGGACATTGATGATGGTGCTTTAACCTCAATCCATGATATGGGAGAAGTGTATCTGAAGGACTTTTGCAGGAAGGCTTCAGCCTTATTCTTCAAGCAATACGGTCTGATAAGTCATCAGATCAATTCTTATAATGACTTCACGAGGCATGGTGTTCAGAAGTTGTTTGATTCTATAGGGGAGATCAAAGTGGATTCAGGGTATGATCCATCCAAGAAGGGGGATGGTGAATGGAGGTTTGCTACCCTGAAGTTTGGGAAAGTTCAGCTTGAGCGCCCAAAGTTTTGGGGCAGTGAGAAATCTCAGATAGATGAGTTTTTGCCTAGGCATGCCCGCCTCCAAAATATGACATATTCATCACAGATGAAGGTTGAAGTTGATCTTCAGGTGATCCCCATTTCCTTTTGCTAAAATTTTCCAAAGCTTGACATTATTTTCATAGAGTAAAGTTGAAGTTCATCATTGTAGTTATTGATGCCATGTCCTTTTATTATCTATTAGGTTTATACTCAGATGCGTGTAAGGAGTGACAAATTCAAAACTGGAAAACAAGAGCATATTGAAAAAGAGGTTGTGCATGAGGAAAAGAGAGAGGTGCTTATTGGGAGGATTCCTGTGATGGTGAATTCTGATCTGTGCTGGATGAGTGAAGTTGAGAAAGGTGATTGTGATTTTGATCTTGGCGGTTATTTCATAATAAAAGGTGCTGAGAAGGTGAGTTTTAGATTCTTCCAAAACTATGAGATCTTCATTCTATTTTAACATTTTATTCCTGCATGTCCAAATGGTTCAATTATAAATTTCAATCTTTTCTTAGAATTTTATTTTTATTTTTTATTTTAAGTAAGGTAGAAGTTTGTGTTTATGAGACTCTTCTATTCTTTTGTTAAATTTATTCCAATTTATTAGATGGAATTGGGATGTACCTTACCACCAATTCAAGGAATGTCCCCTTTTATTTCATGACTGCATGGCTCAAAGTCCGGGTCCTTAGTGTTATTGTTCCATTTAGCCACCTTGACTTGATTCTGTTGGCCTTTTGGAACCCCTCTTTTTCCCTTTTTGGAAAAAACTGCCGTTTTGTTGGGCCGGGGGGCCTGGGCTTTTTACTTGTAGTTGACCCCTACTGTTTATATGTGACTGAAATTGAAATGACCCTTGGGCTTTTTACTTGTAGTTGACTTTGGTTACATCTATTGTGGTTACATTATCTTTATCCTGAGAGAAGAGTGGCTGATGGCTTTATTATGTCATATAGTTTGTGAAGGGTGGTTGAATAGATTGACTGTAAATTGTAATTTTGCCAATAATAAACTTCTTGTTGAACCCATAAGTGATTCGTGAGCCTTGATGATACCTTTTCTTTTAACGTATTAAGAAATACTGTCAGTTTGCTTGGTCAGTGAGCCTGGAGTTTTTGTCTTATGGTTTAGCAAGCTCAGTTGATTAAAATTCTTATTGCAGGTTTAATCCATTCTGTAATTGATAATGCTACCACATCCTGCAGGGGTCTTTTGTGATGTGATTGTTTGGCTGTTTTAATTTTCAGTCCAATTATTCTGTGAACAACCCATCAGCAGTGCTTGTGATTTGGTAGCTTCCTGTTGTTTGATGGAATTTCTACAAACAATTTCAGTAGATATGCATTTTTTATTTTTATTATTATTTTTAATTCTTTGGTCTCCGTATATTACAGGCATAATACAAAGCTTCATAGTTTCACACTCTCAGCATTAAAATCCTGTATGGTTGGGGACAAATACGTTGAGCCAATAATGACTGCTTTCTTCTTTCTTTACCCATTTATATTGTTCTGATGTCAGGAGATACTTCTTGGTTATTACATTTCATCCAAGTTCAGACTCTAATGTAAGCCCAAGTAATTTCTGACACATTTAACTTGTGTTACCTGCAGACATTTATAGCACAAGAACAGCTTTGCTTGAGGAGACTTTGGGTTTCTGATAGCCCAACTTGGGCAGTCCAATACAGGTCGACATGGAAGAGGAGAAGAGTATATATCAAATTGTCAGAAACTCCAACAATGGAAGACATAAGAGGGGGAGAAAAAGTCCTTACAGTATATTTCTTGACTGAGGTTCCCATCTGGATCATGTTCTTTGCTCTTGGTGTTTCATCAGACAAAGAGGTTGTGGACCTAATTGATTGTGATACTGAAGATGGAAGAATTGTAAATATACTGCTTGCATCCATTCATGATGCTGATGAAAAATGTGATGGCTTTCGTAAAGGGGGAAAAGCTCTTGCTTATGTGGATAAGGTTTTCAAAAATTGCAAGTTCCCAATTGTTGAATCTCTAATGGATTGCATTAGCAACCATCTCTTTCCTGGACTTCATGGCATCAAACAAAAAGCTCGGTATCTTGGGTATATGGTGAAGTGTCTTCTACTGGCCTACACTGGTAGGAGGAAATGTGAGAATAGGGATGATTTCAGAAATAAGAGATTAGATTTGGCAGCTGAGCTGCTGGAGAGAGAGCTGCGAGTGCAGCTTAAACATGCTGAGAGGCGCATGATCAAGGCCATGCAAAGGGATTTGTATGGTGATCGTCAACTGCACCCCATTGAGCACTACCTGGATGCATCCATAATAACCAATGGTCTTTCCAGGGCATTCTCTACTGGTGCCTGGTGTCATCCTTTCAAGAGAATGGAGAGGGTGTCCGGTGTTGTGGCAACACTGAGGCGAACAAATCCATTGCAGACAACAGCTGATCTGAGAAAAACCCGCCAGCAGGTTCAGTACACAGGAAAGGTTGGAGATGCAAGATACCCGTAAGTATTTATTCCTTTCCCGTTTTTAATTCTCTTGAAATTTTCATGTCTTTTGGCTATGTTCTTAATTGTTCTTTAAATGATGAGCAGAAGGTAACATTTGTTAAAAAAATTTCATTGCGATTGTTCCTATTCCTATTGAAGACAAGTAGGGACAGCAAAATTCGGGGAAAGGGAACTCTGAATAACTAGGCCTGGACCGAGAGAAACATTAAAGAAGCCAGAAGCAGGACGCAACATAAATTTCCTAGTGCTTTCATGTGTAAAAAATATAAAAATGTGATTTTGTCTTGTCTAGGCAGAGCTTGATGCATGCTCTGGCCCACAAGAAGGCAACTGTTCTAGCAGTTTTCTTGCTTTCTGTCTTCTGTATCATGGTAGCACCTCTTTGGAGAGACTGGGCTTTGGTGATATGGAGCAGGTTGCCCCATTTTAACTAAAGTGCCTCTTTCTGTGGCTTGTCACTATAAGAAAATGCTTGTAAGTGAGTTTAATGCTGTAGAGATATAACCTTTCCTATATTTTGCACTGCAGACTCGTGATTTTTATTGGCATTTTCTTATTTCATGTATGATTTTTTCTTCTGCTTCTGTTTATTACTTAAAAAAAAAATAGTGTAGCTTTTTGTTTGCATCATCCATTACTTGCCTGTTTGTTGTTCCGATTACATTTAACCAATTTAATCTATTATTTTTTAAATTACAATCTTGGTCCTTTCGGAATTAACCTGCACTGTGGATCATGTGATAACATACACGTGTCTTCTATTATTCTTTTGGGGGGGGGGAGGGGGAACAACATGCTTGATGCTGTGGCTAGAGTTTTTTAAGACTCTAGCAACATTTGTATGACTTTTGGTGATATGTGCTGAAATGCTGCTAAAAAGTAATTTAACTTACACATCTTAATTTGTTTTCTTAAAATCCCCCCCCCCCAAAGGCTTGCCCTCTGATGTATGTCATGACAATGGATTTGTTCCATGCATGAAGTATTCTTTTAAAACTTTTGTACTTTTCACTTTGGCTGAGACTGTTTCTTTTTCTGCTTGAAAACATGGCACTTCTTGAGGAGCATGGCATTAGATTTTCAAGTTCTATTCAATTATATTCAATGAGTTTTGGAAAATATTGTCAGAATCTATTTGTATAGACATTGAGGGATTCACTGTCTGGCGAATGAATGTGAGATTGAAGATGATGAGTCCACAGTGCATGCTTCTCGATATTAGTATGTTAGGCTCCATTTGTTTGAGGAAAATGAAGGCTCAGAAAATATTTTGCAAATTTTCTCATGTTTGGACGCAAAGGAAAATTGTCAAAGGAATGTAATATGAAGTCAAGTGGAAAAAAGGCCCATCCTTACGAAAAACAAGTTTTGCTTTTGAGAAGGGAAAGTCATTCAAAGGAGGGGAAAGCTGGGCTTCCGTAACTCCTCTGATGTTCTAAAGCTGGCCCTTTTTATTTACTTATCTTGATCTCACTCCAAATTATCATTACCTGACAATGGTGTCAAAGTGATAAATGACTTGGAGTGAAAGCCCAATCTCCTACATCCTTAACATTTTCTGCAAAATATCCAAATGCTAACCATGACATTAAAGAAAAGGGAATGGAAGAAAGAGATAGGGAGAAGACCAGCTGATTGCTGCCTTTGTATTTTCATCTAATGACTGATCCATTGTGTTGTATGACTTGATTTTGTCTTCCGTGCTTGATTGTTGCACAGTTCCAAGCTTGAACATTTCTTTCTATTTTCTCTGCATCTAACATGCCAGTGACACACACACACACACACACACACACACACATATATGTATAAAATATGCCTTTTTAATTGAATAGTTTAAACACAGTTACTCTTCTTGGCTTAATTTAAATTTCCATCACGTAATTAGTATCTTGTGAGATCAATTTATTAAAGTTGAGAACCAAAAAAGTGCAACCTTCTACGTGGATGCAGGTATTTTTTTTTCCCTGTTCTGCGCACCAAGCAACATTAAATAATTTTCTGTGTTCTGGTTCAAACAATAGAAAATTGGTTCCTTTCCTAGAAAATGTTTACTCAAGAAAAAGTTTTTCTAAGATGGGAGGTTTTCTATGAAACAAAGGACCTTATTTTAGGTTTATTTGTCAATGATGTTGAATGTTAATATTGAAAGAATTGGGTTGTCTGTTCAATATTTCTGAGCAGGAAATGTTCGAAGACAATCATTTTATTTTCTAATGAAATTTGTGGGATGTAGGCACCCTTCGCACTGGGGAAGACTTTGCTTTCTCTCTACACCAGATGGTGAAAACTGTGGGCTTGTAAAAAATCTGGCAATCACTGGTCTTGTAACCACAAACATGTTGGAACCCCTGGTAGAAAAATTGCTCGAGTGTGGAATGGAGAATCTTGTTGATGACACCTCCACTTCTCTGCATGGAAAGGATAAAATTTTTCTTGATGGAACGTGGGTTGGGGTTTGTAATGATGCCCTTTCATTTGTCGAAGAGCTAAAAAGCAAGCGACGCAGAAAGCAATTACCACACCAGGTTCCTCTCTCTCTCTCACAGTCTCACAATCCACTGTGCGTCTTCTACAAAGATATTGATAGTTATTTTCACCATTCACTGAAGTATCTCTCATAATCTAAGCAGACTTTGGATGACAATATTTTCTCAGATTAATTTTAGGTGCTATATATGTTAGTTAAGGAGCTGAATTCATATGAATTTCAGTAGTTTTACTGCAATATTATGTATGTAAGGTGTACTGATTTGCTTGGATTGGTTTAGAAGAGAATGGCAATGTGAAGGTTGGGAAATTGAGTAATGAGGAAATATGAGGAAGGACTATCTCAATCAATGTCATGGTTGGTGTTGGTGGTGCGGTAAAAGGGCCTTGGTTGTTGGTGCAGTAGAAGTTGGTGGAGGTTATGGATGGTGTGATAGGGTGTTTGCAACCATTGGCACCATTTTGGTGATGCTGTGGCTCAGTAGAAAGGGTCTTATCATCCCCTAACAAGAATGACCTCTTATTAAGGGTGAGCAGTATTTGGTTAAAATCGAAAAAACCATTTTCTCCAAACTTCTTTTTACATTTCGGGTGGTTTATTCTGTTTTTAGTTTTGGTTTTGGATAAAACCGAAATTTAATCTGGTTTATTTGGGTGGTCATTGGTTGTGATAATTTTTATTTTGATCAAACCAAATTAACCAAATTACTTAAAAATATATATACTTTTCAGATTATTTTTATTTATATAAATATTAACATAATATTATAAATCAAAAGTTAAAAGAGAAAAATATTTTAGAGTATGTTTTATTGAAGGATGATGTAATGTTTGTTACTTTTTTGTTTCATGAACTATTAGTAGAGTAGTTGATTTAGTTTAGAAATTTTATACTTTGTTATTTTATTATTATTATTATTATTATTATTATTATTATTTTGGAAATTTGAATTTTCAAATTTTCAAATTGACATTTGGTGAATTAAAATTATAAGTGAAATTCGAACTTTAAAATTATAGCTTATAGGCGCCTGTAGATGTGAATAATATATATTACATTTACATAGGCGGAAGTATGATATATTGCTACTTAAAAGTTTCTTATAGAGATTTTAATAATTATGTCAATTTGATTAATAAAATCAAATTAATTGACTAATTTGGTCAAATCAAATTATTGGTTTTTGATCTATCAGTTTAAGTTATGGTTTACAAGAATTGTACGAATGAATTAAACCAATTATTTTGATTTGTTCAATTCGATTACGGTTTGATCGAATGCTCACCCTTATCTCTGATCCAACAAATCCTTTTTCTTGCCTACAATCTGATGCCGCTTCCTGCCCTCAACCCCCCCTCCAAAAAGAGAAAGGGGGAAAATATAAGGGATCAAAGGCAGAAGTTCTTCCTTTACTGTAAAATGATGTCGTTTAAGGCCAAAGCTCATTGTTAGAAATGCACTAAGAAGTGAAGAGAGAGCAAACTCTCTCACCATGTATAAAAGAATACATCGGCAAGTGGTTTACTGTCTCAGATATTCTTTGCAAAGAGGGAATTTGTCAATTAACGCCACTGCTCTTTACAAATTATCTTTCTCAAAAACATACTCGACAATATAATTCTTAAATTTTGTTCAAACTTGATTCATAGTTTGACTTTCTTTAACTAGACATAGTTTTTTTGGGCTCACTTAGGGCTTGTTTGGCAAAAGTTATTTTGAATGGATTATAAACTTTTATATCTTATTTTCAAAATATGTTGTTAAAGTATTTTGATAAAATAAGATCAACCAGTTTATAGATATTTTATGAATGTGAACTTATAAGTTGTTGTTGTGTTTGGTAACAATGAGTTCTTATAAATTGTTTTTAGTGTTGAAATGACTAAAAAGAACATTGTGCTATTAAATCGTGTAAGTAGCTATTTATTGATATGGAAAGAGTAAATGCAGGATAATGAAATACTATTGAGTACAATTTAGTTAGTTTATAGGTCAAAATAAAAAACCTTATAAGTCGCATAGGGAAAAAAAGGGCTAGGCTGGGTTTTTTTATAAGAGCTTATAAGATCTAAACCTCTTATTTTTAGAGTTTATAATCTTTTTTAGAAAAAAAAAAAATTTACCAAACAAATTTTATGAGGTTATAAGTTTTCAAATATCTTATAAGATGTTTTATAGAGTTTATAAGCTTATCCAAACACCCTCTTAGAAATTGATGAGATTTTCTTCCTTAGTATGATTTTTGTGCACATAAACCCTGCATCCCTTTGTGAACTTGTACTGTTATTTGAGCATTTGTGTGTCGTTCACCATCTTCATCTGCTGTTTGATCCTGTTTTCACTTAAGTTGTCCTTTTGTTCTGGCAGTTGATGAATGAGTATTTAGCGTAGACAATTTTGGTGACAATCATTTTTGTTTTGTTTTGTTTTTGTTTTTGTTTTTGTTTTTGTTTTTGTTTTTGTTTTGTTTTTGTTTTGTTTTTTTAACTGCAGATGGAGATTAAAAGAGATGAACAGCAAGGTGAAGTACGCATATTTTCTGATGCTGGGAGGATCCTCCGTCCTCTTCTGGTTGTGGAGAACTTGGGAAAAGTTAAGTCATTCAAAGGGGGGGACTTTACATTCCAAAATCTTTTGGACAAGGGAATAGTGGAGCTTATTGGTGTGGAAGAAGAAGAGGATTGTTGTATTGCATGGGGTATTGCATACCTTTTGAAGGGAGGGGAGAAAAGCCCTGCAAAATACACTCACTGTGAACTGGACATGTCGTTTTTATTGGGTTTAAGCTGTGGAATTATCCCTTATGCAAATCATGATCATGCAAGGAGGGTACTTTACCAGTCAGAGAAGCACTCTCAGCAGGCCATTGGTTATTCCACAACAAACCCCAACATCAGAGTGGATACTCTTTCTCTCCAGTTATACTATCCTCAGAGACCACTTTTTCGGACTGTTATTGCTGATTGTCTTGGGAAAACGGGATGTCCTGTAGGTCATAATGGAATTTTGCCCAAACCAGAGTACTTCAATGGGCAAAATGCTATTGTAGCTGTCAATGTGCATTTGGGTTACAATCAGGAGGATTCCTTGGTCATGAATCGTGCTTCTTTAGAGCGTGGCATGTTTCGAACAGAGCACATTAGGAGCTATAAGGCTGATGTGGACAATAAAGAGTTGCTGGAGAAGAGAAGGAAACCTGATGATATGGTAAATTTTGGGAAGATACAGTCTAAAATAGGACGGGTTGACTGCCTGGATGATGATGGTTTCCCATTTGTTGGAGCTAACTTGCAGAGTGGTGATATAGTGATTGGGAGGTGTGCTGAATCTGGGGCTGATCACAGTATAAAGCTGAAACACACTGAAAGTGGTTCAGTTCAAAAGGTTGTTTTATCAGCAAATGATGAGGGGAAAAACTTTGCTGTGGTATCACTTAGGCAGGTAAAATTATCTTGCTTTTTTTTTTGGGGTTACAAAATTATCTTGCTTTTGCTGTTATCTTATTATGTATGTGGATGTAGGGGCAAATCATTCTTTTAATCAAGAGTTAGATTAACTGAGAAGAGAACAGATACTGTCTGATGAAGCAAATAGGGGCCTGAATTGGAATGCTAATAACTTAAATCTGGTCAACTATCTGTGGATTCTTAGGATTAAATGATTTGTTTAGTGGATGATGAATTGATTAAAATGCTTAGACATATCTATCAGAGTTGCAAACTTCATTTGTCAAACATGATTTTCTGGCTGCAGGTTCGCTCTCCATGCCTTGGGGATAAGTTCTCCAGCATGCATGGCCAGAAGGGTGTGCTGGGGTTCCTCGAATCACAGGAAAATTTTCCCTTCACAATACAGGGTATAGTCCCTGATATTGTGATAAATCCGCATGCTTTCCCCTCAAGACAAACCCCAGGCCAACTTTTGGAGGCTGCTTTGGGAAAAGGAATTGCATGCGGTGGTTCCTTAAAATATGCAACTCCCTTCTCTACACTCTCTGTTGAAGCTCTTACCGAGCAGCTTCATAGGTAAATCATTACTTAAATTAAATTGCTCCTGAAGGCATCCATCATGCCATTGAGCCCATGTTTAAGAATAATCTACTTGTTCTCTTTTTAATTATGACAGGGCTGGTTATTCAAGATGGGGCAGTGAGAGAGTTTATAATGGTCGAACCGGTGAAATGGTACGCTCCCTCATTTTTATGGGTCCAACATTCTATCAGCGGCTGAATCATATGGCAGAAGATAAAGTGAAATTTCGCAACACTGGGCCAGTCCATCCGCTCACTCGGCAGCCAGTGCAAGATCGAAAGAGATTTGGAGGAATCAAGTTTGGTGAGATGGAGCGCGATTGTCTCATTGCCCATGGTGCTGCTGCCAACTTACATGAACGCCTCTTTACACTCAGTGATTCATCTCAAATGCACATCTGTCAGCGGTGCAAGAATATTGCGAATGTGATCCAACGGGCTGTTCCTGGTGGTAAGAAGATCAGGGGTCCTTACTGCCGATTTTGTGAGTCAACAGATGACATTGTCAAGGTAAATGTGCCTTATGGGGCGAAGTTGCTGTGCCAGGAGCTCTTCAGTATGGGGATATCTTTGAAGTTTGAGACAAGGCTTTGTTGAGGTAATGAGGACCCCGTCCCAACTCTTTCTGACAGTTATTTCTGTAGATATTTAGGATGATTATGAATGTCTTGCAATTGGATGGTCTCTATTTAGCACGGACTAAGGCTAAGGATGATCCTTTCATTTTGCTCTGGCTTAGGGTTGCCATAGTGTTGATGAGAATGGTACTTGTGTATGGCATACAACTGATGCGGTAGTAAATTCTCAAGGCCCAACCTATCAATAGAAATCAGAGGATACTCGGTTTCTTTCTGTCCTGCTTTTGTTGGCTTCCTGTGTTTCCACAGGCGAGCTTGCTCTCTGAGCCTCTTTGCGCCTAAACCTAGCAGTGACTGAAAACCAAGAGAGTGCTCTTGGAATCCAAACAGTTATACTGAATGTGAGTTTCATGTGTTTCTTTGTCCTTCCGGAATAATCTTCATCAGAGAAATGGTCACTTGAAGCCTCTATGTTTACAGTGGTAAATCTTTTGAAATCATTAGGGTTAGTTCTTCTGAAGTTGGATTTTCTAAGAAGAGCTGATCTCTGGATGGAAAAACAACTTCTAAATTGGCAGGAAGACTTTTTTCTTCCTGGAATTTGGTTTTTTATTTATTTTTTATTTTTCTTTGTTGAAGGGTCCTGTTGATAATTATTATTATTGTCCCCTCAGATCAGAAGTTTGTATACGTAAAGGGAAAAGAAAGTATGAAGCTACATCGATTTCAGAAAATTTTAATATAAAGTCCCCTTTTTTAAAATCTTAATTCCAAAAATTAGAGGGGAAAAAAAAAAAATTTAGACGCGTGACCAAAAAAGAATAAACCCCTTTGTAAAATTATATGAGGTTGCAGAAACATCAATCTTCTCAAAATTAAAACCCCCCCGCCCCTTCTATAGAGGGATGTTTTAGCTCTAGGTGACACTTCAGATTGTCGTAAGATTTTTTTTTTGGGTTATGGTAGCACGTCTTATCAAAATCAAGCACTTTTCTGTCCGAATTTTCGATCAATGGAGGGTACGGAGTGTTGATTTAATAGAAAAAATATTAAATTATTTAATCAAGATTTGAATTTAAATTTTAAAAATAAAAAAAATTATATTAAAAGTATTCATTTTTAAAAAGGATTCAACAGATGACTCGAATCTGGAATAAAAATATAGTTTGAGATACCATTGGTTAAGCAAAACCAAAAAAAGAAAAAGTTTACATTTTCAAATGCTAAGACGCAACCTTATTAAAGGTTAATAATTTCTGAATTTAATTTCTTTTGAACTATTTGGATGCAGGCTTTTTATAGAAATATTATTATTTTTATTTAAAATTAATTAAATAGGGTTATTATTTTTACAAATTAGTGATGTCGCAACCTGGGTTATTTTTTTTTATTTTACAAATTAGTGATGTCACGATTTCAGATCGCGATATTCACTGTTCATAACTATTTATTTTTTTAAAATTTGTTGATGTCGTGATCAAGGATCGTGACACACCAATGTCGCGGTCCTGTATTGTGACATCCGTATGATCCTCTCCAAATGCTTTCTTTGAACTCTAGAAAGGGGACAAAAGAAAAGACATCCAACATTTTTTTTTCTTTTTCTTCAGTGCAGGACTCCTTGAAAATGGTCGACAATTCCCCTCAGGGCTCCTTGGAACCAAAAAGGTACTTTTTGTGGGACCTTTTTGGTTCCTACAATGAATTCCCTATAGGACTCTTTGAACCAAACAGTTATTTATTTATTTTTACTTATTTATTTAACATTTGCCGACACTTTTTTGTTTATCGTAGGTCTCTTTGGAAAAGGTGAAATCTTGTTCGGATAAAATTAATGTCAAAACAAATAATAAAAATGACCTTACAAACCTGAAAAGATGCAAAATGTGTTGGAATAGGTGCATGAGAATAGATATCGCAGATGACATTAATATCACGATCTCTGATTATGACATCAATTTTATTTTTTTTTAAAGATATATTATGAATAATAGATATCGTAATCCCGATATCACTATTTAAAAAATTGATATTATTTAAATAATTTAAAATAAAAAATACATTATTATGATAAAAAACCCATTTGGATGCTATCGTTCTCTAGAGTCATTCGGAACAAGTAAGTATCAGCGAACCTTATTTCGCCCAGGCCCGGGGCAGCAAGAGATTTTGTGATGACTGCATCTCTCCCACCTGCCTTCTTCAACGATTTTGTGGCAGAGAACATTCCGCCAGGCATCTCCCCACCCTACCCTATCACATCGTTCTCTTTATCTAAGGCTCCATATATTTTTAATTTGAAAGCAAATAATATAATTAAAATATAATAGTTGTCTATGTCTTTTCCATGTGATAATTTAGAATGAATATCTGTAATTTAAATATTTTTCAGAACATAAATAATAATAATAATAATAATAATAATAATAATAATAAAATGACAAATAAAAACGCAAATACATATTTTAATAATTTTTTTGGGACGCGACGTTACTCGAGACTTATAATACATGATACACAAAAATTTCTTAACACTATCTGTTCTTCATTTTTAAAATGTTCCAACACACTAAATTAATTAATATTTATACAAAAATCCTTATATTTTTATATTTACATATTTTTCATATTTAATAAATTATTTATTTTATAATTAATAATTATTATAAAATATAATGATTTTATTATTTTCATAATTTTTTTTAATATATCCGTTTCGTTTTGCTCGCCGAACGTTGCAGAAACAGAGGCAAACCAAGAAGACCGTGGAAACTCGAAAGCAGGTTATGAGATTTTGGGCTTTTTAACAAAATAATTTTTTTATTCAAAATTAAATAAATAAAATTATTTTTTTTTTTTAACTAGTGATGTCGCGATCTCTAACCGCGACATTTACTATTCATAACAAACTAAAAAAAAATAAATTTGATATCGCGGTCTAGACTGCGACATCCATGTCATTTTTAAGAATTGCGACATTGTCATGTTCGTCTGTCAATTCACCCTGACACTTGTCTTTTCTGTACACCCCTTTCCCAACATCACTGCTTTTTTTATGCCTTTCAGGTTTTTTGTTTTTGTTTTTGCTAGTTATGCTTCCATAAAAAAAATCATGACGAAATCTGTGACGGAAAACATAAGCAAGCAATTAATAAGAATCCAAGTCCTAATTGAGAGAGAGATATATATATATATATTAGAAGTGAAGGCGTTGGGAAACATGGCTTGATTAGATTCGGACATGGGAAAAACAATTCTCATCTATTCTCTCAACTGCTGCTCTCAGGTGGAAGAACCTATTCTCACAAATTTCCTTCAAGACATGTAATTGAACTAAGAGAGAGAGAGAGAGAGAGAGACGGTGAGTGAAAGGAAAAACATACCCAAAAGGCATAGAAAAAACATTTTTAAATATGATGAAAATTGGAGTTGGAGGAGAAAAGACCGTGAAGGAAAAAAAACCCTTATAAATGGTGTATGTCACGGTACTTGAGCGCAACATAGATGTCACGGTCTCAGACCGCGATATCAATTTTTTTTAATAAAATTTATTATAAATAGTAAATATTATGATTTGGAATCGCGACACCACTAGTTTGAAAAACAAAAAAATAACATTCTATTTATTTAATTTTAAATTCAAAAAAAAATTATTTTGGTAAAAACGCATGAGATTTTGATAGAATGCTCGCAAGTGGGAGTTTGCCCTTAACCATAACAGCCAGAAGACCGTAACACCATGGTCTATAGACATGGATGCCTGCTCTCAACCCTCCCTTTTCCAAACCCTATTTAAAGAAAGGAGAAACAACAACAGATTCTATTTGCTGAAGGGACAATGGAGCTCTCCATGTCCATGGTTGGAAATGGAAAGCATTGAGACATGTGCCCCAAAGCAAAACCTTTGCATTTCGATGAACTCCCAAAGATTACTTTCTTGTTTGAGCTTCGGAATCGGCCACCATATGATAACAACTTTTAACTGAGAACTTCAGATTACTCTCTCTCTCTTTCTAGAACTGCAACTGTTTCATGAGTGATGGAGGAGACTCACGCTCACGCCTTTCAACCTCCACCAGTAAAAGACGAATCGAACTCCAAAGCCGATTCGTCGGCTCCTTCGCAAATACTTTCAGTTTATGCTTAGGCTTCGGATCATGCGGAACCATGTCTATGAATTCCTTCGACCGAATCTTTGACTCGCTCGATGCTTCTCTCAATTTCCAACCTCTCCCACCCAGTCTTCCTCAATCACCTTTCCCCAATGCTTTTCTTCCCTCCTCAGGTTTTGAATCCATTCTCCCATCCTCTTGTTCTCTGCAACTTCATTTCATCACACTTGGGTTTTCTCATAGTAGTTAATCAGAGTTTGTTGTACTTTAATTTGATTGTGATTTGCACCGACTTTGTCCTCTGGAAATTCTAAATAAATATTTGTTCTTCTTCCTGTTCTAACGTTTAACCACGGTCAAAGTAATCTTAAAATTTTGACCTACTTGGATTAATGTGAAAAGGGATTGAATTCGTTTCTTATGAAATGGTTTGAGCTTAAAATGTTATTTTCACCGATTTGATTATTGGGCGGCGGCGGTTGTTGAAACTTTTAAAATTAATACCGATTTTTTGATACAATAAATTTATAATACTAATGATATCTGGTCGAATCTCAAATGAATTAAATTGATTTAATTTCTTAGTTAAGTGCTAAAAATAAAAATATGATTTGTCAAATAAATTTTTAAATTAAAAATAACAATTAAAAAAATAAGAAATAAATTAACAATGAAATTAATACATATTGAAAGAAAATCAATTTATCAAAACTCTGAACCAAAAGTTTAACATATTCAATTGTTTTACTGCTCATAGGTTAAAAATATTTTTCTTGCAATCCAAACATTTAGTTTTAGATTTATTAGGATAGTCGTAATAAATTTTGTGTTTTCCTAAATTAGTTGACCAAACCCAACATTCAATCAAAACTTATCATTAATCGATTGAGTACGATAACATTTCATATCAATATAATGATAGTATTAAGATTTGTGAAAATACTTAAATCAAAATACAAATAATTGGAATAATCGTAATTTTTCAATTTTGTTCCATCAATTCTTTAAGTTAAATATGAATATCGATAAATGATCCATAAACACAAATAAATTATTTGCTACTTGTATCATTTATTCATGATAATTACGGATTATTGAAATTTTGGATAACAATAGAAAAAATAATATTGAATTAAATTATCAGATTAATCAATATTAAACTTTCATATAAATAAAATCAAAAATTAATGATTACTTGAATTAAGAGAGTAAGAAATTAAATTAAATTAAATATATAATTTTACGTTGAAGATAATTGAATGAAACTTTTCTCTTGAATTAGAAAAAAAATTAACCAAAAAACTCCATTTTTTTTCTTTTGTTTTTGCCTGTCAGATCAAAAAGGGATTTTTTTTCAAAAAATAAGTACTCTTCCAAATTAGATAAAATATAAAATTTTAACTCTTACTAAAATTAATTTTTACTAAAAAAACAAAACTCTACTAAAATTTATTAAAATTAAAACTCAAATTTCTTCTTTTCTTCATAGAACCAATATGATATCTTATTTCATTTAGCTTCAAATTACCTTTTTAAACTCATTTTATCCAAATCTTTCGATTTTAATTACTTAAAATAAAAAATTATAAAAATCAATCATTAGAATACTAACGAATGCAAAATAAAACTATATTACCAATAATAAATTTAACATTTTATACATTATCAATCAGATTCACATATTTTTATTTTTGGAACGTTTGAGGAGTACAAGGATTCATTTCAGTAGTAATGTTTTGCTTAACCTCAACCTTTGATTTTTGGGTGTGCAATGGTAAGCTTGTTGGGAACTTGTAATTGCCCATATATTGCTTCCAAAAAAGCACACCAAGTTCATTTTGTCTGTGGGCTTGAAACCTCCCCAAAGCAATTTCTAAGGTTCGAACCTTGAAGGTTGCCTGGAGAGATGCATCTCTTACAGAGCTTGAAATAATTCAATGGGGTTGAAACTAGTTCCTGGAAGCAGTGTTTGGAAATCTTTATTGAGCTCGAGTCCATTATACTTGGAATGAGCACTTTGAGTTGGACCGAAATTCATTTCTTGTTAAATGTGGGCGTTATTTGTTTAAGCTTAAAATTGTTGATTCGAGTGATGGGTTAGTCCATCATTATTAAATTTGTACCATGTAGCTGAAATTGGAGGTGTCCAACGAAGAAGTTCCAGCAGGCATGACAGTGGAAGTAGCTTAGTTTCAGGTGAAAAAGGAAGTTAAAACAGAGCGTATGCATGCTTTCCATTAATTCATGTCCTGATAGAGAATCTGACTTATGTCTTCCTGGGACGCCACCAGTAAAAGAAAAACAATCATCGGCACCTGAAGAGAGTTCACATGTGACCACGAGTGTACATGCTTCCATTAGTTTATCTCCTGTTGGGCAACCTGAATTCTGTCTTCCAACTTCACCACCATTAACAGAAAACCAATCATCAGCACCTAAAGACATTTTACATATAACTGGGCATGCGTATGCTTCTCCTGTTAGACAATCCAAGTTATCTTTTCCGAGTTCACCAGAAATAACGGAAAAACAATCATCAGCACCGAAAGACAATTTGCATGAAACTGACCATGTGCATGCTTCTATTAATTTATCTCCTGGTGGGCAAACTGAATTATGTCTTGCCAGCACACTGCCAGCAAGAGAAAAACAATCATCAGCACCTGAAGAGAATTCGCACGAAACCGAACATGTGCATGCTTCTGCTAATTTATCTCCCGGTAGACAATCCGAGTTCTCTCTTGCCTGTTTGCCAGAAGCAGAAAAGCAATCATCAGCACCTGAAGACAATTCACATACACCTGAAGTTTGTCAGTGGAAATCCTACAACCACAGGGTCAAATATCCCAAGATTCATTGCATAACACCTATTGATGATGCGTGTAGATGGAGAAATATGGTCACAAGCAGATTCAGGGTACTGAAACTTCTAGAAGTTATTATAGATGCACTAATTTTGATTGTAATGCTTGAAAGAGAGTTCAACAGTGTGATCATTCCGGCACTGTTACTGACATTGTTTATGAGGGCAACCACAACCATGATTCACCTTGGAAAATTGGATGCACTGGGTCTAGAAGGGTTCTGCCATCTCCTGGCCCTGTTGCAGGATTGGGCACTAAAGGTTCTCCACTTCAAAGCTTAGATGACTTGGAATTATTTAAAGTTTGTGGACACCCTGAAAAAGTTTCAAAGCAATTGAGAAAAGTGGAAGGGACCAACTCTTATCTATCTGAAAATAATGCAGGCTGTAAGTTTGTGGAGCGAAATGCTGATGCTTTGGAGTTGTTCCAGAGGCAAGTTTTCTTAGAACCTAGATCTTGTGTTTTTTTCTTCATTCAAATGCTTATATTGTTTCTAATGTCTATCTAAAACCACCACTCACATTGAGGTGAAGCCCAACAACCGTTTCTCAGCCACTGAAACAGAAAGAGCCAGAATCGAGCAGTTTTGATGACGTTGCTTTCACAAGGTCCGACGAAGATGGTGTTGAGCCAAGCTCAAAGCAGTGTCATTTTCTTTAATCTTCTCCTGAAATTTGATTGTCATTTTGGTCAAGTCTTCTCTTTACGGATTCTTATTTGATAAACAGGACGAAAGAAAGAGGGCCAACACCTTTCTTTTCCAAAGTTGATAAGCAGCATAAAGTTGTTATAACTGCTGCAGCTGATGTGGGAATAAGTGATGGCTACTGATGGTGGATGGACGGGCAAAAAAGGGTGAAGGGGAGTCCTTACCCAAGTATGTTATAATTATCTGGTGGTTACAATGTGTAAGCTTATAATTTTTGCTTGTGTTGGTGGTGGGATATGATTCTACAGATATTATCTCCTTGATGACTCGAACGATTACCGCCAATGGAATGCAAGACCTGCAAAAACCGCCGAAAGGTGCTCCGGTATGGGAGACTCTGACGCTCAAGTCAGAACGAGAGATTTTCGACTGTAATGAAACAGATTAAGAGTTTTTTGAGATGAAGAGATTCCCTGTAACCGGTGTACGCAGTGTGCAAGAGCAAGAGAGCGTATCTAATTTAGAAGGCTTGAAAGTGTCTTATATCTGATAGAGTCGTGCGCTTTCGGGACGTTACAACTCCACTTTCCTTATAGAGATGATTCGAAAATCTCGGGAGTTAAATATTTCAAAATATTTGTGATCTTTATCATATGGGAAGTTCCGTTATTCGGGGAGACCTTTTCCTTATGAGTAAGATTCTGGAGATATTGATGTTAAGTAGGGAACCAGAATCGTTGGGGTGTTTTGACCTTTCTTTAGGATCGACAAGACCGTTAGCTTTCAGTTGGTCGTTTTAGCCAATGCGGCACCTTCGGGGCTTGCTCATTCGGTAGACCAGGGGTTAAGTATCTGCTCGGGGTGATACATCCCAATTGACAAATTTCATTCGATAGGCGGGACGACTAAAAACCTATCGTTCGGGAGACGGAGCGACTAAGACTCTTCGGAAGATCAATTGAGTAGCCATAGAAGACAGTCGCTCTATAATACTGGGTTGTGCTTGCCCATCGGTTGGTAGTTGTTTCATCGGTTAGAGCGATCCCTTCTGAATTGTGGACCTCGTGTGTGGACCTTTCAAGTGTTGACCCAGGTGTTGGACTATGTCCCATCATTTGCCCCCGACTCATGGTGTCGTTTCTTGAGAAAGACGACAGGAGTTATGACCATTAAAAAAGGCATGAGGCTTTTGAGCACGACCTCGGTCGCTTTGATTTTCGGGAATTGTCTTCTGTACGCTTTATAAGAATACGGATCCATTAGGGTATTATATACTCTAGTATTCTTACTTGCCGCTCTCTTGATCTTTTGTGAAAAGTTTTTTCTGAGAAAATGTTGGAAGGTTCTTTCTCATTGCGAGGCATAGATAACATACGGAGCACGATGACCGAAGAGGAATTACAGGAAGTCCGGAAGGACATGTCGCTCGGAAGTAATTTCAAACTGGTGTTGCCTGGAGAAGAGGACAGGGCGAATCATGCTCCCAACGACTGTGTCCCGATGTATAAACAATGCATGAAGTACGGTTTGAAGGTCTCGTATACGGACCCGCTAACGAAGGTTTTGAGATACTTGAATGTCCACCATTCGTTGCTCATCCCTAGTGCTTGGTGTTTTATGGTTGCTTTGATTTCTATATTAGGGTTTTGTCGTATCTGTTTTGACTTGGAGATTTTGTGCTTTTCGCTTTTAAAAAACAGACCCTCCTGGGCCTTTAGCGCGAAGCGCAAAACGAAACGCAGATTTTTTCATATAAAGCGCACTTGGAATATAAAATCAAAATATATATTTGGATATAAAATAATAATACATAAAATATACAAGTCTCATAAAAATAATTTTAATTTTTGATTTAAATCTCATTAAGCACTTTTTTCTTCTTTTTGCAGGAGCAGCAACAAAGCAATTATAAAGAGGACAAGAAAAAAGGAGAAGCAATCACTGTAAAGAAAAAAAAAACAAAAGAGCAACATCAAAAAAAGAGACTAAATTACAGATTACAGAAAAGAAAAGCAGTATCAAACAACTGAAAGGAGCAACATCAAAATGCAGGAAGATTAAAGAAAGAAGTTGTAGAATAACACCGTACCTGTAGTCAGTAAAGCTGTAGAATAATGCCTGTAATAGCCGGTTATGCTTCGATTGATATAAAGCACACTTAACATATAAAATCAAAATAAATATTCGAACATGCAACAATAACACATGAAATATGTTATAATACTAGAATATTAACAAATATAAAAATTAAAACCTTATATGACAAGAAAGTACACTAAATATTAGAAAATTAGTACAAATAAGTTCATTTAAGAGTTGGGAATAAAACTCAAAACAACAACCATGCTCCCAGCCTATATCTTTTTTAGTAGAAGCAATGGAAGCATCATATGATGACATTTTACCTATAGAACAACACAAATAGAAAAGAAATTCATCTTCAACAGAGCCTTCAAGAAAAGTAGTGAAGGACTGAAGGCATTCAATTTGAAAATATAAACTCACCTAACAAAGTATTATAAAAGGGAATCATTAACCGATGATAAACATATTGTAACACCGATACTAAAGTGTCTATACTAATATACTGTTCATGAAATATATATAATATTTCTCCGTTTATATATACATATAGAAAATTTTTATCTATATTGATTTTCGATTTTGGGATCTTTAAATTGAATTTTTTGTATATTCTAAATGCCGTACCTGTAATTTGTAATGTAAAGTGAGTATAAAAATATATATATTCATTCATTTATTAATTTAATTATTTTCTCATTTAATTATTTATAAATTTATTTATAAAAAATATATAATAATAATAATAATAATAATAATAATAATAATAATCTTATCGATATATATATGTTTTTAATCAAGCGGAGCAGATAGTGAGAACAAGAAGGAAAGCAATAGGGGTGGAAAGACTACCAAGAGTCGGGGGGGAGGGAGAGGCCGTGGCGACAAAAGGGAGGAGCAGATAGTGAACTATTAATATTAAACTTAGAGCGGTCTCTTTTCCTATCCATTTCGTATTTCCATCTCCTTTCCCTTTTATCTTTTTTACTCTCTTTTCTATTTTCTCTAACTCTCTGCTACCTCTCTTATTTCCATATCTCCGATTCCGCTTTTATATTTCTTTCACTCTTCAAATATTAGACTCTCAACTCTCTAATTTTCTTCTATTAATTACTAAAACTATCTTCAAATTTGAAAAAAAAAAAAATCCATTATTTATTCCATGAAAATTATACATATTTTCAATTAAAACTTTTCATTTTTAGAATATTTGGATGAAATTATAGTTTTTTTATATTTTAAATTTTTTAATATAATTTTATAATTTATATTTATTATTTAAACAAATATCTTATAACTTTTTTTCACCCTCCGCCTTTACATGTTAGGTCCACCACCGGCCACATTCGTTCCCCCCTCTTCAATCACCCAAAGATAAAATTAGAAACAAAAAACAGAGAGAAAGAGACATTCCTGCATAACAAATAACATAAGCAAAATAAGGGGAACCCTGTTAAACAACTAAGTTGATTTTATAGCAAGGAGATTGTGGTACCGCCATAACCAAAATACAAGCACCAAAAGGGCATTCAAGAGACCAATTACAATTGTAAACCCCCCATTGTCACCTACAACCAAATCCACCCCCACTCTATACATTTTCCATCAACAAATCTACAATCACCTTGATAAAATCTAACATAACTCCCCCCCCCCCCAAAAAAAAAAAAAGAAAAAAAAAATCTTATGAGATTGAATGCCTTCTGTGCCTTGAGGATGAAACTGAGGACTTGGCCTCCCCCGGAACCATTGAAGTTGGACTCTGAGAACTCCCAGATGTTTCCGAGCTCTTGTTTTCTCCATTACTCTTACCACCAACCCACAACTTGTCAAAAAGTCTTCTTGATCGAGAATGCAACAATTGAACTCCACCCCGCCTGTTTTTTCCATTCTTGATCTTGTCTCCATTCTTTGGATATCCCTCATCCTTGATCCTAATTTGACTTAGTTGCTTCTTTAGGGATTTGCCATTTTCGGGTAGAGTCTTCTCCCATTCTTCTTCCATGTTTGCAGTGGAACGAGAAGCATCATGAGAGATATTGCTCAGAGCTTGAGCTCCTCCTGCTGCTCTAATCTGCTCAAAATAGAGGACCTGGACTACCACGCGGAGAGGAAGCCTCTCATTCTGTGCAGCATGCATAGACGCATCCATTGTGAGTTTCCTGACATCCATCAGGCCACACAGTTTTTTCTTCTCCGCTTTTGTCAAGGTTCGGTGTTCCTGCAGTGCAACCGCATATCAATGCTTTGTCGGAGTAGAAGAGATTTTATACAATACTAGCAAAATGTTTATGCCATCAACAAACCAGAACAATAAAACCCGTTTAGATCTTTTTCCTCAAGAATTCTATCATATCAAAGACCATGCGACCAAAATCCAATCGATCTGTGCCTCATCTGCTACAATGTTTCTTCCAAAACAATGCAACTTTCCCACATAACTTTCTCCCTAGGGTTCTTTCTCAGGGGCATGCACACACTGTCGTGGCAGCACATCTGATCAAGTGTAGGGTATAACTCCCATCAAAACAAAAGCAGCAACATCTTTCCAAATCTGGGTGTGATTTAACACCACCCCAGCTCACTCAGGGTCTACAACCAAGGAATATGTGTTTTGACCCTTTGGTCTGCTTTAAGTTCCAAGAAAGGCACCTGTCATTGGTGTTTCATAGTGTTCTCCAGCAGTACATCACACTATAAATAACTAAGGTAAGTCATTGTGAAAACAATGTTTTGTGCGCACATGTACATGTTATCTATATGTACACATATGTAACCATGTGTTACTTATATGTACACATACATAAGCAGGCTTGGAAAAAAGGCAATATAAATAGAAGGGAATAGTAGCAGTTCTAGACAGAACTCACCTTGAGGTAAATGTCAATTGCCCTATACAATCCATCATGGATTGGTCTTGCTGACTCGGGAATTGACTGTGACAAATCAATGAAACTTGAGAGGGTGAGATTCGGGTCTCTCGCAATTTCTGCCAGGTAACCATCAATCACCTTTGCAAGATTTAACCATGACCCATGCCCTAAAACAAAATCATCAGCGCCCTTCTCACTCTTCTCAATAATGTCCAAACTTCTGGTGCTTCTTTGATGCATTACAAATAGATTTACAAGGCACTGCACCAGTTCAACATCATACACAGAACCCTGGGGAGGTCGTGCTGGAATTAACAAGTCACTAACAGAGGCCTCATCCAATTTTGAACTAACCCTTTTAACCAAATCTTCCTTTGCCAATTCATCTGCTCCGACTAAAATGGCAACTTTGAGCAGTTTAAGCAAGAAACTACAAGAACAACCAACACCCTTTTCAGATGGCAACAAGCAAATGATCGTTTCCACCAAAGATCTGTTCCTCCGAGCATGGTCTTCAGAAACCAATGTATTGACAGAATCAGGCAGCCATCTTATTGCATATGCTTTTAGAGCCTCTCCAATTACATTACCATCCATTCTTCCTTTTGCTTTCACAGCAATCATAAGACGCTTGTAAAGATCAATATCAAGTTCACATATATCTTCCACCCACCAATCCTTTGGAACAGAATGACGCTGCTCTTCACATTTCACCCCACATTCTGTAACTTTATCTGTTGTCACCGCTAGTTTCCTGTTATAAGTGTAGGACCAATTGATGAGTGCAGGGTCCACAGAAGTTCTGGATGCAATGGAATCTATGCATCTTCCAACTACCTTCAGATCTTCTGACCATGGGAGCAAAGATTTAGTCGTTTGGAGAACAATTATGGAATCTTTCCAGCTACGAAAGACACTTGAATTGAGGAAAACCTCAATTTTGAAAATCAGATTCCCTCGATCAACATCTTCAGTCATCTCTAGATATTCAGCCGCACAGCGAGCAGCCACAACATTGTAAGCATTGAGAGTGACAATCATTCCGTAACAGAATTTCGCACAGATCTCAAACGCTTTAGGCCCACCTGGAAAGTCAGCCATGTAAATCTCATCTGAACTCTCCTCATGTGCCTTAGCTACAAGCTTTTGCAAATGGTTGCTCTTGGACAGGAGAGGAAACTGCAAAGAAAGACAAAAGCGAATTGTCATCAAATGAAAGCCAACAATCCAGACTCGAATAATTTACATCCATCCTTAGAAGACCAGACACTTAACCATTATATAAATTTGGTCCTTAAAACAGCTGTTTTTAATAAGATTCTGCGATAGCAGAATTATACATGCATGTACTGTACTCAAATGTTCATTCCAGATCTAAAGATGAAATCACAGGACTTTAACCAAGGGATTTTAAATGCTAGAAATTACAGATAGGAAACTAATGATGGCCAATTTCTAGAACAAAATAAATGAGGACAGGCATACGAAAATATGGGAAGACACGGCATGTTGACCATGGATTAACCGACATTTGGATGTAACAGACATGCATAATTATACATGCATGTACTGTACTCAAATGTTCATTCCAGATCTAAAGATGAAATCACAGGACTTTAACCAAGGGATTTTAAATGCTAGAAATGACAGATAGGAAACTAATGATGGCCAATTTCTAGAACAAAATAAATGAGGACAGGCATAAGAAAATATGGGAAGACACGGCATGTTGACCATGGATTAACCGACATTTGGATGTAACAGACATGAGCCAGGCTTCACTGTTTCAAGAAACGAACCTATGATATACTCATCAACAATAGTTATATCATAATATTATGCAGATGATTTAGAAGAAAATCATCAAGTTGAGATCATCATTTACCTTATGAAGTTGAAACTTCAGCTCACCAACGCGTATAATTACGTCTGTTGCCAATTCAGATGACACATACCTATACAACAGAGATATTTGTTACAGAGCATTCATAGAACAGAGTCTAAATTCACAGAATATACAATAAATGAAGAACAAAACATCACAAGATGTCTTAGGTTTTATAAAAAGAATAATAAAATAAATATGACATAGACAAAATGCGAGCCAATAGCACTAAATAATTGGCAAGAACTAGGTACACATAAGAATTCAGGTGCATAGGAGCATTTAGCTTGTTTGACAATAAAACTGAATATTGAAGAAGCATCTTGATGGTTACAGAAACCCTCTTCCTAAAATATGTTTTGAAAGGGAAAGTTTACTAAATCCAGACTTGTAAAAAAAATATATATATCTTTTGGGCACTGAAACTCAAAAGGAACAAGGTTAACTTTGGAATCCCATATCATGAACAAGAAAACATAACTAAAACTCAAACATTAGAATAGAATAGGAAAAACAAAATCCTCAAATTCCATCATTTCCTCCAAATTTCTAGCACAAGATCAAGTTATATAATAATCTTTAGAAAGATTCACATAAAGAAGTGGTCAAAATGGCTGAATTTATTTACTCTAGACAGTTAGGGGACTAAAAGGCAACTTCTTCCAAAAATATACTCAATTAAACTTCACAATCTTGTTCCTGCACAAGGCAATACAAAGCCTAAAAGTCCAATTGCATTGTCCAAAACTAGGAGGGTCCCAGATCAATATGTCTCATCCAATTAAGACCAAACATGTTATCAAGCCGGCTAAAAGACCAGATGTGCCTAAAGGACGTGTACCTGTCACGGTAATATGTCCAAAACTAAAATCACGCCCAGAGTGCACCCTAAGGAACAGGGCCTACAAGGCTTTTTGTATTGTTTCAAACCCTCCATTAACACACCAAAACAACCACCACATCTACTCTAGTCTAGCATCACCTTTTTCGTTAATCAGCCAAATAATGTAAACATGGAGGAGGGGACAAATAAGTTAGAGGAGGCCCACCCAAAGGATGTCTTCTAAACCAAACGTAACCAACCAGGCCAACCTCAAAAATGCTCCATCACACAAAAGTTACTTATTCCTCATTTATCTTACAAAAACAAGTGTGTATCTCAACTTAACTCAATTTACTTGCTAAAAAACATTCAATTCTTTTTTAAAACCTATGCTTGGAAAAAGATTAAAGATTAATGTACGATCACTCAGCACAACGTTCCAAGCCCTCCATATCACCGAGAAACAACCAACATTATCTCCATTCCAGTATCCTTTTTTCATCAATCATCCAAACACAAAGCAAGCATGAACGAGGGGGCAACTCATAAGTTAATGGGGGCCCACCTGTGAGAGATGTCTGCTCAAGCAAACAAACCAACCAGGCCAACCCAAAAGTAGGTCCATCACCCTAAAAGCCCAGTTATCCCCCATCACCCTCATAAACACTATGTGGTAACTCCAAGGCACAACAGATGATAACCCACCAGCCAACTTGCCTGGAAACATTAAATGCCAAAGTGAAGCGGATTACACTACACGAATAATTCAGGGGACAAAAGTAAAGACACTTTTGCAGGAAAACTTTTGTTCGATGAAGATCAAAGAACTTTCACCTCCTGTTTGATATAACTACTTTTGGACCACCACCATTTCCTCAATTCAAGACAGTTTACTCAGTCCCTGGACCACCTTCTGAAAACTATTTCAGTTAAACCAAACCCACCAAGAAAGGTTAAAAAACTCATAAAGAATGATTCCCAAATGTGGAAGGAATTTATCTTCTAATCTGGTTACCCCCATTTCATGCTTTAGATCTATTAGCAATAAAAATTCTAACACTTACAAGAAAATTCCAAAAACAAATTGAACATAAAAAGTAATTATAATACCTTACCAGCATAAGACTATCTAAGCATTTGTAATGGTGGAAGAAATTTAACTTCTAATTTCTTATTCCATTTTGAGCTCTGGATCTATGAGTAGGAAAATTTCACCACTTACATGAAAAGTCCAGAATTAGAACATAAAATGTAAGTATGGGGTTTCACCCGCATAACATAATCCAAGCATTAACCCCTACTTGCAAATTCCCATTAAACAAACAGCATATCGAATGATAGAACCAAGTAACGACATTCAAAACAAAATAAACAAAAAAACTAAAAATTGAGAGGGAGGGAGAGAGAGAGCGCGCGCGCCAACCCTCTCCCCCAACCCGGTGATCCCGGGTTCGAATCTTGATATAACCAAAACAAAAAAAAAGATGCATTTTTTTCAATGAAATGCTAGAAAACCTGTTCAAATTCCTCACCTCACAGAGCTACCATCAGATTGAAAAGCATCAGGCTTTGATCCCAGCTTCATAAACTTCATATTTACTCAATAAAATCCACTTCACATCAACCACCAAAACCAAAAATTCTTAACTCCACCAAAAATCGAAATTCTTGATCAATGGAGGAAAAAACAAGCTTAATCTTCAACCCCACCAAAAAACAAATGTTTCTAACCGAAACCCAACAAAGAAAAAGCATCAAAACTTCAACTTCCCAACACTCGACTCAAAACAGAGGAAAACCATACTTCACCGAAACCAGAAACAGAAACAAAAATGCCAATCTCTCCCACTCTCTCTCTCTAAAAGCTTCTTAATATCTCGCAAAAATCAATGAGACCCAACTAGCAGAGGAACCCATATTATGAGAGTGAATGATGACATCGATGACGCCGTGTGTGAGAGAGAGAGAGAATTAATAATGGGTTGGTTTGGTTTCTCTCTCCATAGGGGTCATAAATTCTCGCCGTCTTCGCTTTAAATCACTCTGATCTCTGGGTGAAGATTTCTCTCAGGAAGGAGTAAATCTCAAGATCTCTTTCTTTGTTTATTCTTTTAAAAATGCTAGCTCTCTCTCTCTCTCTTCTTACTCTGCTATACTTGTCTCAAATCTCTGAATTTTGCAGAAAAGGCCAGGGAGAGGTGAAGTGTTGTGTGATAAGTGGGTCGTGCACTAATGTATAGGGAGTAGGGGACTATTTACAGAGTGGACAGAAGGCTTTTAAGAGAGAGGGAGCTTTTATGCCGTTAAAGCACGAAACCCTCTCTATGACTCTTTTGCCCCTCATGATTCTTTGTATTTACGGTTTTTTGCCATTTCTTCTTTTTTCCCATTCGTTACACACTGTGACAGGTGCACAATATTTTCCATAACAATCTCCACGCTCTCGGTCAGAGCGTGCTATCCTTTGCCCTCTGACGCGTACAATTCAATGGATTGACTTGCTGAGGACGAAACTCAAAAATTAGGTCCGCTGAAAAAAAAATATATATATACATAAACAAAAATCTATAACAAAAAGAAAATCAAACAAAATATTAAAAAAAATTCTTATTTTATTATTTTAAAAAATGAATATATAAATGAGATAGGAAAAAGAAATTTATAATTATAGAAGAGAATGATAAGTCGATACTAGGAGCGGTGAGATGCTAACACTTGTAAGTGCTTTTAATAAGTCAATAAGAGTTTAGATAAGATAATATCACGTGTCACATGAATTGATCAGTCAACATGACTTTGGACCAAATACTGACATGTGTATTGTAAACTCGTGAGTCATCAAAATTTTAAGTTAGATAATTACACATGTCTCGCAAGCTAGTGAGTCATCAAGAACTCATATCTTAACAAATGTCTCATCATGATAAAATTACGATAAAATTACGATAAAATTATATATTTCAATGAATATCTGTTAAATTATTCAATATTCATCACAATCTCATCCAACAAACTATATTGTATTTATACAAAATTCAAGAAACCACTTTATATTGATTTCTTAGATTCGATCAAAACTCTAATTAGATATAAATTTTTAAAAAAATATTAATATAATAATAATTTAAATTAATTTAATTTAAATTTTTACTTACAAAATGCTGAATTAAATAATAACAATTTTTATCAAAAAAAATTCTTCATGAAAAAAGATATTTTCCTTTTTAGAAAATATAATATTTAAGTTGCATTACGTCAAGCTCCATAAATTTTTCAGAAAACAAAAAAAAGTGTTCATTGTTGTTTATTTCAAATATTAATAAATAATTTGTATGAAAATATTTATCTTTAAACAAGGAATGTATTTAAATTTATAACAAATACACATATGTCCTTCTTCTTTTTTCGTCAACACATACAAAAAATTATTTTTCACTTGACTTAAGTATTAGGGTTTAATTCTAGTGGCTATATCATTACTGCATAAAACTAATTCAACCAAAAAAAGACTTGTTAATCATCAATGGTAGATAAATATAAAATTAGGAGTTAGACTGATATTTCTCATTTTTAAAATGGTTCAACAATATAAAAGTATTTATATTTTTATATTTATATATTTTTTCACGTTTAATAAAATTTATATAATTATAGTTCTTGTTCTTAATTTTATTAGTTTACTGATTAATAATTGTATATTTGATTATTTTATTTTTATTATAAAAGATAACTATTCTATTATTTTTATAAAATAATTAATATTTATATAAATGTTCTTATATTTTTTTTATACTTATGTGTTTTTTATATTTTTATATAATGTCGATTTTGTGTATCATTTTGCATCCGTTTTTCGTTTCTTTGTTTTTAATTTTTGTGCAATTTCGATTAGTTTGCAAACAGTGGTAAAAAAATAGATAGGTAATTGCCCCATAGAGCAAAATATATCAATTAATTTTATATGTGAATAATATTATTTTTATTAAAATCATCAATGGCCTCTGATCGCAAAATATCAGTTGAACCACTTGAATGGTGACGGCGAAAGACGAAATAAACATAAACGGGAGAAAAATGGACAAAGCAATTAATAATGAAAAGTGGTGATTAATCAAACAAAGAAAATGCAGCCTAAGGGATTAATGTGAATGTTATTAACCATCCAAATTCATCATATCTAATTCTTCTTTTACTATATAATATATATTTAATTTTGTTTGGGGAACAAACTTGTGGGACGCACATTAATGCTGAGTTTGGGAGTTTAGAAAATAAAATAAAATAAAAGAAAGAAAAGAAGAGAAATGAAATGAAATGATAAAGTTTTTTTTTCATTTTGTTTGAAAATTTTAAGAAGGAAAGAAAATGATATGAGATTTATTTAGAATTAAATATATATATATTTTTTTAAGAATAAATTTGGTATATTCATTAGATAACTTTTTATTTTTTCTTCTTTTTTTTTTCTTTTCTTCCCACTTTTGGGAAGAAAATTTTTTATTTTTAAAATTTTCTGATTTCTCTCCGGTTCTTTCCTCAAAAAACTCCAAAATAAAAAAAAAAAAAAGAGTGATTTTCTATTAAACCATTTCTTTTTTCTCCTTTTCTCACCGTCCAAACATAGCGTAAATGAATTGCCCGACAATTGTTGACCGTTGGTCAAACAATACTTTGATTATTTTCCTCGGATTTGATTTTGTTCCCTCTTTCAACATCATGACAGAAATTAAAACCTGCATTATTTTATTTAATTTAAATTGTATCATCTTTTATTAAATTTTTATTCATAAAATGTAATTAAATTGAAATAATCTTTATATTGTTTAATATAATGATAGAATTACTCATTTGTTAATATCACGATTATAAATTTGAGATATAAAAATAAATTTTTTATAAAATATAAAAAAAAGATTGCGTACATATATAACTATCATTTTCTTATCTTTACATTAAATCAGAAAGCATTTTGTATACCGAATAAATCATTTTTTCTTTATATCGTTTAACATAACATGTGAAACATAAAAAGTGCTTTTTATATTTCTCTCTCACCAATCCTCGAGTAAATAATGTGTTTTCAGTGTTTTGATCATTTGTAATTGTTAGGAAAATTATTGTTTTATTAGAATTTTAATAATAATAAAATCTTTCATATTATTCTAATATTTTTACTAAGTGTGTAGATTAAGTTTGTCTTGAAAATCCCATAAAAGTGACTCATAACAGTTGTTATAGAGAATATCATAGAGGCAAGTTATCTTAGATTATAGAAATTGTCACAGAAGCATAGAATCTGTTATTTCTATTAATTGAAGACTTAGTCAGTAATCTAAGTGTAAATTGAAAACTACACTTAGTTCAAAATATATTAAGATATAATTGACCAAACCATGATTAAAAGAATATTTTGTGAGAAATGAATGTTTAAGAGAAGCAAAGGAGAAACGATTTCAAATCTAAATTAAGATTTTGAAAAATATTTAAATTCAAATGAAATTAAATTTAAATATGCAGACTGTAACTATTGACTTCATCCAATAAAGAAAAAAGGATCTCTCCTAAAAACTCCAGAGGAGAAAAGTCTCTAAGTTCAAACTACAATCCAGGAAAATATTTGAATTCAAATAGATTTGAATATAAACATAACAATTGTAACTATTGATTTCCTTCAATAAAAAAGAAAGATCTCTTCTCGGGATGGAAAATTCAAAAAGAAATAGTCATGATTCATGGTGTTGAGATCAGAAAATTATCACCATTTTACAATAATAAAATATTACTAAGAAGACAATTTTTGATTTATATATCTTCACGATCGAGACTAATTTTGCAGGGATCTTTGTTGAAATTTAAAGTGTGATATACGTAAAATATCCAGTAAGTTTTATAGAGCAATTTCGACATTCTTGATATGAGAAAATTATTTTTGAAATTGGCCACTTGAACAGCTAAAATTGTATTATGCAAAAAGTTGTGTGAGATAGTTTGATGGATATTGTGAGTTTATTTCTATTGGACGAAGACATTTTCAAGTAAGGAAGATCAGAAATCAACAGTTTTTGAATTGTATTTTGTAATCTGGTATTATAATGAAAAACTAACAAATTGTTAGATCATGACTTGCTGACTGGAAGAATAGACGTAAGTATAAGGCCAAACCACTATAAAATCGGGCTTATATCTCTATCGCTTATTTTTATTTTTATGTTATTTTTATTTTTAATTGCATATATTTAGAATGATCATATGATTACTTTATATTTAAGTGGAGTTAGATTAATTTTTAAAAACCAATCAAGACAACTAATTTAACTCCCATTCTTAATTATCACAGGACCAACAATAATTATATTTTCAAAAATATAAATTATAACTTTAAGAAAGAACAAAAATATTAAGGTAGTAGTTTTTAAGATTATATATTTTTTATTTATAATATTAGCAGACAGAGGGCAATTATTTTCCCTACTTCTCCATGTTTACACCTAATAATTTCAATTACCAAATCTTTTTCATCCTTCCTGCAACCCAAATCTAGACATCGAATATATATATTTTTTAATACATATATTAAGAGTTGAATCTGAATCTATAATAAGGGAAGAGGAAAAAATATCAGTTAAGCTGAAACTTATTGACATCTAATCATCGAAGATGAAAAGAGATTACGTTGAACTAATCCAATGCCTCAAGATTTTGCTTTTAATTCTCTGAACTTTCCAAAAGAGAATTAAATCATTCTACCATTAGATTGATGATAAGATGCAAAATGAGAGACCAAGAGAGAGCGTCGTAATTTTCGATTCTCAATTTAGTTGTCGATTTATTTATTTCATATATTATTATTTTTCTTTTCTTTTATTTCATATATAGGGGCTAATAACTAAATGAAAAGAACTGGCGATGGTCCATATGGCTACTTATTTTTCCTTATCCACACATAGGCACACAAGAAATAGACTCAGGTCATCCTTAGGACCACTATTAATGAATAATTTTGATGGTATATGAAACAGATTGAGACTGACTGTGATAGTCAGCTGAAATAGATTTAGAATTTGAAATAATTCTGATATCATTTATATACCAGTTTTGGAGTTAAATTTTTTTCATTTTTGCAACCAATATTAACAAAAAAAAAAAAAAAGACTAGTTTATATATCTATTAGCTGGGAAGGCTTTTGAGTATTTTCTTTTTATAATATGTAAGAAGTTTGAACTCAAAATTTCTAAAATAAATGGCAATATTAGTTGTTGAAATATAGTTTATTAGCACTGTACTGAATAATTAGGTAGACAAAAGAGTTACTATATACCTCAAATTCATGTCTTTTAGAAACAGTTCCTGTAGAATTTTTTCATTTTTATCTTTTTTTTTTTTTTCGATTCAATCTGATCGTATTTTTTTGTAATAAAAAAAATACACCTCAAATTCATGCATTTATGGAAGAACAATACTGAATTTCAAATTTCAACTTTTGATATTTTGTTGCTCGAGGACTATACATGGAGGATATGATAAGAAAAAATAATGGAAGAAATCTCTCTCTTTCTTTCTCTCACTCATGACTATTACATCTAACAGGTGAGAGAAAAGTTAAATCAACAATACAAAATAACAATACTTTCCTTTTTTTTTTCTTTTTATAACAATGGGAAATTTAAACACTATATTTCAGGTCTGTACTCACAAATTTATGAGGCATCTGTAATAACTCAAAAATTAATTGTTTGGGAAAATTTGTATGTGGGTTCAAAATTTCTCCAGTTATTAATCTCTGGATTTAAAATTTTTTATTTAAATATGATTTATCTCCTATAGTTTACATAAAATTATACCCACCATTTTTCCCTTTCCCTTTTGGCTATCTAAAGTGTAGAAAGTCTATATAATTTAGACATTAAAAAAAAAAAAACTGAAGAATTAATAATATTAGAAAAAATTTAATTTTTAGTCAAAATCCAAACTGTTAAAATAGAGAATTCTCAAAATTTATACATCACACTCTGAAATCTAACCATTAAGGTGAAAAAAATTGAGTCAGTCGATGTGAACTTAATATCCACTCAATAGATAATTACTACATATACAAAAATATACTGTTAACAGAAGGTGATACGGATACAACATGATTGAGTTTTTTTTAACACAATTCTGATAATATATTAGGAAATTTTTTATTTTTATTTTAAATATTAATTATTATGATATAAAAATTTTTAAAAGATATATTGTAATTAATGTAAAATTTAATAATGCCATGCCATAACGATGGTTGGTTGATTCCGGTCTTATAAATATAGACAATAAGTTTTTGTAGAAACACACGAATGATAAAAAATTTTTAATCAAATATTTTTTAAAAATTTAATATTTAAATTTTCATAAATATATATATTAGAGCGTACTAATTCAGCTAGTAGTAAACAAGGCAAAAACAAACATACATACATATATATATATATATATATATAGGGGGGGCCTATTCTCTTTCTTTTGCATGCTCCCAAAAGTCCACCTATTAATGGGCCATTTAATTATTTAGGACCACTCTTTCACAATCTACAGCTCTATCCAGCCCTTTGAAAATGTTGAAATTTAATTTAATAAAGATTTTAATATATAAAATTTATTATATTATAATAATTTGACATATTATGAAAATTTTTAATTTTTTCTTACAAAATTATATATTTTAAAAATTATTCTGAATATCACGAATAAAATAAGATAGTGCCCTAATTCTAAAAGAAAAACAAAAAGATTTGCTAAAAGGGACCATAAATGATGGTCCATAATGGTACAAATCTAACTGTGTGCTTTTAAAATTAGCAAGTAATTAAAACCCTGCAGCCACCCCCCACAACAAGTGGGGTTCATGATGACTACCATATAGATAGGGTCATCATCTCATTCTCAAAGTCTTAGTACGTGAGTAATTAAGTCTCCTCGTGGGATATGCTTACACTTTGAGACATGGGGCCAAAGTAATTACCTCCCAAACTCACATGCATGAGAGAGAGAGAGAGAGAGAGAGAGAATTTTACATGCAAGAGATATGGACCACATGAGTTGAGAATGTGGACTGGTAAGTGGAATATATATATATATATTTATATTTATATATATATATATTACATATGAATTATAAAAATCTTAAAATTATATATGTTTATGAATATTTGAATATTAGATTTAAGAGAAAATATTTAAATAAAAGTTTTTTATTATTTGGATATCCCAAAAACAAATGTAAACGGATTTGAAAGAGCCTGCCTAAGATAACAATCGTCCTTAATTGATAATTAAGGAAAAGGATTATGATGACGATGATACCATTTGATCTATAATAGTACATACAGATAATGCAAGGGTAAATTGAAACATTAGCTGTTTAGCAAGGGTAAATTGGAAACTTTAGCCACATGAGTTGATAATTTTTATATTTTTTTTATATTTAATTCCTTTTCTTCCTTTTTTTTTTTTTTATATATATATTTATCTCTTCAATGACCGATTTTAATTATTGAAATTAAAATTCATATTGTTATCGTTGTTTGTTCCGTTCCTTTCCTTTTTTCTTTTAAATCTTTTTTATATTTATCTCTCAAATGATCAATCTCAATTATTAAAATTAAAATTAAAATTATTATTATTATTTGCTCCGTTCCTACCCTTCATTTCTTTTACCTTCCTTTTTCATAAACTTGCCAAACACACTCTAAGGGTTCAAGAGGGAAGGAAAGTGTTGAATATTATAATGACTCACATGCGTAATGGAAGCAAGGGTAAATTGGATAGTTTAACCACATGAGTTGATAATTTTTATATTTTTTGATATTTAATTTTACCTTCCTTTTCGTTCCTTTCTTTTTTTTTTTATTTTTTTTATATTTATCTCTCAAATACCGATTTCAATTATTGAGATTAAAATTCAAATTGTTATTGTTGTTTTTTTCGTTCTTTTCTTTTTTTCTTTTAAATTTTTTCTATATTTATCTGTCAAATGATCAATCCCAATTATTAAGATTAAAATTCAGATTGTTGTTATTGTTTGTTCCATTCCTTCCCTTCATTTCTTTTACCTTCCTTTTTCATAAACTTGCCAAACACACTCTAAGGGTTCATGAGAGAAGGAAAGTGTTGGATATTATAGTGACTCACATGAACAGCGGAAGCAATAAATAATTTTTAGAAAAAATATAAGTATGAATTTTCGGATATATGGTAAATACCTCAACGTGTAAAGTTTCCAAAATCGATTCAATCATCCGATATATCCCTCGATCGAATCTCACGGTTGGGATTGTGATTACGATGTTAATGGAATCACCATCGCAATATCACAACGCCGCAACACTTAGTCAAACAATCGTTACGACGGGAAAAAATTCCTTACGCGGAAATTTTTTTAAGCCCTCATTTTATTCTCTCTCTTAGAGAATATTTATTTTTCTCAAGCCATTCTTTTATATGGCTTTCGTGAATTTCACACACTCAAAGAAAGAGAGGTAAGTTTCCTTATTCAATTGATACTCAAATCGTGGAGTGAATAATGGGGAATAGTTGTGGTGGTTATGGGTTAGTGGGATAACATTTACCATAATACCTCTCTTGGGCATATCCAACTAATATCTCTCACTTGCTCATGAGGGCATTTCGTGTCCGTCAGAAGATCACAACTCATGCGATCTTTCTCACATCACCCTGCTGGACTTTCATACAGGATTGGGCGTCGTGCGACCGGCGAGTACACCTGCAAGCAAAGATCTCTCGATGCACCTGTTAGGATGATCGAGAAGTCATCGTTAGTATCAAAATAACTCGCTGGACCCCGGATCCAAGATTAGTTACATCCATCGAGCTACTTTCCTTATCGAAAGTAATCCCCAATAAACGCTCGACTGTGTATCTACTATTATGCTTACATCCCAACATGGATAGGCATAATAGGTATGACGGTAAATACAACACAATGATGTAATGTCAATTGGTTTTCCTTTTCCCAAACTCAAATCTATTAGTCTCAATTCAGCTGCTTTCCTAGACTTATCCCTCAGACCTCAATTTATCTTCCGGGTCATCGGTAAACAGACTAAAGTTGCAAACACTGAGCCGAGACCTCTAAAAACAGCTGAAAATGATAAGGGTACAAGAGATCTCACCTAATGGATCTTGGGTCTCACACAGTGGGAATGATGATCTAAATTATGTTAATGTCTTAAATAATGCTCCCACTATCCATGGTTGACATATCACACGTGGTATGAAATGCGTGTCGCAGTATTATTCCTCTATCTCTCAAATGACATATGTCAGATTTTTCTAACTCTGTGCAGGTATGGAATTAGTCTACACATAAGATTTTATCCAGAGATCTCAGAGAAAGTGCCTCAGAGACAATATCACTAGTCGCAGGTGATATCTGAAATCTCAAACCTGACTACTTACAGGCAATATGGATGTGGGTATGTCCATGCCGGTCATATCGCATATGCCCTCATCCTGAACACATGTCAGGGCGACTTATGCTCTAGAAGGGCCACTCTCAAAATCTCTTACAACTAGAAATCGTCTTATCTCTGCTCACTCAAAGCTGGAGGTGGTCACTCGTGTGAGGGAGTCGACCATGCTTGCCTGACATATCATTTATCATAACATATCGCAAAATATATGATAATTAAAGTAGTGCAATAAATAAACTCGTGACTCAACATGCGCACATGTCATATATATACAACACAATAAACATCAGTATCAGATGAGAAATGTTAATATACATGTAAACCCTATGATTCCTATATCTCAAACATGAATCTCTTACAATGGGTTCATTGAAGGGATCAGCCAACACGCTGTATAGTAGTGTACTTAATTTGTCACTTCACCCTTCTTGGTGATGTCTCTTAAACGTGGTATTAGGTATCAATGTGTTTGGACTTACTGTGATACTTAGGGTCTCAGGTGTGGTCAATGACGGCCTGATTTTCTCAATAAATCATCAACTGGCCTCCCAATGTCTGACTGTAACACCGACACTGCGATGTCCGTATTAGAGTACTATTCATGAAATATATATAAAATATTCCCCATTTTATCTATATAGAGAGAAATTTTTATTTGTATTGATTTTCGATTTTCGGGTTATTAAATTGAAATTTTTGGTATATTTAAAGTATCCGTATTTCCGATTTGTATTGTAAAGTGGGTATAAAAAAATATATATATGAATATTTATTCATTTATTTATTTACTCATTTATTTATTTATAAAAAAAAGGGAATAAGAAGAAGAAAAATGAGAGAGGAGCTAAAACGCAGCATTTTGATCCCCCTTTTTCCCCCAAATCAAATTAGGGCTAATAGCCCTAATTCGTCTCTTCTCTCTCCCTCTTTTTCTCTCCGCCTCTTCGTCTCCTGCGACCCACTGCCTCCCTCACTGAATCCCTCTCCTCCGCCGTTGCCCTTCCACCATCACCGCCACACACCACCGCCATCCACCGCCACTATCTCTCTATTCACTCTCGGTTCTCTCTCTCTCCCTCTCTGTGTTTCCCTCTCTAACTCTTGCTGTTTTTCCCTCTTGCTCGATCTCTCTCTCCCGCTCAATTTTCGCTCTCCATCGCCGTTCTCGGGTGGCACCTCTGACCATCGCTTACCGTCTTTGTCACTCTCTCTTCATTCTGGTTCACAATTTCTATTTTACTCTCTATCTCTCTACCCCGCAGCTTTCTCTTCCTCGCGATCTCTCCCTCTCGCGATCCACCACCAACTGCCTCCGCACCACCACCACCACCGTCGCCGCTACTCCCTTTCTCTCTATTTTCTCTTCGCCGCCCCTATTTCACTCTCTATCTTTCTCTCTCGATCTCTCTCTCTCTCTCTCTCTCACTTTCTCTTCGATTGATCTCCCTCATTCTCTGTCTCTCGATCACTTTCTCTCTCTCCCCCTGTTCATTCTCTCTCTCTGCTTCTCTCTCTATCTCTCACAGTCTCTCGTTCAAATCTCTCTCTGTTTCATTATCTCTGCAACTCCTCCTCAGTCCCAAAATTGACGCTTGAATTAATCCTTCGGAGAAACCCTAGGCTGACTGCGGTTCCTCCACTGTGCAGACAAGGGTGAGAGTTCTAACCTATAATTTTAGGGTTTTGATTACAATAGAGAATAAGTCTAATCATTGAACTGTATTTCAAATTGGAAATAATGCAGGTCCGGACTGAGTTATTGGCGCATGGATGTTAGGGTTGCGAACCAAGAAAACCCTAGGTGAGGTAAAATACTAACTCTTTCGATACATTGGATGAAGTTAGGGTAAATTTAGAGTAATAATGTATTACATATGTTAGGATGAATGTTAGAGCAGATTTGAAATGCGTTGTTTGACATTATATGTTATTATTTAGGTTAAATATATAATTTTATAGGAATTGAGCTGTTCCGGATGATAGAATCATGTTGAGTTGATTAGAATGGTTTCTTTTAGAGTTTAATTTGGCGTATGCATGAAAATAGTCAGAATTTGGGATTTGAGGTTAAGGATTTATGCAGTCTTTTCATTATAAGTTATCCTGCATATAGGCAATCAAAATATGATTCTCCTATTATGAAAATAGACTTCCATACTTTGAAAATGACATATGAATTGAAACAATCGGATGAGAATCGAAGAGTGTATGATTTTTCAAAAATTTTTTATTTTGTACGCAATTTATTAATTTACGCATGTTTCCGACTTTGAGTGGTTTTAGGGTTGAATTAGGATTGATTTTGATTTTGTTATTTATTTATAAATGAAATGCAATTGATGATATTAGAGTATATTCAAAAAAATTGAAGGATTTAGGTTTGTACAAATTTCGAGAAAATGACAAATCCTAAAATATTTGAAAATTTGATGACAATCGTGATGATTTGATTAGGTTGACTTTCTTGGAGATTCGATGAGTCAATTCAGATAAATTGTGAAAATAGAGAGTAATCACTCTCCCTAGAATGTGAGTGGGACCAAAATCTCTTGCATAAAATAGTGAAACTTGTTTTCTACCGTGTTTTCAATAAAACATGCTTTTAATATGCATTAACTCGACGTATGATGTTAAATTTCAAATCTGTTTTGTGATTATTGAAGTGTCATAAATTTATGTTTCCGATGACTTTGCATCTATGGTTTGAAATGAATTAATATTGTGTCATTATTTGAGAACTAGAATATTTTCTATTCTACCATTGCATTGGTATGTTGATTTGAAATGATTTGATGAAATGTATCGGCATATGGTTTTAAATGAATTTATATGTACTATTTGGGCGTATGCCCGGTCGACATTATGATACGAAGCATGCGGTTGCGTGTCCGGCTGATTGATAATTCTATGATATGGGTTGGTGCCCCCCACTCCCCCGCTGTATAGCAATATTCCGTAGCTACGAAGGACATTTGGTAGAGACACCCTTTGTGCCCGGATACGTTTTGGCAGGAGGTATCCGCCAGATCGTCATGTGTGTGGACGCACCCGGTTGACCCTCATCGGAGAGGATGTGAGTACGGCTCTGTCTAGCATCGGGTGGTGCTCCATTCACGACCAACTATTTATATATCAACTATTTACGGGCTAGCTGGAGTAGTATGTGGCCAACGTCGGGGTAGAGAACTACTTTTGAACATTCTTGCATAATGAAACCCCCGATGCGCCTGTCCTTGGTCATGGTTGATCTTTGCCAGGATCATTTTCGGCTTGCTCTAAAATGATACTTGATTTTTAAATGGATGCATATATGTATGATATCGTGTGATTGATTAAATGAGTTCATTTTACTGAACGTACCATATTTTACGGCAAATCATGAATTATTGTTTACGATTGATGTTATTTGACACTCCAATGGTTCACCCACACTATTTGTGCTTGATATTAATCCCCTCACTCACTGGGTATCTTCCTTGATACTCATCCCTCTCATTTTCTCCCTCAGACAGGGTTATTGTGATAGAGCAACGCTACAGGCTCTAGAGATGTTGGTAGCTTTTTGGTGGATTTGGTATACTACGACGGTGAGAATTTAATTTAAGCTAAAATTTGAAATTCTTATTTTATATCGACCCTGCGAGGTCTCGATATTGAGATCCGTAATTGGCCGTGTACATTTTTATGGGATGACTGTATAAATTATGGACATTGTGAAACTCTTATATTATACTTGCATCGAGGCACCTGTAAGCATTTAAACTTTTTACTTAGGAATTTGTTGTATATTTATATAAATTTTAGATCCGCTCGATGTGGCGGCTTCTCATGCTCTAGCTAGGCATGATAGTAGAGGTCTGTGGCTATGACTGCTAATAATTTTTATAGCCTTGCATTGTCATGGATGTCTGCTGTGGGATTGGTTGATTTTGGAGAGGCCGAGATGACCATTTGTTTATTTGACAGGATGATTGTTAATATACATGTTAAATTGTACATGGGAGACCTCCGAAATATGGGGAGGTTTTACCTAATTTTCTGTAAAAATACAGTAGACATCCAGGCCAACGGGCGGCTGTTCGCGATCCCGGTTCTGGGCGTGACACTAAAACAACCCCTAAGTGATCCGAAAATTTTTGAAGCCAAACACTCTCCTGAACTGCCGCTGAGCGTACCACAAGCTCAGCCTCTATCATAGATAGAGATATATATGTTTGCTTCTTGCTACTCCAAGATAACAAAACCTGATATCGATTTGCATACATTCATATCACCAACCCAGTTGGTAGAGAATACCCAATAAGATACAAATCACTTTCTCCATAACATAAGGAGAGGTCTGAAGTTCTCTTGAGATATCTCAGAATCCTTTCACTACTCTCCAGTGATCCCTTCTAAGATTTGATCGATACCTAATTACCATACTGACTGCAAAGCAAACGTCTAATCGTGTACGCGACACTGTGTACATCAGAGTATTCAATGCACTAGTACAAGGGACTCTACTCATTTCCCTTGCCCTTTTCTGAGTCTTAAGGCATATGTCAGGAGTTAGAGTTTAACCTTTTAGCGATAAGAGTATTTTTAGGGTATTAATCGTTCTTCTCGAACCGCTCGGGAACTCCATTGATGTTGGACTCCTGTAAAAGAGTCAACACCTATATTGAGCGATCCCTCTGGATCTTAACTTCGAGGAAGAATTGAGCCTCACTTATGTCTTTCATATCAAGACTCGACAGTGTCCACGTCATCGTGGTCATCAGATACTCTTTGTTGTTCGTAGTCAACAGAATGTCATTCAAACACAAGGACATGATCAGAAAAGCCATGAGAACGTATAAGGTATACATGATGATCTTCCTCGATCATCACGAAATCATGAGATATCACCTCATCGTGAAATCTCAAGCGCCACTGCCTTGATTGATGATTAAGGTCACATGTCGACTTCCGAAGTCAACAGACCTTATCATCCTAATCTACGGGAATAAAGTTAGATGATTGTTCTTTATAGATCTCCTCATCCAAAATTCCTACTTAGGAGAATAGTCTCAACGTCCATCTGGTCTCATTCCAGATGCATGTCATGTCCGTGACAATTGTTAAAAGTAAACGGACCGAGATAATCTCGCCCTCAATTTGAGTGTAACCCCTGGTTATCAGATAGGCCTTATACCTCTCCACTGATCCGTCGGTCTATCTCTTGATGTTGAGATCCTACTTGTTCCCAACAACCTTATTATCCTCAGGTAAATCAACTAGATTCCAGATCCCATTGATTTTCATCAACTCATTCTCTCATCCATGGCCTTGAACCAATGGTCATTCATAGAACCCTGAAGAGCCTTTAGGACCGTTTAAAGATTTCTCGTAATCCTCAAGAGTCACATTGAGAGTCTCTCCCTCAATCAGGAAGCGATGGTTAGGTACGCTGTCACACCCCGATCCGTGATCCAGAGGTCGTGAACAGTCGTCCGTTACCTCAGACACCGGCCCAACCCTACCACGTATCCTCAAGGTAACGCAAGGCTAATCATAAATTTCAGTTACAAATATTTTATTAGTATTTAAATACAAAAATTCTCAAATATATATATATACTGCAAAAGAAAGTTCCTTTATTTCGTACGTTATTCTATCATGATCAACTAATATTTTCAAAAATACAACAGAAGTTCCATGTAGTGATACGTCTCTAACGATAGTCTCTGAAATTTGTGTACGTCGATGTCTATCAACGTGTCCCTCTAAATACTATCTCTATAAAATTTAAGGGAGTAAAGAGTGAGTAAAATTATTTACTCAGTGAGTGAATAGTCGTAACATGCAGTTAATAAGTGGTGTGAAAATAGAGTATTAAAACCATATACATATAAATATACTTTATACCATATTTCAAGTATGTATGATAATTTCAAACACATTTCTCTAACATCATCATCCATAAAACATATGCATCCAAATTTTCTGTCATAAATCGTAGAGTCATGCCAAAACAAACTCTTGGCAAAGGTCTGTCTCGACCAATGACGAGCCACCAAGGGTTTTTCTTTTAAACGGATAAACGACCCTAACCTTGGCATTGACATCGGATCTCCCCAAGTGCTAAACTGGAATGTCATTCAGTCCTCCCCTTTCGGTTCAACTTGGCTAGTCCGAAAATCTAGTATCGTATACACGCCACCTAACCATGTGGAGTGTCTGCGTCTCAATGACATCGCAACCGTGCGACTATCTATAGAACGAGACGGGTCTGCTGTAGCATACGAGGCGAGTCTGCACGGGACAACGCCTATTATATCATAATATCATGGCTTTAAGTACTATCCCCGATATACGATCAAGGGGATTCAGTTACTAATACCCGAGAGTCTAGTCTCGCATCAAAATCATCAATCAAACAATCGTGCCATATAAGTTAAGAAAAATTATGAAATCCGATACTTCATGTATTTTTATATAAATATCATCAAAGTACAATTCATGGTTCAAACACGGCACATATTTTTCATCAAAATTCATCGATGCATATTTAAAAGAAAATTTTGGGATACTCCATTTATCACAGAATCGATACCAAACTATTTAACAAGTCATTTCATAATTCATTTCACAAATCATGCTTTGAAAATGATAAAATATGGTTTTGCTTATTAACTATATAGCAACAGTAAAACCCATTCACATGTACGAGAAGGGTACACCACTTCCCTAAAACCTTATTACTTAGCTGAGTTACCCCTCGAGTGTAGTTTAATCGTCTACTCCTAAGACAACAACATATATATGTCAATCTCACCTATTTCTTTCAATAATTTCGTCCAAATTTGATTTAGTCCGATTCCAATTTACCATAGTTTGTTTAAACTCATACATCTACAATTCATTTTTTTTCAAGTTCTATTCTTACGCAGTTTTAGGAAAAATATCATAATTTTCTCGATATAACTCAGAATTGAGTGATTCAAATTACTAATTAAAGTTAAGACATATATCTACATTTTTCATGTTCAACTTATCTCTAAATTCCCATTGCACGATTTATAGAATTTTTATAACTTTTTCAGTCTAAATTCTTAAAACCAATTTTGCACAGTTTTGGGAGAATTTCTATCTCCCTATGTAATTCTCCAATGTAATTGATTCTTATCTCAAATTGAAGATAAGATATAGATCTAAAAATTTATAGTTTAGATCATTCTCAGATTTTAAATGTATAATTTTATAAAATTCTATTTTCATCTCAGTTTCCATTTTAAGATTACTTCTGCATAGTTTTAGTACAAATATCATAACTTTTAATATACTACTCCGATGCAAGTGAATTTTATCTCATTTTAAAGATATGACAGAGATCTAAAAGTTTCATGTTTTGAGTTTTTCCTAATTCTATCCAGAAGTTATCTTAATATTTAAATCAATTTACTGGTCGTGCATAGGATAGTGAATATAACATCAATTTTTATATTTTTTCTAAAAATCACCATAATTTCATTTCTTAATGAAAAATTTTTCACCATTGCTCATTTTAAAGCTTAGAGAGTTTAGTTTTACCAAAGTTAAACTAATCTAAATTTTGATCATCATAGGATAGATATCATAGAATCGCTACAGCTCATTGACCATGCTAATTTATTTGAACAAACCTACTTCATGGGATCAATTTAATCCAATGTATACATAAAGAAGAATGTATTTCCTCTTTAATAAGATCTTGACATCCAAATATTCATCACCAATACCATTATTTAGCACTTGATCACCACATCTTGTAACATATATACATCAACATAAAAAAAAAAAAAATCTCTACATCATACTAATGCTAAAGAATTAAAATTTTATTAACCAAAGATTTTTCTTACCTCTTCAACATTTCAAGTGCTTGGATGAACACAAGAAATCATCTCTTTCCTTACTAAAAATTTCATCCAAGTGAGGTGATTGGAAGAGAAAATGAATAAAATAGTTTGTTTTAGTTTTTATATAAACCAAATCAACATATCTTGACCCTTGATTTATTTTGCATGCTTTATCTCATCCTACACTTGTCAAGACTCCTCTATATACTTGAAATGGCAGCAAACAACCACCATGCATGTAAAGGAAGTGTCAAATTCGGCCAAGAGGAAAGAAGACACAAGAAACCACTAAAAAAATCCCTTTCAATCATATTTCATGCATCATTTTGTTCTTTACAAGCAACATTCTTCAAACTTTGGTAGTGGAATGTCCTATGTGGCCACTAAGTGTGCTATTAGCCAATGGTTGATCTCTAATTGTCATTCAATGGCTGATTTTGTAACTTAGTCCCTCAAGTTCTCATATTTATACTTTAGTCCCTGAACTTTCCAAAATTGTAAATTTGACCCTATGCGATTTTTAATCTGAAATTTTTTAAAATTTTTAAATTCACTTCTTTATGCTTATACTTAAGTGTTTTGACTTTCGTTAGCCATTTTTAGTGATTTTAGGGCTTGCCGGCACTTTTCGAGAAAGTTTTCGCCTTACCGATAAAATTTTCGATTTAAACGATTTTAAGGGCAAAGTTTTAAAATTTTCAAATCATGTGTCTCAAAATGGATACAATATCATATATATAAATATGAGGAGAGTAATAATACACCGAGAGTCGATGTTACATATGCGTTCTCGACTACTCTTATGAGGAGGGGAAACCTTTTCACCTCTAGATGGATTGCTCCCACTAGAACCAAGATCTGTAATGGATTCTTAGGTCCTGCCACTGGGATCAATCAACCACTAGGCTCATCAAACTCATAGGAGGTAAAGTCCCAATTGATTTCAACTCTTATAGGTAAATCATTTTCAAGAAACTTGGCATCATGAGACTTAATCTCAAAGATAGTGTCATTTGTATGCTCACCTAGAACACATTCCTCTCAGTGTTCTGAGTATCTCATAGAGATATATCTCTTTTCTCGCAGACCTAACTCACCGCGTAAATGCGAGAAACAGTGAACATACACAGCACAACCCCATAATCTCAAGTGGCTAAGGTCAGGCTGCCTCCTTGTCCAAAACTCATATGAGGTACTGACTGCGGACTACAATGGAACACGATTGAGGACATAACCTACAACCAATAACGCATCTCCCCAATGAGAAACTAGCAAATTGGATTGCCCCGTCATCGATCTCACTGTCTCAAACAAAGTCCTATTCCTCTCTCGGTTACTCTACTCCACTGAGTAACAGGAATAGTCAGTCATCTCATAATGCCCTTCTCGAAACAAAGTTCTTCAAACAAATACTCGCGCCCTCATTCGGTTCTGAGAGTCTCCATTCTCAAGTTTAACTGATTCTCAACCTCGCTAATAACCTCCTGAGGCACCTCAATTTCTCAGACTTGCGCGAGATCAGATAGACGTAACTGAAACACTGGTAATTGCCTATGAACGCAATAGAGTACTCAACCGCATTTCGGGTTCTCACATTTATAAGGCCATAGATGTTGGAGTGAACTGGCTACAATGGAGTCCCAATTCTCATTGTAGTATCGAATGGTTCTCTTATAACTTTGTCATCTAGGCAAGACTGGTTAGCGGACCTTACAGACCACTCTCTGCCAATTGGTTCATCCTCTCTCACACTAGGAGGATAACAAGAAATACCATTGAAAGGAATCACTTTCGGTGCATATAGTCCCTCACGGACCAAAGCAGAATCAATCAAAGAATTGTCGTAACAAATGGAAACTATAAAATTTTCAAATTAACAGAGCATATCCTAGACTGAAATTAAGTTTCGTTGAACATTCGGAGCGTAAAGAGCATACAGAGTTTAACAACTTTGCAACTTCAACTTGCAAGTGCTACTCCCTCTGATGTCGACAAATACTCCGTTCCCTATGTAAATCCTCCTACTTGAGGACTCACTGGACGGAACTATATAAGTGCGCTCCTATCTCGAGCTACGTGATCGGTAGCTTCTGAGTTTACAATCCATGAAGGAGAGAAATCAGCGAGTATCTTAAACCATGTAAAGAAGAAAGAGTTAATTTCTGCTCATCACACTTATGAGCGAAATGACCAAATCTACTATGAATGTAGTATTATACCTTGGTCCCATCCAACTCCTTCTTTCTGCGCTTTAATATTTTGTTGTCGGTTTTCTCAGATAGTTTATTCTTACCCGGATCTCGAGTCTATTACACATACTTATGCCTTTTGTATTTGGTGCCATGGAAGTCCTTGCTCGACTCCATTGCATAAGCATAACCCGAGTATGGCCTACTCACCTTCAAATACTCCTACTCGAACTCACTGTACCTATTCACATTAGTGAAAGTACGAACACTTTCGTCGCATGTGAAATAAATTTTCATGGTCTCCCATGAATCAAGTAAAGCGTTGGATCGCACCCAGCATTGGAAAAGATATCCGAAATAGGCTCGTTCATATTCCCCAATTCGGCAATCATACTCGACATTTTCATCAAATGTTGTATCATCATATGATCAACCCTTTCTTTATAAGTTATTAAACTTATAACTCAGTATTCTCATCTCAGAATCTGTACGAATGCCACAATGCTCTTTATAGGGGAACCAAACCGATAAAGCCATATGATATTGCTCATAAACTGAAATCACATCATCGTGCATGCTACTCAGGAGGATTGCCCTAACTCGGCCATTATTCCTCTTCCATGCACATAATGTCTCATAATCCCGTCTTTCTGATGTGTGGTACTCTCCCCGGAGTCCACCATCTCATGCGTCAGAATTTCAGACAGATCTTGTTTCTCGAGAACAAACTGAATCTACAGGTGAAAAATCTCGTAATTATCACCATTTAGTTTTATGCTCCTTTCAAAAATCTAATACGACAATTTTTCAAGCAGTTTTTGAGACTTTAGTGACATTGATGCTGATTCTCACATTTTGTACACCCTATGAATCAACATGACTCAAATAATTCGAATACAGACCTTAAGACGAGCGTACAAATCAACAGACACCATACACCACAATCCGGGATTACATCTCACCATTCGAACTAAAATTCGATATACAAAAACCCACAAAAGTCACTATTATGGATGTGAGACCCTCAAAAATTGGAAAAATTCTAATTCTAGGCAGCCTCACGCCCCGTCGACAGTCCCACGCGCCTACACGCGCCGGGGACAGCTTCTGGCGCGTGCCTGCGCGTCAGGCAAGCGGGTCACACGCCCACACGCTCGCGACTCGAGAGCGCGGGTCGGATCCCGAATCAGGCTCGGGTTCACGGGTCAGGTCTTTGGTCAAGTCGGTGATCGACCCGGACCGGCCACGTGGCTCATGCGCCTCAGCGCGCGTGAGTTGCACACGCCCTTCCCCTTGCACTACACGCGCCTGCCGCGCACGTGTAGTGCATGCACATAGTTGTCGGGTGCCTTCTTCTTCGCCCAAATTTTTCTGTAACCAGGTCTTTCAACCTGGATGTCGAAAAATCACTTTTCTGACACTGTTTTCACCAGATTTTTTTATGAAATCTTTAATTCTATTTATTTCAAGTATCTTTCACTCGATTTTTGGAATAATCACGCCCTAATCTCGACGTATTTCGAATCTAAAATTCCGGCCATCCGCAGTCAATTTTGAAATCCCATTTTCTGACAATAATAATATGTAATATATATGTCAAAACGTAAAGCATGAAGAAAGAAACACAGATATACTATTTTTATGCACTGATTTGCCCTCAAACTCGATAAATTTGGGGTTGAAAGGTTCAGTCACTATTCACGACTGAAAATTTCAATCGGAATTTTTTTAACCTAAACGTATTCAGAAAATTACGAAAAATTTATTTTTTTAATCTATGTGACATGGGTAACATAGTGTTATAATCAGATTCATGAAACTCATCCGTGATCTGAACCTCAAATTTTATACTCTATATTTTTATACCCGAAAATAAATTTTGAAAATTATTTTTAATAATCCAACGATTGCTCTAGTACTAATGTTGGATATTATAGTGATTCACATGCACAGCGGAAGTAATAAATAATTTTCAAAAAAATAAAAATAGGAATTTTCGGGTATAGGATAAATATCTCAACATGTCCAAAATTGATTCAATCATCCGACATATCCATCGATCAAATCTCACGGTTGCGATGGTGATCATGATGTTAATCGAATCACCACCGTAATATTACAACGCCGCAACCCTCAATCCGGCGATCATTACGATGGGAAAAAATTCCCTACTTGAAATTTTTTTAAGCCCTCATTTTATTCTCTCTCTTAGAGAATATTTATTTTTTTCAGGCCATTCTTTCAAATGGCTTCCATGAATTTCACACACTCAAAGAAAGAGAGGTAAGTTTCCTTATTCAATTGATACTCAAATCGTAGAGTGAATAATGAGGAATAGTTATGGTGGTTATAGGTTAGTGAGAGTTATCCTACTAACCCCAATATTTATCATAATGCCCCTTTTGAATATATCCAACTAATAGAAGGAAAGAGAGAAGGGGACAAAACCCCTCGTTCTTCCGTTTGAATGTTAAAAGTTAATGAAAATAAAGAGTAAATGGATTTAGTGTATATATTTTTAATCAAAATCAAAATCTCTATATTTTGTAACCCTTTCAATGCAATATATTTTTGAAAATTTAAATAGAATTGAAAGCCATTTAAAAATCTCGAATAATTTTCCTCCTTATTAAAAAGAAAATTCTCAAAGATATATAAGAGGGTTACTCTCTCTCGCTTCCCCAACCCAAAAAAAAAGAATTCCACTTTCCTAATACTATGCCTGTAAGACATGAGTGAGCATGATGCCTTGTGCTTGGTACCCAGTGAAGCTCGGGAGTTGATTTGATGCAAAATGGAGAAGGGCCCGTGCCACGAGCCAAGAACGCCCACCCCACAAAAGGAAAGGGGGGCCACATCCCTACCCCACAACACCAAAAGCCCTCCCTAGGCAAATAAAAAGTAAAATCCAGTGTGTGCGGCTCTAAGGAAGTAATTATTGTGAAAATTAGGCGTGAAGAATATAACCATCATAAATTAATGATGATAGGGAGAAAATTTGGGCCCCATTCACATATGTTGGGGGGGTCCCTTGCGTTGTGGGGTGGGATTAGGGAAAAGTGGGCGTTGAATTGGTGACTCACTTTTTTGGTCCCCTCATTTTTTTTTTTTTAATTTCTTTATTTTATTGAAAGACGTAGGCCTATTAGAGAAAAAGGTTGTGGGCGTGGGGGACTATGTGGCTCCCTTGATCCCAAACCTCTCTTCTCAACTGATTTTAAAGTTCTTTTCTTTTATGAAAATATTTTATATTTAATTTTTGGGTGTGAATGGTGGTGTATTGTGTTTGGTTTCGATCCTTTCGGGTTTGGATAGTAATTCTTAAACTTCACAAACCCACGTCCTCTCGTTTTATACTTAAAATGTTATCAAACTAATTTAAAAAAATTCTCTCATAATTTTTTTTATTTTTAAATTTTAATTTATTACTTAAAAATTTTAATATTTTTATTCATTAAATAAATCAATTGTATATTGATTTTCTCTCTCTCACGCCCTCTCTCACATCACAAAAGGTAAATGTGGGTTGTGGGGTGTTGCACATATTGAATGGTGTAAAGAATTAGAAGTGTCTTTTTGAGGGTTACCGACCCACAAGGCGACAAATCAACGCCTCTTCTCTTATCACAATTGCATGGAATCGGGAATGTCATCATGTGACATTGTTTGGAAGCTTGTACTTAGCCACATATATTGGAACTGAAAGTATTGTTGATTGCCCAGTATGGATCGACACGCAGAATTTCAGTTAATATCATCAAAAATTTTAAAATATTACTATTTTTTTTTGAAATATTACTTATTATTTTAAATTTATAACCTCTATCCTGTCTTCTTCTTAGCCTTTTGGATATTATACTATATTCTTAATACAAATTTCTTGTTTATTCGGAGTATGATTTTGAATATTAATTGATCTAATACTATCAAAGAGAATAACTAACGTTCTATAGATATAGTAATTGTGCATTAGATTTTCTTAACTAAGATTTCGAATTTGAGTTTTAAGAATAGAAAATAAGTATAGGAGAGCCACCCTAAATGAGTCTTATAGTGATTGAAGTGAATTAGTAGAGTAATCAAGGTACCGGATACCGATTAGTCGTATATAAAAAAAAAGGGAGGAAGAAGAATGGACCAACCCAACAAATCCATTATGAGAAGAAAAGGCTAGGGTTGGTTTTTTTTTTTTTTTTTGTTCTTGATTTGATCATCACCCGGTATCTATTGTCGGGTCCTTTATGGGGGGAGGTTTCTCAATATCGATTTTTACGTTTTTATGACGGTTTGAATCCCCGATCATGATTAAATAATTAAAATTCCTTTTTAACTATGTCACCAAATATTTATAAAGGCTAGGGTTGGTGTGGTTGCTAATTTGGGTTTGTCAGTTTTGTGACCCAATTTATAAGATTCCTTAGGCCTACAAGTTGGGCTTGCAATTTGAGCCCTTAAAATAATTAATTGGGAGTTTTGAGATATACGTGGATCGAATAAAAAGTTTTGAGAGAACAGTTTAATAATCATAATCTATTTTCTTTAATTTAAAAATTTTAGGGTTGAATACTCATGTAACCCAAAAAGAAAGAAAGAAAGACGGGTCACGAGATCGAAATACACAAAAGGATACACAGGAAGCCGAATTCTAATTTTATGGCACTTTTGTTCTTAAGGGTTAAAGTGACATTCTGTGATTGGCTAACTATTTTTACTATATACTTTTGGATGCTTGTTGACAAAAAAATTGTTTTAAACCAAAAATTTGAGTTTTTTTTTTGGACTTTTTCTTTTTCTCGTAAGAATAGAGAATTACAAATAGAACAGAGAGAGAGAGAGAGAGAGAGAGAGAGAGAGAGAGAGCTGGTGGGGGCACTGTAGATGTATGTTTTGTACTGTGTGGTCATTATTTTTTATAAAAAAGTAATATTAATTAACTAAATTATTTTTTAAAAAGTCAATTTATCATGTTGCGGAAATAACAATATAAAGATAAAGTTAAAAAATAATTAATACTTTTTTTTATTTTTAAAATAACAAAATTTTCTGAAGTAACCCTTGAAAGGGATTTTTTTTTCTCGCAATATTGGTGAAATAAGTGCAAAACTGATTTTTACCTAAACTTGTTTAAATTAAAATTTTCATTTTTCAAATCACAGGCTACTTCGACAACAAAAGTGATAGCTTACCAAATCATATGACATGAGAAATTAGTAACAATAATAACTGGCCTTGCTTAAGTCATATGATTAAAAAGATAGTATTTAGAGAATTTAAAAGATAGTATTTAGAGAATTTTATCGATATCTTAAAACTTTTTAGTGATATTTTTGAGAATTTTAATAATATGATTGCAAGTGAAATAAATATGTTTAGATGCATGTATAATAAAATTAGAAAAAATAAAATTAGAAATGAAGAGATGTATATTAAATTGAAAATGAGTTTAATTATGGATAAAATAAGCTAATATTGTTTAAGATGGTTTGAATATGTATAACAAAGATCAAAAGATGCACCAATTAGAAGGAGCGAGACTTTAAAAGTAAGATATGTAGTGAAATGTCAGTCAAAACCGTTAACAACCTAGTTAAGAAGACTTTTGATAAGAATGAGTAGCGTAATAATCCAAATATGTTGAATTATTATTATTATTTTATTTTATTTTATTTTATTTTATTTTTTGGTACACAGGGAGACTCAAATTCTAAAATTTTACAAAAGGAAGGAAAAACAGTACCAATTGAGCAATAGCTCATTGGCTTATTGTTATTATTATTATTGTTGTTGTTGTTATTATTATTATTATTATTATTATAAGTTTTTATTAATATAATTTTATAAATATTAAAAAAAAACTCAAGAGGGAAGAAAGGGAAAAAATTAAAAAGAGTAAAGATCTAAATATAAAAAATTAAAAATAGTGATTTGAAAATAAAATAACGAACATTTGTGAAGCTAAAGAAAAAAGAAAAAGAGGAAAATAGATGTTGAAAAAACATAAAAGACTAAAATGGAAAAAATTTGATAAAAAAATAACCAGAACTTGAATGGAGAAGTAGGGCTATAAAAGAGGAAAAACTAATGTCTAAAAAAGGTGAATAATTTAAGGAAAAAAATTTTAAGTCAAAATAAAAAAATTGACAAATCAAATAACAATTTATAAAAATTTCATTATGACAATAAATAAAAAAGGGTAAAAACTTAATAAATTAATAAATTAAATAAAAATTTATAAAATCAATAAAAAATGTTTTTATAAAATAATTAAATCAAAATAAATTATATCATAGATAATAAATTTTAAATTATATCTTTGTCATAATAAAAATATAAAAAATAAGATAAAAATATTAAAAAGAATATAAAGTTTAAGAAAAAACATTTAGAACTCATTAAAAAATATTAAAAAAGGGTTTACAATAGTTTTTTATCATAATTTTGATATCATTTTATATAATCAAAGGATTATATTAAATTTGGTATTATTTTAATATTTTTTAAAATAGTAATCTATTTTCCTTTTATAAAAAAATTTCTAATTTATATTTTAATATCAAAACAAAATAATTTTTGTTATATTTATATTGATATAACATTAAGATAATCTTATATCATGTTTATTTAATTATTCCATCTTTAATATTTTTTAATCACTTTTAATTTTTCTAAAATATTATATTCTTTTTAATATTTTTATCTTATTTATATATAATTTTTTTATTATGAAAAAAGAAATAACTTAAACTTATTGTTTTGTCATTCGTCGATTTTTTTAAAGATATTAAAAAAACTTTTCATTTTAAAAATATAATTTTTTATTATATAAAATGAGATCAAAATCTTTTGATTTTATATTTATTTTTTAATATTTCTTGATCACTTTAAATTTTTTTAAATTTTATATTCTTTTAAATATTTTTTATCTCATTTTTATATATTTTTTTATTATGAAAAAAGATATAATTTAAAACTTATTGTTTAGTTATTCATTATTTTTAGATATAAAATTTTCTTTTTTTATCCCAATTCTTCATTTAGATTCTTACTATTTCTTTGACCCATTTTTTTTCACTTTAATCCTTCATTTTTTTTAATATTAAAATAATCATCCTTTTATTTTTAAAAACTTTTATAAATCATTTAAAAATATTAAAAAAGAATAATAATTTATATTATTTTCATATAGATTTTTTTAATTTATATTTTAATATTAAAATAATATAATTATTCGTATTTTATCTTAATACAACTTTATATCTATATAATATAATAAAATATTTTAATAGTAAAGTTATTTTTATATTAAAATAATATTATTTTTTAATATTTATGTTAAAATAATATAATTTTTTTAAAGATATAAAAACACTTTTGATTTTAAAAAAATAAATTTTTTTATCATATAAAATGGAATCAAAATCTTTTGATTTTATATTCCTTTTTAAATTTTTTAAAGACTTTTAAAATTTTTTAAGAATTTTAATTTTTTTTAATTTTTTTATCTTATTTTTATATTTTTTTATTATAAAAATATATAATTTAAAATTTAATGTTTAAGTCATTCGGTGTTTTTTGACAATAATTTTTCTATATTTTCCCATTCTTCTATTTGGATTCTTATTTTTTTTACCCAATTTTTTTCACTGTAATTCTTCGTCTTTTTTTAGTATAAGTTTTTACTCTTTTATTTTTTATTTGGCCTAAAAAAAGGGTCCATAATAGTTTTTAACCATAGGTTTGATCTTATTTTATATAATCAAAAGATTTTATTAAATTTAATATTATTTTAATATTTTATAAAATTGAGGTTAGTGGCTTCGTATGTTAAGCAAACCAGATTCCAATGTTCTATGAAAGATCTAAAAAAAGAATGAATGAAATAATTTATATCCCCTTTATAAACATTTTCTAATTTATATTTCAATATTAAAATAAAATAAAATTTATATTTATATCAATATAACATTAAAATAATATAATATTATATTTATTTAATATAATATAATATTTTAATACAAATATTATTTTTAATATTAAAATAATATATCTTTTTTATATTTATAATAAAATAATAATTTTCCCAAAATAGTAAAAAAAATTTTGATTTTAAAAATATAATTTTTTTCATGATGTAGAATTACGACAAAATCTTTGAATTTTATATTCTTTTTTAATATTTTATAATGACTTTTAAAAGTTTTTTGAAATTTTACATTTTTTTATTTTTTTGCTGCTTATAATATAATTTATTTTAATTTACTAATTTTATAAGAACATTTTAATTTCTTATCAATTCTTTAAATTTTTATTTAATTTTTTATTTTTTTAAATTTTGACCCTTTTTGATATTAATTAAATAAAAATATTAAAAAAAGTCTTTTAAAAACATCTGTAGTATAAAAATATCTATAGTATAAAAGTATTAAAAATGTTTTCTTAAATTTAAAAAAATTAATAATATAAAATTTTAAAATTCTTTAAAAATATTAAAAAAAGAATATAAAATCAAAAGATTTTGATATCATTTTTTTATTTTAATATTGAAAAAAGAATACTTTCATATCCTTTTAAGATTTTGATTTTATTTTTTAAATATTTTTTAAATTTTTTAAAAAATTGTATAAAATCAATATAATTACAATTTTTTATATTATAGTAAATAATGTAAAATTAAATAATGTATATAAAATAAATAAAGTGTTTGAAATATAAAAAGTACATTTATAATTTAATTTTCATTTAATAAATTAACAAACTAAAAAGAATGTAAATTATTATTTTGTAAAATTTTAAAAAATATTAAATTTACTAAATCTTTTGATTATATAAAATGAGATCAATTTTTTTTTATATATTCTTTTTTTAATATTTTTTAGTGCCTCTTGAAAGTTCTTTAAAAATTTTTATTTTTTTTAATATTCTTTGGTATCATTCTTTGCATATATTATTTTTAAAAAGGATCTAATTTTAAAATTTATTATTTGTAATGTAATTTATTTTAATTTATTGATTTTGTAAAAATATTTTAACTTTTTATTGATTTTATAAATTTTTATTTAGTTTGTTAAGTTATTAAATGAAAATTAAATTATAGATATACTTTTTATATTTCAAATATATTATTTCTTCTATATACATTATTTAATTTTACACAACTTACGATAATATAAAAAATTGTAATTTTATTGATTTTATACGAATTTTTGAAAGAATATAAAAAAACATATTCAAAGATATTAAAAAATAAGATCAAAATCTTAAAAGAATTTTAAAAATATTATTTTTTCAATATTTAAAATATTAAAATGAGATAATTTTTTTTTTGATTTTATGTTCTTTTTTTAATTTTTTTAAAGAATTTTTTTTTTATCATAATTGTTTTTATATTTTAGAAAGCATTTTTTAATTATTTTATATTATGGATGTTTTAATATTATAAATGTTTTTCAATAACAATTTTTAATATTTTATTTGATTAATATCAAAAACCGTAAAAAATTATAAAATTACAAAATTGAAAAAAATCAAGATGTTTTTATTAAATCAATAAATTAAAATAAATTACGTTATAAATAATAAATTTTAAGTTATATCATTTTTTCAGTCTTTGTATGTTTTCATCAATTAAATTTCAAACTAAATGAAAATAATTAAATATTTATATAAAATCGATAAAATTACAATTCTTTATATCATAGTATATAATGTATAATTAAATAATATAGATAAAATAAATAATGCATTCGAAATATAAAGGGTATATCTATAATTTAATTTTAATTTAATAAATCAACAAATTAAATAAAAATTCATAAAATCAATAAAAAATTAATTTTGTTTATAAAATCAATAAAATAAAATAAATTATATTATAAACAATAAATTTTAAGTTATATCCTTTTTATGAAAAAAAAATAAACAATGGGATAAGGAAATATAAAAAAATATAGAATTTCAAAAAAAAACTTTTAAAAGTCATTAAGAAATATTAAAAAAGAATATAAAATTAAAAGATTGATCTAATTCTATATAGCAAAAAAAAAAATTGATTTTTAAGATCGATTTTTTTTAATATTTTTGAAAAAAATATATTTTTTAGCATAAATATAAAAAGTTATATTATTTTAATATTAAAAACAATATTAGTATTAAAATATTATATTATATTACATAAATAAAATATAATATTATTTTAATGTTATATGAATATTATTTTAATGTTATTAAAATATATTTTTTAATAAAATATTTTGATTATGTAAATCGAAATAAAAACTACGGTTAAAAACTATCGTGGACCTCTTTTTTTGCAGGGGAGAGGATAGAGAGAGAGAGAGAGAGTGACTGATTAAAAAAAATATAAATGTAACGGGATCAGAAAAATAGAAAACAACCAAAGAGGGACATGAAAAAAAAGAAAGTGTGATCATGGGTAAAAAATAAAAATGCAAAGACCTGATTGAAAAAAAAAAAAAACAAAGTGTGGTCTCAAAAAGACAAAGGACCCGAGCAGGAAAAAAAAATGAAAAAGGGTTCAAAAAAATGTGCAAGGTTGTGATTGAAAAAAAAAATAGTGGGGGTCAAAAAGATGAAGGAGCCATGTGAAAAGAAAGGTAAAAAAAGATATAAGGACGTGATAAAAAAAAATATAGCTGGGTCAGAGAAATAGAGAACGACCAAAGAGGGATGTCCAAAAAAAGGTGCAACAGGAAGCGCATTCGACGTTTTATATATAAGTAGATAGATTTAAACGAAAAAAAATTTGGTCAAAAATTGATTCAAATGAAAAAAAAAAAAAAACCTAGATCCCAAAAATATGGGATGACCATCCAATCATGTCCAAAAAGTGATGAATAATGTGGTGAACAATAGCAGTCTTAAGCAAAAATTATGAGAAAAATTGAGTAAAAAATGTGAAAGGATTGAGATAAAAAAAAAAAAGAAAAACTGGGCAAAAAAATACGATCCCAAAAATATGGGATGACCATCCAATCATGTCCAAAAAGTGATGAATAATGTGGTGAACAATAGCGGTCTTGAGCAAAAAATATGAGAAAAAATCGTGTAAAAAAATGTGAAAGGATTGAGATAAAAAAAAAAAAAAAAAAAAAAAAACTGGGCAAAAAATTACGGAAGGACTAAAATGAAGAAAAGCTAGTAGACTAAAATGAAAAAAAAAAAAGCTAGCGGACTGAAATGAAAAAAAAAATTGGACTGGATTAAATGTCAAAGGACTGAAATGAAAAAGAAAAAGAAAGTGAGTTAAAAATGTGTAAGGATTGAAACGGAAAAAAGGGCATAAAAACACAGAAGGACTGAAATGAAAGAAAAAAAGGTGGTGGACTGAAATGAAAGAAAAACCTGGGTAAGACAAATGTGTAAAGAACTAAAATGGAAAAAAAAAGATGCTTTGGCAAAAAAAAAAAATAGAGGACGACCAACAAGGGACCTCCGAAAAGAAAGGTACAATGCTCTGTGAATAGTAAGTGCCTTCGATGCAATACCAATCTATTAGACTGACTGAATTGTCATAATTTTCTCTTAATAATCAATTTTATTGTACATTAACACTCGATTTGAATGAAAAAAAAATAAGAGAAAAAAAAATTTTAATAAAAAATTACTCTATTTTTTTATTTGAGAGTTTTGAGAAGGAAAGGAAATGATGTAAAATTTATTTAAAATTAATTTTTTTTTATTTTTTTAAAATAAATTTGATATATTCTTGAGATATATATTTTTTTTCTTTTCACTTTTAAAAAAAAATTTATGTTTAATGGTCCAAATCAACAATGACCAAACCATAATTCATTTTCCTAGAAAAATGCATAATGCGTTGCAAGGACAATTCATCGACAACAACCACTCTTTCTTCCTTTTCTTATTTATTTAATTTTTGTTATAAAAAAGAAAAACGAATGATGCAATTGCAGACCTTTTGTGGGTTTTGCTTCTGATTTGAAGAGATTAGCGGGTTGACTGTTAGGCTGGCCTATACTATACTATATTACCTGTAGTCGTTGTCGTACCATGTTTTTCCATTTGAGGGGCCCCGCCCATGTATTTAATATTTTTTAATAAAATATATTTCAATTTTAATAATAAATTTAATTTATTTAATAATTATATAAAAAAATTATTTTTTATTATGTGAGGAAAATTATCTCTTACTATATAAATTTAGATTTTAAACCTTACTACTGAATTAGGAAAATGCTACTAAATTTATACAAAATCCTAAATCACTTTGTTACAAAAATATTTATATTTTTAATTTATTTATTGTATTAAGCCCACCATATTTATTGTTTATCCTTTAAAGGTTATGAGATTTGACAATCTTTTAAATCCTGGCTTTTCTGTTTTCTGTGTGTACTTCTAATCTAAGATATGCATAACATATATTTATTTAATTTAAATTGCTAAATTTTTAGGATGCATTCCTTCTTAAGAACTTATATATATATAACTCAATATATGAAAATTTTCAAGTATGAGATAAAAGAAATCAATTTTTGAGATTTTTCAAATTCTTGGACTGTAAGTGGACGTTTTCCTTTATCAGAAATTGCAAAATAAACACATATAAAAAATATTTAACAAATTATATAATAATACTTAATCTGAATTATGCTCTATTACACATAATTAAAAAATATTAATAAAATTAATATACTGACTAATAGAAATTAGAGTAAGAAAACTCTATCATAATTTAAAAGATCTATATAACAATATGAATGATATATATATTAAAAGAGTATAAGAAGTAAGTCTTGTGAAATATGGTAATATTTCATCTTTTAGTCAAATAATTTAAGAAAATACCATTTTGAGTATACGTATCTACATATATTTATATTTTGAAGAGATATATTATATATAAATTATTTTTAATAAGATTTGATTTTAATGTTCAAGTAATGTTGGAAATTTCATACGTGCAATGATTAGATTGGAGGGAACATCATATGCTCATGGAAAACATGTACAAAATCATAGCCAAATACAATAATCGAATATTATTAAAAAAGGGCTAATAAATAACATAATATAATACACATACCATGACAAATTGAGCGAGAGAAGCCATAAAACAAAGGCAAAGAGCTTCTCCGGATCTGAGATCTCTCTCTCTCTCTCTCTCTCTCTCTGGTGTGAGCCCATGGCGACTCAACATCGTTCTATATGGATCTGTCTCTCTCTTCTTCTCTTGTTCATTCATGGCACTCACTCCTTCTACCTCCCCGGTGTTGCGCCCGAGGATTTTCAAAAGGTTCTCCCTTCCTCTCTCTCTCTCTCTCTCTAATTGTTCTTTTCACTGCGATTTGCTTTAGATTTGGTTAGTGATCTCTCTCTTTTTCTGATTTAATTTGTTGGATCCATTAATCTTCCTTAATTCTGGCATCTGGTGTAATAGATTTGACTAGAAATTATGGTCGTGTTTTTAGTTTTGGATGGCGATTTTTTGATTAAGGTTGATTAGGAATTTGATTAACGGAGGTTGATTTGGATTTTACAAGATCGAACCGGATATGGAATGAGAAAGGTTGATAATGATGGAAATGTAGATATGAAATTGGAATCATGTGGCTGAATAGCGTATTTTGCAATTCATGACTGATAATGACCTAGCTACTGGAGCTTGTTTGTTCAATTTCAATATTTGATTTGATTGATACCCAATTAGGGTTTTCTTTTCCTCGTTGGATGTGTTTAAATCTAATGTGAGTGACCATTTTATTTGATTGAATGCTTTGGATGCCCAATTTGTGCTGCCTTATGGTCTTCACAAAATCGCATTATGGAAGAAGAAAATTTTCAAACTTAAGAGAATAGAATATCGACTGATATCATTAACTAGCTATTTAATTTTGTATTTTGGCATTCCCTTAATGTTGAACCCTCTAACATTGTCTCTCCTGTACTTGTCTCATTAGTGCATAAAAGAAAGCTTTGTCAAGTATACTGTATCATATCATGACTAAAATACTAGATCAGCATTTTTTTTAGCTGAGATAATTCTTATTATTTTAAAGCTACCAAATTGTTTCTTTGACTTCTGAGCAATACATTTAACCGCGCCTTTAAGCTTTGATTTTTATATCAGTCATTTGCAGCATGCCGATTGTTTACTGAGATATGGCATTCTCATTTCCAAATTTGTTCTAATTGAAGTAATCCAAAAATATATTTGTTGGAAATTATCAATTTTATACCGGTCTTAAGTGTTATTGTATCATAAAGCATGGAGTAATCCTAAGATCTTGGGAGACTGGGGAGACCATGATTATGGTAGGTATGGAGACATGGGCAGGCTGGTGGTCTGAGACGATTTTTCCCCATGTTATATTTTCTCCACAAATGCATGATGAAGTTTAGTTGGAGGAGACACGTTAAACAACTTGTGTAATTGGTGGGAAGGCTAGTCGGGCTCAGGGATGAGACAAAGAAACCTTGATCTTGATCACTTGTTTATACACTCTTCAATGTAGGAAGAAGTCGATGCTTATACACCCACATGACACATCTAAGCAGGGTTAGAATTTCTATCACAACCATTAAGACGTCCTCTTCTTTAATGATCACGTAGCATTGAATGTAATACCACTCGTCGCATCAGGCATGCAAACTCTCCTTGAATTTGGTTCCACAATTAGAATCATGAGCCCAGGACATACTTCTAAAGTCTAGTCCACCCTATCCACTCCATTCTTCACAATTCTTGGTTATGAAAAATCCTTCTCACACACAATTCTCCAAAGCCATTTCTACTTTAGGAGTATGTTAAGTATACAAAGATCCCTTACTTCACCCCAGAAAGAACCTATTATGGGCCTTGTTTGTTTTGCAGATTGAATGACTTGGGGTTGACTATATCCTCTGGGACAACTCATGATTGAAAGAACTAGTCCAGAATTGGTTATCCTTGCATTTTGTTGATGTCAAATTAACTTTATACACTAAAACTAAAACTTTGATTATAATTTGATTTTGGGCTAGAGAAGGACAATCTTTATGGAAAGCTTATGTTCTATAGACCTGAGACTAAACACATGTCCCCTTTGCAGGTGGTGCTCAGTTGTCCCACTTAGATGGGACACAAAGGAGCTGTCATCTTGGTATTATTTAAGTGTAACAAAATTCATGTTTAGGGTTTGCTGGGTCTATTTCTCCAATCCTATATCCTATTTCTGAATCGAAACAATGTTTTTTTACGTAAGAATATAAAAACTTATGTGGTTGTATGGAATTCAGTATGATCCCACTACCACCTAGAAAGTCAGATTGCAATTTCTCTTACTCTTGATTAAAAGAGTAGTGATAGTTATGATTGCATTCCAGTCACATTATCTGCAATTTCTCTTACTTTTGTTAATTTATCTGCTATTCCTTGGATGCAGGGAGACCCTCTAATGGTGAAAGTAAACAAGTTGACCTCTACAAAGACTCAACTTCCTTACACGTATTATTCACTTCCCTATTGTACACCAAATAAGATAGTTGACAGCGCTGAGAATCTTGGGGAAGTGCTTAGGGGTGATCGCATTGAAAACTCTCCCTACACAGTCAGTTTGATGTTCTTTTTAAACTACTTCCCTAAATGATATATTTTTTAAATGATTGTAATTCATGCTAAATTTTTATTTTTATTTTCCCTCTTCAGTTTAAAATGAGAGAGCCACAGCTGTGTAATGTTGTCTGCCTGAAAAAACTTGATGCTAAAAGTGCGAAGGAATTCAAGGAGAAAATTGAAGATGAGTATCGGGTGAACATGTAAGGATTATTTGGCAAAATAAATACCGTATTCTGCTAGTCAAGTTAGCATCAGAAGCCGCTATGCCATGATTAAATGTCTGACTGATTCTTTTGGTGCATGGCACAGGATCCTGGATAATTTGCCTTTAGTTGTACCCATTCGTAGGGCAGAGCTGGAGGCTCCTATAGTTTATCAGCTTGGTTTCCATGTTGGCCTTAAAGGGCAGTACACTAATGTAAGTATATCATCAGTCATCTTTTGCCTCGTATTGTGCTCAGAGATGAAGCAATATCTTGTGTCAAGGCTGACCAAATATATTCCACCGAAACATATGATCATTCTTCTTGGTTTTTTCCCCCTTAATGGTTCTTCCCTTTTTCTTTAAATGAAAGATAATAATCTTGACTAATGTGATCTATCCTACTAAAAGGTAGAAATTAGAGGGCTTTTTTTTTGGCACAAAACTAATTCAACTTGAAAAAATAGTGGGTAAAATTTTGAAATGCTAAATTTTCAGATAACTTAACACTAAAATAATGAATTAGATTAATAACACAATTAAGGGTTGATTATATTGGGTATTCACATTATTGGTGCAATCTACATATTTTGTTGAATTGCTGCTTTTGGGAGCAATGGAAATTTCTGCTACTTCATTCAATATGGAGCACAAAAGTGATGGGAAGCACCAGCATGGCTATAAAATTAATGGCAGATGGAATTACGGCCGTAATGCTTATAGTGAAAATTTGACCATTTATGTTAGCTATAGAAGTCGGGAAGAAATTTAAGCCATGGCCAATTGAATCCTAACCATTTGAGAAACGGAGAATTTCAACTTTTTCTAAACATCTACGGCACTCTTACCTGTCCTAACTGGGAGGGAACTGGGGGCAATTAAATTGCTGTATGTTGCCTTTTCTGATTCTGCTTACTTATCAACAGAGCAAGGAGGAGAAGTATTTTATCCACAACCACTTGACGTTCACTGTCAAGTATCACAGAGATGTGCAGACTGAATCTGCAAGGATTGTGGGGTTTGAGGTCAAACCATATAGGTAACCTTTATAGCCCCTAATTTCATGTAAAATCTTTGCCTCTTGCTCTTCTGATGGTATACTGTAATATTGTTTATCAACTTATTTGGATTTATCTAGCATCAAACATGAGTATGAAGGAAAGTGGGAGCAAGGTACAACACGTTTGACAACTTGTGATGCTCATGCAAAACGGACTGTGACAAATTCTAACAATCCTCAAGAGGTGGAAGAGAATCAAGAAGTCATCTTCACATATGATGTTGAGTTCGAGGTAAACTTCAGCTGAACAAACTTTTTTTTCCTGTGTGTGTGTGATGGCAGCTGTTCTAACTTGGATTTTCTGTTCCCATTTTAACATGAACTCATGATGGCTGATCTGGGTAAGGAAAAGAGAGTTAGAGCAGATGGTTTTACAAAATGTTTGGGACTAGCATTAGCTAAAATTAAGTTCCCTAGTTCTATGTAATTGGAGATATTGTCTGCTTGCAAAAATGCATTCTAGTAGCTAATGTAGATTTTTTTTCTGCTTGTGTTTGGTACTTCTTATCTACCTAACAGGAAAGTGACATCAAATGGGCATCTAGATGGGATGCTTATCTTCTAATGAGTGATGACCAAATCCACTGGTTCTCAATTGTGAATTCCTTGATGATTGTTCTCTTCCTCTCGGGCATGGTAGCCATGATTATGCTAAGGACTCTCTACCGTGATATTTCCAAGTACAATGAGCTTGAGACCCAGGAAGAAGCCCAGGAAGAGACTGGATGGAAATTAGTCCATGGAGATGTTTTCAGACCACCTTCAAACTCCGATCTGCTATGTGTCTATGTTGGGACAGGTGTTCAGTTCTTCGGAATGGTACTTGTCATGATGATGTTTGCTGTCCTTGGATTCCTCTCTCCATCAAACCGAGGTGGACTCATGACTGCCATGCTTTTGCTTTGGGTCTTCATGGGCCTTTTTGCTGGCTATGCTTCTGCTCGCTTGTACAAGATGTTTAAAGGAACCGAGTGGAAGAAAATTGCTCTCAGAACTGCATTGATGTTCCCTGGAATAGTTTCTGCCATTTTCTTCGTCTTAAATGCTCTAATTTGGGGTGAGAAGTCATCTGGGGCAGTACCATTTGGGACAATGTTTGCTTTGGTCGTGTTGTGGTTTGGAATTTCAGTTCCTTTGGTCTTTGTGGGAAGTTATGTTGGGTTCAAGAAGCCAGCAATTGAAGATCCAGTGAAAACAAACAAAATCCCAAGGCAGATCCCAGAACAGGCCTGGTACATGAAGCCGACCTTCTCAATCTTGATCGGGGGCATTCTCCCATTTGGAGCCGTTTTCATTGAACTCTTCTTCATTCTCACCTCCATTTGGTTGAATCAGTTTTACTACATCTTCGGCTTCCTCTTTATTGTATTCATAATTCTCCTCATCACTTGCGCCGAAATCACTATCGTGCTTTGCTACTTCCAGTTGTGCAGCGAGGACTACTTGTGGTGGTGGAGGTCATACTTGACTTCTGGCTCCTCAGCTTTGTACCTCTTCCTCTATGCCACTTTCTACTTCTTTGAGAAGCTCGAAATCACAAAGCCAGTATCTGGGGTTCTCTACTTCGGCTACATGCTAATTGCTTCGTATGCCTTCTTTGTGCTCACGGGTACCATTGGCTTCTACGCATGCTTCTGGTTCACTAGGCTTATCTACTCATCGGTCAAGATTGATTAATTCTATGGGAGATTAAATTCAAACCAGGTTTAGACCCACATTAAGATACAAATGTACCCTTCTTCTTGTATCATTTTTAAACGTATTTGCTCCTAATTTTTGTTATCATAGTTTCTTTTTCCCCAAATCTTTTTGTTAAGTAGCATGAATGAGATGATAAATGTGCTATGGGGCTTGTGACGCTCTAATTTCTTGCTTTTCCCTATTATATATCATATTGTCATTTTTGTAACAAAAGATTGGTTTGCGGATCTGTCAATTGTCTTCATTTTTTGGATAATGAGGATGACGATGGATGCTCTGAATTTAATCTCGGTCTCAGTTGCGGTTGCCTGTTCAGACAATAGATGCTCACTCAGGTTTCATGCTCTTCATTTGATTGTGAGATCGAAGAAACTTTTTGCGGGGGAGAGAGAGAGAGATGAAACAACATAAATATTTTATCCCAAAAAAACAACATAAATACGAAGTCATGTAAGTGTGTCCTCAGCTAGCCACGAAACAGAGACTAAGCTACGGAAATAAACTATTGGCGTTCTCGATCAGGAGTAGTAGCACTAGTTGTGTCGCGAGTGTAGGCTCTACTTTTGTTGGACCTGTTCCTCTTGTCATACAGAGTCAGGTATCCGACCACGGCCGCCACGAAGAGACCACCCATTAACATACTGGTTTTGCTATACGGCATGCTGTGCTTTCCGCTGTTTATTCCTTTGTCTGATGCTTTCTTCCGCTCATCTGTCTCTCTCTCTCTCTCTCTCTCTCTCTCTCTCGATCGAACAAAGTATGAGTGAAAGTGCATGCATATATGGGGAAAGAGGAAGAGGAAGAGAAAGAGGTGGAGATGAGATGGAAGAAAAGAAAAACAAGCAACAAACTTGAAGTGAGGGGATATGTGTTGCCACCTTGGTCTTTGTAATTTGGACACCTTGATGTTTGCACTCTATTTCTCCACGACACCTGCATCCCCCCCCTCTTTCCCTCGCAAGCTATTTTTGGTTCCTGATGAGACATAATTCTACACTCAATTCAAACGTTCCGCACCAAAAGGGCCCACAAATGACGGCTATCGACCGATAAGTAAGCACCAACAATTACTTTCTATGACTATTCGATTGATCTACCGAAGGGGTTTAGTCGCTCCATCTCCCAAACGATAGAGCTGTAGTCGCCCCGACTATCGAATGAATTTGTTGAATAGGATTTACCTTCCCGATCGGGTATTAAACCATTGATTCATCGAATGAACGAAGGTCCTCCATTGGCCAAACAACCGATCGATAGCTAACAGCTCTATTAATTTTAAAGGAATGTCAAAATACTCTAACGGTTTTGATCTTCTGCTTAAGAACGACACCTTCGAGATCTTTCAGTTAAAAAAAAGATCTTCCAAAAAAACAAAAGTTTCGATACGATAAATATCATGATCGTTTCGAAATATTAAACTCCCGAGATTTTCAGATCGACTCGATAAGGAAAATTGGGTTGAAATACCCTAATTGCATATAACTCTCACAGATATAAGATACCCTCAAACTCTCTAAATCAGGTACGTTTTTTTAGCCTTTCACATTCGGCACTCAAATCATAAGGAACATCTCCCTCTTTAAACTCTCAATCTGTTTTTCTTACATTCAAAAACCGCTCTTTCTAACTTGACCGTCGGAATCTCTTCCGTCAGAATACCCTCTGACGGTTTTTGTAGGTTTCACATTCCGTCAACGGCAACCATTCGAGTTAACAAGGAGTCGGTATCTGTGAAACCGTAACTCACCACCAATAGATTGGCGCCGTTCGTGGGAACATGCTAGAACAACTTCCGTAAGCCTAGTAACTATGCCTCCAAGAACCAAAGCATCCTTGAAGACAGCACCTACTGTAGAAGAGTGCACCCCTATACCCATCGAATCTGTCCTCCCTCCTGCACCCGATCACTCAATTCATGATTGTATGGTTTCTCCCCGACCATCCCATAACCTGCGGCTCAAGAACAGTCGGTCGTGGCCCTCGCGTCAGAATAGGTGAGCCATCCTCAGATGGAAAGACTGGAGTTAAAGCTCCAAAAAATAAGCAAACAATTGGAGGGGCTTAGCAGAGCCCTTGGGCCAGACGGCTACTCATCAGCGACGGACTCTGAGTATGAATGTCCACCGAAACAAGTACTTCCTGCGAACTATGAACTATCGGTGATCTCTCGTCATGATCCTGAGAATTTGAAAAAACAAATCGAGCAACTCGTAGTCGTCGAGTTTAAAAAGGCAGGTGCGAAGAAAGAAGAAGACCCTAAGAAAAATAAGTCCAAGTACTACCATTTCCATCGGGATTACGGTCACGTGACCGATGAGTGCAAGCGACTTAGAGACGAGCTGGAATTTCTGATTCGCAGTGATAAATTACAGAAATTCATTAGTACGAAATGAAGGAATTTACCTTCCCCCAACGGACAAAATGCACCATGGGAGAACGAGCCGTCTAACTGACTAGACCCCAGGCCGTCACACGACGGATTATAAGGGGTGATCCTCCATATCCACGACGAAGACATCTGGCATGAACTCTATTTTTCTACTAGCATTTGTCAGACATATGACCCGAGATTTCTCGCTCTCCTTTCCTGAGAAAGGCTTCTGCGCCCTCCCATTATTTAGTGATGATCCCTGTGATGGTTTGCGGCACGAGATTCTCAGTAATTTATGGAGGAGTTACTCCTAACATCTAAAAGTTTCCTATCGAACGACGGGTCTAAATCGTCTAGAACCTATCGATCGAACGTGTCATCAATGCGGGATGGAATTCCCCGAACAGGAGGACACGATCCCTCTCTCTAAAAGTTTCATATCGAATGGCGGGTCTAAATCATCTGGATCCTATCGATCGAACGTGTTATCAATAAGGATGGAACTCTCCGAACGGGTGGACACAGCCCCTCAATCTAAAGTTTCATATCGTTCAAACGTGTCATCAATGCGGGATGGAACTCTCTGAACAGGTGAACATAACCCCTCTCTCTAAAAGTTTCCTATCGAATAACGGATCTAAATCGTCTAAATTCTATCGATCGAACGTATCATTAATAAGGATGGAACTCTCTGAACAGGTGGACACGACCCCTCAATCTAAAATTTCCTATGGTTCAAACGTGTCATCAATACGGGATAAAACTCTCCGAACGGGTGGATACGATCCCTCTATCTAAAAGTTTCTATCAACGGCGGGTCTAAATCGTCCAAATTCTATCGATCGAACATGTCATTAATAAGGGATGAAACTCCCCGAATGGGTGGACATGGCCCCTAAATCCTAAAGTTTCTTATTGTACGCCGGACCTAAATCGAATTCCGCCAAATGGACGTATCATATGGGTGGAACTATCCAAACAGGTGAACATTACGCTAATATCAATCGCTAATGTAATGAGAGTCATCACAGTGAATAATGAGTTAAACTCTGTCGTTGATAATTTACCCGAAAGGCATTGGAATACAAAATCTTAAACAGATGTTACACAGGAAAGATCATGGGATTTCATGACGAGTAGATCCCATTGCAGCCGGGACCATAGTAGAGGTTTCAGGCACAACAGTTGATCCTTGGGCCGCAGCATCCCCCTCAACTGGGGGCAAGGTATCGCATAGACCCATTCAACGGATTATTTTTTCAGCGCACTTTAGTCTCCCGATCAACTTGTGTTGGGAATCCTTAAGGGTAATGGCATCCCTTATATGAAATTTCTCGAGATCAGCTATTTTACGCTTCGCCACCCGAAGAGACTCTTCATGCAGATAGGCCAATTTCTCAATTGATTGAAGACACGCTTCGCGTACCTTGGCCTCCGACTCTAGCCTCTCGCACCGCTTGCTTAACCCAACCACGTATCTTTCCTAGTAATCTTCTACTTGCCTTCTCTGCCATTCTTGAAATTTTGCCAAAGTCATTGTCTGAAGAAAAGATTGGATCAGAAAAAACAGGAATAAAGGAAAAACAAAACAATGGAAAGAGGGTGATACCATCAAACTGAGGGACTTAAGGACCCTGTCAACTTGCTTTTGGGACATCTTAAGCAGATTGAGCTCGCACCGATAAAATTCCAACCGGTTTACGATTAGATCTGCCTCGGTCAAATCTATATAACTGTATTGCATATCCCCAATACAAACCGCAACAGTTCATTGTTCTTTCGAACCCTTCCGCTCGTCAAAAGACCGAATAAGAATGATAGGTGGCAGGGCGCATCTATCAGGAACCTTGCGTTTCCCTTTGCACAAAGGCCAAACCGGTACAATTGAGGAAGGCCCTGCCATCCCCTCTGACATTACCCTGGGGGTATCTAGTCTTGCTGTGGCAACAGGCGAAAAACCATTTCCCAATCCTCTGGGTCTATCCACGTTGACACTCTCGTTACATGGGGATCCATTTTCCTCCAACACGATATTCTCTATCGGTTTGACCAAGCCTGAATGGTCAGGCGAAGCGACGAGCGCACGTTCCGGTAGGGACGAAGGTGGTAGAGTCTTTCCCCTCTTTGATAGGGAAGGTGAAAACTCCAGAAGGGCCTTAGATGTCCATGCCGGGGGGACCTTTTGCACCCGACCGAACATGGGCCCCGGGGGAACCCTTTTCCCCCCGACCGAACATGCCTATTGATGGTAACCTTTTCCAGCACAACATTGTCAAAAAGATTCAAAGAGTCAACCAACTCAATCTTCCCCCTTTCCAACAAGAGAGGCCTGTCGACTTTCTTTTTCTCCCTTATCAGAAGACCAGCTAAAGACAACATCTGTCGACAAGAGAAACGGTCATGCTTAAATACGGCCAGAGGCTTCAGTCCTAAAAAATGCCCCTCTTTGGCGTCAGGAAGCACAAAGACACGACTCTTATCTGAGAACTCCACGAAAAAGAACTTGTGCATCCAATTCTTGTTGATGGATTCCTTATAATAGAATCTCCAATTAAACTCGGGCTGAGTTTGTAGTTTGTACCAGTCCTTGGTTGAGCCACTGTTTTCACATCTTATCAAGATAAAAATAGATGACAAGGTATCGAAATCGAAACGAAAATGACAAAACCCTAATAGATAAACCATGACAACCACCAGACGCCAAACGTTTAGGATTAGGAGAGTTAGAAATATGTTCCAACGGCGTAGTACCTCCGCAAAAGGATCTGTATATGGAATTTTTAATCCGTACTTAACCGATTGGTGGTACATCGGTACGCACCCCTCCGGTGACATGTTAGCCCTATCGACATCTGTGGCAGACACCAAAATGTAACCATCTCCCATCAGCATATCAGTCTGGACTTCTTGAATCTCCTTTACGGACATGGTGCTCACAATATCATCGATGCCCGAGTAAGGTTGAGTAGCAGACGTTTTTGCCATTGCTTTCAGAAATGACTTCCTTGATGGCTCTTGAGAAAGAAAAAGGGATGAAGGTGTCTGGCACACGAACAAATGGTCTTATATAAATGCCAAGAGATGATTTGCATATCCCAATGACAATACATGGTGTCAATACGTAAACAAAAAATAGGTACTCATGGTATCTTTCTCACGAAGCGGCACCCTGAGTAGGGGACAAATAATGGGACATAGTCCTAATCCAAATTCGAAGGGTTAACACCTGAAGGGCCCACATAGGAGACCCATAAAGGACAGTTACCGATCGATAAGTAAGCACAAACGACCACTCTCTATGACCATTCAAATGATCTACCAAAGAGTCTTAATCCTCCGACCATCGAATGATATTTGCTGAATGAGATTTACCTCCTCGATCGGGTACTAAACCATTGGTTCACCGAATGAACGAAGGTCCTCCATTGGCTAAACAATCGACCGATAGCCAACAGCTTTATCAATTTTAAAGAAAAGTCAAAACACTCTAATGGTTTTGATTTTCTGTTTAAGAACGACACCCCTGAGATTTTTCAGTTAAGAAAATGATCTCCCCAGGAAATAAAAGTTTTCATACGATAAAGATTACGATCGCGAAATGTTGAACTCCGAAAATTTCTAAATCGACTCGATAAGAAAAGTAGGGTTAAAACACTCCAATTGCATATGACTCTCAAGTTATGCTTTCTTAGTCTTTCACATTTGGCACTCAAATCACAGAGAACTTTTCCCTCTTTAAACTCTCAGTTTGTTTTTCTTACATTCGAAAACCGCTCTTTTTGACTTGAACATCGAACCCTCCCCCGTCAGAGCACCCTCCGACGGTTTTTGCGGGTTTCACATCCTGTCGACGATAACCATTCGAGTCAAGAAGGAGTCAGTATTTATGGAGTCATAACTCACCTCCAACAGTTTCCATTTAGTGTTTGTTTTCCATTCAAAAATAGATTCATCTTTTATAAGAACCCTCATGCAGATATGGATAATTGTTTATTACGCAAGCTATTTTTAACCCAGGTCAACCGCAGGTGTACATATGCTTTTATATTACAAAATATAATTATTTAAAATTTTGGTTTTTAAATTACAATTAGTGGGGCAGAGGGATAATATTTTTAAGAAAAAAATATGGGGAGGAAAAAGATGTGGATCGTGGTTATTAATTTTTTAGGGAATTCTTAGTTTTAAATCAAATTAAACAAATAAAATTTTGCATTATTATAAAAGTAAATAAATATAAAATTTAACAAATAGTTTGGATAATTTTGTTAAAAAAAAAGAATGTGAAAGCTGAAAATTCAAACTATCGTATTCTCTTTTTAAATAACATAAATAATTAGAGTTTGTTTTGTGTGGTAAACATCCTCTAATTGAGCTTAAGTATTTAATTATTTTAATAAATTGAAGCCCAAAAACTTTAAAAGGGTATATTTAAGACATCATCGAAATCATATTTTATGGCTTATTATAGTAACTAGTCGGGTTGTCGAAATCTCAAATTAAAATTGATTTCTCAAATACAACAAACTATAGTAATAATAGTTATCAGGTCGAATCCCAAGAGAACTAATTAATTTAATCTCTTAGTTGATGTTAAAAGTAAATTTAGGGGTTTTCAATAATTTGCTAAAATAAAAATTAATAATCTAAAATTAAGAAACAAATCAATAATATAAAATACTAAAATTTAAGGAAGAAATTCAATTTACCAAATTCCGATCCAATGGTTCATATATTCGATTGTCTTATTAATCATTGGTTAAAAATATTATTCTTGCAATTCAAGGATTTAATCTTAGATCTATTAGGATAGCCGTAATAAATCTTGTGTTTTTTTAATTTAATTGACCAAATCCAGTATCCAATCAAAACTTATTATTAATCGACTGAGTACGATAGCGTTCCATATCAATATAATGATAATATTACGTTCTGTGAAAATAGTTAAACCAAAATATAAATAATTGGGATAGCCGCAATTATTCAATTTTATTCCATTGATTCCCTAGGTCATATGAATTCCGGTAAAAGATCCATAAATAAAAATAACCTAGTTACCACTTATACCATTCATTCATGACAATTACGGATCACTAAATTTTTGGACAACAATAGAAAAACTAATATTGAATTAAATTGTCAGATTAACCAATATTAGGTTTTCCTAGAAATAAATAAAAAACCAACGAATACTTGAATAAAAGACAAGAAATTAAATTAAGTACTTAATCTCACAATGAAGAACAATCGATTAAAATTTTCCTTGAATCAGAATAAAAGAATTAGCCACTCATGATAGAAAGTATCATCACAAGAAAATAAAGAAATTTAATGTTCCAAAATAAAACCTAAGGGAGGAATATGGACAGCCATCCTTGAGGAGTTCTTTTCCAGAATGAATTCAAGGCTTCCTATATGTTGTTTTCTTATATAAACAGCCAGCCTTGTGGAATGAATAATTGAGGATGTACTCTTTCCTTTCCTCTAGACTTCTAAATCAACTAGGAGATCTAAAATTAGGTAAATTACAAAACTTTTCTCCCACTAAAAACAACTTTTACTACAAATAAAAATACTACTAAAATGCTGAAATTAGAATTCAATCTCCTCTTCTTCAAAGCCCAATAAGATGTCTTGACTCAATTTACTCTAAAATTGCCTCACTAAGCTCAGTTTGCTTCAAGTCTTCAAATTCAACTTCCTAAAAATAAAGATTACCAAAAATCAACCATTAGGGTATCAAACAATTCAAATTTAAACCATAATAACAATAATAAATTTAATAAATTTCATGTTATTAGTAATTAATGCTTAGTTGGTATGGTGTTTAAATACTAATATCTTTTGAATAAGGTCTCAAATTTAAGTTTTATATATGGATCAAATAGTTGTCACAAGAGTTTTGATTTTTAAGAGTTCAACTCAACTTGTATCAAATTTAGTCGGACTCAAAGTGATCAGTGAATCTGATGATTTATTAAAAAAAGGACGTATTATAGTAAATCATTTTGTTTGGAAAATTATTTGGTATTTATTGAAAGGCACTAAGCGAGTTTTCTATTTGTTACATTGTTGTATTAATTGAACATTTTTGTATTAAAGAAAATTTCAATTATTATCCTTTAGATATGTATCAAATAGCTTATAATTAGGCATTTCTCATTTCTCATTTTTCCTATTTTCTTTTCCTATTTGTGAGTTATAACGTGTAATTATACATGGTGAAAAAATAATCATTATTTTATACTTTATATTTTTGTTGAAATATTGTATAGTGAGTTTGAGATTTGAAAATAGTTTGTTTATAAAAATATAAAAGAAAAACTGTGTATTTATATACTATCTTCCCCTACCCTTACATTAAATCAAAGAGTATTTTGTGCATCAAGAAAGTCTTTTTCACTGAATATTGCTTTTTATTTTTTATTTTTCAGAGCAATCAACTTTAAGCTCTATTGTCTTATTTTAAATGATCATTTTTATTTTTTTTTTCTTTTTATAAAATGCGCATTATCAATTTATTTACTCAATTTAATAAAGATTGAATTTTAAGAGTCTTGAAAAAAACTGACTTTTAATAAATAAATTTATTAAAAATGAGACGTGTGTGAGAAAAAGTTATTTAACTTTCAAGTGTATTTATGCTCTTGAGGTTTGTGGCTGTGATCATTTTACTTTAAATGAAGTAATAAAATTCTCGATAATTATTGGATAGTGATTCAAAGGTCACAAATTTTATAAATATTAATATCATAAAATTGTAAAAAAAAAAAAAATCTTTGATATTAGAAAGTTTAATGTAAAAAAAAAAAAAAATGAATTATCTGTGTGTGTACCAAAATTTCCATGGAAACCCACCTCCATTTGCCTTTTTCATTTTTCTTTTATCTTTTCCTCTAGAAAGCCCACATTTGTCTTTTCTCCCCCTCCGCATTTCCTGTTCCCATCTCTCTCTTCAGTATAGGGTAGAGTTGTTGGAGACATTTTTGGGAGGAAAGCGGATTGGGTGGGAGGGAGGGAGAGAGAGAGGGGATGGACGAGGAGAGAGAAAATTTGTGTCGTTTTATTGTGGAGTTTATGCAAAAAGAAAAAAAAAAAAAGAAAATGTGTTAAATTTTTTATTAATTGTTGGATTTAAATTTTAAAAATAAAAAATATATATATTAAAAGAGTTATTTCTAAAATTGATTCTATAAATATTTTAATTGAAATAATTAAATATAATTTTAGATATAAATAGTGAGATTAAAAAGAAATAAAATATCTTTAAAGAGATAATTTAATGATCATATTTCTCTCTTCTGAACTGAAGATTCTATCGACTCGTTGTATAATAAAAAAAAATAAAAAAGGGCCGAGCCAGGCCGTCCGAATTCCGGCTGGGCCACGCTCCCTGACGCAGAAAAAAGGTTTATTAGAAAAAAATGGAAGTAATTAATTTCCATTTTCCGCAGTACATTTTTTTTTTGTTGGTGGTATATTAACAAAAAGCAATTAAAAAAAATAAAATTATGGGAAAGTTTCAATTATTTGAATTATATTTTTACATCTTAAGACTTTATTTTAAATATATTTTTGGTTTCTTTTTTATTGGCTTACAATAAGAAAAAAAATAATAAAACTTGAAAAGCACAACTCCATATTTTATTTTCCCTATTTTGAGAGAGAGAGAGAGAGATTTTGTTTTTTGGGTTTAAAAAATCTTTGTTCGATAGAGAGAGAGAGAGAGAGAGAGATGGCGGGGACAGGTGAGTGGAAGAGAGCATCAGACAAAGGAATAAACATTGGAAAGCACAGCATGCCGTATGGCAAAACCAGTATGTTAATGGGTGGTCTCTTCGTGGCGGCCGTGGTCGGATACCTGACTCTGCATGACAAGAGGGACAGGTCCAACAAAAGTAGAGCCTACACTCGCGACGCAACCGGTGCTGCTACTCCTCCTGATCGAGAACGCAAGTAGTTTATTACTGTAGCTTAGTCTCTGTCTTGTGGCTAGCTGAGGACAACACTTATATGACTTTATATTTATGTTTTTTTTTTTGGGGATAAAATAATTATGGTGTTTCATCTCTCTCTCTCTCTCTTCCCCCCCCCCCTTCAAAAAAAAAAATGGTTTCTTGGACCTCACAATCAAATGAAGAGCATGAAGCCTGGGTGAGCATCCATTGTCTGAACAGGCAACCGCAACTGAGACCGAGATCGAGGGTAACTTTGGTTTGAGATCGGGGAGGAAAAATTTATTTCATTTGAAAATGAACGTATTTTTTTTATTTTTGTATGATAGGAATGAAAATAAAAAAAATGAATGATATTTTTTTATATTTGATTAGAATGAAAAACAAAAAAAAATAATAACTAATTTACTATTTTATCTTTATAAAATAATATTTTTAATATATATTTTTTTTATTTTAAAATATTTTTTTAAAAATTTTAAAAAATAGTTATTTAATATATATTTTTATTTTTATAAATTATTTTTATTATTATTTATATTAAATAAAATTAGAATATTAATGTAAAAAAATAAAATTAAAAAAAATAATTTATTCAATAAAATTAAAAAAAAAATTGAATTTTATTATTTTATATTAAATAAAATTATAATAATAAAAAATAATCGATAATTTTATAAATATTAAAAAAAAATAAAGATAAAATCATTTAAAAATTTTATTTTTTTATATTTACCGATTTTAAAACGAAAATGATTTTCTTTTTATAAAAAAATTACACTATTTTTTTTTCTCTCCGTTTTTATCGCCTTACCAAACCAATAAAATCTTTTAATTTTTCCCTACTTTTACTTTCCACCCCTTTCTCCTTCCACTTTCCAACGCTAACGGAACTATCCCACCTCGAGCTCTCAACATTTCACTCTAATCCCTTCGACTTCCCTTCCCTCCATCTGAACCAGTAACCCCGAAAACAATCTCTCTCTCTCTCTCTCTCTCTGTTGTGTGTAACTGAACTACAGCCTAATCGGCGTCACCCTTCTCCACTTCCCTGTTCCTCCATGGGAGGTCTCCTAAGAGGTTAGCATCTGTCTCTCCCCCCTCTTTTTGGTTTCTCTCCGCTTTGAAATTGTGTATATGTGACTAAAAATTAATTATCGTGCATACCCAGAAGCAATTCGACAGACACTTGACCATAAAAACATCTAATTTCCAATAATTTACAACTGTTTTTCCTTTTTAATGGCAGGAATTATGTTGTGTTTTCCCATGAATTGTTGCACTAGTGTTCCCTCCAGTTCTTCAGACTGCATTTTAGTCTCCAATGGATCCTCACTACCACATAAATATGGAAAATTGAAGGTTTTGTCAAATGGGTCTATGTTGATTTGGAAGAAAAACAGGAGAAAACGAGTTTGGGTATGTGGGTTTGTGATAAAATCTTCAAGTCGGATTGTTGTGAAAGGAAAACCTAAAGTGGCTATGTCTAGCGAGGAAGTTTTGTGTGTCTTGAAGTCAACTTCAGACCCCGATATGGTCTGTTTGCACTTTAAATCAATTGCGGAGATGCCCAATGTTGTACACACCACTAAAACCTGCAATTACATGCTTGAGGTTTTGAGGTTCCATAGGAGGGTTGGAGATATGGTTGTCGTGTTTGATTTGATGCAGAAGCTAATTATTAATAGGGATTTGACTACTTATTTGACTATCTTTAAGGGTCTTGGTGTTCGGGGAGGGATTCGGGAAGCTCCTTTTGCCCTTGAGCAGATGAGAAAAGCCGGCTTTGTTTTGAATGACTATTCGTATAATGGATTGATTCATTTGCTTTTGAAATCTGGGTTTTCAAGGCAAGCTATGGCAGTTTATAGAAGAATGTTCTTGGAAGGGATCAAACCTAGTCTCAAGACTTATTCTGCTCTTATGGTTGCAGCTGGGAAGAGAAGAGACATTGAAACTGTCAAGGGTTTGTTGGAAGAGATGCAGAGTTTGGGATTGAGGCCCAATGTTTACACTTTCACCATATGTGTTAGGGTACTTGGGAGGGCTGGGAAAGTAGATGAGGCTTATGCAATTCTGAAGAGAATGGATGATGAGGGATGTGGACCTGATGTTGTTACTTTTACCGTGTTGATTGATGCTTTGTGTGATGCGGGGAAAATCGACAATGCCATGGAATTGTTTGTTAAAATGAAATCGTCCTGTCATAAGCCTGATCGAGTAACGTACATCACGTTAATGGAGAAGTTTGCTGACTATGGAGACTTGGATGCAGTTAAAAAATTTTGGAATGAAATGGAGGCAGATGGTTATGTTGCTGATGTTGTTGCATATACCATCCTTGTTGGGGCTTTATGCAAGGTGGGGAAACTTGATGAAGCATTTACTACATTGCATGCCATGGAAGAAGCTGGGGTCTTGCCAAATCTTCATACATACAACACATTAATTGGTGGACTTCTGAGAGTGAATAGATTGGATCAAGCTTTGGACCTTTTCAGCAATTTGGAATCTCTTGGTCTCAAACCTACTGCTTTCACATATATTCTTTTTATTGACTACCATGGAAAGTCGGGAAACTCTGACAAAGCCCTTGAGATATTTGAGGCAATGAAATGTAAAGGTGTTGCTCCTGATATAGTTGCATACAATGCCTCTTTGTACAGTATTGCTGAACAAGGTAAGGTCAGGGAGGCAAAAGAATTTTTTAAGGGGCTTAAGACTGCAGGACTTGCCCCGGATTCCATTACCTATAACATGATGATGAAGTGCTACAGTAAGGCTGGGAAATTAGATGAAGCAATTAGGTTACTCTCAGAGATGGTGGGCGGTGGTGGTGAACCTGATGTGGTAATCATCAATTCTCTGATTGACACACTTTACAAGGCTGATCGAGTGGATGAAGCATGGGAAGTGTTCCACAGTATGAAAGAAATGAAGCTGGCTCCTACAGTTGTGACTTTTAATACTTTAATTGCTGGACTTGCAAAAGAGGGTAGAGTTGAAAGGGCTGTGGAAATGTTTGAAGACATGACGCGAGATGGATGTCATCCAAACGTAATCACTTTTAATACACTTTTGGATTGCTTTTGCAAGAATGATGATGTAAATTTGGCAATAAAGATGTCCTTTGAAATGAGTAATTGGGGTTGCACTCCTGATGTGTTCACTTACAATACAATCATCTATGGGTTAACAAAGGAAAATAGAGTTGGTGAGGCTTTCTGGTTCTTCCATCAGATGAGGAAAATGCTGTACCCTGATGCTGTTACTTTATGCACTCTCCTGCCCGGTGTCATCAAAGTCGGGTGGATTGAGGATGCCTTTAAAATAGTGGAGGACTTTGTTTATAAGGTTGAAGTTTGCACTGACCGGCATTTGTGGGAAGAATTGATGACAGGGATCTCAGTTGAAGCTCAAATAGATGAGTGCATTTTGTTTGCTGAAAGATTAGCAAGTAAAGGAGTTTGCAGAGATAATGCCATGTTGATTCCTTTGGTAAAAGTTATGTGTAGAAACAAGAGAGCACTTGAAGCTCAAGAATTTTCCTTGAGGTTCACAAAAAGTTATGGAATTCAGCCATCAGTGGAGTTGTATAGGCTTCTAATTGAGGGGCTTCTTGAAGTTCATCTTATCGAACTTGCCTGGGGGCTTTTTGAAGAGATGGGCAGAGCTGGTTGTGCGCCAGATGTTTTGACTTACAACCTCGTTCTTGATGCACTGGGGAAGTCTGGGCGGATCAATGACCTTTCTCATCTGTACAAGGAGATGCTTTCTAAGGGATGTGTCAATACCATTACCCACAACATTGCCATCTCTGGCTTTGTCAAATGTAATAGCTTGGATAAAGCCATAGATATATACTATGATCTCGTGAGTGATGATTTTTCTCCCACTCCGTGTACATATGGCCCTCTTATAGATGGTCTGTCGAAGGCTGGAAGAATAGAGGAGGCAAAGGAACTCTTTGAGGAGATGGTAGAATACAGATGTGAACCCAACTGTGCAATATACAACATCCTCATCAATGGCCATGGCAAAGCGGGTGATCTAGAAACTGCATGCGAATTGTTTGAAAGGATGATTAAGCGGGGAATAAGACCAGATTTGAAGTCCTACACTATCCTCATAGATTGCCTATGCATGGCCGGGAGAGTGGATGACGCATTGCACTACTTCGAGGAAGTGAGAGTAATTGGTCTTGATGTGGACTTGGTCTTTTACAATCTAATGATCAATGGACTTGGAAGATCGCGGAGAGTAGATGATGCGCTGTCTCTCTTTCATGAGATGCAAAGCAGAGGCATTAAGCCCGATCTTTATACCTATAACTGTTTGATACTTCATCTTGGGATAGATGGAAAGGTAGAGGAAGCAAGAAGAATATATGAACAACTCGAACTCATGGGACTTCAACCTAATGTTTTCACCTATAATGCTCTCATTCGAGGATATAGCATGTCGGGGAATCCTGATAATGCCTATGCAGTATATAAGAAGATGATAAATGGGGGCTGCAGCCCCAACACAGGAACTTTTGCGCAGCTACCTAATCAATTGTGAACAAATTTTCACACTCTCATGCAATGTATATATAGTTGATAGGTGCATCTGCAACGGCAGTGACTCGATTTATAGCCTTGCTTGAATGTGCATAGTTTAAAAAATAAATAAATATAGATGCATTCGAAAGTGTTCCAATTTTTGTACCTGAGCATGTATTTTTATGGTGTAATGTGCCCAATTACAATGCAAATGCTCTATCAAAGTTCAGTCCTGTATTTACTTTTTGTAAGTGATCAGAGTTCATCACCGACACATTTGAGCAGTGTTTTTCTTTCTTTAATTTTTTACCCCTCCCCCCACCTTATGTCGATAGAAATGTACTGCGACCGCAACTTGTTTTTTTTTTCCTCCCTAATCCGAACATCATTCTCTATTGATCTGTGCCTCTTTTCTTTTCTTCCACATCCTTGGCACTCACTCCTACCTCCCCAGCATCGCTTCCAAGGATTTCCAAATGGTTCTCTCTCTCTCTCTCTCTCTCACTAATTGTTCTTTTCACTGCATTCGCTTTAGATTTGTTTCGTATTCTCGCCCTAGTTCTGATTTGATTTGTTGGATTTGTTAATCTCCCTTAATTTTGGCTTCTGGTTAGATAAATTTTATTAGAAATTGTAGTTATATTCTTGGTTTTGGAAGAATTTTTTTTTTTTTTTTTTTTTTTTTTTTTTTTTTTTTTTATTAGGATCAATTAGGGATTTGATTAGTGGACGTTGATCTGGATTTTATTGGATTCAACCGGAAAATATTATAAAATTTGTCAAAATGAAAATTGCAAGAAAACAAAGCTTATGCACCCACATGACACATCTAAGTAAGGGTAGAATCGCAATCACAACCATCAAGACCGTCCTCTTCTTAAATGATCATGTACCATTGATTGTAGTACGACTCATCCTATCAGATATAGAAACTCTCCATGAATTTGGATCCACAACTAGAATCATGAGCTCAGGGCAAACTTCTAAAATCTAGTCCACCCTACCCCTCCATGCTAAGTCTTGGTCATGAAAAATCCTTCGCACACACGATTCTCCAAAGCTATTTCTACTTTAGGAGTACGTTTATTGAAAAGCATCAAGGGAAATCCCAAACTTGCTGGTGTTATCGAATTCCTGGAATACATCTGCTTGCTGGTTAACATCTTTGTCATAATTTTGTTACCACTTCTAACAAGAGTATCTTGATATTGCTAGGACCTATCCTTTCAATTCAATGCACTGATGGAAAAGCATTAAGGGAAATGCCAAACGTGCTGGTATTATGGGAATCCTGAAATTCATCCATACTATAAGGTGCAAGAAAGGAATGATGGGATCATCTTAGTCAAGAGCTTTGAGCACCGTCCATGCATGAAATGGCTGTATGTAATTTCCCTTAAAAAAGTCTTGCAATTATCTTTCATCTTAAGGGATGTGTTGAGACACAGTTGTCTGCATTCTTATGTTGGCGGTGGGACATTCTTTCGATATTTATTAGACAGATTTAAAACGCTAACACTGATATACAGATCAAGGCTGTCTCAAATTATAATGCCATACCCAGGCAAGTATCTCATAAGTATTATAATAGATCCTGCCCTGTAAACTAGCTGGCATGTCCCAATTATCATTCTTCTTTTTCCCTCTTTTCTCTATAAATATCTATGGATTTTACAAATAAATATTTGCCATACCTGATATTTTTGCATTTACCCATGTCCTCTCCCCTCCTAGGCCAAATATGACCGTAGTATCGAGCCAAGTTATTGAAACGCCATCTAAGTCGATGATTTGGAATTTCCACAAACTATTGCAGTTTTGGAATATGCTAGATGGTTCATGCTGTACTTACTCTTTCCCATACAATATGGTGATCATTAATATGAGGACATTTGTTAATTTATCTGCTTCTCCTTGGATGCAGGAGATCCTCTAATGGTGAAAGTAAACCAACTGACATCTACAAAGACTCAACTCCCTTATACATATTATACAGTTCACTGTTGTTGCCCAAATAAGATAGATGCAGTGCTGAGAATCTTAGGGAAGTACTTGAGGGCGATCACATTGAAAACTCTACCTACTCACTCGGTTTGATGTTCTTTTTAAACTACTTCCTTAAATGATAGATTTTTTAAATGATTGTAGTTCATGCTGGACCCTGTTTTTTTTTTTTTTTCCTCTTCAGTTTAAATGTGAGAGCCACAGCTCTGCAATGTTGTCTGCCAGCTAACACTCGATGCTAAAAGTGCGAAGGAATTGAAGGAGAAAATTGAAGATTAGTATCGGGCGTTGCCAAAATAAATAAGGTCTTCGGCTACTCAAGTCATAAATGTCTGACTGTTCTTTCGGTGCATGGCGCAGGATTCTGGATAATCTGCCTGCAGTTGTACCTATTTGTAGGAGAGAGCAGGAGGCTCCTATAGTTCATCAGCTTGGTTTCCATGTCTGCCCTGGACACTAGTCATCTTTAGCCCTTATATTGTGCACAGGGATGATGCAATTTCCTGCGTCAAGGCTGACCAAAACAAACTGTGACAAAATTCTAACAATCCTCAAGTGGTCGAAGAGAATCAAGAAGTCGTCTTCACATATGATGTGGAGTTCCAGGTAAGATGCAGCTGCTCAAACTTGGATAATCCTTTTCTGCTCCCATTTTAATGAAAAGAACTCATGTTGGCTAATCTGGGTAAGGAAAAGACAGTTACAGCAGATGGTTTTGCAAAATGCTTGAGATTAGGATCAGGTGAAATTAATTCCCTGAGTTTCATACAATTTGAATTATAATCTGCTTGCCAAAAGCATTCTAGCGGCCAATGTTGATTTTTTCTACTTATGGTTGGTACTTCTTGTGTCCCTAACAGGAAAGTGACATGAAGTGGGCATCCTCATGGGATGTTTATTTTTCAATGAATAATGACCAAATCCCACTGATTCTCTTAATAGTAATTAGTGTTACACATTTTTATTTTTATTTTTATAAATATTCTGGTTGTAAGATTACTTTTAAAAGGTGATGGATTAAAAGTTGAGAAACTAAATGTAGAAAATTTGAAGATGAAAAAAGATTGAACAAGAATACTCAAAGAATGAAGAAGTGCTTCCTTATATTTATGATCACGAATGTACACCAATTGAATATGGGACGATTGCCCAATTTTATGAGAATATTTTACGAGAATTGTTCTTGATAAATTTTAATACAAGAGCACCCTATTTATTAAAGAGGGAGATGGGAAAAAGAGAGAGAAAACAAGGGAGAGTGGAGCTTAAAGCTCCTTTTCCCAATTACTAGAATCTAGCCGTTGAGCTTGTTCCAACGGCCAGTTCTTCCTACCCGTTGGGGCTCCTGAACGGTTAGGAGATTCTAACCGTTAAGGCCCTTCTTCAAAGCCCTTAAGTGGGCTAGGTTGAGCCCATGGGCTTTAGTCCTCCAAACATCTAGACTAGAAGAGCTGGAAGAAGGTTTGAAAATTGGGCTTCGTTGATATTTTCAACACTCCTCAAGTTTGACGAACAAAGGACTATAGAGCCAAAATTTGTCAAAAATTTTAGACAATTATCCTTCTAGTTCTCTAACTCTTTTATGGATTTGAAGTAATAAACCTTTTGTTGTATGAGAGGATGAGAGAGAGTCCATCAGATTTTGAGACCTTATTTTTTATTGGTTGAGTGATTGCACTTCAGTTGTAGTAACTTCTGTTGTCCACCCATTTGGATGATAATCGATCTTCTGAGAGGTGGCAGAGATAGTAGAGATTCCCTAACATCCTCTTGGCCTTCCGGTGGAGATGGGTCATCTTGGGGTTGATCTCATCAATCTTTTGAGAGGTGATAGAGATAGTAGAGATTCCCTAACGTCCTCTTGGCCCTCCGGTGGAGGTGAGTCATCTTGGGGTTGATCTCCCCCTTATTCCCTTTTTCCTTGAGCTTATGAGGTCCTTTGTTCTAAAGTCGTTGGTGCTTCTCCCCCTTGGGATGTTCTTGCCTCTTCATTGGATTGATGAAAGGGGTTGATGGGTACTTGTGGAATGTAGTAGAAATGTGTTGAGAATTATTCTCTTGTTGTGGTGCCTCTTTCACATATATTTATCTACAAAATAAAATTTGTTTTCTACTAATATTATATCTTTCAATGTGTATATACGATTAGTTTCTGGATTGAAACATTTATTTTTTTTTTTGAAAAGACCCGTAGCTTAAAAATACACATTTTTTGCCTTTTTGGTCTAATTTGTCCCTTAATTGATTGGAAACATGCACATAGCATACACAACCGAGTACTTTAAATTGTTTAAGATTTGGTTTGATTTTTGTTAATAACTCCAATGGAGATTTCTAGTGAAATATTCTAGAAGGCAATCTAATGATAAGTGAGTGGCGGTGCTAACCATATTACTCAAATATTTTTTAGGCATTTTTGCTTGGAACATAATTGTCCTAACAATTTCTAGGATGTATCGATTTTTCCTCTCGACTATACCATTTTATTGTGGGGTATATAAATATGATATTTGGTGGATTATACCATTATCTTCTAGAATTTTTTTAAAATCATTGCTCATATATTCTCCCTCATTATCCATCTTAAACACTTTTATTTTTCCATTGAATTGTTTAAAAACATATTTTTTGAAATTTTGAAAAACCTCAAATGCAAGTGCCTTAAATGTGAACATGTAAATCCATGTGAATTTAGTTTTGTGGTCAATGAATGATATGAAGTATTTAAACCCTCTTCTAGATTCTATAGGGGTAGTCCAAATATTCGAGTACACTAGCTCAAAGGGTTCTTTGTATTATGTTTCATACATGGGATAGTGTACTCTATTTTGTTTTCCATAAATGTATACTTCACAATGTCTATTCTCATAATTTTTATTTAGAAATAATTTTTTTAGAATTTCACTATAGGATGACCTAATCTTGCATGCTACAATTTATATCTATTCTCATAATTTTGATTGGGCATTATGTCTTTCAATTTTTTGTGCAACATGATCACAATATCTAATGCAAAATTTAGTGATTAAAGATCAATTGGATTGCTGATTAGCTTTTTAAGTAACATGATCAATTCTTGAGTTTCTACCAAAAATGTCTTATCTATAATTTGTAGGAATAGATTTTGGAGGAAATTCAAAATTGCCGATGCTGCTGTCATTTTTTATTAGATTGAGGAAGATTGTTCTCTCTTTGAAAAATATTTGCTCTTGAGATGTGGATGATGGCTCCAACACCAATTCTTGGAGTGACTTGCCTTGCAATGTAAACATCTTCTTTTGACTTTTTAATACATTCATGCAGAAGAAGGATTGATCGCAACTTGTTTTGATACCATGTAGAAAATTTAAAGATGAAAAAAGATTGAACAAGAATATTCAAAGAATGAAGAAGAAGTGCTTCCTTATATTTATGATAATGAATGTACACTAATTGAATATGGGATGATTGCTAATTTTATGAAAATATTTTTCAAGACTTGTTCTTGGTAAATTTTGATACAAGAATTCCATAATTATGGAAGAGGGAGATGGGGAAAAAAAGAGAGAAAACAAGGGAGAGTGGAGGTTAAAGCTCCTTTCCTCAACGGCAAGAAGAACTAGCCATTGGGCTTGTTCCAACGACTAGTTCTTCCTAGCCGTTGGGGCTCCTCAACGGTTAGGAGATTCTTTTTTTTTTTTTGGTTTACACGGTTAGGAGATTCTAACCATTGGGGCCCTTCTTCGAAGCCCTTAAGTGGGCTAGGTTGAGCCCGGGTTGAGGCTTTAGTCCTCCAAACATCCAGACTGGAAGAGCTTAAAGAGGACTTGAAAATTCGGATTCATTGATATTTCCTACACTAAATACAAAGATTAAGTCTCTTAACTCTTATCATATTGTCCTTAACTTAGCATGGCTTCATTTTCGGAGCAAAACAAAGACTAAACCACTTGCATTCTCGATCAGGAGTAGTAGTGGTAGTAGTAATATCATCCCAGTGTAGGCTATCTTCTTCCCAAGCAGAGTTAGGTATCCGATCACCGCCGCCACCAACACACCACCCATCAGCATAGTCCTTTTGTCCGCTGCTCTCTTCCACTCTTTCTGTCCCCGCCATCTCTCTCTCTCTCTCTCTCTCTCCCTCCCTCGCTCCCTCCCTCCCGCCCTATTAAACAAAGTGTGAGTCTATGGGGAAAGAGGAAGAGGTGGAAAGAGAAGAAAAACAAGGAACAAACAAACAGGAAGTGAGTGGATATGTGCTGCCATGCCACCTTGGTGTTTTGATGTGTTACTACTCTGACTGACACCTTGATGTTTGCACTCAGTATTTCCCTGGCGTCAGTTTTCTGTCTTCGATGGTCAAACCAAACTCACACCGGCGGTCTTTTGACTCTCTCTTTTCCCCCTTGCAATTTATGTTTGGTTTTCATTCTGCATATGTACCCAGATTTAATATATATATATATATATATATATATATATATATACATACATACTAAAAATTATAAAAATATCAACAAAATTATAAAAATACTAATTAAATTTTTTAAAAATAATATTATTTTTTTTAAAATTATAATTTACTCCTATTATATTTTGTCTTTTTATCCTCGTAAAATAAATTTCTGATTTATTTGTCTTGCCATATAAAATTAAAGCTAAATATATTTCACCGGGAGTTGATCATATTGTGTGAATATAGTTTTATATTTCAAAAAATATTCAAGAAAAATAATTTGGACCTTAGTTTCATTTAGCTCCTTTAGAAACTAACTAGATAGTGTTAGACTGATGGCGGCTTATGTTGGGGTCGGCATTCCTACCAAAATGCTGTAAAGATCCACACTAGAGAGATGGAAAAATGTATGGAGAGAGAGAGAGAAAGAGAGAAAGAGAATATCAAGAGGGAGAAAGAGAGATTTTAATACAACTCCATTCAATTCCATACCTGATACATGTCTTGATATTACTATTTATAATATTTTTACTAATTATTTAACCATATCTATTAACTACTAACTAATGTATTAATCAATAACTAATATTTCTAACTATAATTAATTAATAGTCATAATCGTTATAATACTTCTCCCTTGAGAACATTCTTGTCTTTAAGGATGGAAAACCAAAAATTTAGATTTGAATCCATGAATTTTGAATTAAGAATTGCATTTGTGTTGAAAAATAAGACGAAAGACGATGAAGACGAACAATCAATGTGAATTGAGTTGCATGAAAAATAGTGAGAGAAAAATAGAGATAAGAGAACTTGAGAGAGAAATTTCTTAAACTTCTTTTTTGTGAAATATTTTTCCCAACGAATAATGGAAGTTTAATTTTTAAAGAGTTTGACAAAAATCAATCATCAATTTCTTTTTTGAACAATTGAAATCTTACTTCTAGTGAAAAATTTTTATCAATGAACACCAAAATTTCAACTTTTAGAAGATTTGATAAGAAATCAACATTAATAAGTTAGCTCTTAGTCATTTGTGACCTTTTTTTTTTATACTTAACATATTTTCACTAAAAGTAGATCTCAACATTTCTTCACTAAGAGTAGATAAAATGAAAATATCAAAAAATGTATCAATACCTTCTTCTTCCATGGGTTTAGATATTGTTTCATTTGCCACTTGATTTGTTTCATTGCTTTCCAATTTCTTTTCATTTTTTTGCTCCTTTTCCACTAAAATTTTGATATTCTCACCAATATCAAACTTTTTCCATAAAATGTTCAATTTGTCGTTAATGTTTGTCGTGAGAGTGTCCATCATTCTATCGTATTCTTCCCATTTTTTCTTTCATTCTTGCATATAAAACTCTTATTCTTTTTTATATTTTTTAAACCAATCATCTTCTGCTATTAATTATGCTAAGAATTGTATACTCTGATATCAATTTGTAACAATCCATTTAGAGAGATGGAAAAATATATGGAGAGAGTGAGAGAGAGAAAGAGGAGAGAGAGAGAGAGTGAGAAAGAGGAGAGAGAATAAGATAAGGAGAGAGACTAGAGAGGGAGAGAAAAAGAATACCACGAGGGAGAAAGAGAGATTTCAATACAATTCCATTCAATTCCATACTCAATAAATATCTTAATATTATTATTTATACTATTTTTACTGACTACTAACCATATCTATTAACTACTAATTAATGTATTAATCACTAACTAATATTTCTAATTATGATTAACTAAGAGTCATAATTGTTACAAATGCCTCCTTGGTCGAAGAGCCCCTTGTCTAGGTTGGGTGCAGGAAGCAAAAAAACTTGCACGAAGAAGAACTTTTTCTTCTCTGTCCTCTCCTCTCCAAAGGCCAAGGGGGAGATTTTCTTCGGTAGCTCTTTTGGTTTCCTCCCTTTCTCTCCCTTCCTCCTCTTCCCATTCTACTGCCCAAAACAGACCGTATGGAGTATAACCAAGTGGTCAAGCATCGGTTTTTGGTATCGGCAAGCAAATGTTCAAATCCTTTTACTCCAGATTATGAACACTCGATCGGATCTAAGGAGGTGGAGGGAGAAATTGTATAATCTCTATAAAGTTGGGACATATTTTTCTGTTTCGAAAACGTTTCCGTATTTTAAAAACATTTTACAATATGAAATTAATTTATATTTATATAAAAATTCTTATATTTTCTGTAATTATAGATTTTTTCATATTTAATAAATTATTTATTTGATTATAATTTTATTTTTATATTAATTATATTATGATTAATAATTACATATTAGATTATTTTAGATTTTTATTATGAAATTTAATTATTCTATTATTTTTATAAAATAATTAATATTTACATAAAAATCTTTATATTTTTAATATTTACGCATTTGTTCATGTTTTCTTCTCATATCTATTTTCATGTTTCCGTTTTCATACAACATAATATTAAGTCACAAAATAATTGTTTATAATTATGTTACAAAACCCGGATGAAATGCAATACTCTACTAAGTTATGCAATGAAAGAAACCCACTCGATAATTCTGATCTAACCAACCAGAACCATCTCCATGAATTTAATACATAAAAAAAAAAAAAAAAAAAAATCCATTAATATTCTGTAAGAAAAGTACCCCATATGCAATTTTGGTTTCAAATTAATTCCCAAATATATATAGTTGATGGGAGACTTGTTATGGTTTACATCTTTTGAACGCTGGGGAGATTTGGAATTTCAATGTTAAGCAAGTACTTTATCTAGCAGTTTCTGAGGTGTGGGATAATGCATGGAGGTCCTAGGTGTATGAGAGAGAGAGAGAGAGAAAGAGAGAGAGAGAGAGATCAATTCAAAAAATAAGAATGTGCAAGGCCAAGCCATGCTTATAAATGGTGAATATCACCATTAAAGAAAGCAAGTCACTTAAACTTATTAAGAGTTGAAAGGGCGAAAACCAAATTTTTTACAAAAAACTGGAAGAGGGTATGATTACTTGCGAGGATGGTTATCTTCAGGGCGCACAGTGTTGCTGGCGACTTTGGCGACATCGCGAGCTGAGGCTTCGGGCCTTGAGACCCACTTATGACAAAACCGCAGATTGCCATTGTGGTGCGACTGTAAGGCAAGGCGCGCCGCTGGTGCAATATCTCGCCAGGGTGTTGTCCCTGTGGTGGCCTCTTTGAACCCTCTACTCCTGCGGCTTTCACTTCCTCCGCACTCATTTTGTGTATGTCTGCCTTTTTTCTCCACTCTTCGTTTCCTGTTCCCATTCTCTCTCTCTCTTTCTCTCACAACCCTCTTTTACCTCCCAAAACGTATCAAACAACTCAACTCTAAACTCGAGAAAGAGAGAGAGAATGGACGAGGAGAGAGAACTTTTGATGTGTCATGTTGTTATTGAGTTTAGAAGCTTAAGGTTTTGGGTCTTTGGCACGTTGCATTTGCACTTGTCCATGTGTCGAGTGCATGCAAATTGGAAAAAGTTTTATTAGAGAAAAATAAGTGGAAATACTAAATTACCATTTGCCACAGGAGGGTGGCTATTTTTGGGAGATAAATATGGGATAATTTTTTTTTCCTCTTGAGATTTTACTTTTAATATATTTTTTTCTTCTCTACTCTTGAAATATAACAAAAAATAATCAAACTTAAGAAACAAAAGCATAATTTTATATTTTATTTTCTTTAAGGAAGAAAGTAATAAAGATTATGAAGTTATAAAAAGTATAATTTAATATTTTAATATTTTGGTGATCGATAAAAAATAATCACTATAATTTAAATTAGATATTGAACAAGAAAAAGGGGTGACCCTGTTCACTAGGTATTACCTTAATCCATTCGGTTCCCTCCCCTCCACCTGAACCAATAAGGAACACCAAAAACAATCTCTCTCTCTCTCTCTCTCTCTCTCTCACTTGTGTTTGATCGAACAACGCATCACCCTTCTCCACTTCTCTGTTCATCCATGTTAGGTGTAATACCTAAAATATGAAATTTTATAAATATCTTTATAATATAATGAAAAATTTTAAAATTTATTGATTTTCGATTTTGGGGTATTAAAATTAGAATTTTTGGTATATTTAAAATATTCGTGTTTCCGATTTGAAGTATATCATATTTTGTTAAAATTTGGAATCTGAAAATAAAGTGTATTAAAATAATAATAATAATAATAATAAAAGAAGGAAGATAATAAAAGAAGGAAGCGCACCGTTTTTGCCAAAACGTTGCACTCCCTCCCCCACTCAAATTCGATTAGGGCTATTAGCCCTAATCTCTCCATTCCTCTTCTTCTCTCTCTCGCTCTCTTCCTCAATCTCTCTTGCTTGATTTCTCCCTCCACCGCGAACAGCCACTCCTCCGCCTCTCTCCACCCATCACTGGTGGGTTTTTCAACCACCACAGCCGCCCTCTCTGTCTCTCTCTATTTCACTCTCTGTCTCTCTCTCAAACTTTTTCTCCCTCTCGCGCGGTGCTCTCTCGCTCTCTCTCTCTCTCTCTCTCTGTCCCTCCGCCGTGTCTCTCCCACAGCGGCGCCTCCCTCAGCCACCGCCTAGCCACATCTCATTCTCTCTTTGTTCTTCTCTCTCTTTCCCTTCCTCTCTCTCTCTCTCTCTCGCGAAGAACAAAGCTCTCTCACTCTGTCTCTCGCATGCTCGCGCGCGACTACAACGCTCTGTTTCTCCCTTGCTCGCTCGTTCTGCTCTCTCTGCCGCTGCAACACCTTTCTGCGACCTTCTCAGAGCCCTAAGCCAACAGGAGCAGCAAATTTAGGAAACCCTAGGCCGAGATTGCATTCATCTCTGAGCAAGTAAGGACTGATTTCTAATCCTAAATCTAGGGTTTTGATTTTTCTAAGTAATTAGGCCTAATTGATAAATTTTGTTTCGATTTGGAAGCACTGCAGATCCCGGATTAGATTGAGGAGGCATTTGGACAAGGGTCGTGAATTGTGAAAACCCTAGGTGAGGGGATTTCTGATCTATTCGATAAATTGAATGAATCTATGGTTGAATTTAGGGTGAAAAGTTCTGTATAGAATACAATTTTTGAAATATTTATTTGTGATTATCGGGGTTAAGTCTATAATTTTACATGAACTAAGCTGTCTGACATGAAAGAAGTTAGAGGATAATAGAATCTTGTTGGGTTGATTAGAATAGTTTTCCTTAGAGTTCGAGTAGAAATATGCATGAAAATTTAAGATTTTGGGGTTGGAATGAAATATTATGCAGAATGAAGGATACTGTTATATTCAATATCTTTATTATGTTGTTTTTGAGTTGTTAATTACATAACAGTATGTATATGAAAGGATAGTTTAAAAATTTGGAGTTAGAACTTAAGGATCGATGTAGCCTTTTTCATTATAAGTTGTCTTGCATATAGGCAATCTAAATACGATCTCTGTATTATGAAACTAGACCTTTACACCTTGAAAATGACATATGGTTTGAAACGTTTGGATAAAAATTGAAAAGTTTATGATTTTTCAAAGAATTTATATCTTGTAGAAAACTAATTATTTCATACTTATTTCTGACTTTGAGAGGTCTTAGAATTGAATTAGACTTGGTATTGATCGTGTTGTTTATTTATAAATGAAATGCAATTGATGACATTATAGTGTATTCATGAATTGGAGAATTGGGATTTGTACAAAATTAGGAAAAATGGATAAATCCTAAAAATATTTAAAAATTGATGACATAATTGTGGTTATGTGTTAAGAAAGATCAATTGAGAATCGGAATAAGATTTTATTGGACTGAATTGTGAAAATAGGGAGTGAATACCCTCCCTATAGGTGAGTTGATGATTCATTGTGTTCTTAAATGAATAATTTGTTTTAAAATTTCTTTGAAAATGATTTCGAAAGATTTTTACTTGTTTTATATAAACTGTTTTGTGATTGTGGGATGTATGAACTGAATTGTGAAATATGAATGTATCCACTGTGTTTATGAATGCATATGTGTGATATGTTATTTGATATTGCTTTATGAATTTGCCATGGCATGAGATTGATGATTAATTGTCGGAAATTATAGCACAATATTTGTGAAATGGATTATTTGATAAATGAATGGTGTTGGATTGTTAATAGTTATAGTTATTCCTCCCACAGAGCGACCCGACGGGGTGACGTGGTTGAGGGTTGGATTATATTTAGCGAGAGAGACAAATGTGTCTCCCTCTGCTGTAGGTCATACTATATTTGCATGCACTCCGGTGAGACACGACCCAACGCCAAGGAAGGGGATATGTTTTGAAACATTTGATTGAAAACCCTTGACGGGCTTTCGTCTGGGTTCGGCCAAACCTAAGACGGAAGTGTTTTCGATGGGATCCCATGATTTTCTGAAAGAATGATTGATGTGGATGCATGTATTGCGAATTGTTTGATTTATGGAAAATGCTTTTACATATATAAAGTATTGTTTATGAGATATGCTTTGACTGTCTCACATTCACCCCTCATTTATGGACACAATCATACCATTGCACTCCACTTATTGAGTATTCCCCAATACTCACCCCTCCTTCCATATTTTTCAGAGAGTACTTAGTTCAGCTCGGAGACTGCACGCTGAAGCTTGCAAAGGATTTTTTGTTGGTTTGTATAGGTATCTAGCAATATAGAATTTTTGAAAATTTTAGTTCATAGAACCATGAAAAGGGAGTTCTGTACATCTCATATCGTACGGATTTTACTGATACTGGTTGAACTCTACGACAAGTATCGGTAAAATCCGACGATTATGATTTGAGATTTCATTATTTTGATTTAACTGTTTTTGGAAATATTTATTTCTGTATTGGGATATTTGGATTGTAAATTCTAAATTTTGACATTTTTCTTTGGATTTGTGAAGTTCTGTACATCTCATACCGTTAGGACTTTACTGATATTTGCTTGTTTTCTTCAGGCAAGTATTACTAAAATCCTGCGACTATGATTTGAGACTTCTTGTATTTTAAGTGTTTTATTGGTGCTGAGAAATTCTGGTTGGCTGGAATGGTCACATCGTATGTGTGCATGTACAGGAGCCCTTCCATGATTATGTGCTGACGCATACTTGTGTGTACAGGGAATGGACCAGAGGGGTCCTTTGCATGTGTAATATTTCATGCTTTCCTTATCTTTGATGAATTAAGTACCGGAGTCTAAATGTTCAGGAATGTAGTTTTGCGGAGTCCCGTATATGGGGAGATTTTGCCCGTATATCGAGACAACACGGCGGTTGTTGTGTGCTCGATCCGAGAATCGGAGCGTGACATTAGGTCTCCTCAGGGTTAGCATCCTCCTCCCCCGCCATTTTTTGTTTCCCTACTTTGAAATTGTGCATATATGACTAACAATTCGTTATCTTACACACCCGGCAGCAATTCTACAGACACTTGACCATAAAAAAATCTGATTTCCAAAAATTAACATTGGATACAATTGTTTTACCCATTTGGTGGCTGGAAATGTGTTGTGTTTGCCCATGAATTCTTGCACTAGTGTTCCCTCCAGTTACTTCAATTGACAGCATTTTAGTTCCCAATGAAACCACACTAGCACATGAACATGGAAAATCGAAGGTTTTGTTAAATGGGTCTATGTTGAATCGGAAAGAAGAGGGAGAGAGAGAGAGAGAGAGAGAGAGAGAGAGAGAGAGAGAGAGAGAGAGAACGTGTTGGGCTTTGTGGCAAAAGCTTCAGATGGGATTGTTGTGAAAGGAAAAATCTAATATGGTAATCATCAATTCTTTAAGTGACACTTTACAAGGTCGATCGAGTGGATGAAGTATGGGAAGTGTTTCACAGCAAGACAGAAAATGAAGCTGGCTTCTACAGCTGTTACTTTTAGTACTTTAATCGCTGGACTACCAAAAGAGGGCACAGTTGAAAACATGACGCGAGATGGATGTCATCCAAACACAATCACTTCCAATACACTTCTGGATGGCCTCTGCAATGTTATGAATGATGAGGCAGATTTCGCAATGAAGATGTTCGAAATGAGTAATTGGGGTTGCCCTCCTGATGTGTTGTTCACTTACACCACACCATCATCTCCGGCTTAACAAATGAAAATGGAATTGGTGAGGCTTTTTGGACCTTCCATCAGATGAGGAAAATGCTACACCCTGATTCTATTACTTGAAGCACTCTCCTTCCCAGTGTTGTCGAAGTTGGGTGGGTCAAGGATGCTTTGAAGTGAAGGTTGGAGTTTGCACCGACCAGCAGTTTTGGGAAGAACTAATGACAGGAGTCCCAACTGAAGCCCAAATAGATGGGGTTTATTTGCTGAAAGGTTAGAAAGTCAAAGGGTTTGTAGAGATAACACCGTCTTGACCCCCTTAGTAAAAAGTCATGTGTAGAAACAAGAGAGCTCTTGAGCTCAAAAATTTCCCATGGGGTTCGCAAAAAGGTATGGAATTCAGCCACGAGCGGAATGGTAAAAGCCTTGGATCGAAGGACTTCTTGAAGTTCATCTAATCAACATAAGAAGTTATGGAATTTAGCATTGAATTTCAAAAACAATGTACATCTTTATTTATCAAAAACTGACCATTTGACAAATTTGGAATCAACTTAAGATAAATTTGGCATCACCATATGAATTTGAAACATTTCAAAACTATAAATTTTGCTGCAATTTAATAAATTTTAGTGCATGTAGGCTACTATACATCCAAAACATATAATTCTACTTCCTTTTTTTTATATTGAAAAAATTGAGATTTAAATTAAATAAAAAGAAATTTGAACTTGAAATTTTTAACGAAAGAGATTTTTAAGAAGATGAGATAAGGTCAGTTAATTTATAACTTATCTACAAGAAATCTATAGTTTTATTATATGATTGGTGATATATATGCAAGAGCCATTATTTTTTTTTAATAAGATCATGGTAATCTTTTATCAATTCAAGCCAAGGGTTAATGTTAAAATCACATTTTAATATAACATTCCATATTAAAATAACATTATTGCATTATGTTACCGTTAACAATTATTAAAGAAGATTTAAATATACAGCCGCTAACAATTCATCACGGTTGCATTATTTGTCCAAACAGACACTTCTTCGTAATAAGACAAAATTATTGCTTTTTTGGAATTTAAACAATTCATCTTACTTTTTTTTATGTTACCGTTACAGATCGGACAAAATTCATTGCTTTATTGCTTGTTGTCTGAAATTACAGCGCCACATAGCAAAATCCAACGGCTATTTACATTATTTGACCTAACGGCTACATTTTCAAATTTCCCCTTCTGTTATAAATATCACCACATTCCCTCAGCAGCTGCACCTTCTCTCTCTCTCTCTCTGTGTTATAACATTCATGGCTGTTTTCTCGAGAGCAATAGCTTCTCTGGCTCTCATGTTTCTGCTCTTCAATAGCTTCTCAGAAGCTAAAGAGCTCTTAGTTGGAGGCAGTAGTGATGCATGGAAGATCCCCAAATCATCACAATCTTATTCTCTCAACGATTGGGCCGCTGATCATCGTTTTCTCACTGGCGACTATCTGGGTAACTTTCATCTCTCTCTCTCTCTCTCTCTCTCTCTCTCTCTCTCTCTCTCTAACCTTCCCTCCCCCCCTTATTCATGTTCAGTGTGGAAATATGATAGCAACGAGGACTCGGTGCTGCAAGTAACGAGAGAAAGTTATCTCAAGTGCAACACTTCAGATCCCATTGCAGCGTACAAAGATGGAAACACCAAGGTGAAGCTCGATCATTCAGGGCCATTCTACTTCATCAGTGGAGCTGCCGGACACTGTGAGAAGGGACAGAAGCTCATTGTGGTGGTCTTGTCTTCAAGACACCGCCTTTTTGCCATTTCCCCCGCACCTGCTCCTGCTGAGTATGATGGTCCTGCTGTTGCTCCTACTAGCAGTGCCACAAGTTTGCAGAGCAGTGTTCTTGTTTCCTTTGCAGTTCTTGTATGGGTTGCTATGATGTGAGTACCGCTGGGTGTAAGGTGTGATATAGAGACTTCAAGCTACAGAAAGGAATACACATCTTTCCTTCCTTGTAGGTTCAAAATTTTGAGACTTCCGGCGATGCCATTACTTCTAGTGCAGTATATTATTAATAGTACAATTATTTCATTCTTTTCATCTAATTCTTTGCACAGTCAACTTGCCATATATATATATATATAACTATCATTCTTAACAAGCGCATACTCAAAATAACAAATGACTGTAAAATGTCAAAGATTGTTTGCTGAGCTCTTACACAAAATTGCTTTCTATATCAACTCTTAAATCCATCACTGAGGCCAGGTGGCATCCCTAAACTCTGGGCAAGATTGCTCATCCTCTCTTTCATTGCCTGAAAACCCCCAGAAATATCAGACACTTGGGTTCAATTTTAGGGACTGAAATAATAAATTTAGGAAAGAAACTTGAGTGTTTTTTACCTGGACACTCTTCTGATGTGCGTCCTTGTAGGCTTCAGTAACCAAAAGAGAGAGCTTCTGCCAAAACGATATAAAAATAAAGATCAAATAAAACCAGAAAGAGAGGATGAGTTATGATTATATAAAAAAAACAAAAAAAAAAAAAAAAACAAAAACCACAAAAAGAAAACATTCATGACACTTCCTGCTTGAGGCTAGAATGAGTTTCCTGCTTTACAAATTCTGTTTCCTCCAAACCATTCAAGACACAGCTAGAAGGAGCATCCCAACAACTCTCCTCGTCATAAAAACACCCTCAAGCCACTCCCGAGCCCAAATCTCATGCTGTACAAAGAAGAAACCAGTCCAAGGACTCAATACACACATCTATTAGATCAGCATTGAGCCTCTGCTTTGAAGATTATCTTGTGTTAAGATCCTTCCCCCAAGAAGCCTCCCAGCTATTTCTTGGAAGAACGGCAGGATTCCAAATGCAAAATACAACAGGAAGGCTGCGTGTACATATACACCCACCCTCCCAGCTATCTCTTACCCACGCACTAAGTCGGGAAGCACTTTATGCACCGGGTGAACACTTAACAATAGGATTCCAAATAAGCTTCCAAGAAATGAATCCTCCTGTTCATATGCATTTGTTGATCAGAGCTGATGGTAGAAACACCTAACCTCGAAGCTCTCTTATGCCAATCCCTTTAAATCGCTGAATATTTGCTACCAAATCCAGCTTCACCCCTTTATACTTTTTGAAACAGTTGAAAAAACTTTCAAAGTCTGTCATTCGCTTGTCTTGTGAAGGACTCTTTTGACTGAAGGCATTCCCCATGTAAGGATACCAAGCCCCGGACCAAAGCATCCCTGTCCACTGCCAACTTGAATAATTTTGGAAACTGGAAATTTAAGGACATGAACCGCACCAATCATCATGCCAAAATGAGGTTCTAAACCCACTATCCACGTTAAAGCTCACACTTCTTGACAGAGCTTCCCAACCTCTCCTTCCATTATCCGGAAAGGCCAACAACATCACCAGACATCCACCCATTTTGAGTGATTCCATAGTTAGCTACAATCCCCTCCATCCAAAGTTATGTATTATCAGTTCAGAACCTCCACAACCATTTTTCAAATCAACTATGGATCTTATGCCAAGGCCTCTCTCCTGGAAAGCACCAGATTAATTTTCTTTCCTCCATTCTCCTTGTCCCCCCCCCCCCCCAAAAAAAAAAAAAAAGAAAAAGAAAACAACTTCTTTGAATGCTTCAAATTCTCTTAATCAACAAAATTGAGATAGGGAAGAGGGACACGAAGTGCACTAGTAGATCAGAGAAGGTACTGTTGATGAGAGTAAGCCCAGCACCCTTAGAAAAAATGACCCTTTTCCATCCTGCCAGACTTTTCTCAAACTTTTCCAAACCCACCCAAATAGCCTAATCCTTGTCCTTTGCTCCAAGAGGAAACCAAGGTATGTAAAATGAACGCTTCCCACTTTACACCCCAGAATAGAATCTCAAAGTATTGCTAGGTATTGTCCATTTTTGTTAGAATTGATGATTAAAACATTGATCTTTTGGGATTAATGTGACATCAAGACAAATGATTTTCAAAACCACTTGGTTTTTATTACTCATTATCTCAGCAAGTGATCCTCTATTAATTGGGTACTTCCCCCCACCTTCCAAAATTCTGAAGTCATCATGTGTACACCTAGGATATGAATCAGCATATAAAGTACACCAAACAAAACAGATTAGCAACAGCACCATATGAGGGAGTGCATACATAAAACGCAAATGTTTAGGTCCAAAAATCAAAAGAAAAATATTAAAACAAAAAATTCCACTTTGAAAACTCAGGCACCAAATAATGTGGTTCCAATATTGGAATATATACGTCATCAAATTTTAGGTGCCAAAAACTGTTCATCTATCAAACCAAAACTTTGGCTATGTAAATTTGACAGTTAGACATTAATTCACGAGAACTGGTGCAACAACAGTAGTCAATGATAATCTGCCAGCAATAGCAATTAAAAGTAGGAGCCTCAGAGGTTAAAGAATGGCTCCATTGAATAAGTTAAATATGTCAATAAGCATGACATCAATAACATGAAAAGAACAGTAAGCTCACTCACTTCAGCTCCTAATTCCATTGCAGCCTCAGTTATATCAGTTCGCACTGGCTGCTGGTTACCAGAGAGAGTCACCTGAGGAAGAAACATGCAGATTGTAGAAAACATCCTCACTGAGTAGTTAAAATAGAGTATATGCCCCAAAAAAGAATAATCTTGGAATCAAAAAAGCCTATATACATTGAAAAAGAAAATATGCACACTATCTCAAAATAGCAACATTCTAATCTCATTTGTGTAAATATATATACAAAATACATTAAATGTCAGTGTATAACGGAGAAGAAATGTTTTTGACTCTTCTTCATAACAAGGAACCCTGCAAATGCAACCTTGCAGAAATAGTTAAGAGGCAGGATAACAGAAGTTGATCAGAGGTAAATTTTAGTATGGTCCCTTGAATCCCTGAATCAGTTAAAAACATTACTAATAAACATTATGCTGTTACATATTATAGCCAAGACCGACTGTGGAGTGCGCGACAAGTGAATGAAACTGCTTGTAATATCACACGGCTTGAAAGTCACGATGATCCTCAGAAACAATATGGCGATCTGTTTGATATTCATATGGGACAAAGCTATTGTACCCACTGGAATGCATGCTAAATCCTCTTGTTATGCCCCTTGGAAAAGCAAAACCCTCTTATTATGTAAAATGCGCCCAGTGGAGACAGTTCAAATAAGGAATGGAATGTAACAAACGAACAAAAAAATAAATTATTTTAAAACCTGAATGCAGGGAATAAATGACCAATGTTATATATATGATCTCCGACTTAAAAAAAAAAAAAAAAAAAAAAAAAAAAAAAAAAATCTTTTAGTTGGACATCAAATGGTCATAAGATGTAAAATCTTAGCCCTTCCTAACAAAGTGGAGTAATTACATTTTTCTTGAGATTGTATGATCTATAGGGTCATAACACAAAATTTGGTCACCTCTTGTGTGGTCACATTGCCTTTGGACCAACCAACAAATGTCAAATCTATTTATACGTAAATAAAGCTCATACACATGACTTCTCATACCTTTACCAGTTCACCTTCACAATAGCCATCAAACTCTGCTCTGTGGGACATTAAGAAATGAGAAGTCTCCAAATTAGTAGACAGTCAAGCAAAAAAAAGGAAGTTGGAAAGGATTCATCTGACATTGAAAGGAAAAAAAGATGATAAAGATCAGGTCCAGCTATGAGACATACGCAGCGAGTTCTTTCTGCACACGAACTGCCTCGACTTGGACTACCATCTGAGCTTTTTTAACAGTCTCATACAGATTTTGCATATTGCCCAAAACTCCTGCCTATTGAAACATCATATCATAAAGGTTAGCATGAACAAGCAAAAGGGAAAATTGAAAATGTCATCACTTTTGTAGGAAATACAAACTTCACAAAGTAGATCCCAGTATGATCATTAATAACTGGATACTGCAAATATCCAAAGCAGCAAGCCAAATGAAGAAAAACAAAACAAAATAAAACAAATGAACAGAGCAACTACATGGCACAATAGGACAAACAAAAGTTCACGGATTAGAATTTTAAAACTCCAAATAAATGTACAAAAGCAAATAGGATGGTATATGACAAGTAGCAGAGGAACTCTCATGGCTGTTGAATAAACTGCAGAAGTCGTCAATGCTTTTCCTTTCCTTCATTATAAGGTTAAAGAAAAAATAAAAATAAAAATAAAACAAAACAAATAGGGGGCAACACAAACACCAAGATGAAAGGATAAAAAATTGTCTCTCAAGGGATGACAAAGCCAAAAATCTCAAAGATATCAACAAAGAAAATAGAAAAGACAACCCAAAAATATATATATTTAAAGGGTAGTTTTCATTCCAAGGGATCATATCCTTATGTGCATAAGTCATTCAAATGGAAGAGTAATCATATTTAACATGATACTGGCAGGACACATTTTGCAAAATCCACATGGTGGTACATAAATATTTTATAATTTTTTAAACACCAAGCAGTTCTTGAGTAATTGTCAAAGATAGTGGCAGGACACATTTTGCAAAATCCACATGGTGATACATAAATGTTTTCTAATTTTTTAAACAGCAAACAGTTCTTGAGTATTAGCCAAAGACTCGAGAGATACTTCAACTAGACTCTTTCTCATTATTAGGTTAGGTAAATGATGCAGTACAAAAAGCCTACTAAATTTCAACATAAAATTTTAGGCTCATTTTAATATTTTGGAATTATTTTGAGATACAATTATTATTTATTTAGACTAATCATGTTTAGCATTTTATTATTTAGGCCCTTAGCTGAGTTAATAGAAATTTTACATGTGTTTTATTAGTTAAATAGGAAGGGAGCAATTCAGGGATTTCTGCATGCCATTGATATAAGGGTGTAAAACCTTACTTTTTAACATACCTGAATTCGGAAAGAAGTTGAATTGCTTCCTAACAAAGGACTCATTCTCCCATTTGACAATTGCTCTCCCCTACCCATCTTCCCCTCTCTTTCGACTCTTTTCTCTATATCGTCTCTCTCTTGTTTCTCTTCTCACCTCCTCGGAATATTCTTCTTCCTTCTCCTCCTCTTTCTCTATCCTGCAATTTCTCTCTCACGACTATGGTTTTCTGTATTCTTTTTCTCGGACTCCTCTCTCTCATGGCTCCATACCAATCTCTCACTAAACTCCCTTTCTCTCTTTGACACCAGAACATTAATAAGACTCATTGATGATGCAAGGACAATGAATACATAATTTTCCCTTGAACAAAAATTTTACCATGATTTCACTACATTGATATTCTCAAGTCTAGTTTAAACTTTAACACTAACTTCCGAAAGTTCAATTCTATTTGCAATAGTGATAGATGAAATTACAAAGAGTATTCAAGATGAAATACCATATGATATAGTGTTGATAGATGAAACTAGAAAGAGTACTAGTACTAAATTGGAGTTATGGATGGACACACTAGAGTCCAAAGGATTTAGATTGACCAGATCTAAAACAGAGTACATAAAATGCACATTCAGTGATAGCTATCAGAATGATGAAAAAACAATTAGGTTAGTAGGACATGATGTAACAAAAAGTGAACGTTTTAAATATCTCGGGTCCATTAGCCAAAATGACGGCAACATAGATGAGAATGTAAATTATAAGATTCAAGCAGGTTTGATGAAATGGAGAAGAGTATATGGAGTTCTTTGCGATCGCATGATACCACTTTCTCTGAAAGGAAAGTTTTCTAGAACGACAATAAAACCTGCATTATTATATGATATCGAATGTTGGGTCATTAAACAAAACTAATAGCAGAAAATGACTGTAACTGAGATAAGAATGGTAAGATGGATGTGTGGTACAATTAGGAATGATAAGATTAGAAATGTAGAGATACGTAGTAAATTAGGAGTATACTTAATTGTAGATAAGATGCAAGAGTATCGTTTGAGATGGTTTGGACATGTGTAACGAAAACCCAAAGATGCACCAGTCAGGAGAATTGAGAGTCTAAATGTAGAAAATCTAGTAAAACGACAAGATAAACCATTAAAGACCTGGATGCAATATATTCACAAAGATATGACAGCTAAAGGGTTAACTAAAGAGATGATTTCGAATAGAAACGAATGGCGTAGGAGAATTAAAGAAAGTTAAATTATTAATTTTCGTATTATATATGTATTTGAATAAGGGTGTGTGTGTTCTTCTTTTTTTTTTTAACGGCCGATCCCAAATTTTGGAATTAAGGCTCAGATTATTGTTGTTGTTGTTGTACTAATTTCCAAAGTTCATTTCTTAAACTAATAACAAAGAAATTAGAGTGCCAATATTTGTAAATGGCCGCCTAATGAACAAGTGCATGTATCATCCCAATCTCCGAGTAACAACGACAACTAAAACTAATGTTCTCTAAGGATCCTACTTTACACTCGCAAGCTAGCTTCTCCTCTATTTTGTTCAATATATATCTATGACAAGTTTTAGTGCAACCCAAAAAAATAAAAACAGAAAAAAATTTTGTGGAAAAAAATTATAGAAAAGAAAAGAAGGTAGTTAATAGAGAGAGGGAATATTTCAAGGAAAGAATTTTGGAAAGATATTTGTGGGATGTAAATTTGTTACTTCTATAAATATAGGATACTCTGTTTGGGTTGGAATTTGATTCATTATAACTTTCCAAGAAGAGGGTAGCCGAATAGGGTGCTATCGAAGAAAGGATGAGCATCAGTCATTCATAACTGCCTGCAGGATTAGAATGTTACCCAGAAGTGCCATTTTATGTGGTATGATTAGCAAGTGTGTGAGTAGGTTAAGCGAATGGTTAGGGTGAGTGACTATGTGAAGGATTGATTCTTTGATTGATTCTAATGGTTGAATTAAATGGAATGGTGATGACAGTGAATGATGATTGGGGACATAGGCATGTTGGATGGACTTTATAAATATTGCGTATAATTTTTTGATTCATTTCTGCTATTGGTTCTTATTGTCTATGGTAAAGCAATTTTTCCAATCAATTGCAAATGTTGCAAATGTCTCTATTATCCATGTTATTTTATGCAGTCTCCAAGTTGAAAGGAGAATCTCCTAATTAGTCACGTTAAATTGTGCAAACTGTTTATTTTCTAAAGAAATATTTACAAGTAATAGAAAAGCAAGAAAATAAATTGTCAAATTTAATTATTAATTTCACAAGAGATACGCAATTGTATCATATCTCATTTCTCAAAAACTTAATGTATTGCCTTTGTCTGTAATGTGCCAGTCCCCATCCAGTACCCATGGGAATTCTTCACAATCAGATCCTTGATCAATCAATAAGTTAGGGTTCTCTACCCTCAAAAGCTATGTCAACAATAAGTAGTTGTAGTCCAAAGCATTATGGACAGAAAGCCAAACCAATGTGCAGTCAACATTGCATTCAGCAATCTAAAACATTTCACCAGATTTATTTAAAAAAAAAAAAAAAAGAAACACATATGCACAAACCTTTGATGATGAATCCTCACTCTTCTCATTGCTATCCTTTTTCCCTCCAAATAAAGCGCATACTTGTAGTGATCTTGGCTTCTTTCCAGCCTTACTATTGCACCATGTTATAACCGGAACACTAGCTGGATCTACTCTGGTATTTACCTTACCTGTAAACCAGAACAGTAGGAGGAAAAATTTATCTTTGTTCAGAATACAACAATGACGTTATAGATCCAACCATTGAAAACCACAAAGGAGAGATTATCTTTTATGGAACTGATATACATGAGAGAGAGAGAGAGAGCGAGATGTAGAATTGTAAAACTAAACTATTAACTGCATAATACCCATTTGTAAGACCAGACTGACATGTCTTTGTGCATGAGAGACAAGATTGGAAGATAGTTTTGTAGAGTTATCCCTGTTCATATTTCAACAAATCTATTTTAATTTGTTACCGTGACATGAATGTGGATGGCGAGTTGCTTTTTCTATATTACAAGTTTGACAATCACAATTTTGATACTCCAGCCTTTCCTCTATATTGCCAGTTGGTCAAGGAATTTTGCAAATTCACTAATACAATGCTCTATTGGCTTTTTGGCATCTAAAGGACAGTGGGAGCAATGCCGATTATGTTTAGATTATTTTAAAAAGAAACCAACATCTAACATATGGGTGCAAATAACCTGTAAAGCAATCCCCACCAGGGCAACAGGCAAAGACACCAAACAGAAAGAAAAAGGAAAATTGCATGATATAATATCCATAACAATTAACACAGAGTATATTCTGATGAACTAGATTATAATAAAAGTCACCAAAAAAATATTTATTCTAATGTCTTCATCAACTTAGGTGGCCACAGTATTGCATTAAATTAGGCTAGGGTATCCGCAGCAAATACTTGTCAAGTGTTGAGGTTGGCTCAACAAAAAGTATTCTACTTAAATGAAGTTTTGAGCCTCTGTTGTTGTATCCATTTTCCATTTTACCAGCACACAATGCTGTGGCGCTCAGCGTTCAGTAACTGGCTTAATGCGGGAAAAAAAAAAAGAAAAAAAAAACAGTTTTTATACTGAATTCTTAATATTAAGCTCGTTTTCTGTGTAAGAGCAGTTGAAATTTCAGCTCCTATTAAGAATAGGGGCAAAAAAGCCATCGCAAAATGCTGATGCTTTTATATGTCCTTGCAAGTTGCTAATAAAAACTACAATTAAACTCATCGATTTTCTAAATTCATTTATCTACATTTTCAGCAAATGGAAACTGCACGCCCAATCCCTACAGCGGAGCAAAAATTAAAAAAGAAAAAGAAAAACCCAGGAACACTTTAGTGTACGCTTGTACAATCGGTCAATATCCGGCATTAATTTCAAGTCCATGACAACAAAAGGCTCCAATAAACAAAATTGAGACTTTGATTCATACTTGAATGTTAAAATCCAGATTATAGGATATTAGGGATTCTCATAATTGCAAATTTGTAATATTCTACTAACAAAAGACAGGGACAATATAAATAAATAAATAAATTGCAAGTGCAGTCTGAGACTATTTAGGGTGTCATACATGTAGCTATCTGTATGCAGCCTTCAGTTCAATTAAGATGGAACACCAAGAAACCAAAAACCCTACATTTGCTGAAAAAATCACACGTCCTAGACATAATTGACCCAATTCCAAAGGTAATGTAGAATAAGAAATACAGCACTCGTGGTGAAAAAACATCAAATTATGCAATAGGTTTATGCAAGCGTGAGCGTGTGTGTGCGCGCGCGCTCGTGTGTGTGAGGGAGAGAGCGCTTACAGAAGGAGAGAAAAGAAGAAGGGACCTTGGGGTCCGTTACTCGGTGCCAATTAGAGGGATGCGTCGTTAGGGCACTAGTTGACGCCATTGGGGAGCGAGAGAGAGAGAGAGAGAGTAGAGAAGGAGGATAAGCCTGGACCGGAGTCGTGTTCGGAAGTTGAGACTTGAGAGTTTCTCCCTTGATCTGAACCGAAGAAATTCCCGCTGCGTGTTCCCACGCGCTGACTCAGGGTGTGAGAATTTCCCTAGTTCCAAAAGGCAACTCAACTTGCCACCATATTTATAATCTTCTTTACAGGCGATCAAAGTTCGCATGTGAGGCATGTGAAAATCCAAGAAGCGCGTCACTAGTCGGCGTAACTGCACGTGCCTATCTTCATAAGCCCATCCATGCATCTTGTTCATACTTTTCTTAAAGAGTTTTCTATCCCAAGAAAAAAAAGAGTATTATTTAAATTGTCAATAAATGTATAAATTAATGTTATATTGGTATATATTTAAAAATATTATCATAACAAAATATAGTATGATCATTAGTATATTCGATAACTTCTTTCTCAAAATATCAAATCAACAATAAGAACTCAAATATATTAAATATTTTATAGAAATACAAATAATAATAATAATCATTTTTCTTACAACTGTTAACATATATTTATTTCGAAATTAAAAGGCAAAAATGAAAAACATAGTTTTCTTTTTTTTAATTATTTTTTGTTTCTACAGAGGGGCTATGTCCTAAGAATAATAGGGAAATGGGAGGAGATTTCAAACCTGTATCATCTAGGGAAAACAAGAAATCTCAGTATCAACTTTCTTACTTTTGTTCCAGTCCCTTTCATGTTTAGAATCTGAAACTCTGTTGGGACTAGATTCTATAATAAAAGTATCAGCTATGGATCTTGCAACACAAAACTGTTCATCCCGAAGCTGAACGTGGTAAACAATGTTCGAGAAAGTCTTCACACTATCATTATGAATCAAACTGACTTTCAGGTGCTTCCACTAGATAGGAATGATTCAAATCAAAATTTGAACTTTCTAGTTATTGGAGAAGACATGACCTACTGACTCTCATTCTTTCTATTTGAGGTACACCCCAAAATCATAAGCAGTCAAAGTATTACTCATACTTAGGTATCATGCCTTCAATCTGAAAGCTAACCAGGGACTCTAGTAGTGAAATTTATTATTCTCCACACCTGGTTAGCATCTAATTCTCTCCCTCATACGGCAGCATTACCCACTACATGGTATTACTTGACATGCTTGATGCCTTCCAAATTATCTTATTCTTTCAGTACATTTCATATTGTATTGCATCATATCTCATAATCATCGTTATTCAAATTGTCACTTCTATTCAAATCCATAATAAAAGATTTCAATGCTATAGTTTGGATTTTCTAAGAGGGTAGACAAGTGTACTAATGTTCATATAATTCATGTAATTTTGTACTTCAAGATTAATATCCATGACAGATCAACATTAGGTATAGAATCAAAAATTCACTATATTCTCAATCATCATTTACGATCCTAATGTTTCACTATCACGAATTTAATTGAAATTACAAAATTCTATAAGTTTTAAATGAGAATTATTTAAATTCTGCCGACCTAAAACCTCCCACTTAAAAACACTAAGTATTTAAAATAGCATTTCAATTTTGGATGAGAATTGTTAAATTCTACCAATCCAAAATTTGTATTCAAAAGAGAGACTGTTCAAGTCCTTTTGCACACATGATCATCAATAATGAATATAATTGACATATATTCGAAAGAAACTAAAATTTTGAACGTTCATCTATTATATGATCATGATCCTAATCAAACATTCATTATATACAAAAGAAAGAACATACAAATGAATTATCTGGTTCAAGATACATCCATTCGTGATACCATATTTACAATTCTCTTAAATAGTCTATCCCTAGGAGCGAACCTCCTTATAGCATTTGGGGAACTATTCATACTTTGGAAAAGTCTTTTCTTTATTTGGATCTCTAGATTCTTGATTCTCCATATTTCTATCAATATTGGTCTTACAACATCAAGAATCATATGTTCGCGCTCGACAAGTAACTTATCAACTACGTTAGCCCAATTAGGAGGCAGAGAATTTATCAGTATATATACGTCATCCCCCAAAAGGAATAACCAAGCTGAATGAGTTCCAAGCATTTCTACTCCATGATCTCTAAATGATCGAATAAAGAATGAGATGCGTCCATCTTATACGTCAACATTTGACCCAACTTCATTAAACGCTCTGAATATCTCAAATCTCTTTCCCTTCCCCAGAGGCCCGGAAGTTCTTCAAGAATACGTCCGATTATTACCATTTCTCTGAAAATGAGAACAATATTAGGTTAGACACATAGCCAATCATAATATTATAATAAATAATAAAATTTTTTATTCTAAATGATATGCTCAATTATCAAACAATTTTATGTTGAAAAAATAAATTTTTCATACATAAAAAAGAGTATAAAATTAAAAAAAAGCGTAAAAAATTTACACTCATATAAAAAAATTAATAAAATAATTTTCTAGTTCCACCAAAAATTTTTCAGAATTTTCTAGAACAGAAAAATGATTTTTCTATAATTTTCTAACATTTATTGATTATAAATCAATAAATAATAATTTTTAACTCCAGAAAATATAAAATAATTTATCAAACTCATAAAAAAATTTTCAAAATTTTCTGGACTAAAAAACTATGTTTTCATAATTTTCTAACATTTATTGATTTAATAATCAAAATAAATATTTTCATTTTTGAAAAATATATTTTAAATCACAGAAAAATCACAATAAATACAAGATTTATTTTAGTTAAAATTAGGACCAAAATGAGTCTAGCACGCACTATTAAACACCAAAGGACCTAAATGTTACAAAACAAAGTTCTGAACGCGCGAAGTGGAGCGTGAGGACCACGCGCTGCCTTCCCAGCGGCCATGGGTGTCACGCCCCAAACCGGGAATCGTGAACAGTCGCCCGTTGACCTGGATGCCGGCTGTATTTCTACAGAAAATCGGACAGAACCTCCCCATAAATCGGAGGTCTCCCATGTACAATAACCTGTATAAATTTAAAATCATCAAACACATGGCCATCCCGGCCTCAACACAATCCACCAAATCTCCCAACCGACATTCAGGCAACGCAAGGCTAACAAATCACCAACAGTCCTATCCACAGACCTCTACTGTCATGCCCAACTAGAGCATGAACAGCCGCTACACCGAGCAGGCCTAAGTTTTATACAATTTACAATACTTTTTCCCAAGTATTACTCAAATACATACAATTGCCTCAATGCAAATGAAATATGAGAGTTTCGCAAATAACATATATAAATTATACAGTCATCCCAAAATATATACACGGTCAACTACGGACCTCAATATCAAGACCACGCAGGGTCGACATAAAGTATGAAATTCATATTTTCAATTTAAAACTTAATCTCACCGTCGTAAACACCAAATCCGCCAACGAGCTATCAAGCCCTCGAGCCAAATACATCGCCCTAGCACCATAATCCTGTCTGGGGAGGGAAAGATGAGGGGTGAGTACTCAGGGAAGAATACTCAGTGAGTGAGTGGGTCAATGTAATTGTGCAATATGAGGTGTGAAACTGGAGTGTCAAAGCATAAGTATACAAATCATATTTCAAATCATCGTGCTTTTCATTTCAACAATATATCATTTGCACGCATCAACAAATCAAATATGCATCCAAAATACTTTCATCAAAATCATAGAGCTGCCAGCCGTAAAACTCCCGGCAGAGGTCTACCACGACCTATGACAGGCGCACCGGGGCTGTTATATGCGATTTTATTTAAAGTGCTCTCTACCCCGGCGTTGGCGACGGACCTCGTCCAGGTGCTAGACTTGGAGAGTGTATCCAAATCCTCCCCCTTTCGGGTTCAACCTGCCTAGTACCGTGTCGTAAATATAATCTCGACAACTCGTGGGATACCCCAGGCCTAGGCATATCCGGACGCTACCAAAGCGCCTCTCACGGTGTCCTTCGTAGCTACGGAACAACACATATCACAGCCCTCAAGGCCAATATCAATATCAACAATACATATCATAGCCCTCAAGGCCAAAATCAATATCATATCAAATATGTGCCGTAAATCAGGTTCACAAACCAAATGCAACATATATCATAAAATGGCACATTTTTCATTTCAACCACATAGATGCATATTTCATAATTCAATCACATTTTTGGACACTCCATCGGTTCACAAAATCATTTCCAAAACCAGTCAAAACATTTTAAGCACGCGATAAATCATGCTCATTTATCAAACTGTTATAAATCAGAGTTTACATATTAAACGAAAACATTGAAATAAAACCTACTCACTGTATACGGGAGGGTCAATCACTCCCTAAAATGTACAACAAGTGTCGAAACTGTGCTCCCCTCGATCAATACATCCAACTGACGCATGTATAAAATCGGCAAGTTTCAAACCTGCGCAGTTATAGAAAATAAGCTATAACTTCTGATACACCTTTACAAATCAAGGGGTTTCTTATTTCATTTTTAAAGCTAAGGATGTCTAGTGTCTAAGGCAGACAACCTCACGTCATTCGGAGCTGTGTAGAGAAAGTTATGCTTATAACATATCCACAAGACTCAATTGATATTACTCAATCAATCCTACACAAAGCTCACACCAATCCAATATCTCGTCGCACATAAAAGTCAGCATATACACCAACACACTTTTATTCAAAATTCTTTATCAACTTCTTCTCTTTGATACACCAATACAATTCTATACATTTATCATATAAATACAAGCACATGCTTTTGCTCATTATTTACAATTGCACATTTTCATATCACTTTAACACACCAATATCACTATATCTATGCATACACGCTATACTTTATTACATACACATATGAACCTCCATCTTGCTTACTAGAGTCATTCCAAATCTCTCCAATGGATTTGATCAATACAATTTTACATCCACATACTCACTAACCTCTATCCAAAATTCAGCATGCATAAATCCTCACACTCTTGGCCTCAATTTCACATATACATAGCCAATATCACACCACACTTCAATGCCAAAAACACAAATACATCAAATCCACATTTTAACACTCAAAATCACATTAAAACCCATCAAATGTCATATTCAAAGTTCTACATTTTCCTGTACATGTTTCCTTAGGGTTTCTCCCCTCAATATGTGCTCATTTAAGACTTAAATCAAACATTTACACAATCACCTTTCTAAATTCTCATTTCATCACTTTCATTCCATTCATAAACAATTAATCGAATCAAAATCAAGTCTGATTCAATGCTAAAACCCATCAAAATTGGAAATATGCTTAAAATAAATAAGTTTCCTACGAACTGGAAAATCTTTGAAAAATCATACACTTTTCGATTCTCATCCGATTTCTTCAACCCATATGTCATTTCCAAGGTATTTAAATCTATTTTCATCATACGAAAATAGTATTTTGATTTCCTATATGTAGGACAACTTATAATGAAAAGACTGCATAATTTCTTAAACTCAAATCCCAAATTTTGACTATTTTCATGCATTCATCAATTTAAACTCTAAGTGAAACCATTTAAATCAATTTAACTCAATTCTATCATCCGACACAGCTCAATTTCGTATAAAATTCTATACTTAACCTTCACAATCACATATAAAATTTCAGAAATTGTATCCTATTCGCATTCCACTTACATTCTAAACATATACAAAACCTTCCACTTTAGATTCAACCCTACATTCATTCAATTTATCAAATAGAGCAAAAACCTCCTCACCTAGGGTTTCTCGGTTTGCAGACCTAGCTTCTAGTCGCCAATAGTTTCAAGCTCAACCTGTAACGGTTTCAAATTCAAAGCAATTGTTAGTAATTAACCCTAATTACTTAGAAAATTCAAAACCCTATAATTATGATCGAAACTCAGCCCTTACCTGCACAGGAGATGAGTGCAGACCCGGCCTAGGGTTTCAAAGTCTGCCGTTTTGGGCTCTGCAAGAGTGGCAGAAGGCACGCGAGCATGCGAGCAAGGAAGAAGCTGCAGCCGCACGCGCAGAAGCGGTAGCGCGCTGCAGGTGCGCGCAGGAAGGGATGGTCTCGTGCTGGCGCGCGCAGGAGGCAGGCGCAGTCGCGCAAGGAACAGTGCGCAATCGCGCTGGGAGCAGCGCGCAGCCGCACGCAGTCGCGCGCTGTCGCGCGAGCAGCAGCACTCTGTTGCGCGCGCGAGTAGGGAGAGAGACAGGCGGCTGTGGGTGGCCGTGGGATGTGGCGGACGGCGGGGGAAGGAGCGGCAGAGAGTGAGTGTCGCGGGTGGAAGGCAATCGCGAAAGGGAGACAGTGAGAGAGAGAAACCGAGAGAGAAAGAAGGAGAGAGAGAAGGAAAGAGATAGAGAGTGAGACCAAGGGAATAGAGAGGGAGACAGCGGTGATCGGCGGCGGCGGCGGAGGAAGGCAGCCGCGGGAGAGGGAGAGGCGGCGAGGGAGAGAAAGAGGGGAAGAGAGGGAGAAAAGAGGAAATTAGGGCTTTGCCCTAATTTTGACTCTTTTCTTCTTTTTTTTTTTTATTATTATTATTATATTTCTTCTTTTTTTTATAAATAATTAAGTGAGTAAATGTATAAATAAATAAATGAATAAATAAAAAAATCATCTATATATATATTTTTCATACTCACTTTATTTTACAAATCGGAAATACGGATATTTTAAATATCCCAAAAATTTCAAATTACAACTCTAGCCACAGACCTCTACTGTCATGCCCAACTAGAGCATGAGCAGCCGCCACACCGAGCGGACCTAAATATATACTAATATATTACAAATTCTCAAGTTGACACTTTAAACGTTTGCAAATACCTCAATGCAAGTGAAACATGAGAGTTTCGCAAATAAACATACATAAAATTTTCAATTCTAATTTCAATCTTAAATTCGATAAAATAACTCAAATATCGAAAGGATTGCATTTCCCTCACCTAGGGTTCATTGCGGTCCAAAACCCTAACGTCCAAGCGACATTCGATTCCGTAAAAAACCTACAATGCTTCCAATTTGAAGCAAAAGTCAGCAAATTTAGTATAAATCTCCAAGAAATCGAAACCCTAAAATTTGGGTTAGGGTTTGATCTTACCTTTGCAGTGGACAAGGCACAGTCGACCTAGGGCTTTCGGTTGGGGCTTCCGCAGGTGGCAGAAAGCGCGCGCAGGAAGCAGTCAGCGCGCGAGCAGGGAGGAGCTGTAGCCGCGCGCTGGGGCAGTCGCGCGCGGGGTCACGCGCGCTGGGCAGTCTCACGCTAGGAGCAGGGCTGGCGCGCTGGGAGCAGCGCGCGGTCGCGCTGGGAGTAGCGCGCGGTCACGCAGCCGCGCTGGGAGCAGCGCGCGGTCGCGCAAGCAGCAGCGCGCAGCCGCGTGCAGTCGCTCGCGCGAGCAGGAGGGAAACAGGCGGCGACCCGTGGTGGTCGCGGTGGCGGCGAGATGCGGCGGACGGCGGGGGAAAACAACCGTTCGCGGTGGAGGGAGATCGAGACGGAGAGAGAGAGCCGCGGGAGAGGAGTAGAGAGAGAAATAGAGATAGGGCCGAGAGAGAGTGAGAAGGCGGTGTGGGGCCGCGGTGGCGGTAATGGCACGGCGGAGGAGGAAGCCGCGGCGGGGAAGATGGCCGCGGGAGAGGGAGAGAAAGAGGGGAAGAGAGGGAGAAAAGAGGAAATTAGGGCTTTGCCCTAATTTTGACTCTTTTCTTCTTCTTTTTTATTATTATTATTATTATTATTATTATTATATTTCTTTTTTTATATAAATAATTAAGTGAGTAAATGTATAAATAAATAAATAAATAAATAAATAAATCATCTATATATATATTTTTCCTACTCACTTTATTTTATAAATCGAAAATACGGATATTTTAAATATCCCAAAAATTTCAAATTACATATCTCAAAATCGAAAATCCATATAATTTAAAATTTTCTCTCTCTATATGTAAACGGAGAAATATTTTATTTAATTTCATGAACAGTATACTTGTACAGACACCGCTGTGTCGGTGTTACAATGGGTCACCAAATTTTAGCTACCCCCACATTTTCAATGTCTTGGGGTTCAATAGTGGTCTCGGATTTTTAATCGGACTTTTCTAGTTTAGGGGGTGGATTACATTTTTCGTTGTCGAAAGTGGGATTGAACATTTTACTGTTCATCTTCTTCCTCAAATTTTCATATTTTGACCTAAACTTTGAATGGATATATCTCTCTCAATTCTTAACTATTTTTTACGATCTTTATATGGTTGGAAAGCATTTTTCATGAAAAATGTAACCATATAAATTTCGTATCAAAAAACTTAATATTTTAAAAACTATGAATATATTAAGTTTCGATTACAATTTATAATATCTTTTAATATACTCATCCGTTGCATGCCAAATTTTACATATTAGATGTACATCTCATAAGTATACTATGGTATAAAATTGAGAACATTTCGACAAGTCAATTTCAAGATGCTATTAATGAACCTTTAAGATCATGCATGGTATTTTTTTTATTTTTAAATATCCAAATTAAGTAAGAAACAACTCATGCATGCTCTGGTACCAATGAAGATTTTCATGAAAAACAACAAAAATTATTTCATACGAAAATTACCCGAATCAAAACTTAGGTTGGATCACTTACCATTTTGACGGATGAGTATTCTAGATCGAGGAAGATGTCACATAAATCAGATCATCTCCTATGTTTCACAGTCCAAATGTCATGACGAACGTAACGATCATCAATTACAAAGTCTTCATTTTTTCTATTTCTCAATCTTTCTCACTTAGGTTTGTTTTGTACATTTACAAAACAAATGGCAACATGTCCTTTTTTTTTTTTTTGTTCTTCCCGTGAACTTTTCACACAAGCAGAATTATCTTCCCTTGTCTTTTGTTTCTATTATTGAAACCACTAAAAATAAGAGAGAGAGAGAGAGAGAGAGGGGGGAGTTATCATGGGAAGTTGAGGGGATTATACTCAATTAACCACCCTCCCTCATATTTACACATTCAAAATGAGGGGGCGGGTCTACTCTTATGGGCGGACCTACCCCATATACTAACAATTTTGATTTTTACCGATCGATATTTAGGTTTTATTCGACTGATCCGATTTAAATATTGTAAAATCCTTTAAAGGATTGAATTCTTAAATTTTTTTTCTTCATTTTTAAAACTCAAACTCAAGAAAATTGGATAGAATGACCGACCATTCAACACAAAAAATTTTTGTAATAATCTGCCTTTAAATACTCAATTTAAAAGGAATTTAATTTTGAACAAATTTCAACCTAAATAATAAATATTAAAGTTAGATTATTGCAAATGTCACATTTTGTCTTAGACACTTTTAACTGTGAATTCTAAAATTCACCACAATTAAATTATATTCATCATATTACAAATTATGAATATTTATCTCTTTCCGCACCTTTCTTTCTGGATAAAAAATTTTTTCATCTTTTTCTCTCTTTAAAAATAATTTAACTCTTCGATTTCTTTTTCTCTCTTACTTACTTTCTCTGAAAATTGTTTAGCTTTTTTATTTTCTATTTTTCTTTATAAAAAAATCAATTTTTTATTATTCACAGCCTTTTACACCTTTCTTTTTCATTCTGTAAAAAATATTAAACCATATAAATTTATTTTCTCTCTTAATTAATTACCATTAGTTTGGGAAAGTACTCTAATTGACATAATAGTTATATATTTAAAGTATAAGATAATTACCAACACTGATCCAGTGAGTAAGGATGTTAGATCATTTGAACAAGTATTGAATTCGAAACTTGAGAATAAAAAAAAATTACATTATGAGAACTGTCTTTAAAATTGGTTCGACAAATGCTCAAAAATAAAAGAATGTACCCAATACCGAAACTTCCACATTATAAAAAGTACGCAATACTGAAACTCTCAAATTTAAAATGGGCCCGACAAACGCTCGAAAATATATAAAATAATTAAAATACAAAAATTTCAAATATCAATGTTTTATATAATACACCTAAGGAACGCATTTTAACTTAGTATTTCAAGTAAAGGCATTTTAAATTTGTATTTTTAAAATTTACATGAATATCTGAATTCATTTTTCTATAAGATTTATGTACAAAAGCACCAATTTAGTTAACCGGGTTAGAATAGTTTAAACAATGATTAGCAAATGAGATACTTGCAAAGCAAATGAAAATATGGACAATAAAGTAACTAATCATAAATCATTTGACATAAGATCGTTTATTAATATTAAAATATTAATAAAAATTTAAGACTCAGGGAATATATTCATGTGAAGAGAGTTTGAATCTTGAAAATAAAAAACAGATATTGAAAGAATCAGTCTATAAATTAAATCTTATAATAATCAAATCAGATTAATCAAATAATTCAAATATCGGTCGATTAAGTATACACACATAACTTGATGTAAATTTGGTCTCCATCAAGGAAGATATATTATGTCCAAACTTGCAAACATGGATTTGCATATTTTCAGAGACTTTCGATGTGGAGCTAGAAAGAAAAGATTAGCTTTGAAAATTCCACAAATTACGATGTCAAAAATTTCATTGGAATCTTTTTATGCAACATCATATGGCCCCCTAATAATTTTCTGGCTTTTCATTTGATCCGCACAATATTAGATTGGCCCCCTAGTTCTCTTGTCTAAATTCACCCTATTTAATTTCTTACTTTTCTTGATTGAGACTATCAGTTACATTAAGAAAATTTTTAATTTTAAATCAAAGAAAACTCTAATTAAGATTAAAAATTTATCTAATTTTTATTTTAGATAATTTTTAAAAAATTTTGTGCAAGTGAATTGTCAATACCATGGTACTATCATTTTCAAATTATTCATGATAAATCAGTTTGTTTGGTTTTTAAAAGAACAGTTTAGTGGTCATAATTTTTCTTTTCGAATCTGATAATCTTATATTCAAATCTCGATTAAAAAATAAAAAAACGGTTTGATTGTTCATGTAATGATTCCGACTAAACTTAATTTTAAAATAACTCTGAAATGAAATTAAATATTTTGTTTTCCATGGTCGTTGGTGTGTTCCGGATCCAATTAGACCCGTAGGTTTAAAGGAAAGGCAGCTAAAAAGTGGACAAGATTTATTGGGTCGGGTCAATCAGGTTGTAAGCACTACCCACAAGGGGCTCTGATGACGGGTCGGGTCAACACGACCACCTCTACATCTCATTCTCAAAGCCAGACAAAACACCCCAAGCCATCATCAGAAAGTAGCCATATATTCCCCTCCCCTGCTTTTCCTGCACCCTTCAATGGTCCCCCCTCTCTCTCTCTCCAAAAATAAAAATGAACCAAGCCAGAGAGAGAGAGAGAGAGAGGTGAAAAAAAAAATTCGGAATCAAAATTTATGTAGTAAAAGAAATTAATATGGTAGAACTCGAAAATAAGAACCTCAAAAAAGGAAACAGAAGGTGAAGATAGAATAGAGTAGAGGTCTTCGAATGTCGTCCAACTAAAGCTGTACTTTCTTCCCAAACCCAAATTTCCACAAATAAGGTCTTCAAATGTCGTCCAACCAAAGCTGTCCTTCTTACTTCCCAGACCCGAATTTCCACAAATACCCTTCTTCCACCTCTTCATATCCCACAAATCCTTGTTGGCCTTTTTGGGTTTTTCGGTGCCTTGCGTTTCACAGAGACCAGAAGAGGATATACACACACACAATCTTCGGTGACTCCCACTTTCTTACATCGCATGTACCCTCATCTTTGAATTCTTCGTGTATTCAGTCGTTTTTGCCATCCCTCAAAATTTTCCCTTCTAGAAAATTAGGGTTTGTGAGGCGTGGAATAAAAGTAGTTGGTGAAATTTAGGTTTTGGTTTTACTGATTTCTGGGTTGAAGATGAGAAATTGAAGGGAAAATGAAAAGGGTATCTGTCAATTATCTGTCTCACCAACAATCTGCTGGTGCTGCTGCTGTTGTTGATAAACAAGCTTTTAACAAGATGAGACATGAGACTTTGTTGAAGGATTACTTGAAATTGCAGAAGGTATTCTTCTTATTGTGTTTCATTTTATTAAAATGGTCTATCAAACTATGTGATTCTGGCTTAGATATGTCTGTGATACGGTTATTGTTATTGAAAATTTTCTGGTTTTTCTCTCGATGTTGTAAATATAGGTTCGAATTAAATCCTTACATGGTAAATTAAGAATTTGATTTTCATATTTAATATGAGAATCTCTATTGTGATAATTGCAGAAGGTGTTCCTTTAATTCTGATTCGTTACTATTTGCTTCCGACTTTGATATATCATTCTGGAGATTAATTTTTTCTGGGGTTTCTCTTTTGATTTTAGAATTCTAAGGTTGGTTTATAAATCCGAATGAATTGATTGCACATATCTGTCTCGGCTACTTTTCTTGTGATTGGAAATTTAGAATCTATAGAAAGACCCTAGAATGCTTTCTTTCGCTTGTTCATGGGGTCTATCAGGGTCTATTCTTGTTATATACTTCTGATAAAGTAGTTATTTTTCAAATCTTTTTTCTAGGGTTCTATCTTGATGTTAGAAATATAGGTTGATTCAAAAATCTAATATGTGGCATTTAGAGTTTTGTTTTGATATACAATTAATTCTTCTAGTTCTTTTGGGGTTTCCTCTCTTGTTTTTAAAAATTCAGATTAAATTTGTTGTATTCTATGACTTTTTGGTTTGACCATATAATAAAAGACTTGGTTATAATATTTCTCAAATATCATACATTGATTGGATTGAATTTCTCCCTTGATAACAGAATCCCATGATGTTTGCATCTTTCTGTTTTCTGTTCATCATTTTTCTTTCTAGGCTTCAGTATTGTCGTTTCCTAACCAACTTTAAGAAATAAATGATCTTTGGTATGATCAACTTTGGATTTTTACTTTTTTACTTTTTATTTTTTAATAATATGTATTTGAACGAGGTTTCCTTTAAGAATTAGTGTTTCTGCAACTATTTTATTGATTTGATCTTATCTTGTTTGTTATTATTTTTCTGTGAAACTTTTTTATTTTTTATCTGTGACACTTGATTTACAGTCCCATTATAACCTAACAAATCACTATCCATAGTTCCATCTATATAGGCTAGGATCCTGACAAAAAGTCTCACATGTTTTGAAGTAAAGAAGCTCACATTGGGGGTGGACCTTAGCACATTGTAAGATGGCTGCATTGTTATATGGAGGTCATAAGTTTAAATGACATAATACTTCTTTACATATATGGCCCTGAGTAACCTGGATTCTGCTACACCCTGCAATGGCAAAAGCCTTGTGCATAAAGCTTTCCTTTACCTTAAGAGGGGATATAGTTTGTCAGGGTTCCACCAGTTGTGCTTCCGAAGTTTTTTTCAGACTTGATTGTAGCAAATTCGAGGATATTTGACAAGAAAATATTATCAATCAAAGTGATAAATTTTCTATTACTCCAAAAGGTTTACGAAGCCTACTGGCAAAGCTCAAGAATTTTCGGTTCAATTTATTATTAAACAAAGTAAAAATTTAGCTAGTACTCCTAATGCTTTGTGAAGTCTGTGGGCAGAGCCCAAGGGTAGTTGATAAGAATATACCGCCAATCAAAGTGAGTATTTATCTATTATTCCAAAAGCTTTGTGAGGCTTGTGGGCAAAATTTGAGGAGTGTCAGCTGGAAATATTTGTGAAACCATTTTGGGAGAATTGGCACTCAAGATGGCCCCGCCAAGTTAAGCTTCCATGCATGGAAGTTGGTGAGTTTTCTCTTTTCCCTCTGAGGTTAGAGAGGAAACATGTGAAATGACTGAGGTGTCTAAACCTAAAAACCCTAGATATGCAAATTCCAAATTTTGAGCTTTATTCTTCCATACCCTTAATCATTAGTGTGGTTCTAAACTCTAGTCCTTTCTTTTAATTGCAAGATAAATCCTGATTGAACTGGATTTTAGCCCTAGACTGCCTAAATTGTTACTACACAAGAAACAAAAGCTCCTTGTGTAAATTGTGTTGTGGACATTGAGTTTAGCTCAGATCTATGCCTTTTGTGAGGAGACTAACCAATTGACTAGTCCTACATGGCCCCTCCCCACTTTTTGTGCTTTTATGATGATATATTTTTCATTTTTTTCAATAACATCGGTTATTTGTTATGAGTAGTTGTTTGTAGGGACAACATGGGCTTGTTACACCAGATAATTTCTGCATTTATGTGCCTTCTTTGGTCTTCCAGTCTGCTTGTGGTTGTAATTTAACTTCTCTTGGTGGGGGGGAAAATTGTAAAATGAGCTTTTTAGAGTTATCATTCTCTAATCTGGTGGCGTTGGTGGTGTTATTTACAATTCTTTTGTTGTCAATTTTCAGGGATTTGTATCCACCAAGAAGAAACTACAGATAGAAGAGGAGAAGAGGACAAACCTTTCGGCAGAAGTCCAGTAAGTTCTCCATCTTAAATATCTCCAGTGATTTTGGATGGCTTAGTAGCAATTAATGATGTTAACCTGTGTATACTGTGTGCCCTGGAACTTCAGGTTTTTGAGACAAAGGTACATTTATCTGACCGGTTTGCAGTCTTCGAATCTTGGACCAAAACATGATGTTCAACAACCAGATAAGGACGCACAAAATGAAGTTCCTGTGAAGAGGAGGAAATGCAATTTCAATGAAGCTGCCTCAGTAGATGCATTTCCAAGTGTATATAGAGAGGTAGGGTTTTGAAATCTTTGTATATGTAGTGGTATTCATTTGGGTTATGTCTCTTCATGGATACACAGATATATAAGTGCCTTTTGAAGGTGTATAATTTCTGCCTCGTACTAATGCTTTTGGTTATGCATTGTAGAGGCAAAAACGGGAGGATATGGGAAGAGATAAAGGCGCAGGCAGTGGGTTTGCTGCCATCAGCCTTGGAGAAATTAAAGAAGTGCGTAGTTAGTAATAAGAGTAGGGAAGAAGAAAAGTTCATGGGAGAGTTCAGTTGATTTGAAGGTGTAGTTCATTCTTTCTTGCGGGCGCTCCCCCTTATTTTTGTCTAAGGGGAGCTACATTGACATTTTAGTGGTGATTACTGATAATCTTTCATATCGTTTTTAGATGTATAGATAAAAATTAGAAAATTTTCATACATGAGCATAGTCCCCTTTTTTCCCATTGGCTTATGAAAATTGTGAACCCATTGATGTCCATCAAATCAATAGAAAACATTTACTTCATTGATTGGGCTCTGTCCCATGATTGATTTCTCCTGCATCTGTGCACTTTCTTTTGCCTTCTGTTGGTGTTGGTGCTCGCTTGAGTGGTTCTGTTTCTTTAGTTCGGGTTCTGTTTTTCATGGTTGTGGATGGTTACTTTACATAACATTAACCTCTTTAAGTCTTTGATTAGTATTAAAATCCCTCCAGGATCGTTTCTCAATTTTAGATCTTCATCCTGCTAATTTGTGGCATAGGGTGGATTAACTTTTGAACGCTATTTTGAGGATTCCACTTTCCATGATACATGAAAGTTTCTTAACGCTAACGTTTTCACGTTTTAGAAATGTTTCATATTTTTAAAATATTTTAATATATTAAATTAATTCATATTTACATAAAAAAATTTTTATTTTTCTACATTTATATTTTTTTCATATTTAATAAATTATTAATGTATTTAATTTTAATATTAAATTTAAAATTATTTATCTTATAATTAATAATTACATATTTAATCATTTTCGATTTTTATTATAAATATAGTTATATTATTATTTTCATAAAATAATTAATATTTATATAAAAAATTTTATATTTTTTATATTTACGTGTTTATCGTATTTCTGTTTCTTGTATTTTTATAAAGTGTCTTTTTTTATATCATTTTATATTCATTTTCATTTTTTCGTTATCGGAACGAGGATCATCTTCCTCTTTCCTTGTCTTTCATGTGGTTTTTCTCCTCTCCCCTTATGTCTTCCCATTTTCTTCATTCTCCTATCCACAAGATTATTAATGAATACAAAATCAATTCACTCGTTTGAGATTTCTGATTTTTGTCCATTAAAATTAAAAAAAGAAAAAAGAATAGAGAAGACAAAAGGGAAAGATAATATCACAGTTTGCAAGAGAAGATCAAAATCACATGGAGAAAAATCAAAATTGTGATTAGAGGTAGAAGAAATGGTAGGATTGAACATTAATTGAAGAAATCTCCGATGGTAGTGTACGAGAAGCATAACTGAGAAGAAAGTAGTGATGAGGCACGGCCCAAAAGCTCATCATCATATGGTTTGAAACCTTCTGAGCCCATAGTTTATCAGGTAAAGCGCATTGGAACATGCCAGAACATGTCTGTATGGGATAGATCTTCCTGATAGGTAGGCACGACCTACTCTCTTGGTACTCATCAACATGATCCTTCTTACTAGTAGAGTGATCGACCCCCATGATCTCCTCGGTGCTTAGTATTTAGTCAACTCGCAGCAATATTCATCTTTCCTTAAGTTACGGAAGTAACACTTCGTAATTGGGGATAAAATTTCATTGATAAGAAAGGTAATCCTTAATAGTCTGAACTTTCCCAACTAGTAAGATTTTAAATCACCTAGGAATCTTTCACTAAGAATCCCCTAATTTCGGGACACTTTCATAAGAAAACTAAACTAAGGTTTCAAAACCTCGGATGTACGCTAGACTCACACAGACAACCTCTATATACATCATGAAATCATCGGGTCAAGTATACTCTCTCAACTCACACATAACACACAAAGGAGTAACAAAACTCTCTTTCAGTCTATTTCTCTTTTCAAAAACTACTTTTTGACTTGAGTATGCAGTCTTTTCCAGTAGAGCACCCTCTTACAATTTTTTGCAGGTCTCATCGATCAAAATCGCCCGACAGCCAATTACCCATTTGAGTCAGTAGATCCATCATCTGTGGAATAATACCTACCTCCAACAGATTAACACAGTCCGTGAAAACAAACTAAGAAAAGCTTATCCCGAGCTCCGCTTTGCCGGAGACCATACCTCCCAAGAGAAGAACTAGAACTGCTTCCAGAGCTGCGTCCACTAAGGAAGGACACAACGTCACCCCGACAAACACCGTCCAACCTACAGTTCCAAACAACACTGCGGAGGTCTCTATTGCTGTTGATTTACCTGAGGCCTAACCGCCAGTTGTCCACCAGAATCAACCGATTCCACCCCTCACTCCTGCCTCCCTAGAAAGGGCCACTCGACTCAAGAGATGGCGAGACTCAAATTCAAGTTACAAGGCATAAGTAAACAATTAGAGGAGTTTAGTCATGTCCTCTAGCCAAAAACACAATCCTCCTCCCACGGGTTAGGCCACAATTGTTCGTGAAGGCTCGTGCCCAAAGCAACTAGGAACTTTCGATAACTTCCAAACACGACCCTGATAATCAAAGAAAATGGGTTGAAGAGCTCGTAGCAAATGAACTGAGAAGTGTTAACGCGAGAAGAGACGAATTCGCTCAACACGCTACTAGTCTCTCATCGTTCGACCCCAAGTTTCTACAGAACCAATACCTCGCTACGTACTTCTCCTTTCTATGGAGAGATACGAAGGTACTACCGATTCTCGGGATCATGTGGCTCATTTCGTGACTGTGATGATCTCGAAAGATATGTTGAATGTGACCATGTGCAAGCACTTCCCATGACCTTGAAAGATAACGTGCTGAGATGGTTCAACTCATTTCCTTCATTTAGCATCAAAAGTTTCTCTTAATTTCGACAGCAGTTCGAAAAGCACTTCGTGATCAGTAGAGGGACTAAGAGAAAGTCCACATCCCTCCTCTCATTGTGGCAGAGGGATGATGAGCCGCTAAAAGACTTATTTGACAAATTCAAAATTGAGATGATGAAAGTCTTAGATTTAAACCATTCTATTGTATTAACAGCGCTACTCACTGGGTTACAATCATCAGGAATGAAGATGTCCATCATAAAAATTCCCCCATCTACCATTCAAGAGTTTTATACTTTGCAGGAAAAGTATATTACCGCAGAGGATGCAGAAGTGTTCGACAAACAGTGAAACCGACCAACTTGAAACAAATACAAACAAAAATTCCCCTATCTACCATTCAAGAGTTTTATACTTGGCAGGAAAAGTATATTACCGCAGAGGATGCAGAAGTGTTCGACAAACAGTGAAACCGACCAACTTGAAACAAATACAATCGATCACCCCGACAGTTCTCACCTAAAAGGGCCCGACAAAGACTTCCTCAACAACGAAGGTTCACGAGTTATACTCCTCTGAACGAGACACCAAGTCAAGTTCTACTTCAACCTATGTCAGCTGACCCCCTCACTCCATGGAAGACGATTCGAAAAAGGATAAGACGCGATACTGCCACTTCCATCGGGATTACGACCATTTGACGGATGAGTGTAGGAAGTTAAAGGATGAGCTTAAGTTCCTCGTTCGAAGCGGTCAGCTCCAAAGGTTTATAAATGCAGAAAGAAAAGGACTCCCTCCTCAAGGCCTACACGCCATGAGATGGAAGAATGAGCAGGATGAACAACCAGCTCCAGGAGGCACCCACAACCGACCGAATGGGGGCAATTCTCAAAATACAGAACGAATACGATCCTTCAAATACTTACCTTCCAACTCACGTCTTAATGGTGTTGCACCAACGCGACCAAAGGCATACACAATGGAATGAGGCCAAGCAAACGGTGGCCCCACTTTTTCAAAAAACCGTGCTGTTCAATTCTGCGTCTAAAGAAATCTTTGTCACTTACGCCTAGAAGCAGCCTAAAAAGAAAAGACCAATGATCGATTTTAACAATGACAACTTGGTAGGAGTCGATCCAAACCAACATGATTCCCTTGTCATCATGAAAAGATTGGATAATACAAAATAAAGAGAATCTTTGTGGACCAGGGGGCTGGCTGTAACCTCCTCTACTGGAATATCTTTCAGTAGATGGGTTTTGCTCTAAGCACACCTATAACCTCATGTTAGACTGATTAAGAGACTCTTAGACGAGTGGATATACCCTAAAGGCACGATTTCACTCTCGGTCACCTTTAGGGTTCCACCAGATCATGCAACAGCTACAATAACGTTCAGCGTGGTTAAATTGCCTTCACTTTATAACATCATCCTAAGTCAACCTGAATTGAATGCTTTGGAGGCACTACTGAGTACAAAGCATATGAAAGTTAAATTTAGGACTTCCACCGGTACTGGGACGCTATCATATGATTCGGAATCCCTGACTCTTCCCCCTAAGGAATCTTGAACCTTTCCATATTATGTTTACTTCCATAGGATTACTTGTTATTCTACTGATTGCATTATGCTTACCTCACTCGTAACGACTACTTTATTAATCTCTCATAATGAACTGATCATGCCAAGCGTATGTGGTCGAGTCTCACTATCTCAAACGAATGTGTCGACAACTAGAGATGTATCTCCCCGACGAGTAGGCATACCCTTTCTCTCTCAAACAAACGTATTGACAACTAAGGATATATCTCCCCGACAGGTAAGCACGGACTTCTCTCAAACGAATGAACATGCCAACAACTAAGGATGTATCTCCCCGATGGGTAGGTATGACCCTCTCTCTCGAACGAATGTGCTGATAACTAGGGATGTATCTTTCCGACAGGTAGACATGACCCTCTCTCTCTCTCAAACGAACGTGCCGACAACTAGGGATGTATCTCCCCGATGAGTAGGCAGGGCCCATTATCTTGACCGAGTGAACGTCCCATTAACAAGAGATGTATCTCGCCGACGGGTAGGCATGACCCACTCTTGTAGCTATACGCAATGAGGCATACTACTGATACAATGATCTATGCAACATATTGATAAAAACATAATAAATTTCTGAAACATAGATTGAGATTAAGGAAAAGTATGAGACAGAAGAGCTCTAGACTCCAAGTTGGCTTGGGGCTTGGGATGCATAGATAATAATGTTTATCTGCCACCTCGACAGGAGCTTCACTCGCAGGAACAACTGCAAGTTCGAAATTTGGCACTTCAAGGATGACACTCTCGCCACCGAGGGGCATAGGACCCGCCAGTCCTGCCTGGTGGATGATCTCCATAGCAAACTATAGCCTCTCATACAACCTACACCAAACACGCATATACTGATCGATAGTCTTTGTGATAATCTCTCCCAACTATACTATCCTTCGCTCAGCTGCCTGAAGGGACCACCCGTGCATCTTGGCCAGTCTCTCTGTAGCTTGCAGCCGTGCCTCATGCACCTTGGGCTCCGCCTTCAACTCTTCACAACTCTTGGAGGCCACCTTGCACCGTTGGAGTGCTGTGTTTAGATCAGCCTTTAGATGCTCCGCCTTCTCGTTTCGCGCATTCAAAGCTGCTACAGATACTTTTTCCTCCTTGATCTCCCTCTCCCTCTATGAAAGAGTATCTTGCAATCGAGAAACTTTAGTGCCCATTTGGTCTGCTCGGCACTTTAGATGCCCTCCTCAGTCTTTGGAACTCCACCAAAATGATGGCCTACATGAGACGAAAAGGTCATATACAAAAAATAGAAATTCAGACGAATTACCTTCTGATTCGGCCTTATGATAAGCCTTGAGGACATGATAGTCTGGTCGCCCTCCTCGAGAGAAGTGTTGTTTAGCTCCAGCTCGAAATGATAGAAGTCTACCTGATCAGCTATTCGCCTAGATTTGCTACTATCGATGTAACTGTAGCAATGATCACCGACACTGATCGCTATGGTGCTTCTCTCTCTCTCTCTCTGTCCCTTATGATTGTCGTGGGATTGAATAAGAGTGACCAGGAGAAGAGTAGTCCCCCTGAATACCCTTCGCTTGCCCTTTCTTAGCATTAAAGGAATAGCAGAAGACAGCCTCACATCGGGCTCCTCCACCAACCCGAGACGAACACCTTTTGTATCCCCGAGGACATACCCCTCTTCCTCAGGCCCCTCGGAGACACGACCCTCGACCTCCTCCTCTCCTTCTTCCTCTCCCTCATCAACCCCTGCATTGTTTGCCTCAATGCTTCTTGGTCGCTCCACCTAAACCTCCATATTTCCCCGAGCCTCAGACTCGAAGTCATCGGCCTCAACAACCCTCGATACACCCAGGGAGCCCTATCTCCTACTCTCTCTCCCAGCCTCACCCTATGAGTCTGATAGTTGAACTTTTTTCTTCTTCCACACCAAAGACGAGATGGGAATAGCATTGGCGCACGCATTTAATAAGTTCTCCGCTTCGGTCACCTCTCGCTTTGACCTAGACCTCATTTGCTTGTCAGTAGCTATTTCCTCGAGATCTTCCCCCAACAACAAGCCCATTAGTGCCAACATTTTGTTGTCTAAAAGTGTCTCAACCCAAATATGTCAATCTTGGCCTTGCAAAGAACACCAACTGAACGGATGAATTGTGAATGGCGAGAAGGCTGGGGGATCCTCAACCCAAGCAGTGGTTCCTTGTCAGCTCCTAGTAACATAAACATCAGATCCCTATTCAAGAACTCTATAAAGAAGTATTTGTACATCAAACTCTTGTCGATAGTCTCCTTATACAAGAACTTCCAGTTAGGTTCCAGCTTGGTTTACAAATAAAACCATCCTTTAGTAAAACCCCCGCGAGCACACCTCTTGACAAAAAACACAGAAGCCAAGATATCAAAGTCGAAACGAAGATGGTAAAAACTCATCGACGATATCATAGCAACTACCAAGCGCCAAGCACTAGATATCATCATCGTTGGGAAGATGTTACAACGGAGTAAAACTCGAGCAACAGAGCTTATATATAACACCATCAAGCGATACTTGATGCACTTCTTATACATTAGAACGTAGCCCTCCATTGCCCTATTAGCCCTTTTTCATCAGTAGCCAACAAAAGGATGTAATCATCACCTAACAGCATATCGTTCTAGACGCTGTGCAACTAGTCCTCTGTCATAGTGCTCCTAATGTCATTGATGCTTTGATGAATGCATGACGATGAACCCTTAGCCATTTCTAATCTGTTCTTTTCTCTAAGTATTGCTTGCAAATTTCAAAGAACTTGACTTAAGTCGTTTCTCTGTACAAAAGTTAACCGTTAAAGGAGAACACAACAATGCATAGGCCAACCAAATGCCATGTCTTATAAAGCACGGGCCAAAAGTTATCTGTTTAATGTTATTCCTAAATCCCTTACCACAGAATGACATCAGGAGGTAGGGGCAAGTAATGAAGCACGGCTCAAAAGCCCATCATCATACGGTTTGAAACCCTCTGAGCCCATAGTCCAACAAATAAACTGAGCTGAAACGCACAGAATTATGTCATCTATATGGGATAGATCTCCCTAACGAGTAGTTATGGCCTACTCTCTCGGTACTCATCGACCTAATCCTTCTCGATAGCGGGCTAATCAGCCTCCATGATCTCCTCGGTGCTCAATATTTAGTCAACTCGTAGCAATATCCATCTTTCCTTAGGCCATGGAAGTAACACTTCATAATTGGGAAGGAAATCTCATTGATAAGAAAGGTAATCGCTTGACAATTTGGACTTTTTCGACTAATTGGATTCTAAATCACTTAGGAATCTTTCACTAAAAATCTCCTAATCTTGGAACACTTCCATAAGTAAACTAGGATTTCAACACCCCAGATATATACAAGACTCACACAGACAACCTATATATATATCATGAGGTCATCAGCCAGCTAGGTTTTCTCAACTTACACATAGCATACAAAGACGTAACAAAACTTTCTTTCAGTCAGTTTCTCTTTTTGAAAGCTATTCTCTTATTTGAACATCGAAATCACACCTGTCGGAGTACTCTCCGATACTTTTGCAAGTCACATTGATAAAAATCGTCTGACGACCAGTTATCTCAGCAGAGCCATCATCTATAGAGTAATACCAACCTCCAACAAGTAGTAGGTCAAAATTGAAAATAAAAGAAGTGAAAAATGAGATGAATTTTAAAAGAGCAATTCTCACGTAATGGCGATGATAGCAGCAGCAAAGCTACAATGAATGAATAGCAACATTGATGATAAAAATGAAAGATAGAGGATGATTTAATGGTGTCACTGATTTTAGATTAAAGGAAAACAAAGGATCGGAGAGAGAGATCAAAAATGGAAGAGGGAGGTTATTGGCATGAGGTCGAAGATGATGAACAATGACTTTTTGTTCTTTCTTTTGCAGTTGAAGATTAGAACCCTATTTAGTTTTTGACACTGAAATGGGAGAACCAAAATTTGGGATTCATCGGCAGCTTACTGGGATCTTAAGAAGATTAAAACACACAAACAATCTGGGTTTGGGGTGAAGCCTTACATGCCAAAATCCAAAAAGGAGGCTTTATAAAAAATTTAGGATTAGTATAAATTTGAATTAAAGAAGAAGAAATCAACTTCTTTTTTTTTTAAGTGAAATTATAAGTTTTTGAAACTTATTGTCAATTTAGGGCTACGGTTATGGCGGAGTTCTAGAAAACAAGTGATGGCGACGAGTGATTAAGAAGATTGAAAGTTGGTGGTGCTAGAGAAAGCGATGGATTGTGAATAATCAAAGACTGAGTCGAGAGTGAGTCATGCTTGGAGTAAGAGTTCGAGGCATGTACCTCATGAGAGAGAGAGAGAGAGACGGTTTTTTTTTTTTTTTTAATTTACGTGAACAGGTAAAATTTTTTTACTTGATCAAATATCTAAAAAATAAATAAATATATTTCCTTTAGGAATGGATTGTGAGAGAGTATCACAAGCATAGTTATTAAACCCGAGCTATATATTGATCTGTGTATTTTAAAATTTATGATTTAATCGATTGAACTGTTGGATTACAAGTTCAACTGCTGATTATTTTTTTATTAATATAATTATATTTTTTAAATATAAAATATTGAGATTGATAAATTGAGAGTATGGATGAAGGTATTCCTGTAAAATCACAGTCAAGGTACACAAACTTTTATTCTTCCATCGTGATCTTTCTTTTTTGTTGCCTTTCTTCAAAACGAAGAGAGAAGCGAAGATCGGGTCAATGCGGAGATCAGATATCAAAGATAAAGAGAGAAGTGAAGAAGAGAGAGGAGATTAGACATTGAATAGACATTGAAGACAAAGAGAGAAGGATCGAACATTATATTTTTTCTTTTTGAACTTTAAAACCAAAACCCGCACCACAGGTCACACGGGGTGCGGGTTGCTCACGTTGACCCTAAAATTTTCTAGGTTGGTTGCATTACGATCCATTTAACGAACTGACTCGTAGGAACAATGATTTTCCTGATCCATTACACAGAAATAATTGGCCACGAGAGTACCTTCGGGCTAATCAGTGAAGTGGAACTTGTGGTGGGAGAGCACCAAATACTTTTATTTGCACCATACAGCACACAGCAAAAAGGACTATTGCTACAAAACAAAGAGCCGCTGGCCCATAATAAATTTCTGGCGCAAAATGGCATAGAAGAAGGGCTACTTGGCATAAGCGCAGACCCGAACCCAAAAAGAAACTCGTGAGATTCAAAACAAAGATTCCTTTAATTCCATGCACAAATTTTTTTCTTCGGAACAAGACTCTTTGCTTGGACCCCAGAAATGAGTAGAAAGGGGTTATTTTTCTAAATATTAGATTTAGGGATTAAAATTTTGAAAATATTTATATTTTTATTCAAGTGATGGGAATGATGAATTTAATTTTCAAGAAATCAACTTCTAAAAAATGATTTTTTTTAAAAATTTTTGACAAAAAAAAAATGATTTGAAATCGATTTCAGTCAGTTTCCCATAAATCAACTTCAAATTCTCTCTCATAAAAGAGAGAAGTGTTCTCTCTCTTCTCTTCTCTCTCCACTTCAAACCCTATCTGATAAAAGAGAGAAGTGTACTCTCTCTACTCTTCTCTCTCCGTGGGGGAGAGAGAGAGAGAATGAGACTTTGATAAAGAGAACACTTCTCTCTTTTATCATTAATTACAGAAGAGAAAGCTTGAATTGAGAAAACAATTTTGAAATCAATTTCTCAAAAATCGATTTCATCATTTCCATCATTCGAATAAAAATATTAATATTTTTATAATTTTGATCCCCAATTCTAATACTTAGGAAAATAACCCGATAAAAAGAGTAGTTGTTTGATACCAGGATGTTCCGGTACAAGAATATTTTGTGCTCCTACTCTGTAAAACGACCCATAAGTAAAGTAATACTAAATCGCTATCTAATTTGTATAAAAGTGCCATGTAGAAGGACAATAAAAAAAAAAAAAAAAAAAAAATTACAATTTCTTGGTATTAGGCAATACTAAAATGCATTCACTAAAGAAAGTAAGTTGAAACGTTCTCTTCCAACTCAATTGCATTCATCTGCAACACTCTTCTCTGACCCCTGCTTCAATTTTCTCATAACCATAACTTCTTTCTCTCTTTCTTTGATTGCAAATTCTTTGGGGCTCACATTTTCTCCCATGGTTTCAAGTGCGTCCACTGATTGTTTTGGTGCTTTCCCTTCTTCCATGTCTTCAGGCAAGGTGCAGACAGTTACTACACCCCCACAGTTTTTCAGCAGCAAGTTCCTATGTTCCACTCTTATAGAAGGTCATCGACTTATGGCCGTCTGTCCCCACTCCGCAAATTTGGCCCCAAAATTTGCAATGATATTTTGCCATCTGTTTTTTCTCTTCAGGGAGATCAACTACGCTGTCGCTTAAGAAAGGTGCAGGATCAATTGATTTATCAACTTCATTAGTTGAGGGAGAGAATCATTTCTCTTAGGGCCAGTTATTTTCCTTTTATTGAGTTATGCCTCCTTAGCCTTGGTCTATCAGACCTTGTTCACATGTTGCAGATACTTATATATGTGTGTGTGTATGTATGTATGTATAAACTATATATACACTCACAACCACCATCTGGTTTAATTTCGTTGGTTGATGCCCACGTGGGACAGAAATTACCATTGGTAAAAATTGAATTTTCAAAATTCAAATTGGGTTGGTTAAACCCAATACCCCACTCCCCTTATTTTGTCTTCACTGAACTCCTATGAGAGTTAGTTTTTGAAAGGGAGTCAACTTCTTATTTGCACTCTCCTAATTGCATTCTACGTTGAAACAAGTCTTTCAATTGAATATTGTATTTTTTTTTGTGAGACAATATAACTATTCTGAGGAGAGAATAGAGATTTATAAGAGAGAGAATTTTAATTGTTGCGAAGAATAATTAAAATTGAGAGTTTTCTGAACTTCTACGAATCACCGGATTATGGGTTGGATCATTGTGGTATTGCGGTGATAGTTCGATTACTGTGACTATCATCCCGACTTCGAGTGGTTCCTGTTCAGAGTTCGCGGTTCCGATTATCTTCTGCATCACCGATTGAGATATATCGCGAACTCAAATTTTTACGATTCTGAAATTTTATTTATTGTTTCCGCTGCGTGTATGAGTCACGAAATTTCTAACATTGGTATTAGAGTTTGTTAGAAATATTTTTAAATAATTTTTTGGAATAAAATTTGGGATATAGGGTATAAAATTTGGGGTTCGAATTATGGATGAGTTTCGTAAATCCAATTATACCATTGTGTTACCTAAATCACGTAAAATACGAAAATAATTTTTTCGTAATTTTTTGAGCACATTTAGACAAAAAAAATTCCGGTTGAAGCATTCGGCCGTAAATAGTGCCTGAATACTTCAACCCCAGATTTGGCGAGATTTAAGTCAAATCGGTTCATAAAAATGGTAGATTTGTGTTGGCCTCTGTTAAATCTACATTTTGACATATATATTACATGTATTCTGTACCGAAATGTAAGATTTTCAGAAAATTAGTCAGAAAAACCCGAATTGCAGACATTCGGGTGAAGAAGAAGCTGGCGCGTGCGAGACACCCGCGCAGAGGCGTGTGTTACCCAGCAAGGGGCGCTGCACCACACGCGCGAGAAGGCGCGTCGGTGCACAGTGCCCAGGCACGTGCAACTCACGTGCGCGTAGGCGCATGATATGTCGGATCTGACCGGGTCAGACCCGAACCCGGTTCATACCTGACCCGAACCGGGGATCCGGACCGGGTTCCGGGTCCCGACCCACGTCCGGGATCCGGATCCGGCTAGGGACGCGGGCCGCGCGTGTGCAGGCGCATCGCCCGCGTCAGGCGCGTCTACGGACGAGCACCGGGCCCGTGCAGGCACGTGCCTGACGCGCTGCGCGTCATGTATGCGCCTAGGCGCCTTCCCCAGCGCGTGGGGGCCCGTGAGACATGCCGCCAGTGTTCGGGCGGCGCGTAAACCCTCCCGACAGCGCGTAAGTCGTTCCAAAATTGGAATTTTCTGATTTTTTGAGGATTTTGTGATAAAAAGTGACTAATTGTGAGTTTTTATGTACTGAATCCTATTTCGAATGGTGAGATGCAATCCCGGATTGTGGTGTATGGTGTCCGTTGACTTATACGCTCGTCTTGGGATCTGTATTCGAGTCATTTTGGTTTTGGTGATTCGTAGGATACATAAAATTGTGAACTAACCATCAATATGTCACTAATGTCTCTTTTTCTGTGTTTTTCTGTGTGACAGAGACATGGCTGCAACGAAAACTGTCGTTCTAGATCTCGTAAAGGAAAACAAGCTGAGCGGTGACAACTATGACATTTGGTACCGGAAGATTCAGTTTCTCTTCGAGGAACAAGAACTCGGGGAAGTTCTTAAGAACGAGATGGTGGACCCCGGGGAGGGTACCACGGCACAAGCTCGACGGAATCAGGAGGTGTATCGTGCTTGAAAAAAAAAGGATGGCCAAGCGAGGGTGTCCTTCTTAGCAGCATGCACGATGAGCTGATTCCGATCTACGAGCAGTATCCTACTGCACAGTCGATCTGGCATGCTCTGAGAGAGCACTTTGGCGTCCCGTCAACTCCTAAGTTGAGGATGCTGACCTATAAATTCATCACGTACAAGAAGAGGCACGATCATACCATGAAACAGCATTTAATGCACATGTCGAGTATGATCGCCTCTCTGAAGAATATGGGGGAGCCGATGTCTGATGAACTTCAGGTACTGGGTGTGATCCAGTCCTTGCCTGACTCCTGGGATATGGTTAAGACCTATCTCACGCACACCGAGAGTATTCGTACTTTCATGGATGTGAATAGGCATTATGAGCTCGAGGAGGAGCGTCAGGAGGTGACTAGGTCTTCTTCTGCTCATGCTAACATTGCGGAGTCGAGTAAGGGCTCCCGAGGTGTAAAGCGCAAGTGGCGCAAGCATGAGAAGAAGGCCAAGAGCCAAGGCAAGAAGAAACAACCTGCCAAGACCGACGACAGAGAACAGAAACGCAAGAAGAATGAGCTCGATATGAGCAAGGTCCAATGCTACGTGTGTGGCAAGACTGGGCATTTCGCACGCGAGTGTGGCGAGTGAAAGGTAAGTCCTTCTTCTTTACATGGTTTGAATTACATGTCATCTAATGTGATGATGCTCGCTAACTCTTCTCCTTTGTGGATTGTAGACTCAGGAGCCACAGACCATGTAGTTCGCGATAGGAGTGCATACGTGGAGTTCCGCCGTTTGAGTCCCTAGGCAAGGAGGCTATACATGGGGAATGGAGCATTTATTGAAATGAAGGGGATTGGCACTTGCAAACTATTGCTGCGAAGTGACCAAGTCTTATATTTTCATGACATTTTATATGCTCCTGAGATTAGGCGGAATCTAGTATCTGTCCGGTGTTTGGATTTGTTAGGATATTCTGTGCTTTTGGGAAACTCTAGAGTTTCCATTTCTTATGACAGTAATTTGATATGTTCCGGTTTAGTCCATGAGAGACTTTATGTACTGGATATGATTTTCTTTTGTAAAATTTATTCTTCTTCTACTATTGCTTTTGCATCTGATAGTGTAGTGGATGATGTGAATGTATGGCATAGTAGGCTTGCCCACATAGGATAAGAGAGGATGACCCGGTTAGCTACGAGCGGTTTGTTGGGCCCGCTAACCAAGGTCCAGTTGCATGTGTGTAAATTTTGCCTTGCTGGCAAAACTACTAGAAAACCATTTAGGAAATCAATGAGAGCTGGGACTCCATTGCAATTCGTCCATTCCGATATTTGCGGACCCATGAATGTGAGAGCTCGAAACGGAGCCATGTATTTTATTACGTTCATAGACGACTACACGCGTTTCGGTTACGTCTACCTGATCTCGCACAAGTCTGAGGCACTAGAGTGCTTCAGGAGGTTTAACAGCGAGGTTGAAAATCAGCTAGACATGAGGGTGAAAACTCTCAGAACCGATCAGGGGTGCGATTATCTGTCTGAGCAGTTCAAAGAGCTCTATTTCGATAGAGGCATTACTAAACAGTTGACTATTTCTGCTACTCCTTAGCGGAACGGAGTAGCTGAGAGAAGGAATAAGACTCTGTTAGAGATGGTGAGGTCGATGATGACGCAGGCCAACTTACCTATCTCCCATTGGGGGGATGCATTGTTGACTGCAACCTACGTCCTTAATCGTGTTCCGATGAAGTTCGTAGTCAGCACCCCATACGAGCTTTGGACAGGGAGACAGCCTGACCTTAGCCACTTGAGGCCATGGGGTTGCGCCGCGTATATTTATGATTCCTCGCATTAGTACGGCAAGCTAGACCTGCGAGGAAAGAAGTGTATATTTATTAGATACTCTGAACAGTCCAAGGGACATGTGTTCCTAAGAGAACATACGAACGACACTGTCACTGAGATAGAGTCTCGTGATGCCACTTTTCTCGAGAGTGATTTCCCTAAAACAGGAGAAATCGATCGAGACTTCACCTTCTATGAGATGGATGAGCCTAGTGACTCAGCCGAACCCAGCGGCGGGACTCAAGACCCTATTACGGATCTTGGTCCTAGTGGGAGCGGTCCATCCGAAGGTGTGATGACTCTCTCTCCGCGTAGGAGTAGTCGGGGACAAGTGTCTCGTCGTCGTTTCCCAATTGAGGATGAAATCCTCATTGTGACTCCCGAGGATGATGGAAAGCCGAAAACTGTACAGAAGGCTCTCGAGGGTTCAGCAAAGGATCAATGGTTACAAGCCATACACGAGGAAATAGAATCAATGAGAGTCAATGAAGTCTGGGAGCTAGTTGACTTACCTGAGGATAGAAAGACCATTGGGAACAAGTAGGTTCTCAAGATTAAAAGAAAGGTCGATGGATCGATTGAGAGGTACAAGGCCCGTCTGGTAGCCAAGGGTTACACGCAGTCTAAGGGTATTGACTACGAGGAGACTTTCTCCCCAGTAGTCAATTTTACTTCAATCCGTTTACTTTTGGAGATTGTCGCTAGTATGGATCTAGAGTTACACCATATAGACGTTAAGACCGCTTTCCTTAACGGGAGCCTGGATGAGGAGATTTATATGGAACAGCCCCCGGGGTTCGTTCTAGTAGGTTAAGAGGACAAGGTCTATCGACTTTGGAAGTCGATATATGGTCTAAAGTAGTCATTCAGGCGGTGGTACCTAAAATTTCACGAGGAGGTGATATCTTACGGTTTTACGATGGTCGAGGAGGATCATTGTGTCTATCTAATTCGATCCGATAACTCTTTTGTGATCCTGTCGTTGTATGTAGATGACATAATATTGGCTGGGAACGACATTCAGTATTTAATGACCATCAAAGCGTGGTTGTCATCCAGGTTCGACATGAAAGACATAGGTGAAGCTGAGTTCATCCTTGGAGTTCAGATCTAGAGGGATCGTTTGAGAAAGATGTTGGCTCTTTCACAAGAGACCTACATTAGGAAAATTCTCGAGCATTTTGGAATGAGTGACTGTAATCCCATAGATACTCCGATCGCCAAAGGTGAAGGCCTGAGCCTAGAAATGTATCAGAAAACTCAGAAAGAATTAAGGAAAATGCGTAAAGTACCTTACTCCAGTGCAGTGAGAAGTTTAATGTACGCAATGTTGTGTACTAGACCAAACATTTGTTATGCAGTTGGTCTGGTGAGCAGATATCAGGCAAATCCTGGAAGGGGTCACTGGAGAGCAGTGAAAAGGATTTTTCGATATCTAAAGGGAACTACAAACTTCTCCTTGTGTTACGGAGGAGGCGATCTGCGCCTTGTGGGCTATTCAGACGCCAACTGGGGAGGCGATTTGGATATGCGCAAATTGACATCTGGTTTTACTTTCTTGCTCAATGGCGGGGCCATCTCTTGGAGCAGCAAGAAGCAAATCTGTGTTGCTCTATCTACGATGGAGGTTGAGTTTGTGGAATGCTCAGTTGCAGTTCAGAAGAGTGTTTGGCTCCAGAGACTACTGGATGACTTAGGGATTGTAGTGGATAGTGGGATGCCAGTAATGATTTATTGTGATAATCAGGCCGCTATCGCTTACACTCAAGACTCTAAGTTTCATAGTAGAACCAAACACATTGACATCAGATACCATTACGTTAGAGACATCATCGAGAAGGGTGAAGTGACCGTCAAGTACATTTCGACACACAGTATGGTGGCTGACCCCTTCACCAAACCCATCACTAGAGACTCCTTTTTAGGGCATAGAGAATCATTGGGTTTGGATATTTTATGACATTTCTCAGTTTGTACTTATTGATGACATTGATGCTTATTGATTTTCTATATATATGGTTATAGTGCATTATTCAGTCACTTTTATGTTATATTTTTCATTTAATGCACTTACTTTTATTATCATATATATATATATATATATATATATATATATATATATATATATATATATATATATATATATATTCTGTGATGTGATAATAGATATGTCAAGCAGGCGAGGTCGACTCTCTTACACGAGTGACCACCTCCGGCTCTGAGTGAGCGGGGATGAGACGGTTTCTAGTTGTAAGAGACCTTGAGAGTGACCCTGCTAGAATATAAGTCACCCTGATATGTGTTCAGGATGAAGTCATATACGATATGACTGACATGGACGTACCCACATCCATGTTGCCTGTGAGTAACCAAGTTTGAGATCTCGGATATCACCTGCGACTTATGATATTGTCTCTGAGGTACTCTCTCTGAGATCTCTGGGTAAAGTCTTATGTGTAGACTGAGTCCCTATACCTGTACAGTGTTAGAGAAATCTGACATATACTCTTTTGAGAGATGGGGGAATAACACCGTGGCACGTGTTTTATACCGCGTGTGAAAAGACGACTTGGGATGGTGGAAGCTGTATTACTAGAGACAATAAATTAAAATTTATCCCCAAACCCCACTGTGTGAGACCCAAGATCCACTGGGTGGGATCTCTTGTGCCCTTATTACTTTCGGTTGTTTCTTGAGGTTTTGATTCAGTGTTTACTACTTTAGTCTGTTTATCGATGGTCCGGAAGATAAATTGAGGTCTGAGAGACAGATCTAGGAAAGCAGCTGAGTTGAGACCGATAGATTCGAGTTTGGGAAAAGGAAGACCAATTGATATTGCATCATTATGTTGTATTCACCGATCGATTTTTTATGCTCGTCCATGTAGGGATTTGAACATAATAGTGGATACATAGTCGAGCTATATCTGGGGATTACTTTTGATGAGAAAAGTAGTTCGATGGATGCAATCAGTCTTGGATCTGGGGTACTGCGAGCTTTCTTTTGATACTAACGGTGACTACTCGATCATGCTAACAGGTGTATCGATAAGTTTTTGTTTGCAGGTGTACTCGCTAGTCGCACGACGTCCAACCCTGTATGAAAACCCTGTAGGGTGATGTGATAGATTACACGAGTTGTGATCTTATGATGGAAATAAAAATGTCATCGTGTGCAAGTGGGAGATGTTGGTTGATGCCCACATGGGGCAGAAATTACCATTGGTAAAAATTGAATTTTTTAAATTCAAATTTGGTTGGTTAAACCTAATACCCCACTCCCCCTATTTTGTCTCCACTGAACTCCTACGGGAGTTAGTTTTTGAAAGGGAGCCAACTTCTTATTTGCACTCTCCTAATTACATTCTACGTTGAAACAAGTCTTTCAATTGAATATTGTATTTTTTTTGTGAGACAATATAACTATTCTGAGGAGAGAATAGAGATTTATAAGAGATAGAATTTTAATTGTTATGAAAAATAATTAAAATTGAGGGTTTTTTGATCGTCTACGAATCACCGGATTAAGGGTTGGATCGTTGTGGTATTGCGGTAATAGTTCGATTATTGTGACTATCATCCCGACTTCAAGTGGTTCGTGTTCAGAGTTTGCAGTTTCGATTATCTTCTGCATCACCGATTAAGGTATATCGCGAATTCAAACTTTTACGATTCTGAAATTTTATTCATTGCTTCCGTTGGATGTATGAGTCACGAAATTTCTAATAAATTTAATATGAGATCAGCAACGAATGGCATGCTGAATGAAACTACAGTAGAGGGGAACTTTTTTCAGAAGCATAAAACGAGGTTTCTTAAATCGTATGTAGTGCCGAATGGCTTGCTGTCAACCTGCGAAAGAACTGTTCCTGGACACCTCTCTTGGCTTTGGTAGTTGGCCGTGTTGTCTGTGCTTTTTACCTAGTTGTGCACTTGGACTAGTACATAGCTGGTGGCTGCCTACGCAATTTGGTCCTTTAGAGCAGATACAGCTGTTTGTTGTCTCAAAAGGTTCATCCTTGTAGTTTTATAGGTAGTTATTCCTTGTGATATACTTCTGCTTATCGTCTCATAGCAAGACGGGAGTATGGTAAGGGGGGTGGCTTTTGGCTCTAGCAATTTGCTTGTTAAGTTGCTCTTTACTGAGATCAACTTGGCATCTCTGGTGCTAATAGTTTTTATTATTCTCATAGTTGTTATTTGGTATCATTACTTGTACTGTATTTGCAGGCTAAGCCACTTGTTCCAAATCTTGCCTCGACATAAAGAAAGGCAGACATTGTCCCTCTCATTCCTCACTTTTGTGACAAAGAGGAATGAATAAACAAGATAAATAGTATTATATATAAATAATTGTTTTGTGATTAAAAACTTTTTTCTAGTTAGGTATCTTGTAAATGTTGATTAAAACTGGAGCATTAAAAAAAAAAAAAAAAAAAAAAAGGAGAATAAAGAGCTTCCCTCGTTAGTTTTTTCTTTAAAACTATTTTTTTCTATTTTTTCATTAAAAAAATTACTATTGAGAAGAAGAAATTTTGTTTAGTAGAATTCCTTCTAATAAAAAAAAAAAAAGAGAACCTAAAAACAAAATTCCTGCCAAAAGGGCACAGGGACAGAGTTTATCTATTCTTAGTGATTTACCTCGCCAAGTACCAAGTTTTGGGTCAGAGGATCTGCATTGAACATCACCATGGATAGAGTAATCCTAGTGACTAATGTTGCATTAAAACAAAAGAAGAAGAAGGAAAGAAACAAATTGTACGAACAAAGAAATAAAAACGATTCATGGTTTAACATCATCAAGCAAATGATTCACAAACATCATAATTTCTAGAACAAAGATTACTTTCACAATACCCAGAGAGAGAGAGAGAGAGAGACCCATCAAGTATAATAGCCCGAAAGTGATGACTGATCTTTGGAAAACTTCGTGTACCGATTACTGACTACTTTCATGCCAACTTCGTGAATTACAAGGACTAATGTTTCATTCAACGCTCTTCTTTTATATAAATATATATATATATATATATATATATATATATATAAATTAAAGTACCCGAGTGAAAGAACGGTTTAGTGGTCACATTCCCCTACTCCAATCTGTGATTCGAGATTCAGATCTTGTGGTAATAAAAAAAATACATTAAAATATCAAAATAAAGAAAGCCGTAAGGGTAGATATGATTAAGAAGAAGATTATAATGAATAACCAGATAATGCATTATCACCAATGAAAGATTCGGAGGAAGGAGGAATGTAGATTGAAACCCCTTGGTCACCACTCGACGCTTGAACTCCATTACCCCATTCCAGTGGAGAGAATTGTTGAGTTCGGTAATTGAAAAATAAAGTGTTGATTCTGAATTTAGATGGGAAGGGAAGTAGGGCAGAGAAAAGCACTTGTTGGGATGGGATGTGTCACTGAATGTCTTAACCATTTTCTTCTTCAAAATCCCCACCAAAACTCCTACTTTGTCTACCATGTTCCTCCAAGAATTTAAAACATATTTTCTATAATAACCAAAAAAATATGAAAACATTTCCTTAGGAAAAAAAAAATCAATTTAAACTATATATTTCTTGTCGACAATTGGAACAGCAGCAATGATGGACTGAGAGAATACATGGACGGGCGCAAAAGTTGGGAGAACTCTTCCTCAAATGTATCTCTCAATACTCGAATCAAATTAACTCGGTTCGGTTCAAATCCAACGTAATCTTCAATTCCCAAGAGAATCAACACCTTAATTGAACCCTGTCACTGTTCAAACCGAATTAGTCGAAATTTCAAATCCTATAATCAAATACCAGGAAAAAAAATATCTATTCAAGAATTAAATATATAAATAACAGAAAAAATATGAAATCATATGATATACATATATATTTCAGTATATCTATGTAAGTACGTACTTACCTATGTATGAAGAAAGAAGGCAAACATTACATTACCCACATATCTCAGTTAATCAGGCAAGGGCACCATAAGCTGTTCAAACACTGGCTATGAGATTATCTGTACACATTATTGCAATAATGGCATCCCTGAATAAATAATCCTAGAGGCAAAGCAACAACCAACAGGCAAAATCAACACACAATTTCTTTTTAAACACTTACATCTGCTCTTTCCAGGTTTCATCTACAATTACAGACAATGATGGGATGTCAACATGCTTGACCAAAGGAATGGAGGTCGATGATTTTTTTTTTTCCCAACCAAATTTTTGGGCCACAGGATAAATGTTGTGAAAGAAAAATTGCACTAGTTTGTTCCACCCTCAATCACTTCCAGAGATTTGGATGGCGAGGATTGGTTCTCTGCAGATTCACCAGACTGGCCCGGCTTCTTGAACTGGACCAAAACCATCGTCATGTTGTCACATCCTTCACCACCGATAGTTGATGGCGCCAAGCACTTATCCATAACCTTTTCACATACTGCTGAAAGCTTAGTTTCCTGCATTATTTGTAAAGTTTGTTGTCAGACAGAATTGTACATAAAACAATTTCTTTTAATGCATTTAAAAAGACTGAACTTTCAAAGGCGCCTAACCGAAATAATAGTCAGGTTGCCATCACAAGTATGAGAAATGAACAAGACACAGAAGAACAGTTTGCATGAAACACTACGCATTGTTCACAACAACTTGGATTTATAATGTCAGAATGTTGCTCAAACTAGGAAAAAAATGAGTGAAGATGGCAAAATCATATGCAATGATGGGCTCAAGAGCATTATAGTAAGCAGCTTTTCTACCCAGGGCCCTGGTGGAAATTAATTCGGAGAGGGTCAATTGAGATATAGAAATGATTCAACAATCACGAGAAGACACAGCAGTCAATTGTGAGGGAAAATGAAAAAATGTAAAAATTATGCTGCTTCCATTGAACCATGACCTTTTCCCCCCAACATAGCTTACATCATTTTGAGGGATAATCAACATCATCTCAGCCTTGACAAATCTATCAACATTGGCACAACTAATGCGCCACAGATGGCACTTTTTCATTGTAGCCATCATCATATCTCCAAAAGTGAGAGAAATTTTAGACAATGGTAATTAAAAGGTCATATAGCCATATCAGTTGCCTGACATTACCCAAACTACTGGCCATAATGCATGGACACTTCAAACTGGAAGTTAAACTCAAGTCCAACACCAAGATAGCACCAAGTCAAACATGGCACTCCTCAGACGCTGCACAATATGACAAATTCAATTCCATATTATTATCTAGACACAAGACACTTCATGGGCATTGCTTAGATACTTTTAGGACATTTCTCCAACACTCTTGAAGATACTTTATCCAACAATTATAATGAGAGTTGGAAAACTTAGGATAATGCTATCTATTATGGTGTACTGTGACCTACTAAATATGGAAAAAAATTCTCAATCCCTTGCTTGTTTTTCTCAATTAAAAAATCCCTTGAGATTCTTTCATGTTTAGTAGTTGCAACAACTACACATTTTAAATTTTTCGTAAGTCTTCCCTCCTAAACCTTCTATTCAATAGGGAAAAAATAAATAAATAAATAAATAAAGATTTAAGCACAAAGGATAGAAAAGTGTTCCACGAGAGAGTAAGCTATCCTCTTTGACAAAAGAAGAAAAGCAAGAGAAAGAAAAGAAAACGAACTGCTTTTCAGTCCCTATACAAGTCAATAAAACAGAAGTTTTTAAGGCACTTGACAAGCGTGGCCATAACAAAACATACAAAACCATTTAGTCTCAAAAGATCAATGTATCTATTAAAAAATTTCAAAAAACCCCCAAACACCAAAGAATTGCAATTATGACGCACTTCCACAATGAAATTGCATTCTCAACACATCCAAACTCTTAAATTTTGTCACAAGTAAATCATATAAACTTCTTGGGCACACTTAATGCTCATCATAGATACTAAATAATCTATCACACAACTCCCAAACTATACAACACCGCAAAAATACGTGGGAGCTATATTTTATTTCGTGAAACATTACACAGATATCAAAAGAGAGATCTGAATGATCTGTTCCTATGGAACATATCAACTTTCAATGAATAGTCATGAACCAAATGAAGTCAATAACTTTGGAAGGAAGCTTAGTTCTTCACATTAAATTTGAAAACAAAAAGAAGGCATTTAGAAACCATAATTGAAAAGAGATTTGCAACAATTATTCTTACCCCCCCCCCCCGCCCCCAAAAAAAAGCTATCAATGTTCCAAACTCTCCTATCAGGCAGTAAAGCAAACTAGTGCTACAATCATAAGTTAGGCCAAAGCAATCAAAAAAAATAGTTGAAAGACATGCACGCTATGCTAACCATATTTGATTCATTTGGATCCTAAAATGGAGGTTAACACACTTACCGTGTTCAAATGTTCATGTATAAAGTCTACAAGCTGCTGGCTGGACATGCAATCCCTACAAACAATGATGAGGGACAGTTGGCATTTATTTGTCATAAATAAGGCAACATATACATCCTAAAGAATACAAGGACATTAATCTTCAAATACAAATCTATCAGATAGAATCCCAACAAGTGAACAAAGCAAAGAAGATCAACGAAATCATGGCCACAACAATACAACTCCTCCCCAACTATTTTCTTCGTTTTAATCCTTTAGATATTTATTTTATGGAACTCGATTTCTGGCGAACATAGGGGAGCTAATGTTGCCCACGCAATTTCATCAATAAGATGAAAGAAACCTATTACTCAAGCCTATCAAACTAAATCTAAATCATTTTAAACTAACTTGTTGACTATGTTGTTCCTCCAAGCAAATTGAAAAAATATATTCATACCATATGCCATCACATGCCAGTACAATAAACTCGTCATCTTCACAAAGCTCCACCTGTTTTAAAGAAATTTGGAGAACACAGTTTCAGCAAAATATGAGCCACAGCTTAGGAATTAGTATAGAAGTAGGACAAAAAATTGCACACTGATAGCACCAACAAAAATCTAGATGTAGTCATGCGCTAATGGACAAAGCGCAAGATTTGGCATAGCAGGCAGTTCATAGTTCTTGAATTTGTTCCACACAAGAACAAAAGGAAGAGCTCATTCCATGGCTTTTGCTGGAAGTAGCTGACTTCCTGTTCAGATGACGAGCAGCAGCTAGCATCAAATTGCAAACAGGTGGTCATTTCATCAATAGTTGACTGGACCCAAAATCAAATCTAACTCCAAAAGCACGGTAGTACCTCAAAAGTAAGTGAATGCGCTCACAAAACTTTATTCTTCTCTAGAATTTTAACAAAATGAATTGTGAGGTATAACAAAACCCCGTAATATAATTTCCAGGCAAATCACGTTAACCCGCTATTAACATTTTTATCTGCTGAAAATGCTCAAACTTCCTCGTACAACAGATTCAAAGTATCTAATGCCCTTGAAATTAAAACTATAAATCCCAAAATTTACTTATTTTTTCCTGATGCAGAAAGGATTTCAACCTCATCTACATCATAAAAATTTAGAAGCTCACATTACATAAACTGCTTGCAGTTATAACTATTTATCACAATAATTGAGAAAGACTATGACATACCGTATTTATGTCAGGATTGGCAGTGACAATTTGCTTTTCAGCAGGCAAAAATTTATTTTGCTTAAACTCCATGTCTCCTACAGAAGGGGAAAAAAAATTTGTTACAAGATGCAAGCCATACAAGTTCTCCCATCCCCATTCTGTGTGTGCATTGAAGGTAACACACAGAAAAATTCCCCACATTCAGATCACAACTAGATGCAATAAGCCAACTCAAACTTGAATAAATTTCAATATCATGGTTATGCCTGGATCCTCAGCCTTTTTTTTGGGCGGGGGTGTGGAGGAGCATAAGCACAGAAACTACATTCAGAGTTTCATGGAAAGGAAGAGGTAAAGGAGGTCAAAGGAATGTGCAAATATATGGATACAGTATAAAGAGTTAACAAATAAGGGAACTGGAATACCTATTGCTCTTGCAAGATTTAGACTTCCATTGACTCTTCCGGCATGAATAAAACCACCTGCCTTCAGTATCCTATCCTTCTCAACCTCAAGATCAGGCTTGTGATCCCTAGACAAATTGTAAGCCTGCATATTTCAAGGCAATAAGACTCCAGTTCTTCTCCAAAATATTATCATATTGAATGCTTTTTTAGATAATGACCACGCAATCAAGTTGATTCACTATTGACTGCCCAACATGCATCAAGATGCAACTTATCTCAACAATTCACTAAAGATTGAGAGATACTTTGTCTCCTCACAGCATTTGCAAGGGCAAGGGAAGGAAAAAAAGATCGAAACCCCCACTATATGTTTTACCTGACCCTTTCTGGATATTACACACCGAGAATCACCAGCATTAGCAACAAGAAGTTGGTTATTTCTTATAATTGCTACACAAGCTGTACTTCCAGAAGTAGGCCCCGAAAAGTCAGAATGCGGTCCCTGATGACAATGTTAAGAATAGATCAGAACACAAAACATGGAATTCAAACATGTAATGTGCTGATGTGGAATGTCTAGAAGTGAAGCAGACGTTAGACCTATACTTGTCAGAAACTTCAGGACAGTCCAGATGCTTGTTAATTTTATTATTAATCAAGTAACTTAATAAAAGGATCATAAGTTCTCCATTTGACATAAACAGAGCAGAAAGGCCATTATATCTTATAAACTGGGTGCTTGCATTAAAATTAAGTAAGAGCAGATCACACTTATAGCTATTCTCGACATTCTCTCCAACAACCAAATCTGGATTGTACTATACTTTGGTAGTATAAGCACTACATAATTACGCCTGTTCGTTTCAATCAAACACATAAGCTAACAAAGAATTAAACAGCCAGAACGAGGGCTCAGGGTCCATTTTGGTTCACACCATAGGTGCAATGTTGCAAAATGATCTTACAATGGGGAAACAGCTTAACAGTCTGCTAATTAGGGTCAAAGTAGCATGGATAGGTTTATTTGGTCACTTTGGGGGCATGTAACCGTGTGAACAAAAGTTGCTGAGGATAAAGCAAACTGTAAGAAGATAATTCTGTAAAAGTTAATTATTATTATTTTTTGGATACATAGGAGAGACTTGAACTTGAGACCTCTAAGAGGAAAGAGATTATGCCTGATGAGCTATAACTCATTGGTTATATAAGTTATTATGAGAAAAGTCAACAAAGACTTCATTGCTCTAGGATCAGAAATGCAACTTCCACAAGTATGGCCCTCATCTAAGTTGCTTGAGCATGTAGATTTACATTCTTTAAATTTTCCTCTTTTATATTGTTTCCCTGTAAATATAATTGTTCTAAGAGGACATTTTGTCATTTTACTTTCACTTTCAGAAACACCATTTTAAAGTTATCAGACAACAGTGAGGCAGACCTAGACACTCCAGGATCCCACAAGGCAATATGTGTATGACCTCGTGAGCAGCAAAACTGCTGTTGATGAATGGAAAACAACATGAGCAAAAGCCACTTTGTTTCCACTGTGTTACACAGATAGAAATACAGAAGCAGTAACTGCATCTTTGTATTCCTATATTAAAAAAAAAAAAAAAAAAAAAAAAAAAAAAAAAAAAAAATCATGTTGACCCCACAAATTAAACATTAGAAAATTAGAAATCAGCTTCTGACCCAATTATGTCAATCACAATTTTAAGCAACAACCACAAAGATGGCTAAACAGTTTTCTAATATGTAAAGATAGCAGAAATTAGAGAGCAATGCATCCATTTTGTGTTGTGCTCACCTTTAAACTACCAGTAGCTCAATGTATTAATATAAGATACCAAGAACCAAAATGCAAAGCCATAAAATCATAGCTGAGGTCCCAAATTTAGAAAATCTAAGCTCCATTTGGATTAGAACTCCAACATATGCATCGTCATTGCAAGGAAAAAAAATTATAAGGGGAAAAAAAAAGGGGTCAAACAATGAAAATGATAGGTATTCTCAAAATATGCCGGCGATAAACTTGAATGAAAGCAAAAGGGTGATCATTTTCAATAGAAGATGTGACTATGTTGAAAATTCAATGAAAATGGGATGGATAACACAAATGAACTTTTGCTAATTTTGCCCTATAGCTGAAGACATGAGAAGAACTTTCTTGCCAACCAAACGTAGTTTTGAGAGACTTCCAACCAAATTGTGCCAGAGATTATCATTTCTGAACTATTAGTGTCCTTATCGGACAATTTTTATTGTCCTATTAAATGAAATAATTCCACTTTAAAACTCAATACAGTAAAACTATGAAAAGCCATGAGAAGATCATATGGTTTTAATATAAAATGCTACTGTCATGCACATTGTTTACCTTATCTCTAGTAATCAAACCACTTAAGATAATAGATTTACATTCAAAACTTAGAATGAAAGATTTTAGATTTCAAGTAGGCCCTTACTAAATTTTGAAATGCTTATAGAGATACAGCATACTGGATTGTTATTCTTCTTATTCTCTTTCTCTAAAATTATCAGATCTCGAATATTTTCGAAGTACTATTCTTTGTTGAATTGAGTCCCACCAGTTTCAAGATCACAGGTCAGGATTCCAGCATTATCACTAGTTGCAATGAACTGATTATACATTACAAGAAGAAAACAACCAATCAAAACAACTGATGAATTAAAGCCCAAGTCATCTGAGACATTTTTTTTTCCTTTTCCGGCTGCAGGTTTTGGTTTGTTGGGGGGGTACATTTCTACCATGGAGGGGCACATATACTCCGGGTAAAAATCCATGACTGTATAAATGTATGCAACATAAATCCAACTAAAACTGCTGTGGCACATATACTCTGGGTAAAAATCCATGACAGTATAAATGTATGCAACATAAATCCAACTAAAACTGCCAAGAGTTCGATGTCCATAGATATCTAGAGATCTACAAAGAATCCCATTTATCTTCAACAAGATTTCCTTAATACAGTACACACTCCAGGTCAAGCAAAGACGAACCAACAGTAGAAGCTGTGCAATTTAAAAGCATGATACTGCCGAGAAAAATTAAATCAATGCAGAATAAAAGTCAACTTTAGAAGTGTTATATGATTAGCAGTCAATTATTACCTCCTCAAAAGCCCAATCATCAACTTGGTCACCACCATCACCACTTCTGGGAGACCATATGAAACCCTCTAACATACCTGTAAATTTGTTAATTTTATCACCCAAAACAGCTAATTCTCTCCACCCCCTTTGCCCACGCATCATCTCATCCATTCTGCAGCAATCAATGAAAATAAAGTACTAATATTTGCAAAGATTTGAAAAAAAAATTATAAAGTTTAAGCTTCAGAATTACAAGAAATCTGAAGTTCTTCCCTATTTATTATTGGTTATTTTTTATTCTACAAGAAAGACAAAATGCAGAAAGAACCAAAGAGTGCACCCTTAACAACATAAAATAGAATTAAATTCTGATTTATTTTTGTGCTTTTGAAAGTGAATTTTAATAAAAGATCTATATGTTGATATATGAAGCCATGACGTCAAAAGCATGTAATCCCCCCCCGGGGGAGTCTCCACAACAATTTAAGCTCTAGATAGGAGGTTTATCTTTTAGTGTACATGAATTCCCGAAAGAGCACAAAGTTGAGACAAATAGAACATGGAAAGACCAATAAAACTTTAAACAAGAAGAAAGAGATCAACAGATAAGCAAATGCATCAATATCCTCGTATGGGAGGTTCAATAAAGCCTTAAATCCAACAATCTAATCATAATACTGACATCTTTGTTACCAATACAACAATTACATACAAATGCAAGAAAAGGCATAATTTTCAGACTATTTAACTTATATGGGCTTTGCCCATTTCTTCATTGTAGTCAACATGGAAAGATTTGTGTATCAGTGTCAGACAAACATTTCTCCCTTTTTCAGTTGATCAATGTCACGACAGACATAGAAGTAAGATATGAATATGAACTGGAAACTGACCTAAAAAATGCCTTCTGAACAGAGGTGCCAAGATCTCCAGCTGAATATGCTTCACTCTTTAGCACTTGCTGATGAAGATACTTGGCGCAGAACTTTGCTACCACCTTACCTGCAAAAACAGGAGTTTGTTCAGATTGAAAATCTAAGTCACATCTTTGAACTCACAATATGCTTCTCGATTCAAAGGATGATTACATGAAATTTGATCAAAAAAGAAACCTAAAATTCTAATTACACTCCTGTATATATAACCACACAAAAAGATTTTGCTCCTCCCTTTTCGGGATAAATCAATTTACAAAAAGAATGCTTGCTTTGGGTAAGTTCCCAGAAAAGGTTCCCTCCCCCCCCCCCCAAAAAACCTCTGTTTGGGTAAAATTCTGTTTATTCTTCTCATAAATTAGTCTATGTTTACATTTCAAGGTTGTATAGAAAGTCAGTTGCCACCCACATTCAGAAGAAAAGTGGGGGAACTTATGGCATCGTTTGCACAAAATACTGACAAACAAGAACAAAATTCCCGTGCATGAAACTAATTATGTTACACAGGCAAATTTTACTGAAGTCTGCCTGAATAACACACAATACAAGGTAAGAACCAGAAGATATTTTTCAACAGAAAATATTTTAAGCTTTCTGTAATACACCTCAACAGCCACAACCACTATGAAGCTCATTAAAATCCCCTCCATGTTTACCAATATATGCAACCTCACAGTTTTTCCCCTAGAAAATGTCTTCTCCATGAGGAAAATGCCAAAGGCATTCTACTAAGAGGGCATCATGTATAATAATGGCTACATAAATAATTAAAAATATAAGTCAGCAAAACCCCCATTTGTGACATGAAACATCCATTTGACTGCCTCAAACCAAATCCCCTGGATTCTCACCAATATATTAATTGCCTGACTGAGAATAATAAAAGAAATGGAAACAAATAAGTAGGAAGCTCAATAAAGTAGGCTAGTGAAGAGTAAATCTTCTACTTTTGTGTAGTTATTTGCTCCAAAAAGTACATGTTATCACCAATGTTAGGCTAGCTAAGATAAGAACAATTCCTTCATAAACATCTATGCAAAAGGAGAAGAATATATATTGGCAGTGTTAAATGCATCTACAAACTAATTATCTAGTTGACATTTTCATATTTTCTTTGTTTCTTAACGTCTAGGCCTTGGAAAAGGAAAAGTGTAAATATATATTGATATTCAAAACACCCATGTCAAAGAACTGTCAAATCTTACCTCCATGGCCATCATAAACACCAAAAAATGAAGTAGAAGCATCCAAATCTGGATGTGCAGCATGCTGCAAAAACCAAGATTGGCCAATAATTGATATGTGCCATAAACTTAAGTTTGTGACAAACCCTAGTAACACTTCAAGACAATTAAAATGTGAGAAGATATGTTATGCACTATGCACATGAACAAATCACAATAAGGTTTTCTCCAGTAAATGATTTCAAACAATTATAGGATGCTTAAAATAAGCCATAGGCTCTTGTATAACATAATAGTTCAAAAACTTTGACAGAGATGATTAGAACAATTTACTTAATGACTCGAGAAGCACAGTCATGGCCTGGGATTCCACAAAATAATTTAAGGCATGATAAATCCTGCATGACACTAACGTAGCACCTTACACTATCATTTGTCACACACCGGATTTCAAAAAGGCATTGATTTACCAAAATTCAATTATCAGAGGTAAGTCTTCCAAAAAATGTAAAATTATGTGCTTGCTCAATCCAATCCCGCTTCTACAACCCCATCAACCCATAAGATGATCAAAGATACCCAATTTCCCAATAGACTCATAAGGGATGGTGCAATTGGTTGCAATTATTTGTGTTCTAAGTTCGATGCATGCAATGTATGCAAAAAATTACAATGAATATGACAAAGAAATAGATTAAGAGAAAAAAAATAAAATAAAATGGTAGATTTGAGACAAAAAAAATATGGAAGATTAGTTATGCGTAAGGGGATCTGATCAGATGGCTTTTTCTTTTCTAAAATATTATATGCACACCCACAGATATAAACATCGAAAGTTTCTTCATATATGTAAATCCCCAAATTGCCTCCTATACTTTCTTTTCACTAAAATCCAAAGGTATTACGGGAAACAAAATACCAGCACATTCGGAAGCCCCTCTTTTATTTGTTAGTAGTTATAGATAAAGAAGGGCATACTAAGATGGATAGAAACAATTTCAAGGATGTAGCATCATCTCAATGAGAAAGAGCAGAAAGAAAGAAACACAATCCAGCCCACCAAGCAATTGAAAAGAAACCAGCTTTCAAACCCTCTGTACATCAACTAATGAAATCCATTAAAAGGTCAGACTGCTAGAAGCCACACAGAAGCGATGAGAATCTCACATAAGATATGCTACATAGCATACAAAAAGCGAGGAGAACAAGCTAATCCACATAAGAAATATAGGAATGTGATCATCAAAACTTCAACCATTCTGTTTGACTGAAATACACATGGCAACCAGCCTCAGTTGCACAAGTCCAAGGTCCTTTGAAAATCAAAGCCAAGCTAATTTGTATGAACTCCTTGACGCACTTAAGGCAAATCTAGAAGTAGTAAGAAATACCAAAATGTAAGCTGCGTAAGGCCCATGAGATTTGAATGTCGAAGAATCATCTTAGGATTCACTTCCCTGGTGACCCATATCATACAACAAATCAATTGTATTATTCCTTGATAATCTCTCTCCAAACAAAAAGCGTTGACATTTGGAGGAGCCTATTATGCACAGACACAGATGTGACACAACAAGGACATAGTTACTTTGAATACTAACAAAATTTTTACATTGTTATAAGTTGCAAAGTATTATAGTGTTGCATCCAAGAACTGCATTCCTGGTCATTCCTTGGTACAACATAGGAGGGAACTTTAGCCTTCCAAATGTGATATATAGGATAACGACGATGAATTTTGTCCCCACCACGAACTGTTCCACATAACTTATAATAGTGTGCCATTGCCAACAAAAATGATTTGATTCTTTAAGTAGTGGAAGAACACTTTAATTACCACTACTAAGATCCGAGTGGAACAATGATAAGCAACACCACCACTCCACCCCCTCAGTTAGACGAGTAACATTTGTGAATAAGCGTCATCAGACCGCTTCATAAATCACAATTATAATTCACTTAAAATGTCAATAATTGTACGATCAACACATCAAACACTTAATGATTTGCATGAAATTAGTGTAGAATTGGTCAATGGCTGGATTTACAATCTTTAGTAGCATATAATCATTTATGTATTGGACCTAATTATGCGAAAAGTTGTTAAACCAACTACTCACCGCATCTTCCATGGTAGCGCGCCAACCTTGCATTGATGACAAACCATATCTAACTCTATCATTCTCACCATCTTCTGAGAACTTCTCGGTTTTTGGAGTACTTAAATATATACCCATCTTAATCTGAAACATAAAAATAACCAAATTCACCATCAATTCCTCAAAAAAAAAAAATAATAATAACCCCAAAAACCAAAAATTCACAAAACCCAAATTCCCAAAAAAAAAAAAAAAAAAAAAAAAAAAAAAAAAAGTTCTACAAGAAAACAGTTAAGATCTGACAACCCCATCCCCAGAAAGACGGAAATTACAACACCGTGGTTAAATAGAATAGACCAGTCAACTTAAGAAACTAAATTTAACCCCCCCCCCGGCACAAAAATGTCCAAAAATGAACTGATCTAAATGACCTGAACAAGATTCAGAAATCAACAAAGAACAACTTCTGAAAATTTTGCATGTGAAGAAGATATAAAAGAATACAAGAATAATAATAGAAGAAAGTTGTGCTAGGGTTTGCGAATTGGGTACTCACACGTGGCCCAGTTGGGCGTTCTCAGGTAGTGGAGAGAATCACTGGGTGTGTGGAGAAAGAGAGGAAGATCTTGTTTTGATTCTGTCGCCTTATTCACACGGAGAGATTGGCAAAGAAGAAACAGAGAGAGAACAGTTCCAGCTTATCTGAAGAAAAAAATAATGGACAATTTTGGGGGGGGTGGGGGGGAGACTGACCATTATGTCACTGATAATGATTATTTATCTTGACGAACCATATTTTGATCTTTCTCTGTTTTGGACGCTGTGAATATTTTGTTGATTGTTCTCTCTCTCTCTCTCTCTCTCTAACGTTATTTCGAAAATAAATTCGGGTAGCCTGCATAGTGCAACTATTTTACTTTACTACACAAATAAAATTTTTTGGATTATACGAACTTCGAAATTAGATTTTACTATTCTAATCTGGACAATAAACTTACATCCAGGAAAAAAAAAAACCCTAAATTCATGAACACATAGAACAATATATAATTCATCATGCATTTGCATCCATATCCCCCATTTAACTCCCCAATTTCTAATATTTCATATCCCTAATGATCCTAGAAAAATTCTCAATTTTTTTAATAAAAATATCATTTCTTCATAAATAGAAATATAATGATTGATATATATATTTTTTTCATTCGTATGTTTTATTCATTTATATATAAAAAATATATGGATGATATTCGCGATTTAACTCCCTATAATCAAATTATACAGTTATACAATTGTATAGTTCAATTATAACAATACAATCTCCTATAATCAGGCAATTATAATTACTCTAAATTAGAAAGTTTGATTACAAAAATTTGTATACTTAATATCCTAGTTGGTGCATAGATGTCGTGCATACCCAACTTGCTCAAAACAATTGTTTCGTGACCGCTTTGGTGAGATCGTCGGCCAACTACAGAATCGCATCTTAAACAGTTTCATCCTTAAAAGATAACTTAAAAAGTAGAGATTTTTCACTTGTATTCTCTCTTTCGTAATTCGATCCCTATCAGTTATATCTATTTATATTTAAAAAATAAGAATCTTAGGTAATTTCATAAGTATTTTATCCAATTTCTCTATAATAAAAAATCTGTCCGCTTCAACATGCTTTGTATAATTATGTTGTCTTGAATTTTAAACATTATCATACGATACTTTATTATCATAAAATAGTCGAATCGGTTATCCAACCTTGTAAAAGGAGTCCAAAATGGATAATTCATTTCCAAAGTGTTTTAAATATTTCATATAACACATTGTACTATTTCATCATTATTTGAGTAGCTAGAGTTAAAATTATGGATATCTATTCAATTTTATATTTTTATTTAAATTGTTTTTAAAATTTTTATTGAAGTCAATTATTTCTAAGATATAATTTAATAAGTTTCAATATCACAAATAGACAATGATAATTTTATGCGAAAGATTTAATGAAATTTCGATTTTATTTCTCTAGATAAGTTTTGCCTTAAGAATTTATTTTCTAGTATCACACTTTTTATAAGAACATCAAACATCCTCTTGAACAAGTTTAAGGACCATGGGAGAAATTTCACCCCAATAAAGAAAAGAATGAGGGATACCATGCAAGGTGAATTTATCTACATTGCCCCTCATATAAGTTTAAAAATGATTTTAAAAATAAAAAAAAAAAATCTATTTGAACATAATTTTTGTGTCTTACAAAATTTTTAAAAGTAACACAAAATACAAAACTATTTTCTATAATTAAACAACACATGTTAATAATCTATAATACAATTGGTATCGTTCTCTATCCTCCTTAAAAATCTTGAATTCGAATCTCTCTATATTTCAATAAAAACAAAAGAGAATTTTGAGTATTAAATATAATAGAAAACCTTGGTCAGGGATGAAAGAAATCAAAATATAAAAGATGGCTTGTTAATTCTTTTTTTTTTAATGTGTATTATAAAGCTTAATGGGGGCAATAGGTAATTAAATGTAATGAATTAGAGTGTGATTTAAAGAAGAGAAAGATGGCAAGAGGAGGGAAGCTCATAAAATCTTACTTAGCTCAGAAAGATGGCAAATGAGTTCAACATACATAGCGTAAATATATTATTTTCTTCATAAAAAATATTTTTAACAATAAATTTATTATTTATTTATTTAATTATATTTTTTATTTTTTATTTTGATCATTTTATGATTAGTGTCTACATATTTAATCTTTTCTTCTTTATTTTTAATTGTTCAATGATTAATTATTATATAAAAATTTTTATATTTTTTATAGTTATATATTTTTTCTATATTTTACTTTGCTATATTCTTACAAATCATTTTTTTCACATCATTTTATACTATTTTTATCTTCTTATTTCCATTTATATGTAATCCAACACACCACATTAACCCTCCCCTCTATCTCTCTCTCTCTTTGATATCAGTGGATTATTTATTATCAATTAATATTTAAATTTTATTTGATTTATTTATTTGAATATTGTGAGATTTATTAAAGATTATTTTTTTAATTTTATGGATTGAATTTAAGATTTATAATTAAAAGGGCGTGGGGTTTCGCCGGTGCGCCTACGGCGGGAGTTAGGTCTCTCTCCAGTGTCCTTTTGCTGTGGGCGCAGAATGGGATAAAGAGCGCGAGTAGCTGCGATGTTCACACATGTCGCGATCAACCGGTGTGAAACGAGAGACTGATGCGGAGAAGACAGGACCCTCAGTACGATGGCGATTGGGGTGGGATCCACCTGATAGCCACAGCCCAACCCTCCTGTGTACCTTTTTTTCTCGGATTAGGCTGGAAATGGAAGACGTAGGAATTCGTCATGGGATTTGCTCGCGTGAGCCGGAAACATGGACTTGGACGCCCAGATAAAGTAATGGAGCCCGAGGTACTATTATTAATAATGAACATAAAAAGTAAAAAATAAAGTAATATTATATTATATGTCGGTATAATATTATTTTTTTTATTTAACGGTTTAAATTAATTTTATATAATATCACTATCAATTTAATTAATTTTATTTTTTAAAAGTAATTTTGACCGCTTGTTATTTAAAGCGAAAACTACTTAAAACCACTGTCTCATACAGTGGTTCCCAAGTATCATTCATGTAAAAAAAAAAAAAAATCATGAATTCAGCTCAATAAAGGAAAATAATTTATAAAGAATTTCAAAATGAGTATTATTATACTTCTCAACTTTATGATTAATATTTTTTTGGTTAATTATAATTTTTACCCTCTAATTTGGCCCAAATTTACATACCTTTTTTATAATAAAAAAATATACATTTATATCCATATGACTTAAAAAAAAAAGGATAAGTGACGGAAATGGCCAAAATCAATGGGAAATTGAGATCCATACGCAAAAAGCAGAAGTTAATTCATTAAATTAATTTTTATTTTCAAAATTACCTTCAATTAAGGAAAAAAAAAACATTCTTTCCCTTATCTCTCATCCTCTCTTTTTTTCTCTGCACGCTTCGGGCACCGTGGAGGCAGATCTATTGAAGATGATCCTTCGATCCTTCATTGAAGACAAAGGTAGATCTGTTGAAAATGATTGTCTTGAATGAGAAATCTGGAAGGAGATCGAACGATAAAGAATGAGAGTTCAAACAATAAAGGATGGGCAAGGGATGAGAACGAACGATAAATCTGGAACAATGAATCTGTTGAAGATGATCGTATTCTTCATCGTTCGATCCTTCAAACAATGAATCTGGAAGGAGTTCAAATGATGAAGAATGAGAGTTCGAATGATGATATCAGAGTTTGATCCTTCATTGAAGGCGATCGAATGATAGGTAAGGGGTAAGGATGATTTGGTCAAACGATGGGTTCAATGGATCGTCTTCTTTATTGAACGATGAGTTCGATTTGGATGATTGAAAAATGACAGTGAGGGGTTTTTTTTGCTATCGTTCGATTTAGAGGAATGAGTTTTATTTTCTATTTTTTTGGATTTTTTGTGGGTTTTTTTTTTTTTTTTTTTGAAGATGAGAGAAAAAGGGACCGATAATGTTTTTTTTTTTTTTGACTTTTTGGAACATAAATGTGAATACAGAAAGAATGGATTTTCTGGGTTTCTTTGGGTGTTATGGAGATTGAAGATGAATCTAGAAGGAGAGAGAAAATGAATGAGGGTTATAACAGACATTTTGTAAAATTTTATCAAATTTTATTAAATTTTGTCGAATTCCGTTAAATTTCGTCGACTCTTTATTTTTTATTTTTTGTTTAAACCACAAGGGTAAGAATGTGCATTTTTTCACTATAGGAGTAGTTTGTGGATTTTAGCTAAAGTTTGGGGGAAAAAATTATAATTAACCATTTTTTGTATAAAGAAATACAACAAAACGGGATCGAATAGGGAAAAAAATGATGAGAGTGAAGAGGATTTACCGCTTAAAGTGTCCCGAGGGCACTTTATAATTAAGATTTATTGTATTTTTAAAAAACCATCTTAATCAAGCAATATATACTTATACTTTCAAACTTTATTATTTAGATATATTGTATTTTTAAAAAAGCTTCTTAATTAAGCAATATATACTTATTTCCTCACATCATGAAAATGTATTTTTAGTTCGAATGAATCGATTCCACCAACTAATATCAAAATAGTTTAGTGAAAAAAAAAAAACATTAATACTACAATTCTAATAAGATAAGATTTTTAATAGATCACTAATTTAATCAAAGATACTAAACATTAGAATCCATAAATTTAAAATATTAATTTCACAATGTACAATTTGACTTTTTTATGAGATCTAAACTTGTTTACTTCGGTCGGTAAAGGGAAAAAAAAAAAAAAAAAAAATCAGATCCCACCAAAAAGTCGAATTGTACATCCAACAAAGGATCCGACCCATGAAGGATTCTAAAAATTGAACCCCATGTTGCACTCATGACCGGAGAATTTAAGTTTAGTGGGTCGGCTTTAAGTTTCTCGAGCACTCAAAACCTAAGTTGCACCCCTAATGAACAAGAATTTTATCCCAAACAGCAAACTTTTTTTTTTTTTTTTTAACTTGACCAACTGATATATAAAATTATACTCTAATTAATCTATTTCGAATTATTGTTGGACTTTCTATAGAGAAAATTCTCGCAATATAATTTTTTTTCATTTTTAAGATTTAAATTCGAGTTTTGATTAAAAAATTTAGTATCATCTTCATTAAACCAACTGTCTACCCGTCAAACAGCCAACTTAATGACTGGAAATCAAAATTTGCCTTTTAGTCATTGTCAAGGAAAAAAAAAATTACATAAACCATAGATGCATTTTCCTATGAAATACAATGTGAAGTGTGTCAAATTAAACTCACGATGTTTTGTGAGGTATCCTGATGAAAAATTCCACCAATAGTTTTGATGAAAAACACTTAAAATTTGTACTACAGTTTATATTTTAAGAGAGAAAGAAATTCAGTATAGCTTTATAATCACTATAGTAAGGAATTTATTTTTTTAATTAATATTATTTTTTATAATTGGGAAAATTTTAATTATCATTTTTCAATTATATATTGTATTTCATCTATTGCATTTTCCAAATGTTTGAAGCATATTTCATGTCCGACCGTAGCTCAGTTGGTAGAGTAGAGGACTATAATACGATTGCTGAAATTTTTAGGTCACTAATTCGAATCCGACAAGTCAGAATTACCTTTTTTTTCTACTTTTTTCTTCTCTCCTTTTATATATTGATCTCTCTAATGACCGATTTCAAAATTTAGTATTAAGTTTTAATTTGTTGTTATTGTTAATATATGACAAAAAATTTAGATCAAAGAAGAATAATAACATAGTAGAAAATATCATAATATCCTTTTTATAATATATCCAAATTAAATTTTGCATACAAACCTGAGAAATGAAGTAAAAGATTAACTAAATAACCATTAAACCCCCTTTATCCCATACCAAAAATGCATTTGTAAGTGAATCATTCTTCTCTTTTTTTTAAAAAAAAAAAAAATTGTTAAAAGTCGCTTATCCTTTTATTTTACAATCTATCATAATATATTTTAAATTTTTATTGTTTAATATGAAAAATATTCTGATCGATTGAAAATTATTTAAATTTGAAATATTTTGATTTTCATAATATGGAATGCTACTTAGGAATTAACTCATTTAATTATTAACCCATTTAGTTCATTTAAAAATAATATTAGATGAATCAAATTAGTCAAGAAATGAATGAACCAAATTTTATATGACAATCTATTTTACTGTGTTTTAAATTTTTATTATTTAATGTAAAAAATATTTTAACTAATTTAAAATTATTTAAATTTAAAAGATTTAGGATTTTTTTTATTAATTTGCTTATTTAGTTATTAATTTTATTATTAACTTATTTAGTTCATTGAGTATTAATTAGATGATAATCTCTTATAATCACCACAATCTCCCATAGGAAAAGAGACTTATCCGATGGGTCAAAGATGATTAGGGTTTCATTGATTGAGATTGGCTCTTTAAAAACGCAAAAAAGGAATTCTATACTTAATTAACATTATTTCATATGATTTTGTCTAAATTAAAGTTAACATGAAATAAGAAATTATATATTGGTATAAAATAATAAATATAAAAATATTTCATTTTAACTTAATAAACAATTCATATTAAAATTATTTTATTAGGTCAATGTGAAATAAATAGAAAATTTACAAATTATGCAAAATTTTAAATTATATTCAATCTTCATTCTGCTAATATTTGAATGTGGGTGGTTTGCCAAGGAAAAATGTATATTTGTATAAAATAATAAAAAATTATTATTGTTGTTGTTCTTAATATTATCTTAGAGAAACATTAGAAATCTTTTAAGTTTATCAACGGACAATCGGTCTATTGGGTAAAAATACTAAATCTCTTAATTAAGTTTCAAATTTGAACCCCTTAAAATTAGGCCTGACAATACTTAAATCGGATTAACCGAAATATAATTCCAAATAGCTAGTAGGTTATAAAAAAAAATAAAAAAAAAATTAAGTTTTTGCCCTCTTGTTGGATTCTACATATATACTTATATATCAATATATATACATATATTTATAATATTTTGCACCATCACTCACAGACATACACTTGCATATGGAGTGAGGACCTCTCTCTCTCTGTCCCCCCTCATTCCTTGAGCATAGAAAATTGCATGGAAAATTAGATACCCTTAAATTATTAATTGAAAACCCATAACTCTTCTTACTAAAAAAAACCTATCTAACGTATCTTATCATTAAAAGGGCTAGACATGAGCAAGTATTAACTGCTCAACATTTGCATTGCACTGCAAGATAAAGAGACATGAAATATTTATTTGTTCAGATGTCTCTACAAAACCATCAAGAGATGGACCAACTTACCCTGATATATTTTTAATAAAGTGGAATATTAAAATAAGTTAGGCATGCCCCTCGTAGGCTCACTCACTTTTGGACAAGAATCAAGATAAATAATAAATATAAATATCTTATCCTTGATGCTTTGAAGGGTATCTTTTCATATTGCAAGTTGTCAAGAAGCAGTTGGTGATATTCTTCTTTATTTTTGATTGTGAGAGGAGCACCCCACCTTTGGTGATGGCTACGACAAGCCACAAAGTTAATGTTGATGATGAAGGAGTGAGTCATGCCCCTTGAATCCTTTTTCATGTGTTTCATGACCGATAATAACTCAAACGGAATATGACTTTAGATATTAATCGGTCAAGTATCAAAAAAATGATAGAGAATTTAAGAAAGGAAAAACCCAAGCAATCACTCCTTGCAAAAATATATAAAAAATTATTAAAAAGAAGTTAAAGAAGGAATTTGGAAAGGACTGCATATAACCAACTAAAGGAATGTCTAATTCATTTCAGAGTACATGGTTCAACGAAAACACAAATTAGATTAAACCAAAAAACCATTCAAATTATAGCTGCTAAAATAGTCTCCTAGAAATAGTATGAAATATGCATTACGAAACTAAACCTTGCCTCATAAAAAAAGTGATTTTAGCTATGGGAACAGGAATTAGAAACAAACATAAGGAAGACACATCCTTTCCTTCAATCTTTTTCTCATTAACCAAAAGGCTACCATAATGTCAAAATTATTAAGATATATATAATTTTTAAATTCTAAAAATTATGCTTTAGGACTAGAAATTATATCTTCTTAGTAAAAGCATAGAAGTTGAGTCGGTAATTTTCAGCCCAAAAGCATAGAAGTGACCATTTCAATCTTACCTTGGCAACAAAACTCCAGCTGAAAAATCAAAATTTACATCACTTTCTTGTTTTTACTTAACCAAAAGCAAAACTGAACCAAAAGCAAAACTGAAGCTCTGCATTGCAAGTGATGCCAATGTTGACAAAGCACCATTTAGGGGTATTGAGACTTAATTCGACCCCGCAGTGAACCACAACCCCAAACAAGAAAAAGGAGAAAAGTTGTCGAGTGCATCATAATGGGATGCCACATCTTCATTTCCCTCTGCAAATCACCCTACTGCTTGCAAGTGAACCTTCATAATTCTACTCATCATCCGAACTATCGAGGGAAACACCTGCACCATCTTCTTTCAGGCTTGTGTCCTAGAGGGAAAAATGCATAATGTTAAAAGGCAAAAGAAAGGATATTCGAGTACGGAAACAAATGTACATGAAACTGAAGAAACAAACTCCTTCCAGCATCTTCATAACCACTTACCTCCATCTTATCCCAGTCCTTTAACTTTGAACTGGTTAGCATGTAACTATCACGTAATGGAGCCCATGTAGGCCCCTCAGAATCTCCTTGGCCTCTGGATGGTTTATCCTGTATGTCATATATTCATAGACTAAGGTCTTTAGAGTTTGAATAGTGTCCGTGGAACAAAAGATAACAATATTACTCTGACCAAACAGACATCAAAAAGTGGATACTAAGAAAAAAGAACAGGGAGTGGGAGGGGGAGTGTGGGGACTAATTCAACCATTTGAGACTTTGCGAATGCTAGATATTGGTCTAAGTTTACCCTTTTGGATAGACCTAGAAGCATTACACTGTAAAGAGACCAAGAAGAAACAATTTCATCCACATCAATTACTTTCACAAGGTCAACCTTTAAGAAGGTATCCCACAAATTAAAATTAAAAAGTGCCATATCATGAATGCTTCACTTTGTCAAAGCCAAAAACAGTTTTAAGTGTAAAATTGTCTAAAATAGGGGGAAACCCTTTCTCCGACTTCGCACAACCCATTCCAAATGGCCAATCCATCAGATAATGTAGAATATTGATCAACTTTAATTCCCATTAATGCAACAACACAATAAGTACACATCAAGTGATACAAGTCTTGGTAGGCCAACTCATTGGCAATAAAGTCATATGGCTCAGGGAAGTTTAGTATCATCCAACACAAGCCAGACTAAAAAGTGCTGATTGCACAAGAAAAATCATTCCTCTCTCTGTGTCCAAACAGGACATGAAAGGGTTAAAATTGCTCTAATATGGGTTAAACGCAGCTTTACCATAATTCAAACACCTAGGGGTTCACTTAAACAGCTTACTTTTTGTCATCTAATGGTTCTTTGTATTATTCAATTTTGCAAGGACTCTTAATAGAGGGATAAAATGGACTTTTCATGATTAATTGATGCTGTTTAAACAGTGTCCCGTACCTAAGACACTTTTATCATTTTGGCCTTACTCCTAAAAGAAATCAAACTTGAGCAAAACTTAATTGTAATTATCCCTATTCAATTTGGTAGCTAAACCTTTTGTTTTTTCAACACCGAAGTTAACAGTGGTGCAGATGTGGCCATTATGCTAAGAATAGGCCAAGAACTATTCTGCAAACAAAGTGATAAATATATATCTTATTGTATCAACACATCTGAAAATGAGTCACTTTAGACACTTTTTTGGACATGACATGTATGTATCAAACACATCTTAGCTATGTGCACATCTTTTAATATTTCATTCTCCAATAAACAATTTGAGAAGTCAAATTGTGAAAAGGATGATATTGAACTAAACATTCAAGTTTAGGAACTATATTCAAAATAAGATTCAAGATGCCAAGTCAAACATTTGATACAAGTTTTAGGGCCGCTGCCATGTCAATCCCTTTCTGAAAGAATATAACAAGCATTTCATTTCCCTGAGTAAATATATTTGAAGGTTACCAAGCTTAATTTGAATTGTGCGTTCAAAATATTGTTAGAGGGCACTTAGAGGACTCACACAGGCACTCCAAGCACTACCCAAACAAGGTGATGTGCTGGGCAAGCACCTCTATGAAAATTAAGTTTATTGAATATTTATCTCCTATGAAATTTTGTGTTTTATTTCACCACCTTCAGCTTCTTAATCTTATTCTCTTTCTATTTTTGGTCTAAGTATGCCAGTTTTATCCATTATATATAATTTTTATTATTTTTATTGCATTCTTGTCTGTCTCCATTTCATTACTTCTTGTCTTTTATTTTCCCCAACATTTTGATGCTTTTTTTTGCATGCTTGAGATTTAGAAGATGGAGACATACAATGCTTAGTGCTTCTCAAATGATGTTTTGTTGATTTCTAGGAAGATAAATTAACTCATGTTAATAGCAACAATTGCATGTGATAGAAAACTATCATAAAATATAGTAAAGCATAAATGATGTGCACAGCTTTCTCTTCTGAATTTACAAGAATATCTTGGGTTGATGCCTTAATTACATTTATTTTTGCAAAGTAAATAATTTTTTAAAAAAGCATTCACTTTTCTCAAGTGTGTACCTAACATGGCGCCTAGCACCTTTAACAACACTGGTTCAAACTTCAATGGCTATGTTATATGGTTATTTCTACACCAAGTCATCATTACATATTTCCAAGGCAAAATATGTACATGTCAACATATTCATGTCTTCTCATATCTACCTGTAATCAGAGGTCTAAAGTAAACATCTTAATAGCAGCCAGAAATAAAAATTTAGAACAGAATGAAGTTACAAGAGATCAAAAGCCCAAAATGAAAACAGAACCAGAAGCTCTGTGAAAGCATTTTTAAGGAAAAGGCCTACTCCCTTCCCACACACCTTTTATTAATGCAACGATCTTTCTTCCTCTCCTTGTTCCTTTTTTTTTTTTTCATTTTTTACACAATCAATTGAAAACACTTATATATACCTAGAAGATGAAATGAGTTCTCACAGACTCACATTAGTTATGTTTGTTCCCATAATGAAACTCCTCAGATTTCTCTAGAAGCCAAGATTTGGAACTCCAATCAAACTTAATATAAATATATATATGTATATATATATAATATTGTGTAATGTATTTCAAAACATATCCAAGACCGGAAACCCCTCAAGACTTCAGCTAGAAGATCAACTCCTAACTCACCAATTCATCTTTCTTATTCTGAGGTGAACTCGGTCCTCAAAATCTAAGTCACAAAGCCCATGATCTTGATACTCATGCTAATGGTGAAAAAGAAAGCAGTTAAAAGTCAAAAATTGACTGATTGCCCAATGTCCAAAACAAAGAGCCAGAATTATTCTGGCCAGCATACATAAAAAGAAAAGAAGTGAAATATGGATCAGAGAGAATGAGAATGCTTACTTGGGCAGGTGCAGATGTCTTGCTTAATTCAGAAAAGAAGGCCTTCTTTCTTCGCTTCCTTATTGCTGGTAGAGATGGAGGCACATAACAACAATTTTCACAAAACTCAGGATTTTTTTTTTTTTCATATAAAGAAAAAAGGAAGAAAGAAAAAGTAGGAATATAATAGAGGAACTTATAAACTCATCATACTATCAACGCCTACATAGGCTCTCAATCAAGAAACAATTATTGACCAAAATTTCTTAGCAGGGACTAAGGTAATGTAACAATCACTACAAATAAAAATGAGTTCAATCTCTATTCAACCCTAGCTTCTTGGATATGTTTCAAATGAAAAAGAGGTGCATGCGTTCTGAAATACATTTGCAGTCAAATTTGACTTATCAATGTACACTCCTAATGATTATCTTAGTTGAGGTTAGGAAGAGGCTTTTATGGGAAATAGACTTGCACCGATATTGTTTGCAAAATTGTAGCCACAGTCATCAATAAGGTGGATGTTTAGCCCAATTATATCTACAACCAGATATTTACTGTGGGTGCATGTTCATGGAGATATAGGATAACAACAAAACATCAGAAAAGACTATGGAAAAAGAGACTTGTCCCCCAATCTACATCAACATTCAACATGGTGAATCAAAAAGAGATCAACAAGTCCAAATCGCTCCAGAATACTCAATTAACCATTGGGAGAACAATCTATGATGCAAGGAAACTTAGAAAATGGAGGTTGGGCTATCTCCACACCATCTCTCACATGATTCTTGTTGGAGACAAGTTGGACGGTGAATTTTTATACAATGGAGATATTTCACAAAACTATTATTACAATAAGTAGAATTCTTGTGCAGCTTAAGATGTAAAAATCTTTTCTTCAAGAGCAAATTATACTAGTTTTTGTAGTCATTTAAACTATTTAAATAGCATATATGCTAATTTTGCATATAGAGCTGCAAACTAGCGAAGCCCTGGTTTAAAGTGCTGAGACTGTTGTTTACACTTAAACTAATCAAGATAGAGCTCAAGCCTAGTATATTAACATGAGCTTCTGAACAAGCCCATGACCTCACCTCAACTAATTTATAGAACTTATTTCTTTTATTATGAAGCTTTATTGTCAACTCGTTTCCCATCTACAATCTATTTTTCTTTTCATTAATTAATAAAAGGCAATAACTTCCAACGGTGTCATATGCACACAAGATGCAGAATCTAGTATATTGTTAAGTCAAGCCTCCAAGTAAGCTGGTTCAAGAGCTCCAGGCCTAAACTAGTTGAACTTTCAGCTGCTCAAGCTTGACTCTTTTATTAATTAAATAAACCAAGATTTTTTAGCAAATAAACCTGCTCATTTGAAACCCTATTTGCAACACTTCTCAGTAAAGTTTATTGACATTATACATATTATGAAGATATAAAGAAAATAATAATGCTATTATTATGTCGTCCCATGTCCTACATTTTGGAAATTTGTTGCATTGTCATGTCCATGTCTCATGGCAATGTCCATGCTTCCTAAAAAAAAATGGCTACAAGAACATGATAAGCTATTGCCACATATTATCTTACTTTCATAGTACATGAGTTCTGAGAATAAAAAGAAAGCATAATATACCTTTTGCATCTTTAAACCTTGAAGGATCTAATCCTTTTTGTGCATTTTGTGCTTTATTTACCTGCACAACAAGGTGAAGAGAAATCGTTCAAATCCAGAGCACTCATCTGCAGCAATTGCAGCAGTAGCAATTAATTGCATAAATAGACTGGGGGTTCAAATACAATTGGGAAATTACTTCAAGCAGCTACTTACAGCATTAAATAACTTCACCACTGAAAGCCCATTGAAGCACATGTCAGGAGAAAATGAAAGGGATAAGGGGAATGCAAAAGAGAAAAAGTTTCAAAAGATTAGACAATTTAACAAAAGTTAAGCTTATGCATCATGTTACTTTTCAACAAATGTAATGTATTCAACTACCTCCTTTTGTAGCAACACCTATAAGAAACTTCTCATGAGAGTCCAAATATTTATCAGGCTTAACATGCCCCTTCTCTTGCACCTGTCAGGCAAATAGGAGAAGAGATACATCAGCACCCGTTCTGGTCACTAAATTAGATGAACATATCAAAACTTTCATACAAGAAGTCCTGAAAAGACATATAACTGGATATCTATTTAATATGTTTGGCAGTGGAATAACATGATGGCATGCACCAAGAAAATGAACTAGATCTTCTAATGGCAGATCTAGAGATAGCCCCCCAGCCCTGGGAATATAAACAATACATTTATACAAAACTTCTACCCCGAGCACATGCAATGGAGCGATAGACAGTCAAAGTTCGCTCAAGGAGAAAACAGGTCAGATTCCCATGTCTATATTGTAAATATGTAGTCACGAATAACCCAGCTAAAGTAATATTAATTAGACCTACGAAGAAATAAATTTTTTTATTGTTTAGAATATTAAAGGATAGGGTTGTGCTTTTACCCTATAAAATCTTTTTTTTGTTCATTAATAAAATAGATTATTGTGAAATCAGATAAAACGAGAAATTAATTATTAAAAAATAGAAGTTAATAGAACGAATCGCACTTTTACCACTAAACTATACCCGCTACAATGCGATTATTGTATATAAATCGTTCTTTTGTCGAACAAGGGAATCGGACAAAATGATTAGATAAGAATCATGAAAATTTGAGTGTTGATATCTTTCAGGCAGGGGCCTTAATAAGATTAGGAATTAGGAAAAGAGAGCTCTTTTTATTTAAATAATGTCATTTTAAGTCATTTAAATAATGAAAAAAAGTTCTATCTTTTTCTTTGCTGTAGCAGTTTTGAAAGATATGACTCAACAAAAAAAAAAATAGTGCTGTATCCAGCATCATGACCTTTGTTTTGAACTTCCAATGTCTCAATTTGAACATTTTATTTTTATTATCATTATCATTTACTGTAATGATCCCAACCATATATGTATTACAATAGAGAAGCTTCCTACACATTGTTGTGTACACCATGTCAACTTCATTGCCATTGGACATACTTGTACTCATGTTGATAGCCTCTAGCCTATCTTATTTATTCTGAATTCAATAGGACATCATGCTATCATGATAATCCTTAATATTTAATAGTTTCAGTTCGGCACTTCTTTTTTGGGTGAACCATTTAAAGGGGACAAAAAAGGTGTTTTAAACTTCTAACTTACAACATAATTGGCGAATATCCATTTCCAGTAACAAAAGCCACATGCATGAGCACACATGCCTTTATGATAGGCAAGAGGAAAAACTCTACTAGCTAGCAAGTAGGTGCCACCCAGGTACAGAAGTTTCATTTATAAGATAAAAATCTACAAGATCAACTAAATATGAATGAACTAGCATAACAAAGTACTGTTTGTCTGCACCAAAAGTGAAAGTCTGAACCGAAAAATCTATAAACCAATTGATTGTTTCTAGAAAGATCTATTATTCCACACTAACACCATCCAAGAGATGATGCGAGGCTTTGCATCTTTACCATCTGTACATGTATTCTACCCACCTAATGCCCATAACTTAGTTCAAACCTAACCTGGTAACAACCCACAAGACTCCCACCATAAAATAAAACAAGGCCCAAAAGCATCTCATCATGTTTCATTATGCTTATTGCAGCATTAATGCTAGAACTTGGTGGGTGAGATATTGAATATGGTATGTTTTATTGGCTTATAATTATGTTGATCATGTAGTTGTTTACATAAATTGATCCCTGAGCACTCAGAATGGGCCACCTAGTGCAATACCAAAAAACAAAACTAAAACTAGATTGGTTGAGGAATAATTTAAATTCTAAGTTGAAAAATCCAAACCTAGGCTTGATTAGCTTAATACGGGCAAACATCCCAGGATTGCCATGGTCCTGAGGAGCCTTGGTAGTCTCCAAACCAGCCGAGGATCAAACCTTTAACAAGAGAATCCACTTGAACCTTAAATAATGTTCCTCATCAAATAAGCTTTCTTAATATCTCTCAAGTGATTTTCTTAAAAATCCTAATCAGTATGTCTTAACCTGCAGAAAAGTTCAGCTTGTCCACCAATAATGTTTTAAATCTAGCTTCGGCTCAATTTGATTGGAGTGAGATTCCACTTGAGTGAAAAGTTATAGAGAGAAGAAGCCAAGTTTGTCACTTATTTACAGCCCTAACCAACTTTTGCATTGGCGTGTGTGGGCCTGAGGGTGCACGTGTAATGCATTCGAGCAGCAAGTGCCACATAAGCATATCTAAAAACAAAAAACATGTACACAAAGCTTAAGGCCCCATACAGATTGACCTTCAAATCAAGGTTCCACATCTCAACTTAATGTTTTGATATTTCAACCGGAGACCAGGCCATAGTCATGTTGCAAGAGTTGACAAAAAGAGCTAATCGGCTACTACAGTAGAGTGACATCAAGCCATGTATGTAGTTTACAGACCCAATTTGAGAAGGAGGACGGAGTCAAAAGAATGAAGACACAAAGAGGAGACATTGAGATGCACAGCAAAAACTGGAAGAAAGAAGAAATTAACAATTCATTGAGGGAGTGGAACTTAGGTCTGTCTTTTACTCCTGAAATGTATAATATTTCACTATGAAATGGACTCAACTTCATGTGCATTATATTTCACTATTAAATGGACTCTTCGTTTGCAACACTAATAAGCATACTCTAGCACATGGCATCACTTTGTGGCTACATAGGAAAAACCATAGCAAGGCCACATTTTAGTGAAAAAGAAATACAGTTCTTCGCATAATCAAGGCAGCAGAAAAAGTTTTTTCTCAACACGTTAATCTCCCACTGATGCAGTGAAACGGCTAGAGTTTTTCTTCACCCATATCAATGAGCTTGTATAAAAGGCCAAGGGCAGTCTATAAACATCCAACCAAATAATTTAAATTATTCAAAGGAATTTTCATAAAACTAACCGAAAGAGAACTGCAAGCTTCATTCATTCAATGAACTTGTTGTACATGTCATGCCAATACTTGTTTTCATTTTTATATAACATTTATCCTTTTCTATGTCATATTCGTTCACATATTTTTAATTAAATAATATCATAAAAAAAGAAACATCTCATAAAATGCAATGAATGGACAATCAACACATTGATCAGTAAAGATGTTGGAATCCATGTGTAGAGGTGCAACATGAAAGGAAGCAAAATACCAGTTTTTTGTCCTTCTTGGACTCCCCCTTAACCTTCTGCTCAGATTCTTCCTCAGCTAGCTTCTCTGCAAGAAGCCGTTTTTGCCTGGACAATACTGGACCCTGCAAAGATTCCGAAGCTTAGATTACTTGTGCTCTTGCAATCGTACGAATTAAGATTTAGAGAGAGAGAGAGAGAGAGAGCGAAGAAAAATCAAGTAGCTCACAAGTGGATCAGCAGTTAAGTTCTCTTTTGTGATTTTCTTGAATGCCATCCTGAATGCTCTACACCCTTCTGTAAATTTTGTTATTCCGGGCTGTACTCCATCTTCTTCACCTTCACCTTCAGACACTTCAATTTCTGCATCATCTACATCAGAATTTCCTTCTTCAACCTCATCTCTCTCCGGAGACAACAAATTTTCATTTTCTGCAGTGATGCCAGGATCATCATCATCGTCTGAGTTGTACTCTCTCGCCCTTTTCTGGAAAAGCTTTTTCATTTTCTTGTCTATTTTGATTTTCTCACTAGTTCCATGGACCATTCTCTGCTTCTTCTTTGCCTTTTTACCCTTCAGGAGCCTAGACCTTTTCTTGGGGCCATTTCCCGTTTCTACAAGATGGGACTCTTCAGCCATTTCCATGCACGAACTCCTCCAATATTAGGGTACCTATAGCAACCAAAAATTCCTCAGCTTTTATACTGGCATCATTAATCTCAGCAGGGCTCCGGAAGGGACAAGATTAAAGTCACCAAAGAAATACAAAATGCTTGCATTTCGACGGAATTTGAGAAATAGTTCTCATACAATGGTGAGACTGACACTGTTTCTTGGTTCACTTCTTAGCATGCTTTTGATTATAATTTTGTTTCCCTTCTGATGTAAGCCTTGGAAGCAGATAACTGATTCCTCTCGTTCATTAAAACAAGAAATTTGTGGAAACAACTAATTTCTTAGAAATTGGGTGTTCTTTTCATCCCTGTCCTATTGAATTGTTAAGTGCATCTATCTCGGAAAATGGTTAGAACTAAAATATCGCCATTACAAATTTCAATGTTGGTAAGTGATGAAAGATGAACTGATTTCCAGATGAGGGAGCCATGGATAGTATTCATAGAAAAAACAACATAACAGAGAGAGAGAGAGAGAGAGAGAGAGTTTGGAACCTGAAATTGAAGCCCCTGCAACTACTCCGCCCGAAACTCTAGTACAGCGGTTTGCAATCACCGGCAAGATAGAAGAGGAGTTTCTTGAATGTAGAGTGAGGAGAACGAACGGGTGAGAGAGAGAGAGAGAGAGGCGGCTAGGGTTTGACTCTTTTTTGGTTTTGTGACCTAATTTTTGTGAAAAAGGATCGCCTCCTTTATTTTTTTTTAATTAATATTCTTTTTTACTGATTTATATAATATTTTTAAATTTAATATTTTAATTTAAATTTTCATATAATTAAAAAATACCTTAACGTAAAATAAAAACAAATCTTATTACAAAATCGAACAAAATACTAATATGTTCTTTCATTATAAGAATAATTAAAAACTGAATATGATAAATTAATTATAAATTACAAAAAAATACTATACCCTTTTTGTCGACATAACGTAAGAATTCGCATCTCGCACAAAATAAGGGTTTTTACAAAACTAATATTTTTTATTTAAAATTAAATAAATAGAGTTATTTTTTTTCCCAAATTAGTTATGTCGCGATTTTAGATCACGACATCTACAATATATTCAATTTTTTTAAAAAAAAAACTTAGTGTCGCGATCCCTGACCTGACCACGACATCCATGCTACTAGTGAGACTTTGTATTTTTTTATCACTTTTTTTCCTCTTATTTAATGAGGTAGATGGTATTCAATGAGGATGGAATACTTTTGACCACTTAATAAGGTAGGTGGCATTCACTTCACTGGAGCAACTGAACTATTATTGGGATAGGTGACATTCATTTCACTGGAGCAATTGAACTGTTCTTTGGGACCATGTCAAAATTTTATCCTTTTGTTATGGTGTTTGTGATCTCACAAGTGGGAAAGCGATTCAAACTAGACGAGAAAATGGATGTCGTGGTCAGGGACTGCGACACTGGTGTCGCGGCTTCAGTCGCGACATCAAGTTTTTCTTTTTTTTTTTTAAATAAATTTTTTTAATTCATGAAATATATAGTAAATATTGCGAACTAAGATCGCAACATCATTAATTTAAAAAAGAAAAAAAAAACAACCCTATTTATTTAATTTCAAATAAAAAATTCATTATTTCTATAAAAAAAACCCAACAAAATAATGAATTAACAGTTAAAGTAGTGATGGATTATTTTTTATTCATGGGCTTTGGTCATTTAATATTTTTTTTTCAAAATGCGTTGTCTAAATAAAAACTTTATTTTTTATTCCTTACTTTTGGTAATTTATTTCCCAAAATGCGCTAAAATAGTACGTCGGTCATCCAAGATTAAAATAAAAAAGGTCAAAAACCTAGTCCATAAAGAAAAAAGAAATAATAATAATAATGTTGGAAATTGGTAGCTTCAGTTTAGAAAACATGATTAGTTTTTGAGGTTATTTGATCAAATTTATAAATTATTTAAAATATCTTATAAGATATTTAAGAGTTTTTAAGTTAATAAAATTTTTTTAATAATTTTTTAAAAAATTATAAATATTAACAATAAGATATTTGAATTAATAAATCAATTAAAAAATAGATCTTGCTCCAATTTTTTTATGCAACAAAAATAAGATATTTCACTCATCGGTATGTGGCCAAAAATTGGCAGTTGAGATTTTATTTTTAAAACATTTCTTCTTAAGGAAAATCGATCTAAAAAATTTTGCCCTCATATATAGTTATAAACTAGTTTCTTAATTTATTAGGATAATATAACAAATAAGATATAATAAGATTTATTTTCATTTTATATTGAGGTATTTTTTTTAATTATGTAAAAGTTTAAATTAGACTATGAAATTTAAAAAACAGTATTTAAAATTGATAAAAAATAATATTAACTAATAAAAAATTTATTTTCTTTCTCTCCCTAGGTACATTAATTTAATTTTTCTCTCTTAGTAAAAATCAATTGCGTTTCTCTCTCTTCAAAAGCTTTACATAATTAGTTTTTTCTTTTTTAAAAAAATTTAGTTATCTTTGTTCTTTACTCTCCAGATACATTGGTATTAAATTTTTCCCTCAAAAAAAAAAAAAATGAAACTTAATTAAATTTTCCCTCAAAAAAAATGAAACTTAATTTTTTATCTCTTAAACTAAGTATAATAATTTTCTCCCTCTTAAAAATTTAAACTATTTTAAAATTTTCTCACTTAAAAGTCCAAAGTGGTATTAAATTTTCTCTCTATAGAATAACTAAATTTATTTTTTTCTCTATAAAAATAAAACTTAATTTTTATCTTTCACGACAATAACTTTTTCTCCCTCTTAACAAATTAAATTATCTTAAACTTTCTCTCTCAAAAGCCAAATGTGGTATTAAATTTTCTCTTTATGGAATAGCTAAATTTAACTTTTTCTTTAAACTAAAAATATTAATTTTCTTTTTTTCTTTATAAATACATTTGTTTTGAGTTTTTCTCATTAAAAACACCAAATTTAGTTTTTTTTAATTAAATACCTTAATTTTTGGAATAAGGGGATGAATTTGAACAGTTTTCGATTTTATGAAAATCGACTTCAAAATTGTTTTCAAAAAAATCTATTCCAATCCTTTTGAAATTAAAAAAAAAAAACACACACTATTGTCATAATTTTGTCCATTTTCCTAATATTTTGAAAAATATCATTTGGCTGTTTTGCGAATCGAGTTGAATTTGAGCCGCTCGTGAGCCACTCGGTCAATAACTCGACTCGACTCAATTTTGACCGAATTTGAGTCATGTTCAAGTTAAGTTTATTATATAATCGAGTTGAATTTAAATAATAAAATTTTAAACTCAAAAATTCGTTAAAAAGTTCGATAACATATATTAATATATATTATATATGATTATAATATAAAAATATAAAAAAATAAAATATATTAATATATTATATAATAATCGAATTTTCGAGTTAAAATCGAATTTGAGTTAGATTAAAAAAAATCGAATTTGAATTCAAAAATAAAGATATTAGGGGTGTCAATCATGTCGTGTTGTGTCGTGTCTAATAGTGTCGTGTCGTATTCGTATTTCATGTCAAAAATCTAAACTCATACACAATCCATTTTACTATCGTGCCGTGTCGTGTTTGACCAATTTATAATTGTGTCGTGTTTACTTGCTTAACTCATTTAATTTATAATCAAATTAAAATAACTCACTCAATCCGTTAACTTATTAATTTGTTTTAACATGATCTTAAAATTTAATAAATTTTTAAATATAAAATATCTATAAATAAAAATATATTATCACTAATCATATCATTACATCATTTACAATATCAAAATATCTAAAATATTATAATTTTTTATATAATTTTACTGAGTCAAACATGTCAATCCATTAATTTTAATACGATATAACCTGTTTAATTTTTATCGAATTATCTATTTGACTCAATAAATTAATATGATTAACTTTTAAATGAATTATAACTATATTAATCTGTTTATAATTCAAAATTGATTCGTATGAATCTAAATCCACCAATTTTGCATGGTATCTCAATTGGTAATGCGGTAACATGTGGTGCCATAAATTGTCACTCCTAAAAGACATTCGAGAGTCGAGACCGACTCTTTACTTCCTGTGTGCTTTGATTCGTCCCCTCTTTTTTAATTAGGTGCTTTTTTTAAGGAAAAAGAAAAGCATCGGACAAAAGGAATCAACTCCGCTTGTTTGATTAAGGAAAAAAAAAAAAAAAAACAACTCCGCTTGGAATTTTAATAATCAGACTTATTAGTTAAAAGGTTTAAATTAATCTTCGTAACTTTTAACATTGTACAGAACATGTGAATGTGAATCTTCTACCAAATTTCAAAATAAAATCACAGGAAGAAACAGTGACCACGTGGTGGATCCACAACATCCATTATCCGAGGATTTTCTGGTTCCAGTGAATTTACCCAGGCCCGATTAGACAGGTTGATTTCCCTGTTCACTCGGACACAAATTTTGTTGCTACAAGATGGCGTCAATGGCCTTCTCTGGAACTTTCTCCGCATCCTTACAGTCTTTTGTTCAAAACAAGTCAAATCCCTCATTTCCTGTGGCTTTTCTACTTCCACCACACAAAATCTCAACTGGGTCATCCCAATCATCGATTTTCCACAAGGGGGTTTCTTTAAAATCGGGTAATCCATATGGGTTTTCTTCTGGAATCAGAAAATTTGGTGGGGTTTATGCGAGGGTTGCAAAGGAGAAGAGTGTTCATGATTTCACTGTTAAGGTTAGTATTTTTGGGAAATACATGCTCGTTAGTTCAATTTATTGATGAATCATGTTTAATCTTCTGAATATTGCTCGAGTTTGTTCAGTTTGATGTCTGCTTTAAGTCATTCTCTTTGTTTTCGTGTTTTCCTTATTCTACATATCCAGCTATATGATATTTTATGGGGAGTGTTCCAACTTAGTGCGGAGTAGGGGTAGGTGCCTTCCCCTTGCATCTTTGTAAAGAAACTATTTACACGTCTCGATTCCGTGAGCTCTTCGAAGGAGTAACTCTACTGATGTGCCAAGCTATATGATATCTTCACCAGTAAAATACAAATGTTAATTGTCTATCCGTGATACTTGAGTTTATCACACAAGTGTACCGTTAGACATGAATTTTTGTCTGTTCAGTTGATGCGTTACCTTGTGAAATTTGGGCAATTTACGTCATTCCTTAAATTTTGGGCTGATGATCATGATTTGTTTGTTAATTTGTATGGCAAAAAGCGCAACCACATACTTTAAAGATGCAGGGTGTTATTTTATTTTATGTATTTTTTTGGGGAGGGGTTTTGAGTTCAATACAGGTGTTGGGGCTTGGGTTCGAGAATTTGTAGTCAAACAAGTTTGATTGGCCTGATTACGCATGAATTGTCATTAAGAATAACTGTTACTAAATTGTTTCTTCATAATGGTTGACAATGTCTATCATTTTTCTTCTAAAGTAAAATGATATGTGTCAAGTCAATTCATTTAACCAAAATTAGTTTCAACTCTTTGTTAAAATCATGATTCAATCCCAAACTTGGATTTTGGCATTTTGCATTCTCAATGTGGCCTGAAGAGATGATTTGGCACCTAAAAAACCATGGTATGCTATAAAACATCAGCTAACTGAAGGGAGAGTTTCCCACATCATTTTGGTGGTGAAGAGCCTAAACATAAATCCTGTGATATGTCTAGATCTAGAAGCTGCCTAATGCAGTACTTAAAGCACCTTATTGCCAGCCTTAATAGCCATGGAAGGATGTGATTGACTGAATTTTAGGTTAAAGTAAGTAGGATTTCATGTAGCAAACAGCGCTTTCCAAGTAATTAGTCTTAATTGTGAATTGAATCCTAGTATCTCCAATTTTATCACTTATATGGTTGGTAATGCTTGCCCTCCTTGCTTTATCTTTTTCAGCTCTTGCATCTTATTTATTATCCACTTTAAGTGCACATGAGAGCCCAACTTGGAGTATATTCAAACAAACACACAATGCTAAGAGTCATTTTACTTCTCAGAATTTATTTCCCTGAAGAATCCACTGTTTCTTGCTTATCTTCCATGCTTATTCCTTGCAATTGTTTATTTATCACCTGTCATGGCAGTGATCAGATTATCATTTATAACAGAAAATTCTGCTTGCAATAATTCCAGGAATTTCTTGCTGCAGGATATTGATGGAAAGGATGTTTCTTTGGATAAATTTAAGGGAAAAGTTCTCTTGATCGTTAATGTTGCCTCAAGATGGTAGCCTTCCATCTACACACTTCTTGTTTATCTGTATTTTCATTTTTTTCTAAAACTTTTTATGTTGGATAATTCATCCATTTTCTTGCTTAGAGTCATTTTCTTTAAAAATACTTCTTTTGAGCATTCTGTTGATTCACTTTGCATAATTTGGATTATGCAGTCTAACATAAGAATTTACCAAATTTTCTCATATGTCAGTGGTTTAACAACTACAAATTACTCCGAGCTTTCCCACTTATATGAGAAGTACAAATCTCAAGGTGAGTTGACTTCATAAGGAGGGTGAGCAGAGAGCTCTTTTTTTTTGGTTGCTTTTTAATCTTTTGCATGTCTATATTTGTAACCTACTTGCATTATGAGTAATATTTGGAAGTATTTGCACTGGTTGGGATAAAACCTATTGAATCTGAATCAGCAATTTGAAAACAAAATGAAACCTACTCTTGATAGGTTTAATTCTAATGGCAATGTAATTTCTGCATTAAGAACCCACAGAATGAAATTTTCTCTATTTTTAAATCAATGGCAAGTCTTTGCATGCCTTTATATCATCTATTTGTTATTTTTCTACTGAGTTGGAGCTTTTATTGGCAAATCAAACAAATGCATGATGTTTCAAATTGGACATTTATAAGGTTACGGCCTTGAATATTGTACAAGCATGCCCATATGCGTATTTCAGTGTAAATCGTGGATTTGATATTATACCTTTCCCTTTTGTTGCAATTGGTTTGGTATCAGAATAGAGTTAGCCCTTATTCTCAAACGATCAATTATTTTATTTATGTATGTGTGTCTTTTCCCCCTAAACCCTTAAGGCGGGGAGCACTTTGTGCATGGGGTGAACTTATGTATGTGTGTCTTTTACTTCATGAGATCTCAGTTGTCAATTTGTTTTCTGGTGTCCCACTTTATTCTCTATTCTGCAAATGTCACCCATTTTAAGAATAGGGCATTTTGAGGGAGAGATTTCACGAGAATTAGTTAGATTTGGCGAGGAATTGATGGAGCCATCACATATTTGGAGGTAGAGTACTCATTAAATTGGTGAGATTTAATTCATGAACAAGTATATCATGTAGGAGCACTCTTTCTCAAAATCACCGCTATTTGACTAAAACTGATGATAATCTCCATACAGAGATGACCACCTTCCATATGGTCTTACATAATACTAGAATGGATATGTGATCCTCTTTGGCTCTATCCACTCGTTTTACTTTTCCTCTTCCTAAATAGAAAATGATTATTCTGAAAAGGAGTTATATTCAACTCTACAATGTGAAGAACTATAAAATTTGTTGGTTCCAACTTATTAGTTTGAAAACAAAATTCCACACCACACTATGAGACTTGTTGCTCCATTGTTGATCTAGATGATTTGAATTTTGTATAAAGGTGTGGATCTTGCTGTCAATCTTGTTAACAGTGTTTTTGTTGATTCTAGGGTTTGAGATTCTAGCTTTTCCTTGCAATCAGTTTGGGGGGCAAGAACCTGGGTCAAATCCTGAGATAAAGAAATTTGCTTGTACAAGATTTAAAGCAGAATTTCCAATTTTTGACAAGGTACATTGTCTTTATCACTTTGACATGAACACGCACTGACCAAGGACTAACATTATTGGAAATATTAGGTCGATGTGAATGGACCAAATACAGCTCCAATATATCAATTTCTAAAGTCAAGTGCTGGAGGATTTCTGGGTGATCTGGTGAAGTGGAATTTTGAGAAGTTTTTGGTTGACAAAAATGGAAAGGTCGTAGAGAGATATCCACCACCAACATCACCTTTCCAAATTGAGGTATGCTTTTATTCCAGGCACTAATAATTCCTCTGGCTGATACATTATGCTTGGAAAGAGTAATTAATGGTTTTTAGTTAGTTGAGAATATTTCATAAAGTTAGAGAATGTTATCCTAGGAGCCATGTTATTTAATATTGTTTGGGCTGCTTAAAAAAATAAAAATCTAACATGCAAGGAACAGAGAGGATAAGAACTTTCTTGTAGAAGGAGCAAGGAGCTTGTACTATATTTTGATATTAATTTTCTTATTGCACATATTTAATGAAGCGATTATGCGTGATTAGTTAAAGCTGTTATTGAGTAAATTGTAGTTCTCATTTTTGTCTGAAAATAAATTACAATGAGGGTGTCGGCCTGAGTGCAACCTAAAGGTTGTTTGTAGCAAAATATTACTAGGGTCAAATTGTAGTAGTCTTACCACATGTTTTGCAAAGCCTGCATACATTAGACCCTTTCCAAACCTAGAAATGGCAGGAATGTCATGTGCCAAGCGAAATGTTAATGCTTCACCTCCTCGTTAACAAGGGATGATGAAATACCTTGACAGGAAGTTCTTGTTTTGGTGCCCTATGGAGTCTCACACATTATTCTAAGTTCTCTTTCCATTCCAAATGGGATGTGAGAAAACTAGCACTACCATTCCAATTTGCAGTCAATAAATCTATGGGTATCGAAATGACACTAAACAACCATTCCAATTTGCAGCCAATAAATTTATAGGTATCAAAATGACACTTCTAATATAGTACTATTCTCTTTAAACCCTTTGACCTTATTGGCCCTTAATTCTCTACCATGTCATCTGAACCTCCATCCATCTCCACATGTTTTCTTTGATGCAGTAGTTATGTGTCAAGCGCACAAGTCTTTTGCATTCTTAGGTGAACGAAAAACTATGGGGCCAAGGCTCAGCTGGTGCACAAAGTGCTTCCTGACTTAGTGCTGTGGGGGTAGGGGGAGGATGAGCGTATATATACGCAATCTTTACCTTGTATTTTTTTGCAAAGAGATTGTTTTCACGTTTCGAACCAGTGACCTCAAGGTCACTAAAGGAGCAACTCATCTATTGGGGTCATTCAGTAACAAAAAAAAAAACATTTTTTTTTTTTTTATTTTCAATATTAATTTTCTCCTCCATTTTCGGTTTTTATTTTCCAATGGAAAATTACAGAACAGGTTCATTTCTCAAAATTTTAGAATCTTTTTTCTAAATTAGAAAATTCAAAAATGCGTTCAAAATACATTATTTTCTTAGTACAGAAAATGCCAAAATTGAAATTGTTTCAAAATAAACCTGTTTTCCTAATTTAAAGCGAATAAATTCAGAAATTAACAATTTTTTAGGCTATTTATTGCAGACACATGGAAATTAAAACATTAAAAGAAAACAATAATTTTACACGAAAATAAACCTATAAGCTTACATGTTCTGAGAAACCCATTGTAGCTGCCAGAATCATTTGCTCAAGAATCACAAGCCAAAAAACCCTCATCAAATAAATAGAAAAAACCCAATTGAAATTGCTCAATCATTCAGGTCAACACATGAAATCCTTCAATAATCCTTAAAAATAATTAAACAAAATTGACTTCCAAAATCCAATTTCTTCAATTCCACAATTTATGGGCCGGGAAAACTGGAACCAAACTCATTTTAGCTTCAATTCCATTGGCAATCAAGCAATGAATATTGCGTGTTGATGTCTTAAATTGGTGACCAAATTGAACCCATCTTAGGAAATTAAAAGCACAACTGGGTGTGTCAATTTTGTGAGATCTTAGCCGTGGATGATTCAAAGATCGGTGAGGTTATTGGGGTTTTAGATGGTGTAAAAGAAGAGAAAAGAAAAGGCACCAGAAGCTGCCGGAGCAATACAAGTGATCAAAAGGAGCAATGAAGAGAATTATTTTGCAGGTTTTTGAGAAGGTGTTGTTCCTGAGTCTTTGTTGAATGAAAGCAAAGCTGTTGGAAGGGTTTGGTAGGTCGTCTTCTTTTGGTGTGCTTTTCAGTGTTTTGATTTTTTGTGTGCTTTTCAGTGTTTTGCAATCTGGTTTTTGGGTGAGAGATGAGATGTGAGGCAAAATTGGAGATGATTGAAAGGGTGTGGAAACTGATCAGAGTTTTTCCTGAGAGCAGACAATGACTGGGCAATTCTGGAAATTAAACAAATTAAAAAAATGGCAGCACACAGTGACTGAAAAGAAAAAAAATAATAAAATAAACAGCAGCAGGAAAATTGAATGGCGCAACTGAAGAAAATGAAATGACAATTGAAAAAAACAAGGGCAAGTGAACAGCGAGCAGCAGTAGGGATAGACACAAATAGAACAGTGAATGGCAAAGGAAATCAAACGGCTGCTGAAATTTAGCAGCAGGAACCGGAAAACGATTGAAGATTCTAGCAACATTTTTGCAGCAAGACATGGCGGCTGATAAACAAAGTTAAACTGCAATGAAAGCATTTAAATGGCGATTTAATGTAATTGACGATGACTGAAGAAAAGTGGTGAGTACAGACGAAGAACAGCAAATTGTAAACAGTAACAAGCAGAAAAATTGATCAGCAACGGAGGGCGAAATTGTGAGAGAGAGAGAGAGAGAGAGAGAGAGAGAGAAGCTCAGTGCAGTTATAATTTTGAAAAAATATTTTGTTTGAACACAAAATTCCATTTTTAGGGTATTCCATGAATCTTTTCCTCTTTTTTTTTGTTTTTGTTTTGGGAAGAATGGAGTAACTCGTCATACCTTAACTGCCCCTACATTTTCCACACTACTGGCAATCCTTGTGTTGTGTTGCATACAGGGCATTTGTCATACATAGCCCCACAACTTTATATCTTCATTTCTATGACTAGTGGGTAAAACACCCTATTCTCTAAAACTGCATTGTAGCCATCACAAGATCTTAGAATTGCAGAGTAGACAGTTTTCGCAATGCTTTATTGCTGATGGGGTTATCTTTGTTCTTGCAGAAGGACATACAGAGGCTTCTTGCAGCATGAAATAGGAGTCGCACCGGGCAGTCATCATGGCTGAGGTTGTTAATTTTAAATTCCTTGTAATTTCAAAGTCTATTGGCTGACAGCCGATTCCAAATTGTGGGATTAAGACTCAGGTTGTTGTTTGTGTTCAAAGTCTATTGGCTGATTAAAATTCTTGTTAAGTGCATAATGATGATTGTATAGAAAGGATTAAAAATCTTCAGTTGGAACTTTTGGATTGGCATACATCATAAGCTGGGTTGTCATCCGTTTCTGTACCAACAAAATATTCCTGGCTTTAAATCTACAAGTTTAATCTCTCTCGAGCACACAGAGACACAGAGAAGCACATATATACACCGACGCATGTTGGGAGATCCTAACCCAAGTTGGAATTTTACCAGGCGAAAATATTTTTTTAAGACCTTGCTCATGTCTACGGTTTTAATAGGAATTTTATGGCAGTGGAAGCTCTAGATGCTTTGGTGTAGCTTCTGGTGGTTGCAAAACTTCTGCAAGAATTTCTCCACGGACAGCGAATGCAGAAGCTTTCACAATTTAAGTGCTTTCTATATGACAAGTTACCAATGTCAGAGATGGCATTGCTCTTCTTTGTCATTCTTAAAATTCATTGCTGGGAGATAACATACATGTGGGTTTAGAAAAGATTTTAACTTGTCCGCGAAAAAGAAAAGATTTTGAGTTTTAATTCAGTAAATTATATTCGTCTGTTTATTTTTTCTAATAATTTATAAATACACTCTACAAAAATTTATAACTTTTGCTTCAGTCTCTCTAGATTATTACTCAGGACAAAATGTTATTTCAAAATAAGGGCCCTTCCCGGTGCATGCTCACAGGGAAGCCGAGCTCTTTGATGATACTGGGAAATGTCAGTAAAGGGCCAAATTTTTATTTTCAGGGTTTCCCTTGAAAATGAATCTGGGGGGACAATAGCCCTAGAACAAATTAGGTCTACATGAGCACACCAATACAACTCCAATATTATCAATTTATCAAATCAAGTGCTTGGAGGAGATTTGTGTTTTTTTCTTTTGATTGGTCATTCCATTAATTGTTAGGTATGTTTACTTGATTAGTTGATTCGGTGATCAAATACAAATATATTTTTTAGTAAAGTCTTGATTTGAGTTTTGTGTATCGAGAAAATAAGCATTATGAGAGTTTTATCTCTTAAAAATTCAATCTAATTTAAAATAGATTTAATCGAATTTAATATGATTACTTAATATTTGTATTTAAAAAAAAAAAATTTGTTGGGTTAGGTTTCAAAAGGTTGGCTATCACCCGCCTAAAATACTTTCTATTTTTTGATATGTCATGCGCTTGCCATCTCTCTTTCGACCGCGCGATTTGATAGGCAGAAACCATACAAGAATTTTGAAAAAAAAAAAATCATCTCATGAATACATCACTAAGTTTTGCCAAGTCTATTACCTCAAAACAATTACCACAAAAATAATTGGAACAGGTAAAATCGATACATGGGTTTTGAATCTCTCAACTCGAACCAGAAATTAAATAAATAAATCATCATTTCAGGGAAAAATTAAACAGGCTAGTTAGAATGTTTCCAAGACCATTATCCAACTATTCATACTTGTGTATAGGCCCTGTTTGGAGTATAACGGATTGATCCAAAATAAGCAACTAGACATATTTACCTTATGAGTTTGGTACAACGTGTCTCAAAGGGGACAGATCAGTAGTCCCCCTCCCCTTTCCCTAACCTCGTGACGTGAGGTTCGATTTCTATTATAACAAAAAAAAAAAAAAAAAAATTGACTTTGGTACAACATGTGATGCAATGCACCAAATTAAAATAATGGAACCCCACGTTAATGTCATTATAAAGTTTGACTAAATCTTATACCACCAAAAGTAGGTCAATGCTTAAAGGGATGGGTGTCCTAAAATTTATTCAAGCATAAGAGAAAATCTCACTTTGGAGATACCTCTAGTGACATGGTATTAAATTTCTTTAACTAAAATTTTGAATTTTAGTTTTATGAATGGAAAAACAACCATTGATAGCGCCAACCCCCGAAATGGGTTCTACAACCATTTGAATAGTAATGTCTTTCAATTTCGAGTTTGAGTTCGGATACGTGTGATCAAATACCAAAAAAAGGAACTAAACTTATGTGCAATAATTGGCATATGTTAATGTTGATCATATGTTTTGGAAGGTTTTAGTAATGTCTTTCAATTCAACTAGACTTATCTAATATCAATTTTATAAATTTGTAATTTTTTAACGAAATTTTATAATCCAATTGAATCAAATATCTCAATGACTGATATTAACTCCACCGCAATTGAATCATCTTTAATTTATTTATGATATTGTTTATATTTATACTAAACTTCACTAAAAAAAATCAATGTTTGAATCATAAGAATGAGTAAATTTTGAGTGATTCTTAATGAATATTATTATGAGTCAATATATAATCAACTTTTTTCGAGTAAATAATTATTAATTTTAACGATGATTTTGATTTATTTAGTGATTATATAAAAAGAGTTATTCCCAATTATATAATATTAAATTGTATTAGAAATGTTATTCCTTAATCTGTAGCCTCAGGTTTAGGTATGTCACGTGTTAGAAAAAGAATACAAATCAGTTTTTAGGTATTAGTGTTTCAAACAAGGCCCAAAGCATATAATAAGCTAGCTTGTCCTTGTTAAGGGTCAATAAGTCTTAAATCGAAAGATGTGCTATGCACGGACATTTACCATTTTTTCCATGCATCCGTCAACAATTCCAAGTCAATATCTTTCCCTTGTTCCATGCACATTCATCTCTTCAGTTCTAAAACTTCTTTGGTCTCCCAATCAACCTAAACAAACAAACAAATAAACAAGATAATGAACAGAGAAATTCATCGTAAAACTATTCGATTTATTGGAAAAACTAACTTCAACAACCCTAACAAAAGGGAAGGGTGCCCTCTAAGAAGACTCCCCCAAAAAAATGCATGAACAAAATATTGATCATTAACCGTATTTCTCTCCTCCTCCAACCACTCCAATGGCTTCAGATGCTCAGAAACGATCTAAATCCAAGCTTCATTGTAGGGTTCTTCATTGTATATGGCTTCAGCCAGGGCTTTTCAAGATCATATTTTAGAGTGGTGTTAGATTACTATTGGAAAGACATACAAAAAATGCAACCATCAACGGTTCAAGTGTTTATAGGCTTATATTATATGCCACTAATATTGAAGCCTATACGGAGACTCCTAACAGATGTGCCAGTTAAAGGGTATAGGAGGAGGCCATATTGTTGTTGTCGGGCTCTCGGTTAGAGCCTTCGGTCCAGTTCCATTCGGTAGCCGTTTGACAGCATTCGATAGCCGTTCGACAGTATTCAGTAGCTGTTCGGTAGCATTCGGTGGCCGATGAATCTATTGGTCCTGTTCGGTAGCTATTTGGAGTCTCACTTGGTAGTGATTTCTCAATGTATACTGTTCAGTGCATGCTTCCCGATGGATACCTTTCGATATTTGCCTCTCAATATAAGTGTTCGGTGCTTAGTCTCCTGATAGCATATCCCTTCGGTGTCTCAGAATGAATGTTGATCGGTCTTTGCTTCTCTCTTCGGCTATCAATTGGGCTGATCAGTTTCTCACTCTTGGAAAAGAACAAGGCCAAGCATGGCTAGCATTAAATGCTAGTATGGGGGACATTTAACGCTAGCATGTGTAAAATGTCAAATAGGTTGTAACTTCTTGAGGAAGCTACCCGATGCACATTTTCAAAGAACATGACGTGAACTAAAGTGTGTGTGAAAAGGGTTCTTTGGCCTTGCTTAGTCCCACCATGAAAAGAGTGAGACAGAGAGAGAGAGAGAGAGAGAGAGAGTGGGCTTGAGACAAATAAAAAGGGTGAGACTGAGATGTTTTACAAATATATAGAAAGAAAGAATAAAAAAAAGGGAGTGACGAAGAGTTTTCTTCTTTCTTGCTTCACAGAGAAAGCAAGGGGTGAGAGATAAATTACTACAATAATTGGATTCTCTTTGAATTAATTTGTAGGTTTTTCTAAGAGGTACAATACATTTGTAATCTTTCCATTTGTTGTGAATCTCAGACTTTGGGCATAAGTTTGAGATGTTAAGTCTCCTATAACAACTTATTTCTCATAGTAAATTTTTTATCTGGCTTACCCCGTGGTTTTTCTCTCTACACCAAAGAGTTTTCCATATAAATTCTTGGTATTCTCTCTTCTCTTAATTTTCTTTGCAACATTGGCTTTGTTGTTGGTTGTCATTTATCCCAACAACTGGTATCAGAGTTAAGATTATTGGAGAGTAACCAAGATATGAGTTCCATGATGAAGTTGACAGTTTCAAACTATTCTATTTAGAAGCCAATGATGGAGGACCATCTCTATTGCAAGGATTTGCATGATCCAATATTGGGTGAGTCTGCAAAACCGTCTACCATGATTAATGAAGACTGGAAAAAGCTAGATAGAAAGGCTTTGGATATTATCAGAAAATGAGTAGACATTAGTGCATTTCATCATGTAGCAACACAGACTAGTGCAAAGGCTGTTTGGGATAAGTTAGCTACATTGTATGAAAGGAAAACTATCTTGAATAAAGTTTTTTTGATTAAAAAGCTTGCTAATCTGAAATATAAGGAGGGACGCCCTATTGCTAAACACAGGAGTGACTTCCAAGATGTGTTGAATCAGTTGACAACCTTGGAAATCAATTTTGATAATGAAGTACAGACCTTGCTTCTCTTGAGTTCTTTGCCAGACAGTTGGGAAACATTAGTTGTGATTGTTAGTAACTCAACTCCTAATGGCAAACTAACATTGGGAATGGTAAATGACAACATGTTCAATGAAGAAGCAAAGACGGAGGGACATGGAATCTGGGAGTAGTCAAACTCTTGTCACAGAGAACAGGGGCAGAACTAAGAACAGAGATCAAGATTCCAGAGAGCGTAGTAAGTCCAAGAAGAGGTCTAAGTCTAAGAAGGCAATAAAGTGTTATTATTACAAGAAGACTGGTCACATCAAGAGAAATTGTTGACTCTTGAAAGAGAAGAAGGATGAAAAAGGTAAGAGTGTCTTAGATGATAGCAATGCTGTAGTAGTGGGTTCTAATGAAGAGATTAAATCCCTAGTGTGTACACCAAGTGACTGCAATCATGTGGGAGATCAATTGTCTGAATAGATTGTTAACACTGGCGTGGCATATCATTATGTTCCCAAAAGAGAGTTGTTTACAACTTATAAAGAAGGTAACTTTGGCATTACCAAAATGGGAAACAACACTGTGTCGCAGATTGTAGGAATTGGTGACATTATTGTCGAGACGAGCACCGGCTGTACACTGACTCTACGGGATGTTAGGCTACTATCAATTAATGTTCTTGACAAGGAAGGATATGAAAGCCAACAAAAGAATGCTCAGTGGAAGCTTCTCAAGGATACTTTGCTAGTCATAAAGGGAAAATTGTGCTTTTGCATGTACAAGACCTGGCTAAGAGTATGCAGTGGGCAGGTCAATGCAGTTGAGGATGATACTTCACAGAACTTGTGGCATAAAAGGCTGGGACACATGAGTGAGAAAGGGTTGTAACTTTTAGCAAAACAGTCCCTCATTCCTTTGGCCAAAAGTATTTTTCTCCAAACTCATGTGATCATTGTTTATTCGGTAAGCAATGTAGAGTTTTTTTCCTTACTCCTTCTAAGAGGAAAGAAAATAAACTTGAATTGATTTACTTTGATGTTTGTGGTCCTATAGAGGTTAAGTCTCTTGGTAGAAACAAATATTTTGTCACATTTATTAATGATACTTCATGAAAGGTGTGGGTGTATTTGTTAAGAAATAAAAGTCAGGTTCTAGAACGATTTTAAAATTTTCATGCTGTGGTAGAAAGGGTGACAGGATTACCTTTGAAATGTCTTCGGACTGACAAATGAGGAGAGTATACCTCCAATGAGTTTAAAGTTTATTGCTCGAAGCATGGAATAAGACATGAGAAGATAGAATTTGGAACACCCTAGCACAATGGTGTAGCTGAAAGGATGAATCGTACTATTATGGAAAGAGTTAGATCCATATTGAGAATGACTAAATTGCTAAAATCCTTTTGGGGTGAAACAGTTAACACAGCTTGCTACCTATTCCACCAATCACCATCAGTTCCTTTGGGTTTTGACATTCCAGAGAGGGTATAGACAGACAAAGATGGTTCATATTCTCACTTGAAGGTTTTTTGTTGTAAAGCTTTTGTACATGTACCGAAGGAGCAAAGATTAAAGTTGGACAGCAAAACCACTCCGTGTGTATTTGTTGGGTATGATAATGAAGAGTTTGGTTACCAGTTATGGGATCCAGAGCAGAGAAAGGTTATTAGGAGCAGAGATGTGATTTTTCATGAGCAAGAGACTATAACCGATTTCAAAAGGAAGGAGAAAACTACACAAAGAGTTGGTGAGTATGAGGATGAGTCTCCGACAGCACCTCTACCTGGTAGTGCCACACATGGAGGAAATACAAAGGGAGCAGAACTTGGAGATACAGATAAACTGAACATAATTAGTGATCGGTTGGATGCCATCGATGACATTATACAGCCTGATGTAATCGGTACCGAGCAGAGGGAGCAACCTCCTCTGCAAGAGGGTGAAAAATCTCAGCTTAGGAGATCCATAAGAGACTGACGACTATCCATGAGGTATTCTAGTTTTAAATATATTTTACTTACTAATGAGGGGGAGTCAGAGAGTTTCCAAGAAGTGCCGTCCCTTGCCGATAAGGAGTGGTGGTTGGAAGAAATAAAATCTTTGCAGAAGAATGCCACTAACGAGCTAGTTGAGCTTCCAAAAGGTAAAAGGTCATTAAGGAACAAGTGGGTGTTCAAGCAAAAGAAAGATAGAGAGAAACTAGTGAGGTACAAAGCTCGGTTAGTGGTAAAATGACTTGCTCAAAAGAATGGTATAGACTTTGATGAGATTTTTTCATCGGTTGTGAAAATGAGTTCCATTCGAGTTGTACTGGGATTGACAGCTAGTCTGAATCTGGAGTTTGAACAACTTGATGTTAAGACTACATTCTTGCATAGAGATTTGCAAGAAAAGATCTACATGAACCAGCCGGAGCATTTTGAAGTGACATGGTCTGCAAATTGAAGAAGAGTCTGTATGGGTTAAAACAAACTCCTAGACAGTGATACAAGAAGTTTGATTTTTTTATGGTGAAACACTCCTATAAAAGAATGAATGCAGATCACTGTGTGTATATGAGATCTTTTCCTAATGACAACTTCATTATTCGCTTGTTGTATGTTGATGATATGTTGATCGTCAGACAAGATGCTGAGATGATACGCAAGTTGAAAGATGACCTGTCTAAATTCTTTGAGATGAAGGACTTGGGTCCAGCTAAACAAATTTTGGACATGGATATTATCCGGGACAGGAGAGCTAGAAAGTTATGGTTATCTCAGGAGAAGTATGTTGAATGTGTGCTCCATCGATTCAATATGCAACATGCTAAACCAGTAAGCACACCTCTTACAAATCACTTTAAGTTGAGTAAGAGATCTTGTCCATCAACTGAGGAAGAAAGACATATCATGTTAACCATTCCTCACTCATCGACAGTCGGTTCATTGATGTATCTCATGGTTTATACTAAGCCTGATATAGCTCACGCAGTTAGTATAATAAGCAAGTTTCTCTTTAATTCGGGAAAGGATTACTGGGATGCAGTAAAGTGGATATTCAGGTACTTGAGAGGTACTTCTAAGTTGTTCTTAAGTTTTGATGGCAAACAACCAGTTCTGGAAGGGTTTGCCGATGCCGACATGGTCGGTGATCTTGATGGTAGAAAATCTACATTAAGGTATGTGTTCTCTTTTGCTGGGGGAGCCGTATCATGGCAGTCTAAGTTGCAAAAGTGTGTTGCTCTATCGACTATAGAGGCCGAATATATTGCAGCAACCGAAGCCGACAAGGAGATGCTGTCGTTAAGAAGGTTTCTTCATGAACTGAGGGTGAACCAAAAAGAATATGTGGTGTTTTGTGACAGTCAAAGTGTTCTGAACTTGAGTAAAAATATCATGTATCATGCAAGGACCAAGTGATTGAAGATCGCATGTTGGAGTTGAAGAGAATCCACACCGATAAGAACATTGCAGATATGTTGACGAAGATATTCCCAGAGAAAAGCTTGAGTTTTGTAGTAACCTGACCGGATTGAGTACTATGGCCAAGGTAATGTTCAAATGATAGAACTGAAAAATTTATCTCCTCCTAATGGGACTGGAGGGGGAGATTGTTATTGTCGGGCTCTCAGTTGGAGCCTTCGGTCCAGTCACATTTGGTAGCTGTTCGACAGCATTCGATAACCATTTGACAATATTCGGTAGCCGTTCGGTAGCATTAGGTAGTCGATGAGTCTATCGGTCCTGTTTGGTAGCTATTTGGAGTCTTACTCGGTTGTGATTTCTCAATGTATACTGTTCGGTGCATGCTTCCCGATGGATACCTTTCAGTGTTTGCCTCTCAGTATAAGTGTTTGGTGGTTAGTCTCCCAATAACATATCCCTTCGATGTCTCAGAATGGATGCTAATCGGTTTTTGCTTCTCTCTTCAACTCTCAATTGGGTTGATCATTTCTCACTCTTGGAAAAGAACAAGACCAAGCATGGATAGCATTAAATGCTAGTATGGAGAGCATTTAATGCTAGCATGTGTAAAATGTCAAATGAGTTGTAGTTTCTTGAGGAAGCTACCCGATACACATTTCCAAATAACATGACGTGAACTAAAGTGTTTGTGAAAAGGGTTCCTTCGCCTTGCTTGGTCCCACCATGAAGAGAGAGAGAGAGAGGAGTGTGTGAGCTTGAGACAAATAAAAAGGGTGAGAGTGAGACGTTTTACATATAGATAGAAAGAAAGAATAAAAAAAAAGGGAGTGACGAAGAGTTTTCTTCTTTCTTGCTTCACAGAGAAACAAGGGGTGAGAGATAAATTACTACAACAACTGGATTCTCTTTGAATTAATTTGTCGGTTTTTCAAAGAGGTACAATACATTTGTAATTGTTGGAATTTTAGGGCGTTCTCATACGCAGCGGAAACATACAATAATTTTCGAAAAAATAAAAATGGAGATCGGGTATATGATACATCAATATGTAGAATCTTCAATATCAACTGAACGACATGTCCCTTGATCGGATCTCGCGGCCGGAATGGTGATTACGAGGTTAATCGAACCACCACTGCAATGTCACGACGCCGCAACCCTTAATCCGGTGATTCGAATGATATGAAAAATTTCCTATTCGGAATTTTTCTTAAACTCTCTATATGCTCTCTCTAGCAACTCACAGAATGCAGGAATGATTGAGAGATAAGTCTCTATTCCTTCTTGGTGTATTCATTCATAGTTGAGAGAATTAAGGGGATTAGGTTTAATGTAGGTAAGTGGGAGTTACCTCACTCACCCTACTTAATTGTCCAAAATGTCCCTCTTGGGCATCCTAAACAAACATATCTTACTTGCACGCGAGGACATTTTGCTTCTGTTATAAGATCACAACTTATGCGATCTTTTTCATCACCCTCCTAGATTTTCATACAAGATTGGGTGACATGCGACCTACGAGTACACCTGTAAGCAAAGACCTCTTGATGCACTTGTTAGAATGATCGAGAAGTCATCGTTAGTACAAAAAATAACTCGCTACACCCCAAATTCAAAACTAATTATATCCATTGAGCTACTTTCCTCATCGAAAGTAATTCTCGATAAACGCTCGACTGTGTATCTACATTATGCTTACATCCCAATATGGACATACATAATAGGCTAGCCAGTGAATACAACACAATGATGTAATGTCAATTGGTCTTCTTTTTTTCAAACTCAAATCTATTAGCCTCAATTCAGCTATTTTTCTAGATCTGTCACTCAGACCTCAATTTATCTTCCGGATCATCGGTAAACAGACTAAAGTAGTAACACTGAGTCAAGATTTCTAGAAACAGCCGAAAGTGATAAGTGTATAAGAAATCTCACACAATAGATCCCGGGTCTCACACAATGGAAACGAGGATTTAAATCATATCAATATCTCAAATAATACTCCTACTATCCCTGGTTGTTATATTACACGCGGTATGAAACGCGTGCCACAATATTATTCTCTCATTTCTCAAATATCATATGTCAAATTTCTCTAACACTATACAGATATGGGACTCAGTCTGCATATAAGACTTTACCCAGAGATCTCAGAGGCAATATCTCAGAGACAATATCACTAGTCGTATGTGATATCTGAGATCTCAAACCTGACTATTTACAGGCAACATAGATGTGAGTACGTCCATGTCGGTCATATCGCATATGGCTTCATCCTGAACAAGTATTAGGGTGACTTATATTCTAACAGGGCCACTCTCATAACCTCTTACAACTAGAAACCATCTCATCTCCGCTCACTTAGAGTTAGAGGTGGTCACTCGTATGAGAGAGTCGACCACGTCTGCCTGACATATTATTTATCACAGTAAATCACAAAATATATGACAATTAAAATAGTACAATAAACTTGTGACTCAATCATGCACACATGTCATGTATATACAACACAATAAGTATCACTACAAAATGAGAAATGTAAAAAATATACATAAACCCAATGATTCCTATATTTCATATAGGAATCTCTCACAATGGATTTATTGAAGGGATCATCTAACACGCTGTATAGTAGTGTACTTAATTTGTCACTTCACCCTTCTCGGTGATTTCTTTCATAACGTAGTATTAGGTATCAACGTGTTTGGTCTTTCTGTAATACTTAGGGTCTCAAGTGTGATCAATGGCGGCCTGATTTTCTTAATAATTTATCACTGACCTCCCACTATCTATCACAATCCCTAAGTCATCCGAAAATTTTTGGAGTCAAACACTCTCCTGAACTGTCGCTGAGCATGCCACAAGCTCAGCCTCTATCATGAATAGACATACATAGGTTTGCTTCTTGCTATTCCAAGACAGTAAAACCTGATATCGATTTGCTTACATTCAGATCACCAACCTAGTTGGTGTCTGAATACCCAACGAGATGCAAATCACCTCCTCCATCACACAGGGAGAGGTTCGCAGTTCATTTAAGATATCTCTGAATCATTTTCACTGCTCTTCAGTGATCCCTTCTAGGATTTGATTGATACCTAATCACCAGACTGACTGCAAAACAAACGTTTGGTTATGTAACACTGTGTATATCAAACTACTTAGTGCACTGGTAAAGGGATTTTACTCATATCCCTTGTCTGTTCCTAAGTTATAGGGCATATGTCAAGATTAAGATTTAACTTTTTAGCGATAAGAGTATCTATAGGATTACAATCGTTCTTCTCAAAGTGCTCGAAAACTCCCTTGATGTTGGACTCCTGTGAAAAAGCCAATATTTGTCTTGAGTGATCCCTCTGGATCTTAACTTCAAGGAAGAATTGAGTCTTATCCATGTCTTTCATATCAAGACTCGACAATATCCACGTCATTGTGATTATCAGATACTCTCTATTATTTCCAGTCAACAGAATGTCATTCACATAATGACATGATCTCAAAGAGTCATGAGAACTTATAAGGTATACACGATAATCCTTCTCGATCATCACGAAACTGTGAGATGTCACCTCCTCGTGAAAACTCAAGTACCACTGCCTAGATTGATGATTAAGATCGTATGTCGACTTCCGAAGTTAACAGACCTTATCATGATGACTATTCCTTGTAGATCTCTTCATCCAAACTCACACTTAGGAAGGCAGTCACAATATCCATTTGGTGTCAGTCCAGATTCATATCCGGGATAATCACTAAAAGTAAACGGATTGAGATAATCTCGCCCTCAGTCTAAGTCTAACCCCTGGTTATTAGACGGGTCTTATACCTCTCCACCGATCCATCGACCTTTCTCTTGATGTTAAAAACCTACTTGTTCCTAACGGCCTTACTACCCTCAGGAAAATCAACTAGATCTCAGATCCTGTTGATTCTCATCAACTCATTCTCTCATCCATGGCCTTTAACCAATAGTCCTTCACAGAACCGTTAAGAGCATCTAGGACCGTTTAAGGTTTTTCGTAATTCTCAAGAGCCACAATGAGAGCCTCTCCCTCAATCGGAAAGCAACGGTTAGGTACGCGTCCTCGATTACTCTTATGAGGTGGGGAAACCTTTTCACCTCTAGATGGATCGCTCCCACTAGAACCAAGATTCGTAATGGATTCTTGGGTCCTGTCACTGCGATCAGCTAAGCCACTAAGTTCATCCATCTCATAGAAGATGAAGTCTCAATTGATTTCACCTCTCATAGGGAAATCATTTTCAAGAAACTCGGCATCACGAGACTCAGTTTCAGTGATAATGTCATCTGTATGCTCACCTAAAACATATTCACTTTAGAGTATTCTGACTATCTCATATAGATAAACTTCTTTTCTCGCAGGCTTAACTCGCTATGTAGATACGAAAAATCATGAACATACGTGGCACAACCCCATAACCTCAAATGGTTAATGTTAAACTGCCTCCCTGTCGAAAGCTTATATGGGGTACTAACTATGGAATTCAATGAAACACGATTGAGGACGTGGGCTGCAACCAATAACGCATCTCCCTAATGGGAAACGAGCAAATTGACCTGTGTCGTCATATACCTCACCATCTCCATCTGAATCATATTCCTCCTCACGGCTACTCTACTCCATTGAGTAGTAAGAATAGTCAGCTGTCTCGTAATATCCTTCTCGAAACATAGCTCTTCAAACAAATATTCACACCCTCTATTGATTCTGAGAGTTTCAACTCTCAAGTCTAACTGATTTTCAAGTTCGCTAATAAATCTACTGAGACATTTATGCCTCAGACTTGTACGAGATCAGATAGATGTAACTGAAACGCGTGTAATTAGCTATGAACGTAATAGAGTACCCAACTCCATTTCAGATTCTCACGTTCATAAGGCCACAAATATCGGAGTGAACCGACTACAATGGAGTCCTAGCCCTCATTGCATTGTCGAATGGTTTTCTTGTAACTTTGCTGACTAGGCAAGACTGGTTAGCGGGCCCTATAAACCATTCACTACTAACCGATTCATCCTCTCTCATCCTAGGAGGATAACAAGAAATACTATTGAAAGGAATCACTTCTAGTGCATATAGTCGCTATGAACTAAACCAGAATCAATTAAAGAATTGTCGTAATAAATAAAAACTATAAAATTTTCAAATTAACAGAGTATATTCTAGATTGAGATTAAGTTTCGTCAAATATTCGAAGCGCAAAAAACGTATAGAGTCTGGAAATTTAGCAACTCCAACTCGCAAGTGTCATTCCCTCTGATATCTACAAATGCTCCGCTTCTCCACGTAAATCCTCCTACTTGAGAACTCACTCGGTGGAACTATATATGTGTGATCCTATCTCGAGTTACGTGGTTAGTAGCTCCTAAGTTTACAATCCATGAAGGAGAGAAATCAGTGAGTATCTCAAACCACATAAAGAAGAAAGAGATAATTTTCGTTCGTCACACTTGTGAGCGAAATGACCAAATCTACTATAGATGTAACACTACACCTTGGTCTTATCTAACTCTTTCTTTCTACACTTTAATACTTTATTGTTGGATTTCTCGGATTGTTTCTTCTTACCTGGACCTCGAGTCACATACTCAAGCTTATGTCATTTGTGTTCAATGCCACGGGAGTCTTTGCTCGACTCTACTGCATAAGCATAACCCGAGTATGGCCTACTCGCCTTCAGATGCTCCTACTTGAACTCTCTGTGCCTATTTATATTAGCAAAAGTATGAATACTTTCGTCGTATGTAAAATAGGTTTTCATGGTTTCCCATGAATCAGGTAAAAATTGGATCACATCCAGTATTTGAAAATACATCCAAAATAGGCTTGTTCACATTCCCCAACTATGCGATCATACTCGACACTTGTATCAAATATTATATCATTGTATGATAAATCATTTCTTATAAGTTATTAAACCTATAAGTCAGTATCTTCATCTCAGGATCTGTAAAAGCACCACAATACTCTTTATTGGGCGAACCAAACTGACATACTTATAGAATATTACTCATAGACCGGGATCACATCATCATGCATAATGCTCAGTAGGATTGCCCTAACTCGGCTATCCTTCCTCTTCCATGCACATAATGTCTCATAATCCCATCTCTCTAAGGTGTGAAACCCCCCCAATCCACCATCTCATGCCTCAGAATTTCAGCTAAATCCTCGAGGATAAACTGAATCTATCGGTGAAAAACCTCGTAATTATCACCATTCAGTTTTATCCCCTTTGCAAAGATCTAATACGACAATTTTTTGAATCAGTCTTAGAGACTTTTAGTGACTTATCGATATTATTCTCATATTTTGTGCACCCTACAAATCATCAAGAGCCAAATGACTAAAGTACAGACCCCAAAATAAGCGTATGAGTTAACGGACACTATACATCACAATCTGGGATTGCATCTCATCATTTGGACTAGAATTTGGTACATAAAAACCCACAAAAAGTCACATTTATGGATATGGGACCCTCAGAAAAATAGAAAATTCCATTTCATGAAGACCTCACGCGCCGCCGGCGGTCCCACGCGCCGGCAGCGAGTCTGGGAGAGCCTGGGGGCATGCCAGACGTGCGCGTTGTGCTTTAGCGCATGTGCTTACACGTGCGCGACCCGCCCAGCTGGGTCGGATTTCGGGTCCTGGGCATTGGTCTGACCCCATTCGTAGGTCGAGTTTGGATCCGGGTCAGAACTGACCCGAACCAGACTCCTGGAGCTCACGCGCCTCTGAGCGTGTGAGCTCCACGCGCCTGCTGTCACACTCCTCGCACGCGCGTGTAGGTTGGAGCATTTCTTCTCTGCCCAAATTCTCTACAACTAGGTCTTTCGACCCTGTTGTCGGAAAAATCCATTTCCGACCATTTTTCCAGCGGATTTCGATTGAAAAATTTAATTCGAGATTCCTTCAATCATCCTAACTCGATTTTATAAAGAATTAAAGACCAAATTTGTCGAATCAAAGATAGTCGGGCCCTTCGCGGCCATTGTTGGAAAACCCAGTTTTTGGCGACGACAATGCACAATATATATATCAAAACATAGATCAGCACACATAGAATACATATTTATTTAGATCAACACATTTTTAAACTTGACAGATCTAAAATCTAAAGGTCCAATCAATATTTGGGTCAAAAACTTTAATCTTGGTTTTCATGGCCCTATTGTGCTAAAAAAAATTCAATAAAAATTATTTTCATATTCTACGGATCATGGGCAACACAGTGGTGTTGTCGGATTCATGAAATTCATCTGTGATCCGAACTCTAAATTTAATATCCTATATTTTTATACCCGAAAATAATTCCGAAAACCTATTTTTAATTAGTCCAACGATTGCTATGATACTAATGTTGGAATTTTAGGGCGTTCTTATGAGTAGCGGAAGTATACAATAATTTTCGAAAAAATAAAAATGGAGATCGGATATAGGGTATCTCAATATGTAGAATCTTCAAGATCAACCGAACGACATGTCTTTCGATCGGATCTCGCAATCACGATGGTGATCACGAGGTTAATCGAACCACCACCGTAATGTCATAACGCTGCAATCCTCAATCCGGTGATTCAATTGACACGAAATATCCCTACCCATAATTTTTCTCAAACCCTCTATATACTCTCTCTAGCAACTCATAGAATGCAAGAATGATTAAGAGATAAGTCTCAATTCCTTCTTGGTGTATTCATTCATAGTTGAGAGAATTAAGGGGCTTAGGTTTAATGTGGGTAAGTGGGAGTTACCCCACTAACCCTACTTAATTATCCAAAATGCCCGTCTCGGGCATCCTAAACAAACAATAATCTTTTCATTTGTTGTGAATCTCAAACTTCAGGCATAAGTTTGAGATGTTAAGTCGCCTGTAGTAACTTATTTCTTATAGTAAATTTTTTATCTGGCTTGTCCCGTGATTTTTCTCTCCACACCGAAATTTTTTTTACATAAATTCTTGATGTTCTCTCTTCTTTTAATTTTCTTTGCAACATTGGCTTTGTTGTTAATTGTAATTTACCTCAACACATATTTTGTGTTGGCTGGCATCATGGGATGAGTTTCAGCTCCTGTCACAAGTAGTTTGAAGTTGCATGTAGGATCAGCTTTGGCTTGATTGATAGGGGTGGTTGTTGGAGTCACGATCGCCAATGTGATCATCGAGGCTTGCATTGCAAAGAGAAGTACAGAGAAGAGGGCTTTGGCTGCTGACTTGCAAAGCCTTTGTGGGTTTTGCACCTCCTTTGGTGCTTCGGTTGGGTATTGTACTAGTGGACTTTTGTGCATAAACTTGGACCTAAGGTACTCTCTCTCTCTCTAATATCTAACTTTGAGCTTGGTTTATGGCATGAAGATGTTTGAAACAAAACGTTTTAATTAATCCATTTTGAAATACTTCTTGCACCTTTCTGAGAGTGATCATTTATTTCTTTTCTTACTGATTAATTAATAATCTTTTCAAAAGATTGCGTGAAAAAAAAAATTCTTTTGAAACGAAAAAGTTATGCAACAACTTGCTTGCATTTTTTCTAAACTTTCCAATTAAATGAAATGCAGTCTGCCAGAATTAATTGTGCCCTAAATTTGTTTTGTTCATATCATTTTCAATGTAGGATTTTTGGTGCAAATTAAATGTCTAAATAAGGACTTTGTTCATATCATTTCTTATGAGAACAGAACAACAGTACATCTCCAATCTGAGAACAAGCACAAGATCAGTTTTTTAATAATTATTTAGTAATAATCTCTCTTGGAATTTGAAAGATACATAGTTAATGATAATTTAGTAATAATCTTAAGTTAAGGACAATCCAAAGCTTGTCCTTAGCCTTAGATTAGATAGGCAAAGTAATTTGAACTTTTCCAAGTCAACTTATGTACTTAATATTCCCTGCCCTTTGGTCTATTTATTTCCTAGGTCGTGGAAAAGGCTGGGCGGTGCGATGGTGGATATGTTCAGAGCCACAAAGTGCCCTCGGGTATGGAAGCCATCACTATACATGTACTTGTCATTGGCCATTTTTGTTAGTAAAATGTTGGTATTTAAAATCATACTTCGACTAATCTGATTTGAATGTCTATGAAAGTCCCATGAATACTCATAAAGGCCAATTTTATTGGTATACAAACCCAAATGCTGGTCCTGCATCTTCTCAGGAGTCTATTGGGATCATATATGTAAAATGGCTTTTGTAATTTGGGTTCTAATTTATCACAAAAACCTTAAAGATCTCCCATTTAGAAACTTACTCTTTTTTGCCCAACTCCTTTATATGCCATCTCTGGAATGCTTTATGTAATCTTTGTCCTTAAATGGAATTTGGCACTCAAAACACCTAATTATGTCTTTGTCATCACAAAAGAGTATGTAACTCGAACTATTAGCATGGACACCATTTTTTTTGTTTACTTAGATCAATCAATATTTAAAATAATACTCCGAATAATTCAACCTGAGCTATTGTAGGACCTTTTTAGGGGGAGTTTTTCCAACGTGGTTATTTCTATTAGATTCAAATCTTGATTTTAGTTAAGAGATTTAACGTTTTTCTCACTAAACTAACTGTTCATTCATTTCGTTGATGGACATCAATGATGGTACTAAGTAGTCAACTTTGTCCTCCAGGGGTTGAAGACACATTCTTTGCAATACGTGTACAGATAGCCTTGGGATGGTCTCTTGAAAGTGGGGCGGAGGTCTTGTTCTTCATCTCCTACATGTCACAAGAGCAGATTTTAAGAATCTATGGATGGCACTACTTATTAGAAATATTTTGAGAACTCTTACTTTAGGCTTGATTTTCCTTGATCCTAAGGCTGATGAATTAGATGCCTCGTTTGCATTGAATACTTCAGAAAAGCAATCATCATCTGTGGTTGATGAAGAAGGCTTGCAACTTTTGTTTATACTGAGAAATTTGAAGTGTAGATACTTTTATTAGAAAATGTTTGAGAAAGGTAATAAAAAAAATTGAAATCCAAACCCATTTCCTATGGTCAATTACTTTATTTCTTTATGTATATATATATTTTACTTTCTTACATTAATTAATTAAAAATAGATTTATTCACAGGCTGAACTAAAATGAATAGATTAGATTTCGTTCTCAATTTTTTAGTTAAAAATATAATAATAAACGTGCACTTGAAACTAAATGTGAAGTAACCCAAATTTAATTAGACTATAATTTGCCTATGATTTTCCCCTATTAAACCTCTTATTGATTTTTAAAATTAGATTGCACTTTTGCAATGACTATAATCCAATAATTCTCTCCCTGTGTCTCTCTGCTAACATCCATATTCTCAAGTTTTCTTTTCTTAAAATTTTAGGATTTATGTAGAAAAAATTTCATACATTTATGTTATTATTATTATTATTATTATTATTATTATTTTTAAAAAAAAATAAAAAATAATAATAATAATAAAAAAAAAAAAAAAAGAGCATGTTATTAACAATATAGATATAAACGTGAATGACCTACCACCACCTCGGATTTCGTCTTCCTTCATTTGGCCGAAGGTAATTTGTTGGTTTGTTCGATGGATGGTGAGTTGGATGATGAGTTGTTTTTTATGTTTTTTTTAAAAATTTTTTTTGGTCGGTTGGAGTGGGTGAGGTGAAGTGATCTTTCTCTGTCTTGGTTGGAGTAGGTGGAGTGAATTGATCTTTTTCTCTCTTTCTTTTATTACGAAAACAATAAAATAATTTTGTTTTGTTTTAAATATTCTTTTTTTTCTATTATTTTTTTTTTGATTTTTTTTGTTATGTTCTTATTTTACGGTTCGACGTGTGAATTTTTTTTAGTGGCGTCTCATTCATTTAGAGATTTGCGGTATGACACACTATACCGCTAATAATGGCAGTACGTGTCGATTATGTCTTTGTGTTCCCTTAATAATTATGGTTTATGTGAGCCATTTCTATATACTCCCAGTGTCTCTGTCTATATAAACGAGACAAATGGAGACAATGCTCTCTCTGTCTCTCTCTCTGAGTAGACTTTCTCTCTATATAAGCAGAGTAAATATACGCAATGCTCTCTCCGTCTTTTTCGCTCTCTATAAGTAGAGAAATCGAGGTTTGTATTTGTCTTTTTTACTTTTAAATATTTATTCTGTTGCTCTTCGTATCTATTGCTAATTCTGAAGATATATTTTTTTTTATTTGGGTTGGCGAGAGTGGTGTGCCTAATGATGAACATGGTATATGGAAGTGATTCTTCTGTTACGAAAGGTTGTGTTTCTAAAGATTTACTTTACTTAACATTTGTTTTGTTGCTTTTTATATTTATTGTTGATTCTGAAAGTTTTTTTTTCTTTTTCCACTTCCTATTGAGAAGAATAATGCAGTTGATGATCGCCGTGACACATGGAAGTCATTTCTTTGTTATAAAAACTTATGTTTGCCTTTTGTGCACCTGAGCATACGAAATCGGTATAATGTTGATCATTATGATTTTTGTATATTTATATGTTCGATAAGAATGACATAGTTTGTAGAGCTACATAATGTACAGAACTACTCCATCCATGTTCTTGTTGAGTGCTTGTTCAGTGTGGTGATAACAGAACAACATAGTTCTATTCATATTTAATGGCTTATTTAGGTTTTGTTTTTAAAACTTAAATAAACCTTAGCCAACTAAAAAAATATTGAATAAAAAGATTTGGTTGAATTGAAAAAAAAAATATCGACTAAAAAAACAACTTTATTTAACAAAATATTTTAACTAACCAAAAAATCTTAGACTAAAACTCTATATAGTTAAAAAAAAAAAAAAGAAGTTTAGTGTCTTTAGTCGACCAAAGATAATCCTTTGGTCGACTATAGTTCTTTAGTTGACTATAAAATGTCGCATTCTAAAGCTTAGTAGACTAAATTCATTACTTTTAAAAAATATTCAAAAAATTAATAAACTGAAGTGACATTTAACCACCAAATTAACTTCTATATCGACTAAAATACCTCATTCCAAAATTCAATCGACTAAATCCATTGCTCGATTAAACTAGCAATCTTTTTAAAAAATATTCAAAATTTTAATAAACGTGTCATTTAACTACCAAATTTTTTATCTTCTGATCCTTTAAACAAATAATGATAATAGATTTACATTTTCGATACATAACAATAATAAAAATGACATTCGTTATACACCAAGTAAGGGTTGGTTGAAAAAGAAAACAAAAGGAAAAAAACCATAAAGAAAAACAAATAACCTTAAAAAAAAGTAAAAATATAAAATAAAAAAATAATGTTTTAGTCGACTAAAGATCTTGTTTTTTTTTTCTCTTTGTTTTTTTCATTTTGTTTTTTCTTTTTTTTTTTGTTTTTTTTTTGTTTTTGTTTTTTTTTTTCAATGAAATTTTTTAAAAATATAATTTTACCGAGAGTTTTGAGTGAGAAAGGAATTGTGTACACGAGACTTTTATGTACTAGGACCGATAAAATTTTTACCGTAGAACTTTCATGTACTTGGTCGACCAAACATGTACGGAAACTGAGAGTTTTGTACCGAAAAACTACCGGAAAACTTTTTATCGGGAGTTTTTAAACGATTATCGGGAAGTTTTTGCATCGATAAACTATTGGAAAACTTTTGTACCAATAAACTACTGGAAAGTTTTGTATCGATAAACTATCGGGAAAATCTTAAAAACACGAGAAAAAAAAAATATTTATCTAAACCAGAACAAAGAGTTGGTTCTCATATTAATATCTTTATTATAATCATAAAATTTTTATTAAAATTATCATTTATTTTTTAAATATCAAAATATTTTCAAATATGTTCTTACTTTTTATTTTTATAATTATAATTATAATTTTAATATAACTATAATACTATATTATTTTTACTGTACATCATTTATTTTAAATACTTGTAATATATTCGGTATAATTATAAAATATTTTGATAAATTTATCATTATTTTTAATCTAATCATTGATCGAAAATTTTTTTTAAATTTTTTAACTGTCAAAATATCTACATTTTTTTTATTTATTATTTTTATAATTATAATTTTTCAACTGTTATAATATTAAAGTTTTTATATATATATATATATATATATATAAATATTTTACACATTCTTAATAATTTTAGTACACTTGCAAGATTTTATAACGAAATTACATTTTATAATACCATATTTAATTTTAAAAATTCAAAATATTTTTAAAAGTATCGCAAAATATAAAAACCAAATCATGTATAATATTTGTAAAATATATAAAATATTTTATAAAAACTATCACAAAATATAAAAATTATTTTTTAAAATTTTTAAAAAATAATATTTTTTTAAAATATTAATTTTTTCAAACTATTTTTTTTAAAAAAATATTTATAATATTTTTTGATATATTTTAAAGAAATGAAACAAAAAGAAAAAAAAAAGAAAAAAAGAAAAACAAGTTAAAAAAAAAAAACATAAAAAAAGGATGCTTTAGTCGAATAAAGAAATCTTTAGTCGACTAAACTCTTGTTTTTTTCTTTTTCGTTTTGTTTTTTCTTTTTCTTTTTATCTTTTTTGTTTTTGTATTTTTTTAATGAAATTTTTAAAAAACATAATTTTACTGAAGAGTTTTGAGAGAGGAAAAAATTGTGTACCGATAAGCTTTCATATATCGGAGGATCAGGAAGTTTTTTACCACTGACCTTTCACATTCTTAGTTTTTTTACAGGGGAGTTTTGTTTAGGGAAGATTCTTTTTTAAATGAGTAGACCATGTGTGTGTGTGTGTTTTTTTTTTTTTTTAATGAGAAAGAGATAGTTTTCACGGGAGAGTTTTGTACCGTTTTTTTTAAACGGTTACCGGGAAACTTTTGTACCGATAAATTACCGGGAATTTTTTGTATCGACAAACTACCGAGAAACTTTTTTAAACGGTTACTAGGAAGTTATTGTACCGATACACTACCGGGAAGCTTTTTTAAACGGTTACCGGGAAACTCTTATACCGATAAACTACCGGGAAGTCTTTTTAAACAGTAATCAGGAAACTTTTGTACTGATAAACTATCGGGAAGATTTTGTACCGATAAACTATCGGGAAGATTTGTACCGATAAACTACAGAGAAATTTTTTGTATCGATTAATTATCGGGAAGCTTTTTTAAACGATTACCGGAAAATTTTTGTACCAATAAACTATCAGGAAGCTTTTGTATCGAAAAACTACCGGGAAGCTTTTTTTAATAGTTATCGGAAAGTTTTGTACCAAAAAATTATCTAAAAACTTTATACCGATAAACTACCAGAAAGTTTTACACCGATAAACTACCGGGTAACTTTTTATCGGGAGTTTTTAACTGCCTACCGGGGAGTTTTGTACTGAAAAACTATCGGGGGTTTTGAGAAAGGAAGGTATTGTGTACCGGGTTATCGAAAAAATTTGTACCGGAAAAATTTTTATCGGGAAGTTTCTTACCGGAAGTTTCCTTCGGCAACTTAGTTTGTTTCACAATTCCAAGCATAAATTGATTCTCTATAAGGAAGCCTCTTTATCCTTTGGCATTTATTTTGATAGGTTCGTGGGTTAAAAGGTGTTCAATATTTTGTAGTTAAAAACCCATTTTTAGTTGGTGAATTATGGATCTACTAATAAGGGCTAAGCCATGATATTAAGCCAAGGCTAGCATTGCCAGAAGGCCAAGTTGCTATTTTTTGGGTTCAAAATGATATGTAAGTGCAGAGCTGGCAAGTAGACACAGTTGGTATTGGGAACTTTACAATTTAGATTAGAGAAGTGACTCTTCTAGGTTTTATTGAACCATTATTTTTTTTTTGCCAAATATTTTCTTAGACCATTTTTTTTTTCCAGGCAAACATGTCATTTTTCTAAACTCAATTTGCTCTATTCTACTAGATGTCTACTTCGATTTGTTAGATTAAAACACTATCGCAATGTTTTTAATCGCAGAGTTTTCATTGTAAAACATATAAAATATTTTATAAAAACTATCACAAAATATAAAAAATATTTTTAAAAATTTTTAAAAATAATATTTTTTAAAAATATTAATTTTTTCAAACTTTTTTTTTTAAAAAAAATATTTATAATATTTTTTTTGATATTTTTTAAAGAAAGAAAAAAAAAGAAAAAAAAAAGAAAAACAAGCTTAAAAAAAAGCAAAAACATAAAAAAAAAATATGCTTTAGTCGACTAAGCCTTCTTTTTTTTTTCTCTCTCTTTTTCATTTTGTTTTTTTTTTCTTTTTGTCTTTTTTGTTTTTTTTTAATGAAATTTTTAAAAAACATAATTTTATCGGGAGTTTAGAGAGAGGAAAAAATTGTGTACCGGGAAACTATCGGGAAACTTTTTACCAGAAGTTTTTAAACGGTTACTAAAAAAATTTTTTACAGATAAATTACTAGGAAACTTTTGTACGGTTATCGGGAAATTTTTACACTGATAAACTATACGGGAAACTTTTTTACTCAGTTTCTGAGAAGTTTTTTTACCGATAAACTACTGATAAACTTTTTAATCGTGTCTCATGCCCTTTAGTCCACCGAGGCATACCTTGGTCGACTAAACATATTTTTTTTTTCATTTTGTTTTTGTTTTTTTTTTTCTTTTTTTTTTTGGTTTTTTTAATGATGTTTTTTTAAAAAATATCATAAATGTTTTTAAAAATAATAGTTTTAAAAACTAATATTTTTATCCTTTTTTCTTTTTCTTTTTCTTATCTTATTTTTGGTTTTTTTTTTCTTATTGGATTTTTTAATATATTTTTCAAAAAATATCACAAATGTTTTTTATTAACATATATATATTGCAGGCACCCATATATTTTTTTCCTTCTCTTCTTTCTCTTTTCCTCTCCTCTGTCTCTCTCTCTCTCAAAAGAAAAAAAAAATGTCCCCTGCCATTTTGTCTATTTTAAAGAAAGAAAACAAAAAGAAAAAAAAAAGACAAAAAGAAAAAAAAAGAAAAATAAGCTTAAAAGAAAAGCAAAAACATAAAAAAAGATGTTTTAGTCGACTAAAGCATTTCTTTAGTCGACTAAGGCTCTTGGCTTTTTTTTTCTTTTTCATTTTGTTTTTTTTTCTTTTTCTTTTTGTCTTTTTTGTTTTTGTTTATTTTTTAATGAAATTTTTATAATTTTACTGAGGAGTTTTGAGAGAGAAAAAAATTGTGTATCGAAAAATTGCCAGTAAACTTTTTACCGAGAGTTTTTAAACGGTTACTGGAAAATTTTTGTACCGATAAACCACCGAGAAGTTTTTATACCAATAAACTAACGGGAAGTTTTTGTACCGATAAACTATCGGGAAGCTTTTAAACGGTTACTGGGAAGTTTTTGTATCGATAAACTATCGAAAAACTTTTGTGCCGATAAATTATTGGGAAACTTTACACCGATAAACTACGAAAAAACTTTTTTAAACGGTTGTCGGGAACCTTTTGTATCTATAAACTATCGGGAAGCTTTTTACTGTGAACTATCGAGAAGTTTTTACCGATGAACTCCGGAAGCTTCCCGGAAGTTTTTTGAACTCCTTGGGAAGATTTAGTACCGATAAATTAACGGAAAACTATCAGGAAGTTTTGAGAGGGAAATGTGTTATTATCGGAGAATTTTCATATATCGAGAATTCGAGAGTTTTTAACCGCAGAGTTTTCATATTTTTAGTTTTTTATTCAAAAAGTTTTGTACCGAAAACTTTTTATCAAGAAGAACACCAGGCATATAATCTAATCTTCCTTAATCAAACTTAAAACTCTGCACCACGCGTAGTACGGTGTAATCCTCCTAGTTGTTTATATAATTACACATGCTTTGTGTGCACCAGCCATGCCTAGGTTTGGACGAAACCTTTTTTTTTTTGGTGTTATGCTGAACAAAACAAACATTAAAATTATGGTTTGTTGCAAACATACTGTTTGATACTTGATCCACAAGATGAAGTATAAATCACGGAGGTAAAATATGTGGCTCCATATGCTGGATGGTTAATGTTTCGATCCGAATTAACATTCTATCAATGTTCAGTGTATGTAATGGTTAGATATTAGATTTTTTTAAATAAAATTTTAAATTTAAATCTTTAAAAATAAAAAAAGAGATACGAAAAGAATCAACTCTTAAATAAACTCTACAGTACCTTAACCGGATCGGCGAGCTAACTCGTGAACGTGATGAAGCACAAAAAGTAAAAATGTTTCGAACCATCATTTGGATGGGTTATTTCTGGCTATCCGCAGATCGAGTTTTCATCCGGCCGGGCTCGGCCTCCACTTTTCTTTGGGAGCCTGGTCAAAACCTGGTCTGACCCATCCAATACCCTCTCTTTGCTAACCCGGTCTGGCCCGGCTCGTCCCTGCAGTCTGTGTTAAGTATGTTGGGCCTAATGGGCCCATCATTGTCTTCTTTTTTCATGAAAGCTGCACAGGCTTTCGCCCACCTTGCTCGTATATTCTCTCTCTCTCTCTCCTGCAACCTCTGCTTGAATTGAACGTCTGTGATTTCGACTTTCTCTGATCATCTACGAACTCTTCGCACTTCACATGGTAATCTCTTCCACTCTCTCTGTCTCCTCCTAATATTGGGACCATAGCTTAGTTACCGTACGAATTGCAGATCAGTGCTTGTCGTTTCATATTTTATTAGGGTTCGTTGCTGTTGAGAGCTCAAATTATCGTCGATATAATGAATATGTGTGTGTTAAGGGCATGTTTTTAACATGTTTTATGTTTTCGGTGTTGGGTATTTTCTGTGTCAAGCCTTTAATCTTTTTTGCTTTCTCTGAAAGATTTTTGAGCTCAGCTGGAATCAAAATGTTGTGAAGGCAAAAATTTTTATGTTAGAGCAGTCATGATATTTGGTCGATAAGGTTTTGTGTTTGTGTATGTTGCCTTGTACGTGAGAAACATAGGCATATTTGCTACAAACAATTAGTGTTTGCTCAAATTTTAGACATGAGGAGGTAATCCACCTCAGTTGGGGCCCAAGAAAGTTTCCATTCAAATAAAAATTGCTGGTTTGGGTTTTTTTTTTTTTTTTTTTTTTTTTTAATATTTTTTTGAATGTATGCTTTTTATCATGGTTGAAGGGATGTTGTGATTTGTGGTGTGTATCATCAAGAGAAATTTAGGGTTTTCTTTTGATTAGTGTGGAGGGAAAGAATGAGAATATTTGAGGGTATTGAAAAAGCCCTTGTTGTTTATGTGAATGTTTGGTTAAGGTTTCCTTTTGGTTTTCATCCGGCTCCTATTGTCTTTGACAACTTTCTTTGTCCTTAGATCTCTTTTTTTTTTTTTTTTGGTAGGTGGTGTATGCTTTGCACCACCTTGGTGCTTTTCATATGTTCTCTCTTTTTATCTTCAGAAAACAAGAGGACTTGAGAATTTCGTTGGGTTTTGTTCAAAGAGGTGAGTTAAACGAAAGTTTCTCCATTAGGCAAGTTAAACCCATTTTTTCAAGAGCCTTTGAGTGAATGCTGAAAGCCTGAATTGGTATTAAGAGGCAGGGGTCATATGATCATAAGTGCTAATCATAGATAAAAAGCAACACATGAGTGTTTTAGAGGGGTGGATGAGAGAGGTCTGGTCCCTGAATATTTGTTGAGGTAAGGGTTTTGTGGAAGGTGACAATGAAATATTTGAAACCTATGTGGTGGGTTAGTTGGGTTGGAATGGAATGCTTTCTGGTGAGCATATGCTGGTTTTTTATTTAAAGTGGTGATATGATTAGGATGTCTTTCGTTATGGCTCATACTCTCTGTTCAGTGCTTGATAAGTCAAAGATGAAACTGTGAGCTCAAAGAAACATGTTGAAGTATCAAAGTATGAAGAACAAAATTGAAGAGAAATAAATTCTGGATTTTATTGATATTCAATGCAAGAACAAATTGGTAGTTTTGGAGCATTTACTCATACTTTTACAAGGCTCTAGAGGTGGGTATTTATAGGAAAATAAATGGGGGAAGGAAAAGAAGAGAGGAGAGGGCAGTGGGGCCCTCTCCCCAACGGCTAGTACCAACTAGCCGTTGGAACTTCCCCAACACCTAGCTGCCATGCTGGCTGTTGGGGACAGCCCCTTTTTAGGGCTTTTTCCTTGGGCTTTTGGGCCCCTTTGAGGGCCTATAACTTGGGCTGAAAAATATCGCTGGATCTGGATCTTTTAGAGTGTATTTAAGAGGCCCTAATTGGTGGGTCTTGAGTGATGTTTCCTTTCAACATTCCCCCTCAAGTTGGGTGCATAAATATTGATAGTACTCAACTTGCTCATTATTTGTTGAAGATGGGCTGCGGCCCCTCCTTTGGTGAAGATGTCTACTAGCTGATGTTCTCCTTTAATGTGAGGAGTGGTGATCAACTTTTCTTCTACCTTTTGCCGAATAAAGTGACATTCTATTTCTATGTGCTTGGTTCATTTGTGAAAAACCGGATTAGAGGCAATGTGAATGGCCGATTGATTGTCACAATGCAAGTTGATTGGTGTCAAAACCTTAAACCCCAATTCTTCCACTAATGTTTTTAGCCAAGCTATCTCACTTGCCGCTTATGTCATTGTCCTATACTCAGCTTCTGCACTCGATCTAGACACCACGTGCTGTTTTTTTCTATTCCATGCTACTAAGTTGCCTCCTACGAACATGCAATATCCAATGGTGGATCTTCTATCCTTAGAGTCGCTTGCCGAATCCACATCATAGTAGCCTTCAATTTGAGAGTTTCAATTGTTCTGCATCCAAATACCTAGCCCGGGAGACTTCTTGATGTAGTGAAGGATACGTTTTGCCGCTCTCCAATGGGTTTTCCTGAGAGCATGCATGTGCTGGTTTATCTGACTAACAGCGAAGGCTATGTTCGGTCCAGTGATGGTGAGGTGAGGTAGATAAGTCTTCCTACAAGTCTCTGAAATCTCTCTGTCCTCAAATGGCTCTTCATCATCTACTAGAGGTCCGTTAGTGACAACAGGGCTACAGGCTGGCTTTCCTCCCAGCTTACCTGTTTTCTGCAAAAGATCAAGAGCATATTTCTTTTGAGATAGAATTAGTCCATTATGACAATATGTTAATTCGATTCCTAGGAAATACTTTAGTCTCCCTAATTTTTTAATTTCAAACCTAGAACTTAAGATATTCCTAACTATATCTATTAGATGTGGATCGTTTTCGGTAATGATAATATCGTCTACATATACTAAGGCTATCACTATTTTATCATGATTTCTTCTAACAAAAACAGATGAATCACTTTGACATTTAACAAATCCACTACTAAGGAAAGCATGACTTAACTTAGCATACTATGCCCTTGGAGATTGCATTAGCCCATAGATAGTTTTGTGAAGTTTGCACACATTTCCTCCTTGTTGTAGAAGCCCTTGAAGAAGTTGTGTGTATACTTCTTCTTTGAGGTCCCCTTGAAGGAAGGCATTTGCCACGTCCATTTGATACGTGCTCCATCCATGGTTTACCACAAGAGACATTAAGACTCTAATTGTGTTCATTTTGGCGACGGGAGCAAAAGTTTCCTTGTTGTCTATCCCATAAGTTTGAGTAAATCTCTTTGCCACAAGCCTTGCGTTGAACCTTTCAATCGATCCATCACTCTTGTATTTAATCTTGTATACCCAATTGCATCCGACTGCTCTTTTGGTTTTTTGGTAGATTTGTGAGCTCCCAAGGTCCATTTTTGGTGAGTGCATCTAGCTCCTCTTCCATTGCCTTCCTCTATCTTGGATCCCTAGAGGCTTCTTCAAATGTCTCAGGCTCAAGTTCCTTATCTATGGCACTCAAGAATGCTTGGTGGCCCAAAGAAACATGTGAGGTAGTGCAGACATCAGAAATATGATGATCAGTGGAGAGGAGATTATAGTAAAATTTTCATTCCGCAGGAGGTCGTCTCATCCTAGTTGATCTCCTAAGTTGAGGAGGCGGCTCATCCGATTCTTCCATAACTTTTTCGGGGTTCTTTTCTACCATTGTTTGTTGTTCTTCCCTTGAGATAGATGCTGGTTCCTCTTCCATAGTGTTTGATCCTTCTTCATTGTTACTAGAAAAATATTACTGGAATACCGGAGAAATCCCATGGGTGGGTAGAAAGGGTAAGTATGATTTTAAATTGTTTGCTTATCTACAGAGCAATAAATTTTCTAATTGGATTAATATCAGTGGATAATTTTTTAGTCATTCATTGAATGATAAATCACTACAAGTGACGGAGATACACGATTTAAATAACGGAAGAATGGCTTGTTTCTTGACAGGCATTCTCTTCTTCAATTGATGAGGGTGGCTGATAAGGGAGAAGCAAGAAATCCCAAGTGCTAGTGGAATTATCTTCTCTTGATTCTTTGGAAGTACCTTCTCCTGCAAAATAAAATTCTTCTTCTAGAAATGTCACATCCTTAGATGTGTAGGTTCGGTTAATAGTTGCATCATAACACCTATACTCCTTTTCAAAGGAAGCATATCCTAGGAATAAGCATTTTCTTCCCTTGTGATCTAATTTATCCCTCATGTGGGCTGGGATGTGAATGTAACACACACAACCAAATGTTCTAAGGTGTGATATATTAGGTTTTCTTCCTAATAGCATTTCTAGAGGTGATGAGCCTTTCAATAATTCTAAAGGCATTAAGCTTATAACATGGACAACAGTTTTAACCGCATTACACCAAAATTTCTTTGGAACATTTGCATAGAACATCATGGCTCTAGCAGCTTCTAAGATATGCTTATTTTTCCTTTCTGTCACCCCATTTTGTTGAGGGGTATAAACACAAGACATTTGATGAATGACGCCATGGTCTTTAAGGAAGTTTTCAAAGTTATGGCTTATATATTCACCCTCATGATTTGACCTAAGGACTTTGATGTTTGCATTGTAGAGTTTGGTCACATATTTCACATAGCTCTTGAGTGCTTCAAGAGCTTGGTCTTTAGTGTTCAAAAGATATACCCAAGTATATCTAGTTTTATGGTCAATAAACGTGATAAAATACTTGTAACCTAAGTGCGTCAAAATGGGAGAAGTCCATACATAAGAATGTACTAAGTCAAAAGCATTTTTATATATAGTTTCAGAACAAGAGTACACTATTCGGGTTTCCTTTGCCAAAATACAAACTTTACAATGTCTATTTTCAAAATTCATAGTTAGAAATAGACGTTTTAAAACTCAATCATTAGGATGCTCTAATCGTCCATGCCAAAGGGATGGATCTTCCTTGATGTGTGCCATGAGTGCATGTTGTTCTTGATCCAAAAAATAGAGGTCTCCTCTTCTAGAACCCTTGCCAATCAATTGATTCGACTTGAGATCCTGAAAAGAGACAGAATTCGGGTCAAAGACAACTCTACACTCTTGATTCTTAGTGATTTTACTTATGGACAATAGATTTGAAGTAAGTTGGGGAACATATAAAATATTTGTTGTTTTTCCAAAAATATCAATCTCCCCAATTTGACTTACTTTCAAATCTTGCCCATTGGCTACCCGAACTATCTTATGGTTAGGAAGTTTTTTAAATTTCTTGATTTTTGATTTATCCCTAACCATATGATGATCGGTTCCCAAATCAATGAAAAAATCTTTGGAATTTAAATGAGTGCAAGGTTTTTGAATTATACTAGCATGAGGAGTGAGTTGTTGTAGCCTCTTTGTGGCATCTTCAAGTGTTGCTTTAAGTGCTGCAATTTCAGCCATGGTTGATGTATGTGTGACAGCTTGTTGTGCCATGGCTAGAGCTCCAAAGGTTGAAGGTACTTGTTGCTTGAAGGACTTTGGCTTTACGTGAGGATATAAAAACCAACACTTATCCTTAGTGTGTCCTTTCCTTTTACAATGGGAGTAGATTTCATTCTTTTTGGTGACTTGTTGGACTTTGGCTGCCGTGTGTTCTTCTTGAGTCACCATGAATCCGTGGCCCTCCATTCTTTGTTTGGAACTCTCCTCGATCCTCATGCTAACTTCAGCACGTTGAATCATATTTTGTACCTCTCCAAATGAAGGAAATTCCATCATTCGAAGTATCTCTTACCGAAGGTTGGTGTATGACTCATCCAACCCCATAAGCAAAGCAAAGACTTTATCTTCCTCCCTTCTCTTTCGGATGACCTTTAGATCGATGGAGTCCGGTCGGAGAGTCATTAGCTCGTTCCACATGTCGGTGAGATCTCCGAAGCATTGAGGGAGAGTCTTTCCTTCTTTATTGATAGTTGCAATTTGTCTCTTGAGCTCAAAGATTCTCCCAAGATTGGACTCTTGATTGTAAAGTGAAAACATTGTGTCCCATAATAGTTTGAAATTTGGGGCACAAGTCACCATGGCCTTATGGGTTTCATCTAGGGAGTTAAGGAGAAGAAAGAATACATGGTCGTCCCTTTTCTTCCGTTCTCTAAAGGCTGGATCAGAATCTTTAAGTGGTTCATCAAGTATGTGACCCTCCACGTTGTGAAGATTTAGAGGTCTTCTTATCACACTTGCCAATTGATAGTAGTTTCCTCCTTTTAATTGAATGGAGGAGATGTTTTGAAATTGAGTTAGGTTGATGGAAGGTGGAGGGTCACCCAACCTTGAGGAGGAATGGATCGAAAATTGCTCTGATACCATGTTGAAGTATCAAAGTATGAAGAACAAAATTGAAGAGAAATAAATTCTAGATTTTATTGATATTCAATGCAATAACACATTTTGGTAGTTTTGGAACATTTACTCATACTTTTACAAGGCTCTAGAGGTGGGTATTTACAGGAAAATAAATGGGAGAAGGAAAAGAAGAGAGGAGAGGGCTGTGGGGCCCTCTCCCCAACGGCTAGTACCAACTAGCCGTAGGAACTTCCCCAACAGCTAGCTGCCATGCTGGCTGTTGGGGACAGCCCCTTTTTGGGGCTTTTTCCTTGGGCTTTTGGGCCCCTTTGAGGGCCTATAACTTGGGCTGAAAAACATCCTTGGATCTGGATCTTTTAGAGTGTATTTAGGAGGCCCTAATTGGTGGGTCTTGAGTGATGCTTCCTTTCAACAAAACATTTGTGATAAGAAGGAGCCCTGTCTAAAAATTCTTTCAAGTGGTAGATTGCCCTCAATGCATGGGAGAAGATGATGCGTAACTTAACAAACATTGTTGGTTGATAAAGGTTGGATTTTCTTGAGCAAGTTAGGTGGTAGATTAGTGGTTGACCTATTAGAGGAGAGGTGGATGCCAAGGTTTTAGTCAATACCATGATTTGTAGAGTTGGTCATTTTCATTTTTATTTAATAGGGTTTTGGACACTCGAAGAAAATTCTAGCATGGTTTTATTATTTGACGTATTGTTTATGGGTTTTAGGTTTGTAATCTTTGTTAAGCCATAATTTTCTCTTGCTGGAAAATTGTTCGTAGGGGTATGTAGTCTATGGAAGGCCGTTAAGAGGGTGGCATTCTTAGAGAAACATGTGTTAGTCCATGCAAGAGGACTATCCCTAGACATAGAGGGCCGCATGGACTTAGTTTGTATAGTTCATTAGGATGGATCACAATAAGGTTTGTAATTATTTACAGATGAGGGAGATAGATGCTAGGGTTTCCATGTCCTTTTTGTTTAATGGTTAAGGTGTAATGAGGTTGTTAAGGAGTTTTCAAGCTTTTTAATGATTGCTTGGACAAGGATGTTATTGTGTTGTTTTCTTTCTCTACAAAGTTGGGGGCAAAACTATAATTGTTGTTCAATAAAGTTACAGGTGGGTAACGTTGACTTCTTTGACTTATTGTATGATTTGAATTGTTATGCCAAGAGGTTGATTCAACTCATCCAGGGACATGGAATGAATGGTAGAGGAATCTTTGATCCAAAATCCTACTATAATTCTGTAGTGTTTTGTGTATTGGGGATAGGGCCCCGTCAAGGCTGCCTATTTGTTGGCCAAACTGGTTATGTGATGTGCATATGTGTGTCACGAGTCCTTTTGCATTATTCTTCTAGTAATATTGTGCAGTTTGTTATTCAGTCATTGTTGGGTTAAGTTTCCACAGCTGAGGAATTTTGGGCTTGGCAGGGCCTGTATAAGTGTGAAGATATTCGAGTAAAATATTGTTTTGATCTCTGTGACCGCCAAACTATTTGATTGACATGTAATTGACACCACCACCAGTTGGTCATGAGAGAGAGAGAGAGGGTTTGTGACAGGTCCAGTTTTGATGACTTTTATGTTTTTTGTCAGTGTTAGCTTGGACTTTGTGGACTACCTTCCTTAACTTTGCTTGTTGGATGCACCTTCTGGATGTCTTAGATATGTGTGTGTGTGTGTGCGTGTGCGTGCATGTACATATTATGCCTATATATATATACACACACATTCACACTAACTATATATGAAGGGTATTGCCTTTTGCTAATTAGAAATATCTTCCTTTTTTGTCATGCCTTTCTGGAGTTGAAAAATGTTCATCTGAAAGAATCTGTAAACTTTAAGGGAAGACTGCCGCATAATTCACTTGGCTAGCCCTTCACTATTCAACTACTATGTCGTAATATCCTGCTAGGGAAGCTTAGATAAACGCAATGACAAATGCACCTGCATTGTTTATTAACTCAGAATTTTCCTACTGGTTTGGCTTGTGCATGTGTCACTGGAAACCAAAGATGCATGACTCTAATATTTCTATTCTACTAAAGGACCACAAAATTAAACTTGATAGTATTTAGGATTTTAGAATAGTTCCATTGCTGGTTTATTTCTAATTTTCATAGGATTATAGTTTGATACCATATCCTTATTTGTTTTGGTTTATTGCCCCTAATCTGTGGGCAGTAGGATTATTGGAGATTATGCTTTGGAACAATAAATTGGATATTGATATACCTGTTGGTTCTTGCATCTCTCTCTATCTTTCTCTCCCAAGTTCTTATTCTTCACTTTCTTTCCCTCTTCTCTGGTTTCTCTCCTTCATTGTTCTCTCTGTGCATTCTCCCTTTTCTCTACTCTCGATTGCTTCCTACGTCATTCCTCCTTAGAATCAGACAAAAGTTCAAAAGATGAATCTACCAAGCCCATGATATTTGATTCTGGGCTTCATCTGTTCATATCACCCTTTGATATCTGCCCAAGTATAATATCCATGCTACATTCCTTGTATCATTTCTTCCCTAATAGGTTTCTGTTATCCGATATGTTTAAAGGTTGATCTTGTCGTATTGCATGATGTTGGCTTCTTGATTAGTTTAAGGGTTGTTCATTGATCTTGTCATGGTCCTTGATTTTGGCTTGTTGAGATGCTTTTTTCTTCTCTTTCTTCCTTTTTTTAATTTTCCTCCTCATATGCAGGCTAATAGGCACACAATCATCCTGATGCAAACTTCTCATAATAAGGCAACTAGAACCTTTATGGATTATGATTCAATAAGTCAAGCCATGGATGGTATGGTTTACGTGTGGTAGCTTTTCCCTTTTTTTGTGTCTCCTTTATTATTAATTTGCTATGCATCTTATCTTTGAGAATTTCATTCTTCCTACCATTTGAATTCAAGTTAACTGGTTTTTAATGGTTGGCATCTTAAAGATGATAAAAGTTGCAGTAGCAAGTAGGCAATGATTTTATATATTTTCTTTCCAAAATTTCTATTTGGATCAGCCAGATGACTCGCTTATGACTAATTATGTTGAAAACTGTTAATGGTTGATGATTTTATTCAATGAAACTTGAGTGATCACAATGATTTCAGTACAAAACAATCAACACTGGGCCACTTTTAGATTGTTCATGCCACAATTCTCAACTTTTGATCACTGTTGCTTATGGTGCTGGAGGGCAATTGACATGATTGTTAAGAAGGCATTATCTTTGGATTATGAGTGGGAGAGGAGATATATATGATTAAGTGTACAAGTTGATGCTATGATGCAATATATATATATATATATATATATATATATATTTCCCTTTTGTGGTTATTGTGAAAAATTGTTACCTTATGTTCTGAGCTGCATTCTCACGTAAGAGTTACAGTCATTCCATCGATTGAGCCCCTTCCAACTGTAAAACAAAAAACTAAAAGCAAAATTGGTGACAGAAGAATTTTAGATTCAAGTATAATTTATGAATCTATTCATGGGGGTTGAACCTTTTTTCCCACTCTGTACATTATATCGTGTTTCATGTCAAAGAGATGGCAATAAAGTTTTTATGATATTGGTCAAATTTTTTTTTTTTTTTACTTTCCCTAAAAGTTTCTGTCATAAATTAATGTGAGAACTAGCTACCGTTGGCAGCTGAGATAAGTTAGGAATCAATTTTTTTTCCTCAAACTAAGCATCCTTTGAGGAGGGTAATCCAATTTGGTGTTGTCTCTTCGGCTTGTAACCTGTGTGATCCCTGACCGCTAGGCGTGACAATTGAGCTTTTTGAGCCGGGCTTTGCAAAGCTTGAGCTTGGCCCATTTAAAATTTTATGGGCCCGGGCGCGAGCCCGAGCTCTGCTTGAGAAAATTTGATGAATCCAAACTCGAGCTTGGCCCAGAAAATTAAAAGGGCCTCAGGCCCTTTTCGGGCTAGGCTCGAGCTTGATTTAAACCCAAAGAAACCTAGAGAGAGAGAGAGACACTGATTCACATACAACCCTTAACTGAAGTATCCGAAGTTTCAGAGCCACTGGAGAGTCTGTCTCCGTTGCTGATGAAGATGGAGAAGCAAGAGGAGATTGAGCCATTGCCGGCCTCTGTGCCGTTCTCGAGGTTGTTTACCTGCGCTGATCGAAGAAGAAGAGTGCTTTATTGATGTTGGATCATCCAACAAGCTCAATCTTTGACCTTGATAGGAAGAAGAGTGCCCATTTAATGGAGAAGAAGAAGAGTATAGTGAGACAGAGTGATAAAAAAGAAAGCACAGGAGAGAGAGGACAGGACGAGGGCAGTGAGTGAAGTTTTTCTTTTTCATAGAAGGAAAAGAAGGGAACCTAGAGAGAGAGAGAGAGAGAGAGAGACCCTAACCCCGTGCTTTGTCTCTTCTTGCCTCTCTTCTTGAAGTAAAGAAAATTTCAGCTTGTAGATCTTGAAGAAGAAGAGTACTTTAGTGATGGCCTTTGCTGACCTTGACAGGACATTTCTCTCTCTCTCTCTCTCAGGAAAGGAGGCTTAGTTGGGTTTGGGAAGATTCTTTTTTTTTTTTTGGGTAGTGGGTATGGGAAGATTTTAGCTCTCTCTCTCTCTCTCTCTCTCTCAGGAAAGGAGGCTTATTTGGTTTTGGGAAGATTCCTTTTTTTTTTTTGTTTTTGGGTAGTGAGTTTGGGAAGATTTTAGGCCTGCTTGTTAATCATGTTTCATTTTTTAACGGGCCGAGTTTATCACGGGCCAGTCCTACTAGTGTCCAGGCTCGGCCGGCCTGGCTCTAAAATGAGCCAAGCTTGGCCCTTCAAAATGGGCCGAGCTCGGGCCGGCCTAGCCCAATTGCCTGTCCTACTGACCACACAAGTTAAAATATTCTAGTTGTTACTGGACATAGTAAGATTTTCTCACGCAACTCTTTTTTTATTATTATTTTTAGTTGATTTACCTTTTGCTGGTGTGGCAGTTATTTGAATCTTCTAAGTATTCATTGTGAGAAGTTTAGAATGGACCAAAATACTAACCCGAACTTTGTTGCTTAGGCTTCTTAGTAGCAGGAGTTTTTCTCTCTAGTGCAAATTGGAAACCTATGGCTCAAAGAAGATGACAGAAAAAATAAATAAATTTCATTGATCGAATAGCCAAATATGGATGCTAGGGATAGTTCCATTGGTATTCAGAGATGAAGGGTTCATATAAAAAGGCGAGGGCTGACAATGACCATTTATGTTTTCTGTTCAAGCTTTGGATCATATACCTAGGGTGGATGATATGAGTTGATTATGATGGGTGAAGAGGAAGCTCCTTGGCTGGAGAGAGCTTTTTCGAAAGACGAGGTTTTGAAGAGCTGAGATATTGGTGGATAGTTACCCATGCCTGGATGAATTTTCTTTAGCTTTTCTGAAAGCTAATTGGCTGGTGGTCAGGCAAGGCAAGACATAACAGAGCACTTTGGAGTTTTTGTGCTAGCAGGTGTTTGCCAAGCATATCCGGTGGACCTTTGTCCATCGTATTCTCGTTGAGAAAGCGCTACCGATGTAAAATGTGGAATTTTCTTTCCAAAGTGTTTGCTAGCAAGTTGAAAATGTCATCCATATGGTTGCTGGAAATGTTTTGCATGCTTTTGTGGAGGGACATTAAATTCTTGATTCAAACTTTAATTGTTAACGGGTTGGTGTATTCTAGCTAGACCAAGGAGGGAGGTGGTTGGATGATTTGCAAGTTGGATACCAAGAAAGCTGATGACCAGAGCAGTTGGGATTTCTACCAAAAATCTTGGACAGAATGGGATTTTTGAAAGACAGAAAGTGGGTTAAACAATACATTTAGGTCCCATCCTTTATCATCCTAGTTAATGGATTTCCTGCTCATTTCTCACTCCTCCAGGGAGTCTAAAGCAAGGGGATGCTTCGTAATTCTTTTTGTTCATGTGATTATGAAAGTTCTGATATGATGCTTTATAAACCCATGGGCTGGGGTTAGTAAGAGGTTTAGAAGTAGGTGGAAGGAATCACCTGGTAAGTGTTTCTCATTTCGTGTTTGCAAATGATATGGCACTTATTCTTTGCCACCCACTGGAATTTTAAAAAAATAATAATAATAATTTTTTTTAAGGAGCAGATTCTGTTTTTGATTGGTGTCTTTTGGTTGGGTGGGGAAAGGCATGTTCCTGATTCAGTCTTCATTATCTGAGAGGATTGAGAATATTCAAATATTCATAAGGAGCCATTTAGAGGAAGGTTGACATATTTTAACTTAATGAGTCATGAGGAGGTTTAAGAATGTTGGATTTAGGTCCTTACTGGAATTTAATGAAGCTTTGTTTGGAAGTTGTTCCAGATGCTTATGGGAGAAAGGAAGCATTTTAGAGGAACGTGATTGGTGCTGAGTATGGCGTAGAGATCAATTATGGATGTCTAGGAAGGTTCAGGCTCATATTCAGTGCACGTGTTTGGGGAGACCAAGAGTGGGTTGGGGAGATTTCATCAGAGTTGTGATTCAAGGTAGGGAATGGAGTGAGGGTCTTTTTGCAATGATGCATGCTATGGTCCTATTTGGCTTAAAGAGACCCTTCTGATGACTCATTCATGTTAGCTGTAGGTAAGTAGGCGGTCCTGGGCTCTATATTGTCATTGCATGGTTTAACAGCAAGTGTAATATTGAGTTTGCTCCGCATGCTTTATTGGGAATTGAAAGTTTATTCTCCGTTTTTGGGATTCACGGAAGATTGTCAGCAGTAAGATGGGAAGATTTGGCCATGTGGACGTGAAGTGAATCAGAGGTTTTTTGTTCAAGGGGTTCTATAAGGTGATTCATGGATAGTTTAATAGGGATATTGGTTGCTGTTTTCTGTGGATATCTCTGTGGTACGTGTGAGCTTGAGTACCTTTTTTCTGTTTTATATTCTATTTATAGTAATTACCAAATAGGGAATATGAAATAATATGTTTTGAATGCATTATCTGCATAATGTGACATGCACTGTTTCTGATTCTGTTGTGCATCTGAAAAATTGAACTTGCACAGGTATATGTGGGCTTTATGAAAGGAAGCTGAAGGAGCTAAATCCAGCTAGCAGAAACATCACTTATGATATTGCAGACCTCTACAATTTTATTGACGGCCTTGCTGACTTGAGTGCTTTGGTGTATGTATTTCTCTTGATGTCCATTTTTCTTAAATATGCCTTTTATCTTTGACTTGATGCAAGGCCTTTAAAGCAATTAAGAAGATCGAGTTTAACTGTAAATGCTTCGCGACCACCTTTTTCTGTATTTAAAACCAGTAAATTGTTGTACAAGCCCCACCAGTATCCCACTTCCATTTATCTATCTGCAATGCTGATTAAAAGCCAATTTTTCTAGCATCTAGAGCTGATGTTGATTCAAATCATTCCCCAACAAGGATCCCTTGAAATAGAATTTTAAACTTGTATCAATTTTAGATTTTTCACTTAACTTCTCTCTGATCTTTGAGGAATTATATTGCTAGGTAAAGGTATATTCTATATTGTTGAGCAGGATGCCTCATAGTTGTTTCTGTCTGTTGCATGAAAAGCCTTATTGAATGATCCACATAGTCCAAGACACAAGTGTGGTCAAGGACAAAATGTTACCATGTTCCTCCTTTTCTTTCATGGTGATTTGAATATTATGCTGTTGTGAAAAGGAAGATGATAAATGAATGAGTTTGCTAAATCATGCCCAGAGAGCACATACATGGTATGCCTATTTTGACAGCAGATAACTGAAATTTTGGCTTATCTTTTGCTTTCAGGTATGACCACTCTATTCAGGCTTACCTTCCATATGACAGACAATGGATTAAACAGCGTACCCTTCAGCAACTCAGGAAGTTGGCTCGTTGATTGAGTACACGGAAACCTGGTGTTCTAATTAATGCAAGTTTGATCTATAGAAATGATCTTGAAAGAAGCCGCTGTGTAAGTACAGATTGTGAGTCTGGGTTCTGGATGTGTTAAATTATAAAATGTGTACTCTCTCTCTCTCAACTTCATTCTCTAGTGGCAGTGAAAACCAAGTGGTGTATTCAGCATATTACATACCTTTTGGTTTGGGAGCTAACCTTGATGTTGTTTGGAACTTTTCATATAATCCATAGGCGTGCTTGGTAGTTATTTATCAATCCCAGAAACAGCCTTTTTTTCTTGCATCGTACTCATGTTGGCATCGTTTTGCTTGCATTCAAGCCTACATGGTTTCGCTCATCTTAACATCTAACCTAATTGATATTTTTTGATGATAATGTCCATATATAAAAAGAAGGAAAAAAACTATTTTTTGTAACCTTATTTACCTATGGATTTGATATTATTTTGTTCCCACCACAAGGCTCTCTTAACATGAAATTGTATATCTTCTTAGATAAGCTACTAGCAACAAATTTTGTAAAGAGCGAGGTCCGAATGACATTCAGATATTGGTGCAAAGTCTGCCTCCACAAAATAACAAGTCTCTCTTTGTACTCAACATGCGTGCTTGAAGAGCAATGGTGTGGATTTTGATGCGTGGTTCTTAGTTTTGCCATCGGTGGAGGATGGATACGTTAACATATGGCATTGTGTTTTCTGGTATCGTGGTTACAACTATGGTGTGTTTATTGTGATGTTCTTAGACTCGTGAGATGGACACAGGGTTCAACATTCACCGGGTGATAAATGATAATGATATTTACACTTGTTGCATGTTCCAAATGGTTCATTATTCTCAGCCATAGACTATTGCTATGACCAACGCCCTAAAAGAGAGAAGCCTATTACATTATCCTAATTTATTGTATGTTGGGTTGCTGCGCAGAACACGTAATGTCTGTGCAAGACTCCTCTACAAAATGGTTATACATGAAATCTATATGGTTTGCGATTATGTCCTAAACAAGGCACTCAAGATATGCTCTTACGAGGATCAAGAAATACTAACTCTTTTCTTATCCGAGGTGGAACAAGTGGGGGAGGCGTTTTGTTATTTTTTTGGTTATACTAGAATTTAAACCTGGGATTATTGGGTTAGAAAAAGAGGGTTGTGACCATTGAACTGTCTCCTTAAAGAAAGGGAGGTGCTCTATTGTCATCGCTAAACATAGTGATCCAAAATTAATAATGATAATTATTGTAGAAATTGAGAAGTGATCCAAAATTAATAATAATAATAATTGTTGTAGAAATTGAGAGAGAGAGAGAGAGAGTGAGAATGTTAATATTGTCTGTATTTTATTGTCCATCTCAATTTTTGCATGGTACAAGAGGCATATTCATTTATATTCTATATTCAATTTTTAACTTGGTATTAGAAATCCTTTTGTAAGAAGGTTATCCATGTGTTCGCAGTACCACTGCCAGGGTTGGAGTCAAGAGCCACAGGCCAGATTCAGAGTTGGAGCCGGCATTAGTGCTAGTGCTATATTTAAACTATCCTCTATTATTTTCAAATTCAAATGTTTTTAATTATAACACATTTAATTTGAGATAATATTAAAAGATATCATATATTATAAAAATATTTGATTTTGTTATAATATATTATTTATTAAAATCAAATCAATAATTAATTTAATTTTGAGTATATTTGATTTTTTTTGTTTCTATATTTGTAACAATTGTTTTTATATCTGTAACAATTTATTTTCTAAATAAACACAACATATTGTAATGATTTAATAAAATAATGGAGTATTAAGGTATATTATTCTTATCATATTGATTCCAATTTTTTTTTAATAGGGTATCAAAACCATATTCATATTCATTTTTAAATTTATTTTATTATAGTATCAGAGTCATACTTCTATTATTCTTAATATGGTGTCAGAGTTATATTCATCTATTTTTTATATTCAATTTTTAAGTGTTGTAGTCTATAAGTGTGTGAAAAGAAACATAATAACAATGTTGCACTCATAATTTGGTTTGTGATCATTTTTTAGTTTCCTCACCCAAGGTCTTATCCTTGGCTTGCTCCTTTATATAAGATCCTTTTTACCTTATACCCAACAATATATTGCTTCCACTATTATATTGAGAAAACTTGAATTTTAATAATTATATCGAACTAACTTTATTTCTATTTATTTAATAATAGTATATTTTCAGTCTCTAAAGATAGTCTAATAGTCACAACTCCATTATTTCAAATCTCATATAACCAAATTAAAATAATAATATATTTTCAAAAGAAATGGTTTTAATTTTTTATATTATTTTATCGATACAGTGGTTAGGTTATTTGTGATTACTAAAATTATATCATTTAAGAATTAAAAGGAGTTATATATCAATAAATGCTTTCAAACCTGAATTAATTAATAAAAGTTATAATGGCTAATACTAAAATTAAAATATAGACATATCTTTTATAATAATTGTATATCTGTAAATTGAATTTTATTTAGAAACGTCCTAATAACAAAATCTTTAAACATTTTTACTATTATATTCTTTTATATTTTTAATTTTTTCTAACAAAGAAAAATATATCTGCTATTTAATTTAAGTATAAAAGAAAAACCATAATGGGTGTGGTTGTCCTATATTTTTGAGACCCCGGATTTTATTTTTCTCGTTTGGGTCCTTTTTTGTTTTTCATTAAAGTTATTTCTCTTTTTTGTCATTTTTTTTTTCATTTGGATCTTTTATATTTTTATTTTTTACCGGTTTTTTTTGCTTCGATCATTTAATTTTTTGAAACATAATTTTTTTTCTCTTTTGTTTTTTTTTGCCTCACTCGTTGACCATATTTTTAAAAAAAATTTGTTTGTTCATATCCTTCCTCTTTTTTTGATTTTTTTTTCATTTAGAGCCTTCATCTTTTAATATTTTATCCATGTTTTTCCACTTAATTCCTTCATTTTTTTGACATAGTTTTTTTTTTTTTAACTTCACTTGTCTATGACGCGCTCGAACCATCATCCATTTATTTTTAGATCACATTTTTTTTCTCTTTTTTTGTCCTATTTGTCCATTTAGATCTTTGCTTTTTAACCCAATTTTCACATGAGTCCTTCGTTTTTTCTGAGCATAGAGTTTTCCCATTTTGTTATTTTGTTTCTTTAACCCTACAAATGATCGTTCATTTATTTTTAGATTATAAAATTTTTCCATTCAGATTCTTACTTTTTTTATTTTGACTCTTTTTTTGCTCGTAAAACCTTTATCTTTTTTCTAAGTGCAAAAGAAAAAAACTGATGAATGTGGTCGTCCCAATTTTTGGGACCCACTTTTTTTTTTTTTTTTCATCTGGATCATTTTTTTCATTCAATTTCTTTCTCTTTTTTGACCATTCTTTTATTTGGTTCTTTTCTCTTTTTATTTTTTATTTTTTACCTTCTTTTCATTTAGATCTTTCATTTTTTTTTGTGGATATAGATTTTTCCTTTTTTTTTGGACCAACTCGTTGACTACAGTTTTTTTTTTCGTGTCCTTCCTATTTTTTTGACATTTTTTTTCGTTCAGGTCTTTTATTTTTTTTATTTTATCTTTTTTCACTTAAGTGCTTCATTTTTTGACATAGTTTTTTTCTTTTTTTTTGTCCCACTTGTTTATAACGCACTCGGATAGTCATTTTTTTATTTTTAGACCATAATTTTTTATTTTTTCATTCAAGACCTTCCTTTTTTTTTTTTTTTCATTCAGACCCTTATTCTTTTTATATTTTACCATTTTTTCCTTAAGTCCCTTTTTTGGACATAGATTTTCTCATTTTTTTGCCTCACTTGTCCATTCAGGTATTTACTCTTTTTTTTACCCTTTTTTTTGTTTGAGTCATTCATCATTTTTGAATATAAATTTTTCTTATTTTGTTTTTTGGCCCCCATGGATTGTCATTTTTTTTTTTTAATTTTTAGACCATAGATTTTTTTTTTTCCAGATTCTTACTCATTTTCATTTCTAACCATTTTCTCTTAAATGTTTCATCTTTTTTGACATAAATTTTCCTTTTTTTAGTTCCACAGATCGTCATCCTTTTATTTTATTACTTTTTACTTCACTTATTACATTTTTCTCTCATTTGTTGAATTTTTTTAGAACTTCAGTAGTTAATCTCTTTTTTTTTATCACTAATATATATTGTATTTTTCATTGATTTAGACAATAATTTAGTTTAAATATTTAATTAATTATAAATTTAACAAATGTTTGTACAATGAAAAAATGTAATTCATATCTTGACACGCGAGATAATAACTAGTCTGAGTATAAAAGAAAAAAAGTTTATAGTTGTGGTTGTTCTCTCGCATGATTGACATATGACATTTCTTTAAAAAAAGTCAAAAAGTTATCACGTTCTTATTTAGTATTTATTTATCATTTTTACCTATTATTTTACTTTTAAAATTTAGAATTCATTTAAAATTTAGAATTTAAACACGTTTATATAATGTAAATCTCAAAAATAAGATTAATCTGAGTTTTTTTTAATCTCAAAATTTAAAAACTCTTAACTTTTGAAATAATTTATTACAATCGAAAGTTTAATATTTTGAATTGTATTATTTATAATTTGATAACACATTATAAATCTAATAAATTATAATTAGTTTTTTTTTTCACCACACACACTCCACGACCACAGCCACAGCCGTGCTTGTATTTTGTAATTTCGTGAAAATATTTGGTTTGTTTGAATGGCATTTTTTTTTTTTTTTTGAGTCGAGTTACAGCCCAGCTCGGTCCATCCACGGAGTCGGGTCCAGTAAAACCTGACCCTGCTCCATCAAGGACTGAACTCTCCTTCGATTAAAACCCTTTTCTTTTTCGCCTTTGTCATCTCTCTCGCTCTCTCCGCTTCACAAGAAAATTATTCAAAAACACGTGCATCTGCAACCTCAAACACAAAACCCTAGAAATCCAAGCACTACTGACTCAGCTTAAAAGCTTCGGGTTTGTTCTCTCTTTCCATCTTCTGTTTTCTCTATCATTTTTGTAGGACGTGTTGATTTAAAACTGTTCTTTACATGTTTTTGATTTGCTTTGTATTTGACTGATTCAAGCTAAAGATATGTTGAAATTGATCGATAGTGTAATTATGATAATAAGGTATTACGTTGTGGAAATATTTGAATTTGGACAGATTAAGGTTTTGGTCTGTTAGACTTGAAACCCTAATATCTGGGGAGTGATTTAATAAGTTTTCTTTTGGGGGGGTTTAATGTGAACATTTGGAAAGCGCGATTAAAGAAATAGGTTTTGGAATTGAAGTCGAACATGGGTTTTTCAATTCTCATGAACATGATTGGTAACCCTAACATTTTTAAATTTACATGTATGGTTGTGTTTCTGGATGCAAAGATGGTCGGATGAGATTTTGGTTGCTTAATTTTGTTTACCAATAGTGATTTCTTACTTTGATGTGCCCTTATGAAATGGATTTCAAGAATTCGTGGAGAGATGAGTTTCTCCATCGCACGGAAAAAGACACCTTTTCAGAAGCATAGAGAGGAGGAAGAAGCAAAAAAGAAGGTGTGCCCATTAAATATACCTCATTCGGCTGTATTTTATTTTATTTTTTTTAACTTATCTTGCTTATAAATATATATTTTTTTGGTTTGTTTGCAGAGAGCAGAGGATGAAACGGCTCGTTTGTATGCAGAATTTGTGGAGTCTTTTCAAGGTGATAATGCACCTGGTTCGAAAACTTTTGTTAGAGGGGGCATGATCAACCCCAATGACAAATTGAAGAATGATTCAGAAGGTGAGTTTATCAAACTGTTTTCTTGTTTCTTTTTCCTATTATGCGTTTAGTTTCAATTTGAGTCCACTTAATTTCAATTTGTTTCATTCAATGGGTTCATTCATGCTTTTCTACTGTCGAAACACATTAATAAAAGTATGGGCCTTTTTATTCATTCGCCGATGGCAGGTGGAAATTCCAAAGATGGGGTATCTGTTCCAAAGAAGGGAAGTAGGTAAACAATGCTTTTGATTAACCATGTTACAGTCATCCTTGGAGTAGGCTGCTTTTGTTGGAAAATTATGTGGTGCTATTGTAATTGAGATGCTTTGCAGTAATCTAGACATTTGTTTTTGGTCTTCCTGTTTGTTCCAGATAATTTTGTTGTTGATGATATAGGTGTGCGACGTGTATGTCTATGTAGTATCAAGTTCACTTTTTAAGCTCATTATTGGTGTCTAAAGTGTCACTCTTTTAAGTTTCCGTACTGTAATAATGTTAGCTCCTTTTGCTTTCTGCACCCCTCAAACCAAGGATTACTAATAGTTTTAAACCAAAATTCAGAGAGTAAATATCATAAACTCATGCTCAGATTTCTTGACTTTAAACATATTTTCATATTCTTTTGGGTTACTAGTAGAGAATTAGTTCCCTGAGCAGTTGATTAGTGGGAGGAAAGGATGAGAGATGTGGAATAAGTCTGTAATTGGTGAAACGTGAATCACAAAAATTTCCTGTCATTATGTTTCTCGTTTGCCATTAGTAATTTTAGTTGTGCCTATGTCTTGGTATTATTTCTGTATGCTACCATATTTCCTCTATAAATGTGGTTATTATGTGAAGGTATAGTACAAGGGTCATTACAGTCTTCATCCTGATTGTGAATTTGATGTAGAAGTATTTTCATATATTTTTTAAGCCTTTAATCATATTCTATCAAGTCTACCTTGAATAAATTTGTGTAATAAATGAGCTTTATTAAAAATTATACATGCAACATGATCCGTCACTTTTTGTTGCAATGATCTACTTCTCTGCACAACTTGTTACTCATTATCTTTGGTGGAAAATATATTTTGGTTTTTCTGCAAGGAAAACTTTACTTGAGAGTGGATATCCTAGGTTGATTAGTGCTCTCCTCAACTAAAAGGACAAAAGAATTCTTGTTGCCTTTGTTTCTAAAGAGGAAAATGGATTATTTTTGGGTAGTTTTATACTTTCTAGTTATATGCAATATTGGTTATTCTTTTTTGTTTTAGCTTTACAGACCTTGAAAAATTGTCCATCTTCTCCCTTTCGCTTGAAGTTTCAAATATTTGTTGTCCTGCTCGTTCTCATGGTGTTTTTCTTTTGGGATCTCGTGAGAACATTTTTATATTTGGTGATTGGAGAAAAGAAGAAAAGAGGCTGTCTTTTCAAGATCCTCAATTGTAAAGCACCATGATATAGAATGGCAAGAACTTTGGTCCATGAGAGTGGCAGACATAATGATGATCTGTAAAACTCAGAAGGCACTTGCGCTGGGGCCTAGGTTAAGCGAAACTGTTTTGGGCCTTGTGGGGCCTCCATCAAGGGACTAAAAAAGAGAGCCTTGCCTTGCTATAGGGCGCTAAGGCACCAAGCAAATGACTGTTTTTCTATTTGGTCACATTATGCTTTCCACATGCCTGCCCCCTGTATTCTTATTCTCTATTTTTTAATCAGGTACTCATTTCTCTCTATATATTTCTTTTCTTCTTCACCTGCTTTCAGTTGTGAAGTCTGGGTTTTTGCTTAGGAGGGGGCAAGTGCAAGTGTAAGGAAAATAGTACTATCAATAAAAAAATAATAATTATAACCAAAACAAAAAAACATATGCGATATTTGAAGATAATGAATACTGTGCTAAAATATATACAAATGAACTTATTTATAATCATATATCTCTTTCCAAGAGTTTAAAAATTCAAAATGTTGATGATGGGGAAGTTGAATAGTTTTCCTCAAGAAAATAAAAGAACCCTCTTTTATTGCCCTTTTTACTAGAGTTTGGGACCTTGATGCTTCAGAAGCTTTCTATTATAAGTCCTTTCATGATCTTATTTCACATACCTCTTGCTTTCCTTTAACCAATTTCATTAGTTGGCAAAGATTTTGGACAAAGTAAAGGCTTTTACTAGGTTTATCACGCTTAAAAAGTTCAATACACAATATTTGTCACTAAAATGGAGAAGTTTTAAAGTTATCTCCTGGAATAGTTGTGTGGCTGCGTACATATACGCCTACCCTCCCTTTATCCCAGCAAGTCGGGGAGCACTTTGTGCATGGGGTGTACTTTAGTTTACTTTACTTTATAGCTTAGTAGATATGCTACCCCTTGGGGTGTTCATTAGTATGAGCTTGTTTGAAAAATCTATTTCTGATTTTTTTTTTTTTTGGGACAAAGTTTAGAGGTTCTGGCGGACAGAAAGATGCCTCTTTTCTTTGGAAATGTGCTTTTTTACCCTTTTTATTTGTAATTGGAACAAATGCAATGCTAAAAGTTTTAGAAATCAGACTTGGGCTCTCTCTCTCTTTTGGAACATATTATTTTTTAAGCATCTATTGCGATTCATGCTTTAGGAATCTTTGGAAATTTTGTCTTATGGGATTTGAAGGGGGAAAGAAGTTGTTCATCAGCTTTTGTTTGTGATCTCTACTTGTTTTGACTATAAGGTTTTCTTTTCCTTATGCACTTATAAAGTCCTTTTTATTTAAGACAGTATCTGAAGGTTCACTAGCAGCTGAATTTTTATTCCATGAAGGTTTATTTGATTAAGTCTTACCATGTACAACAACAACAACCAGAGCCTTAATCCCAAAATTTGGGGTCGACCTAAGTCTTACCATGTAATATTTTAAATAGTGTTTTGAGTGAGTTATTTCAGCTCCACGCTTTCATTGTAGTGATCATAAATATAGCTACTCATTGCTTCTCAAATACATCAAAAGGTCATGCTTATTAAATTATGCATTGTGGACAAATTGATCTTGAGACATGATATTGGATGACAAAAAGTTTAGGAAGCAGTACCTTGTTAGACTGGCATTACTATGCACTTGAAGATGATATTATTTTTGTGTCACATTATAACCTTTGTTGCAGTGTGTACTATTTCTTTGCATCTATGCTTTATAGGATTTAATCTGAAGAGATTGATAGAGCACAAATGTTCTATATGGACTTCTAAACTATCTAAATGACCAGGCAAATACAACAGGGTTTATTGGTGAATTATGTGATTCACTTTGGTATACCCTTTTGGGGAAAGTCAACAAGAGAATTAACTATGTGGACATAACATGCCTATTTTGTGTTATATGTTTGGATATTATAATGTAACTCATAGTATGTCAAAAACTATGACTCCTTATTGTGTAGATATTCTGGTTTTTATACAACTTAACTAAATTCTTACCTTGATAAATTTGTTGAGATTGAAACTAAGGCTCTCATTTCATTTAACAAAACTTTGAAAATTAATCTATTCAGTGTAGTGCAATGTCACTTAATTGAGGTATTTTTTTCCCACCCTCAAGTCCTTAATCAAGTTAACCATACTATTTTCCTTCGAGCTGATTGTAAGTATTGATGAACATTGTCTTTATAGGCATCATGAGACGATTATTTCCTAATATCCCTGTGTGTTATGTCTGGGAGACCTTCAACATGGTGTTTTTGTCCTGTATTAAATGTGACCAGTGATTTCTGTGGTTGTTTTTAGGAATATCTCATAACTTTTGGTGGTGCATGGTTTATTAAATATTGTAATAATGCTCTTATTTTCTCCCTAATAGTTTTCTTTTAACATGGGAATGAAAGAGGTCCAAGAGTTTATTAATTTTGAATTGCTAAAATCAAAGTATTCATATTTTAATTTATAAGTAGAATCAAGAGAAGATTCACTATGTTGGGATGGATATTTTACTTGCAAAAGTAGAACAGATGGTTATTTAAATTAGTCGTGGAACAATTTTGAGGGTATTTGATTTTTTTTTTTTAATTTAAATGTAGGCATTTTTCTTCTGTAATATCTCCTTTGGAGTGATTTCTCTCACCTGTTGATGATAATGTGGGAAATTAATTTGAGAGTGTCACTCAATTTGGGGAAAAAGGTGAAAGAGGGTTTCATTGATATTAGATGGATGGAGTGCTTATGCTTTTGTGTACTTCCTGGGCTTTCCAAGGCGTGAGCACATTTTATTTGATCAAAGCTGCTTCTAGCATTCAAGAGAAGAACACTTTTACACTGTTAGCATATCATTTTGCCTTAAAATGGTGCAACAAAAAATGGAATAGAATCAAATAAACATGAAACTATTTGGGTGCAACCAGATTTAAGGTGAAACTTGTTCTTCTTTTATATTTCTCTGCTATGCGCTCTAGCGATATAGAAAATTATGTTTGTCTATGTGTCTTGTTTCTTAATATTCAAACTCCTTTGATACTGTTGTGCATTTCCTTAGTGTCTCAATCATTCAAGCATGCAAGATCAAAAAGAAAGTCATTTTAATCCCTTGAATAAGAAACAAACACATAAAGTACATTAATGTCTCTTTGATTTACCCGTAATTTTGCTTCAGTAACTTAAACAACAGTTATAGTCGGTGAGAAATAGTCACCATATTTTATGCTTATGTTGTCTTTGATAATCAACTTGGTCGGATCTTGTAAGCCTGACTAAATTGCTTTGTTTCCTTTCATTAAATTTACAATTATTAGAGCAAAATTCGATTGATGTATGTACCTGTTGGTTTATGGTCACCCAAGTTCTCTTTTTTCAAATTATTTGATGCTTATTAGGCAAGATTAAGCCAAGATACTTGAAAGAATCTTTGGATGATGGCATTGTAATCAGGAGTTGACAGTTCTGGCCAAGTAGAAGTAGCAGTGCCAGAGTTGACATTCTATATGTTTGGGGCATGGGTGTTGACTTTGTTCAAGTTATTGCATTTGTGTAGTTTGCAGTCGTTGAAGGTTGGTCAAAGTTGCTGGATGAAGAATGAAGGTCATCAAATGTGTTAAACTATAGGCTTGCAAGTAGTTGTGTAGAAGCAGATAAAAAAGTTTGGCAGTATTATTTTGCCCCTTTTATGTTAAAGGAATATTGCAGGTTGCCTACATATGTTAAAGGAATATTTTTCAAGGAGGCTAAACTATAGGCTTTTTTTTTTTCCTTTTTCTTTTCTATTTTTTATTTTTAAGCAAGATGAGAAAAAATATATAAAGGGAAAGCTCCAAGGAGACGCACCTTACAACATAAACAGCCACCCAAAAGTATCTTATCCCTTTGACTTGTCATGTGAGGTAGTCTTGTTCCTTCTTTGACAGGTAGTTTGCAATTGGTTATGCTAATGTATTATTTCATTTCTTATCCATTTGTTGAAACTTGGACTCTAATATAAATAACTTGCTCTATATATCTCTAATTATTACAAGGATTGTCTTCTCCATGAGCACTCTCTATAGTATCCCTTTTATAACTTTGAACTGAATAGCCTCTATCTTGTATTTTAGAGGTAAGCTAAGTAAGATGTATGTGCATTTACAGCATATGCATTCAGCAGTTGTACATGATATTGTTTGATACAGGAGGGAGTAGTTGAGTCTATCTTGATTCTGAAAATAGGGATAGTTTATTTTTACATTCCTCTATTGCAAGGGAGATGTAGAATTGCCTCTTTGCTGTTTGCAACAATGATTGTGTCTGCTCAAGAAGACTCCCTGATTTGTTTCTCATGAAGTTTAGAGGTTTTGGAGGGGAAAAAAAAGGATGCTTGGTTGTTGTGGAAAAGTGCATTTTTGCCATCCCAAGGTGTGTTTGGAGGGTGCGGAATAGCAGAATTTTCCTCAATCAGGCTATTGACGATTCTTTTTCAGGGGACATATTTGTTTCTTATAATTCTGTTTGGGGCTTACACTTAAGGGATTTATAAAGATTATGTTATAGAAGGTCTGAAGAGGGATTATAGAGCAATTTTGCATTAATTCTCATTGTTTTGTTTTGTATTGTTCTTCATTACTCTTGAGAGTTTCTTTCTCATAGTAGTTTTTGTATAATCTTTTCTACATCTAATATATTCTTCTTTTTCAATAAAAAGATCCATCTCTTAATCAAGTTCTCCATGAATATATGTATTAGGTTTTGAATTATAAGCCCATTATTATTTTTTCAATTGTAATCATATCAATGAGCTACAAAAATTGTCATCGATCTAGATCTTTGACTTGTTTAGTTTGAAGAATAGTGGCCTAATGCTTTGATAGACAACATACCATTATTAATGGTTAACTAAATGCTTATTTTACAAACTGAAAATTTTGTTATAAAATTTATGTTGTGCTCTAAGTATTAAAAGAGAAACTTTTGGAAGTTTAAATATAAATAGACAAAGAAAAGGCTCAACTAGAAGTTGACCATATAGTGTGGCTTCTTTCCCTGCCCTTTTAATTTGTCAGTGCTGACAATTGGCTGTTTAAATTACATGTTCTCTTACAGATTTTTTAATTAAAGTTCAACATTATGTTTCTATTGTATGTATTTGAATGTGGAAATGAATTCTGGATGGAGCTCGTGTTCAAATAGGTGTAACTAAATGGTTTAGATGCTTTCCTAAATGCTTTGAACCTTACACCAATATGGTTTGGAGTTGTTGAGTATCTACTGATGCGGTTAATTTTCCATTGGCTATTGCATATTTGCATTACTGAGATTACTCATTCACGTGCGTGGAGTTGAAAAAGTTGTGTAACATATCTAGGTGGTTTTTCATTGTATAGAAGTCATGATATACGCGCTTCTAGATGTATTCTTTCTGATGTCGTTTACTGGATCTACTTGGGATTTAGTAGTAATTAGTGTTAAACTAATGAAGTTTGCTACTATTATTATGATAGCTTTGATGTGTCTTAGGGTGAGCTCCATATTCTGATGTGGGGGCTTTAGTAAATCATGTTTGATTGACCAGGTCTTTTTATTAGATGTGGAATAATCATTGATTCACTGGGGCGTTGATATCCAAATTGTCTCAAATCCTCATAGAAATTGTTGGTGCATGGCTGTTCAATATCTTTCAAATGGTATTATGTTGAGCTTAGTTAGATGTGCAGCTGAAAAGCCTTAGTGAGTTAGTTGATCTCTTAAAGAAATTGCATTTTTCTTTTGCTATGAAACATTAAGTTTATCACCAGTTTCTGGAACTTATTCGGATGTACAAGATCAACTATGGCAAACCTGAGGTCTTAGCTTGTTTTTCGTTCATTTGAGATAGAATTGCATGCTATTCAGAATTAGGATTGTCTTTTGCATGCTGTAAAATGCATGATTTACTTCTTACACTCAGATCAATGATATTTGCTTCAATTAATCATCTAATATTTGAGACACAAATTAGCAGCTGGATTGGATAATTTGTCTTTTATTATGGCAGGTATGTTCCGTCGTTTCTACCACCTCCTATGGCTACAAAGGGCAAGGAATCTGAGAAGAAGGTCAGTTTATTATAAAGTTGTTCCTTTTTTGTCGTCATAGTGTCTTTTCTCGTCTTGCTAGTAAATATCATTGCTTTATAACTTGCAGAAAGAGGAGGAAAAACCAAAAGAGAAAGAGAAAGGGAAATCACGAAACATAGATCACTTCATGGAGGAATTGAAGCATGAGCAAGAAATGAGGGAGAGGCGAAATCAAGAGCGAGAACAGTGGCGTGATGGGCGGCATAGTGAAAGTTCTGCAGTAAGATTCTGTTATATACATACATCTAATTAATAGGTATAGGATTATTTACATGGGTTTGTGTCTAACTTGTTTTACATGCATATCATTTTTTGAAGAGGTTCCATCTGCATTTTGGGGGTGATGTAAGATACTGATGCCTTTATTATGTTGATCATGTGAGTTTGGCCACTGACTCTCACTATTAATTAAAATTGTCACAAAAATAGGATCAGATGGTTTTTGTACCTTTTAAGTTTGTAACCCTTCATCTTAATGTGAATCTGCTGGTACCTTGATTTGTGCTGACACCCATGCATGAGGGCATGCACTTATTGGGCCTAGAGGAGAGTTGAAAGAATATGCAAAATCGGTCATATGCACTTGAGAGGAGAAGTTTTAAAAGAAAACAGGCTTGAACCAAAGACCAGAAAGAATAATGGGGGCCTTTTAAGCCTCTTGGAAACCCTTTGGAAACCCTTTTGTTCCTCTCCTACTATGAGTAACTCAAAGATCTTCGTCTTCATCGGACTGCACCTCATACCATGTTAGACACTTTAAGCAAGGCACCAGCTAGGTATGAAGTCTAAGAATGCTCGAGCACCAACACGAATCAAGACCGGATAGGGGCCTTTGATGCCTTTTAGAAACCTTATGTTCCTCTTCCTTCACATGAACCAAAAAGTAGCAACTAGGATTAACTTAAAGATCTTCATCTTTGACATCTCATAATCATGTCAAACACTATTTAGGCAAGGCACCTACTGAAGAATGCACAAGCATCCACAATATGCACGTCCAAGCACAATGCAAAAGAAGATGATTCTTAATCCATATTTAGTGGGTGTCTTGCAAAGGAAGATGATTCACAAGCTGAAGATCCGTTTATTAAAGAGGAAATGTATTCACCATAATTGATCTCCTTCTATAAGGGTTGTCTTTAAGTCAAGATCCTATTCCAATCTGCTTTCAGAGAGTAGCGATCCTTTTTTGTGTGGGGTTGGGGGGGTTTGAAGCCTTTTACACTTCCTTCTAAGGGAAAAGAGTCCTTTAACATATTAGGCATTGCATTTGTCCATCTTTGTGTATGCTTATACAGATGTTGGAGTGCACATTAGTCATCTTTCAACAATGAAGAGGCAAATTGTTCTTCTATTAAAAAATAAACAGGGACAATAGTCTCATGTGCTGTTCCGGCTTTAAGCTTTGCATGATTTCAGTTTTGTGTGCCAAATTGATGTGCATTCTATCTGCTAAGAAATTATTTGTAGCCGAACTATTATTGATGTTAGTGTATTCCAGCCACCAAGTCGATTTGATGAACTGCCTGATGACTTTGATCCAAGTGGAAAGCTTCCTGGATCATTTGATGATGGTGATCCCCAGACAACCAATCTCTATGTTGGAAACCTTTCACCACAGGTTTTTAAGAGTTGGTTTCAGTGTCTTGTTTCCTGTTTTACTCTTTAACTGTCCATTATGTCTAATCTTGTCATCCCTTCCCAAAATTGTAGGTGGACGAGAATTTTCTTTTGCGGACGTTTGGAAGATTTGGGCCAATTGCTAGTGTTAAGATAATGTGGCCCAGGACAGAAGAAGAGAGGAGGAGGCAGAGAAATTGTGGTTTCGTTGCTTTTATGAACAGAGCTGATGGACAAGCAGCTAAAGATGAAATGCAAGGTCAGGAGCTTGCTTGCTATATTCAAAATATAGTTATACTTAATTTGTCTCTTGTTTGTGGGTGTGAAGAATCTACTCTCCTTTTTGCAAATTCTTAGCCCTTTTTTGTTTAAAAAAAATTGTGGCCTTTTCCCCCCCTTCCTGAATTCAGGAAAGACAAAAACGACATATGTTGGACCCATTTTAGTATTAGTGGATTGCTTTCCTGTTGCCTTATCTTTGAAGCAACTGACACAGAGACACTGAAACACTTCGAAGATTTCAGTATGTCATAATCTGTTAATATTTGTGCAAGTATCAATTATGCGTGTCCAATGTTGCCTCAGAATAACTTAATAGATTTGTTCCACAGGGGTTGTAGTTTATGAATATGAGCTGAAGATTGGCTGGGGAAAATCTGTCTCTCTTCCATCACAGGCACTGCCTGCCCCTCCACCAGGTCATATGGCCATAAGGAGTAAGGAGGTAGGTTACTTGTCATTCTGTTATGGGCTTTTCTCTAGTCTGTGAAGCTTCCAGCTGCTGTGAAATGGCTGACCTTGCTTATTCATCATCAACAGGGTGCCACTGTTATCCTCTCTGGTCCATCTGGGCCTCCAGTCACTACTGTTCCAAATCAGAATTCTGATCTGGTAGGTTTTAAATTATTAGTAATTTATGGAAATTGTTTACCTGTCACATCTTACATGTTTGTGATTGCGTGGTGATTGAATATTCATTCGACTTAAATTCCTTTTTGCCCCCACACTATGCTCCAAAACCACTTTTGCCCCTAACCTTTAAAAGAAGACCCTCTAGAGGGTACTTGGCCCCTGTCCTTGCGAGAAGTGTCAATTTTAATAACTTTTTCAGTTTGACCGTAAGTTAGCTTTACATAGATACACACAAAACACTTCCATTTTAGCAATAACTTTTAAAATATTAAGATTGTTCTGAGCTAAACTTATTTATAAATAAAAATTATCACAAAGATAAAAATAACTAATCATCGTATATTTGTTAATACGATTGTTTAATAGTGTACCTTGTCATATCATATCATATGATCTGGCATTTTTCTAGTTGTGTAGCATGCTATATATATATTGTATCACTTATATCCGTATCCATCCTCATAGCATGAAGAAAAGACTATATGGCGGTGGTGGGAAGGTTTGAAGAAAGGGTGGCAGGTCAGCAAAGAAGTTATCTATCCAAAGGGGTTGAGTTATCTTTTAAAGAGAACTCTCAATCTCCTAGTTTGCTGTTCCTTTTCGATGTTTCAGAGTAAGTTCGGGGGCTAAGAAGATCAAAAGCATTCAAAGAAGATTCTTGTGGAGCAATTTGGAGGAAGTTAAGCTCAAGTTTAACTTAGTGAATTGATTGGTTATGGAAATGATATCCAAGCCTTTTTGACTCACTGACCTCTTAACAAAGCCCATAGCTCTTGGACGAAGTGCCCTTTGAAGTGGGAGATGGATCACGATTTTCTTTTTGTATGATGAGTGGTGCAGATTTATACCTTCAAAAGACTGTTTCCAATGGCATAACCAAAAAAGTATTGATTGGATCAGTGAGGTGGTTGGGAATTTGTGACTTCTGAATTGGTGTTTACTTGGAATGCTAATAAATAGAAGTCAAAATGATTCTACTCCTTTGAGCTTCTAAAAGGGGCAGATCTTTCTCAAGATAGAGCAGATTAGATGGCTTGGGATGGATATGCAGCATGGATTTCTAAGTGGACTACTATAGGTGGCTAAGGGAGAGTTTGAAATGGAGCTGAAAGTTGCTTTCAGTGGAAAGAATTGTGGAAGGTTACTGCTCCTCCAAAAGGTGGCCTTTTTTGCTTTGGGTAGCAGCTTGGGGCCAGTATTCTAACTCAAAACAACATTTAAGAACAGGGATTATTATTGTTAACAGTTCCCTCTTTGTATTTTTGAGCTCAAAGAGGTTATTATCTCCCATTGCGCTGGTTGTGGACAAGATGCTTTTGGCAGATTGTGTTTCCTCTGCTTCATGTGTGCTGGTGCCGGCTAGAAGTGGGCATAATGAGTTGGTAGTCACGAGTGTGTCCTATAATGAAGAGGAAACTGATATGTTGATTCTTGTAGCATCATTTGGTGATTGTTGTAAGAGAGAAATTTAAGAGTATTTGAGTGTGTGTTTGTAGAGTGGTGTGTGAATGAGAGAAATTGCAGGAGATAAAGGTTCAGCAGTTAGGTGGCTCGCTACCTGTTTATTACTGAATTGTCCTTCATAATACTTGTAACTACAAGCAATTTCTCAAGATTTAGGGGCATTGTGTTATTGGAAGAAATAACATGATGTGTTTGAAGAGATCACAATGTTGTGTTCTTTTAGTAATACCTATAGATCATAATTTTAGAAGGCAATTATTTGATCATCTGGTCTTAGCCTTTCTCCGATTGCCCTGAATGGGTCTGTCTCTTTAATAATGTGATGGATAGATAAGAAGTACTCTGTCTAATGTTCCTGTTATCCACATTTGATCCTTTTGATTGTTTCTCATGCCTTTTGTGCTTTATTTGGTCAACCTTTAGGTTATGTCTCATTTCACCTAATCAGTTTTCTTGTGTTATTATGTATATAAGTTCTCATACTGCTTATATTCTTTCAAAGTTTCTGAGTTCTTTCGAGGCTTATTCATCATCTTATTTGCCCCATTTCCCGCACATTGGAACCCAATGACAAGCCTAATCCCTCTATATAACTGGTGTTGTGATCATTTGACCTTTTTGTGAGCTTCTTAAATGTCTCTGTGCATGCACTTTTCTTTAGAATATGATTCAAGCTAACCAGCTATCTGGCTTAGATCGTTGGAGTTTTCTGCTTTAGCATAGAATGCTTGTTTTTCCTCATGATTTTTATTGGCAATAGGCTCCTTTGTTTTCTAATATTCTGAATCAGTTGTAACTACTACATATATATATTTTGGATATTTGTATTGCATTTCTCTTGCTCACTACATTTTCTGCATGATTTGGTTGTGTAGGTCCTCACGCCAAATGTTCCTGATATAGTGGTTGTCCAACCCGAAGACGATCATCTTCGTCATGTTATAGATACAATGGCATTATATGTTTTAGATGGAGGATGTGCTTTTGAACAAGCTATAATGGAAAGAGGTAGGGGGAATCCTCTGTTCAATTTCTTGTTTGAACTGAGCTCAAAGGATCACACCTACTACATTTGGAGGCTATACTCTTTTGCTCAGGTAATTCATTTTGCAATTCTAAATTTAAATGCTTGAAGGTTTTTGGTTTTTGGTTTTTTGGTTTTTTGGTTTTTTGGTTTTTTGGTTTTTTGGTTTTTTTTTTTGGGGGGGGGACATGAGAATTAGGTATGGCTTTAAGTGCATGTTCTGTTAGGAGGCAAAACTGTGAGCCTTCTCATTTTGGATCCAATTATTGATGGGATTTCTAGAAGGTTGGATGGTTTGAAGGTTTCTCATTTCAGTGTAGGAGAGCCCTTTTTTTTTTTTTCCTTTTATTCAAGTTTTAGCTGTCTTGTATTTTCCTTCGTATATGTGTCCTTGTTAAAGATTTGAGTCAAGTTGCCAATCACAGAGCACATTGTGAGGTATCTATTTGTCGTTTGGTTCTAAAAGTGTCAAGGACCATTTAGTTTGTTACAGAAGTAATGTGAAAACGTAAGTTTGAGCAGGGTCAAGGTGTTGATAGTGTGGTAGCCAAAATGTGGCTTTGGAGATTCCCTTCGTAACAGGCACAAGGTGATTAGAAGCATTGGAATGGGTGGGATGCGTTTGTTGGGACAACCTTTGCTGATGTAGGTACTTGGAAATTTCTCTCATGCATACTTCAATTTCCATCATTTTATTAAATATAAAGTGGGGATGAGTCTTATGTTTGCTTTTGGAAGGATGTTTGGGTTTGGGAACAATAGGTTTGCTTATGTCCAACATACATGAGAGGGTTTGGAATATTGACAAGTCTGGGTCTTTCTCTTGTTACTCTTTTTTCATACATTTGATCCAGGATCCACTTGGACTTTCTTTACATTTCATGGATTACATTTTGAAGATCAGGACTCCATCCAAAACTAAAATTTTCTTTCAATATCGATTCTTAATAGGATTCACACTAATTGCTTGTTCCAGGTGAGGAAACCAAGTGTCTCCAAATATCTGTGTTAGATGTCATCATAATAGTGAGAGGAGTCATTTGTTTCTCCAATATTCCGTTGCTTGGTATTTCTGAATGGACATCCTTCTCAGAAATTGTCCCCAAAAAAGCTTGGAAAGTTCCTTTTAATGTATTTCAAAGGTTTTGATTAAAGTAGAGATTTGTAAATTCGATGAAATTGTGCAAAGATAGTTCTGTGGGGAATCTAGTGAAGGGAAACTTCTAAGGAACAATTTCTTCATCCAATTTGTTGTGGATAAGATTGTTATTTTGACTTTTTTGTGGTCTTGTGCTGTCGAAGTCTTCAGAGGAATCTTTCTGGAGGATATGAAAAGAGATTAGAGGTGTTCGGTATTCCAATTCTCTTGTTTATCTTTTGATTATTTTCTTTTTGAATACTGATTACAGTTACAACCGTAAACCATGTGTTATTAGGGTTGAAGCTTCACTATATTCTGTTGAATGTCTACTTTGTGTAATTTAATATTAGCAAGCTGTTGTCAATTGGTGTGAAAATAACTATGGTTTTTTGTAATTGCAGGGTGATACACTTCAGAGGTGGCGAACAGAGCCTTTCATCATGATAACTGGTAGTGGAAGGTAATTTATGCAAGTATTTCCTGTTCTAGTGCCCTTTACTGATTATACGGTCGTTATTTTGATTCAGGATTAGATTGTGGGAGTAAACAAATTGTTTCGTCCCATAACTTGCTGTTTGTTTTGCTTAAGTAATCTTTTGGGACTGAGTCCCTTGGGATAAATTGTCCCATCTCAGTGGGAGTGTGAGATCCCACTTTGTGGTTGGGATTTGTCCAAGGTCCAAAATGCAATTTTCCTTTAAAAATTACTTTTTTTTTGGTCTAAATTTCAGCGTATTTAAATTGTTTTTGAAATTTAATTTTTGTCCAAACTAATCCAACCTTGATGCAGCACCAGGTTGACTTAACCCTAAAATGAAGATTATATGTGGTAATTAGCTTGGTTCATACGGTCCGATCCTAAGTTAATCGCATCATGAAACAAATGAGGCCATAATAATTTCTTATTTGGAGCCGGAGGGTTTTCAGGATCCTGTACCAAAGTTGGTTAATTAAATATCATATTCTGAACTTTGCATTTTATTTAAATGTTAGATGGATTCCTCCCTCTCCACAAATAAGCAAAAGTCCGGAGCATGAAAAAGAGTCTGGCTCTACATATGCTGCTGGAAGAAGCAGGGTATCTTGCACATCATTTTTTTTTTTGAGCAAATGGAAAGATATTTTCTTATTCTTTTTGGGAGGTTAAGGTGTACGATCTTGACTTGTAATTATGTCATATCTTTTCTTGTGGAAATTATAGCGCGTGGAATTGGAGCGAACACTAACTGATCCCCAAAGGGATGAATTTGAGGATATGCTGCGGGCCCTGACTTTGGAGAGGAGTCAGATAAAAGAAGCTATGGGTTTTGCTTTAGATAATGCTGATGCAGCTGGAGAGGTAATACTTATTTTTATGCTCCTAAGTTATGCATCCTTGCCAAAAATGGCAGATAATGATAAGCCTCCTTGATTGATACTTTTATATGATACCGCATCAAACTGAAAAGTTACTTTAGTTACGAGGATTTGAGTAGGAAGATTGGACTGCTATTATTATTTATATTTTAAATGGCCAACCTCAACAGTAGTTCAGTACATCCACAGAAAATGAAGAACAAATTTGAAAGGAGGGAGTATTTTATTTCTGTTTTATTTTTATTTATTTCATTATTATTTATTTATTCTCTTGAATTAGCATGGTTTCTTGAAAAGTTGAAAGCCATCGTAGTTCCATATTGCAGCAACTAATTTAGTAACAGTATGTGGATAGTAATGATATTTGTTAGACACATGAGATGATGCATGAAGCATCTCATAAGAAGGAATATCAAAAATTATGGAGAAGGAAATTTGGTTTTAAATTTCTTTGTTGGATTTTCATCATGTCAGAAATAAATTGATTTCTTTCAGAAGGCTTATATAGCGTCTTGCATAGCAGGTAGTTGAGGTGCTTACAGAGTCTTTGACACTCAAAGAAACCCCCATACCTACTAAAGTTGCAAGGCTTATGCTTGTCTCTGACATTCTCCACAATAGTAGTGCTCCAGTCAAAAATGCATCAGCATACCGTACCAAATTTGAAGCTACTTTACCCGACATAATGGAAAGCTTTAATGACTTATATCGTAGCATAACAGGAAGGATCACTGCCGAGGCACTTAAGGTATGCCTTGCAAGGCATTTTGCCTTCTGCATTCCATGCTACTGTTTCTATGTGTTTATGTGGCTTTTATTTTAATAACTCCTTAAAATCTGTGGTTATGCAGGAAAGAGTCCTGAAGGTTCTGCAAGTGTGGGCAGATTGGTTTCTTTTCTCAGATGCCTATGTAAATGGATTAAGAGCTACTTTTCTTCGACCAGGGAGCTCCGGTGTGATTCCTTTTCATTCTATATGTGGTGATACACCTGAATTTGAAAAAAAGACTACATCTGAGGATGCAGGTGATGGTAGGACGAATCAAGATGCTGCACTGGCTATGGGAAAAGGAGCAGCCACGAAGGAGCTGTTAAGTCTCCCAATTGCTGAGCTAGAGCGACGATGCAGGCATAATGGATTGTCCCTTGTAGGTGGTAGAGAGATGATGGTGGCACGGTTGCTGAGTCTGGAAGAAGCGGAAAAGCAAAGGGGCTATGAGCTTGATGATGACTTGAAGTATGCACATATTCATTCTAGTTCAGCTAGGAGCTCAAGTGCTCGAAGAGAAGAAATTGTTGAAATGAATCCAGTGGGATCGTCAGGTTGGAATCGGTACGGTGAGGAAGATGTGGGGTCACAAGCCCAAGCATCAGTTTTGGCCTCTACCATTCCTATACCACAGCCTGAACTAAAAGCATTTGAAAAGAAAGGGAAACTTGATTCTGGTTTGCCGGCCTCTAAATGGGCTCAAGAGGATGATGAAAGTGATGAAGAAGAAAAGAGGAGTGCTCAAAATCTGGGTTTGAGCTACTCTTCTTCAGGGAGTGACAATGTGGGGGATGATCCCAGTAAGGCTGATGATATGGAGGTTGAAACTGCTGCAACAAATCAATCACTTGCTGAGAGTGTGCTGAATGAGGAGCAAAGGTAATAAACATTTTTGACGTGTGTCGGTTGTGTCATGGGTGGCTAGGGCTATTCGCATTGAAAATAAATATTTCATTGAAAGGTGTTATATGGTCCTTTCAGATTATTAAATTGGTTGGTTTGAGGCTTGAATAGGATAATTGGAAATGATAAGGCTGAAAAAGTCTTAGACGTCTTCTGTAGTAACATATTTTCCCTCCACATGCCATTTGGAATAAAAAATGCCATGCACTAATTTTGTTCATAATGTCCATGTTATTGACTTACTCCTTCGTCATTCTGTAGTCTTGGTGCTAATTTGTCTTTTCTAACAGACAAAAGTTAAGGCGTCTAGAGGTAGAATTGATGGAATACCGTGAATCACTTGAAGAGCGAGGCATCAAGAGTACAGAGGAAATTGAAAGGAAAGTTGCAATCCATCGCAAAAGGTTGCAGTCAGAATTTGGCTTGTTGGAATACAGGGAGGATATTTCACATAAGAGTAAGCATTTTCCTCTGAAGAACATAGAAATGTCACTAGTTATGGACATCGGTCAAAATGGCATGGCAGTGTCATGGGGCCAGATCTTATCCAAGCCAACGGGACTTTTGGCACAACCCAGCTCTTGACCAATTTTCCCCTTTCCTTTTTTGTTGTCCATTCATTCTTAGTAAGAGTTTGTCGAAGCAAACAATTTAACTGTGTTTTACAAGTGACCTCTAAATTATGGATCTAGCTGCTGGTTTAACATTGAGTTAATATTGTTGTTATGTGTTAGCAAACGTTAATGGGCTTACTGACGACTCAGCTGTGTTGAACAATGGAACAGTGAGCTGGTGCGGCACAGTCAAAGAATTAGTTATGTAGAGGAGGTTTAATTAATGGTTGATAGCAGATACCTAGAAAGTGGTTAAGTGGATTTACGTTTTAGTAGTTTAGTTATTAAGGAGCCTTCAGTATCATGCTTGAGCTTCCTACTCATAATTATTATCCTGAGGGGAATGGCTGGAACTGTTTGCAGTCCTACTGATGGGAACTCATTTCATATAATGAGGGAATTACCCCAGAAAGTGCAAGATCTTAGCCAAACTGTCACCAAGAAATAAGCTTTTTCAATGAATGCATTTTTTCCCAATACTGCATTTCTGTTTCCTTTCACATGTATCTGTTCAAATGGTTGTAAGGGTTTGATAACTATATTTATGCTTTCTGTTCATATGTGCCACAGAGAGATCATCTTTGGATAGAAGAGACAGAAGAGATGATTCGCATGATTCTTCTAGAAAGCGTCACCGCAGCCAAAGCAGAAGTGAAAGCCCCCAGCGTAAGTCATCAAACTGGGATAGGAACAGGGACAGAGAAAATGATGTAGATAGAGATCGGGAGAGACATCGTGATCGAGAAAATGAAAGGGGTAGAGGGAGGGACAGTGCAAAAAACGGTAGTAGGGAGAGGGATGATGATGACCGGGGCAAAGAAAGAGAAAGGAGGCACCGCGCAAAATAAGATTATCATATTCTCCCAGTTGCATTCTATACACAAGGGTGCCTTCTTGAATGACCTATGCAGTGATTAATTTTGGGGGGCTGGCAATTGCAGTGGCTTTAGTGGTTCTTCACTGTAGAACAGTGTAAACGGATGATTCTCATTATGTATCCACTGTTGCCTTAGTTGCTTGTGTTGCTGGGAAAGAAAGACATCCATACTTTGTTATTCAAGGGATTCATGTTTCACCATAGATGGTAGCATCCTGGATCAAGCGTAAACCAAAATAGAAAGACTGGAAGTATTGTAATTTTTCTTTTCCTTTTTGACTTGCGATTTGTGGCATCGTTGTTGTGTTCCAGGGGTCAATGATCAGAAAGCTACTTCCTGCGTACCATCCTACCCAGTACTTTTTTATTATTTTTTTTAATTTTAAATATATGCTTTGCCTTGTAGATTTCATCTCTCTCTCTCTCCCCAAGTTAAATGACCCGACACATGACATGGCGGAATGCCAAAGAGAGAATGCACAGCAGAGGGAAAAAGGCTTGACTTGTCATGACACTGAAATTTCTGGTTCTCATTTGCGTATGCTCAAAATCCTCTAGAAGTACAAATATATGCATTCTAGTTTTAGACCTAGCATTCATGTAACTCCAGCAACACGGATAAGCTAACACGCCTGGTAACACCACCAGCAGCCTGTTGAGTGGCATGTCACAGGCTGAGCTGTCGGATGGTTGCCTGTTTTCATCTTTCCATGCTAGTACGTGCACATTGTCATGCATAAATCTACAATGGCTCAAGTGCAGATGAATTTAAATTAGGTAACGCCTGAAATTGATTAGCATAATATAGCAACATAAATTTACATTTTCATGTACTAAGAGGGTGGGGGTTGTGATCTCTTTGGGCCAAGTGACGGGGGCGCATACTTCATGATCATGGCAAGGGGTAAACAAACAAAAACTTGTTAAAACTTCAAACTTACTACTGTTGGTATGAACAGATCATATGCCCAAACAGAGTCGCATTGGGAACTGCTATTGGCAAAGCTTTCTGAGTAACCATTTCTTTCTTAGGGCTGCATCCAATGCCAAAAAGGTTTTTGCCTTCATCTCATCTTCCAAAAGATCACAAGCATCTAATAAAAGCTCATCATCCATGTCTGGTATGGACTGTAAAGCATCAATCGCATTCTCCATCAAAACATAGTTCTTGGGCACCTCCTTACCGACCAGCGTAGATACTCCATTTGCCATCTCCACAAAGGATCCCACCTTGTCAGTCTTCAAAACCTTGCCTGAGCGTTCTGAAGCTGATGGTGTTCCAGCAAACCGCTTTCTGTTTTGTTCAAGCATTTCAAGATCCTTAATTGGAGATTCTATATATTCAGGAACTCCATCGATATCCATTCCTAGCACATGATGGTCCGTTTCTATGTCTAGACCAAAGCAGCCAAATCCTTCATCTGAATTTCCATCCCCAAAAATCATACAGAGGTCATTGTAATTCCCTAAACTTTTCCCTCTATAGGAGATAGCATCCGGGTGTTCCTACAAAATATCAAAAAGTCTAGTCAAGCATGGGCAGGCACATATCTAACTTAAAATTCTCATCAATAAACAGATCTTGAATAATTGGCTAAATCCATCACAAGGATGTCAGACATTATAGATCATTCAATTTTTTTTTTTTTTTTTTTTTTATAATAATATGAGGCATTATAGATCAGTCATATGTGCCCTTTTAATTAAGGGCTGAACTATTTCCCTACTCATCTGGTGTTATTAAGAGCAATAAGATCTGAATGCATAGAAGTGCACCTTGGTATAAGCTTCCCAGACATCATCTTCAGCTGATATGGTATTCTGTGTTTCATCCCATTTAAAGCCACTGTGGCTGAGAAGGTTTTGGATGTCCTGATACTCTTTCAAGAAGCAGAAATACCTATTTTCCAACACACATTTGTCACATTGTAGTCCAAATTTTTCGCTGAATGATGCAACTATGTAGGCCCATGATTGTTGCCCAAATGTTCCATCTATCTTATTCCCTTCATGAACTTGCTCTAACATTAGATCAATAAAACTGCGATCCATGGGTTGTGTCCACTCAAATTTCCCAGGATCCATAGGAGCGGCAGATTGTTCATTTCTTCTATCACCTGCAGGCTGGGAAAGATAACTTTCCTGCTACCACATACATAATACAGATAATATAAAATCATCCTTTTTCCTAATGCATTGAGAATGATTATGGAGTATTTTTGTCATCGTATAAGATGACCGTACCCTTATCCAACATTCATTTGAAGAATTAGCTTTCCCCCAGTTTCATGCTCCAGAATTATGACATACCACGGGAACAATTTAATAAAATAAAATTCCTGTCAAATCAACCTAGTATTTGACTAGCAAAAAAAAAAAGAAAAGAACCTACTATTTAAAATCAATGAAATTAAACAAGCAAACAATGAGGGGCAGTAACCAGCCTCCTTTGCAAGACACTCTTAAGTCATTTACACAAGAAACTACCTACAAGTAATGGGTTTATGCATGCATCCATCACAAATTTCAAACAATATAAAAAGTAAGATATAAGGTACAACGTCTTAATGAAGAAATCACTTTCTCAAATTTAAATCCACACAAACAGATGGAGAGAGAGACTGACACTCGCACAAGGACACCAATTCACTTCATCCCTTGACGCATTCTCATTGACAGTGAAATCTTGCCTGAGCAACTGCCACACAAAGAAAGCTACTTTCTTAGGAACTAGAATACCCAAAGATTCTTCTAGACAAAGCTTAAATTGTCACCTTCTGCATATATCCAATCTTCATCTCACATTATGTATCTGTGATAGCATTGGGACTTTGTGAATAGAGAAAGTCTAGCAAAGCAACTCTAATCCCCAAATCAGAGCTCAATAAAGCATCAAAATCCAATCTGGTAAGAGTCCCAACCACCCATAAGGGGCATCTTTTCCCAGCCAACCCTCCTTCCAGAAGGAGAAAATAATAATAATAATAATAAACCCTAGTCAGCAAGAGTGATCTCTCTCATCATGATTTGATTTCCCATCATAAAAGTGCCAGCCCGAGACAGCCTTGCCTTATAATCAATTACACCACAAAGGCTGCATAATATTGACCTCTTTTTCTCAACCACATGTCTTTTCAGGAAAATTATTGTAATATGAAGGTTCAAAGAGCTCGAGTGCTACTACCTACACCAATTTTAGACTATGGACTCCACAAGAACTTAGTGTCCAGTTCTCTGATTCCAATTTAAGGTTTTTCAAGCTAATAACAACTTACTATGGATACTTCAACCTTAATTTTCTTCACAAACAGAACTAGAATCTTGTTAAAATTTCTCAATTTCTAAAGAACAAATTCCAAGGCTTATTGCTCCACCTCTTCGAGCATCCCCTTCAAAGCTTTTTACCCTTTTAATCCCCCATCTGATTCCCTTCTCTGCTTCCTCCTGCAGAGCTAGAAAGGGGGTACCCCGAATAACAAAAATCACCACCACCACCACCACCACTACTTGAGCCTTAAGCAAATTTAGTCATAATTGCATCCGTGGAACCACTACTACCATTTAAGCAAATTTTGTCATTCTATCAATTCTCACTCCCAATAAGCGTTTCTCCATTTTTCTCCAAGAACCACTACTACCATAATTGCAGTCAGATGAAGGCAAAACACATCCATAGAATTCCTAAGTTATCAAGTACCTGTTTATTCAAGGTTTTGAATCCGTCCTTTGTTGTTCTCCAGAACTAGATATAATAAGATATCCATCTCTTTCCCATGCATTTTGAACATGGATTACAAACTAGTACTAACAATACCAGCAATAAGCAAACAGGCACCACAACACCGATCCCATGTGTATGATAATGCAGCATTGAACTACAAAAGTCCTCATTCAAAAACATTCAAAAACCAAGGAAGCTATAGAAAAGCAATAGAAATCCTACAGAAAGTTTCATAAAGAAGCAAGGGAAGAAGGCAAAACATTCAAAGGAATGGGGATAAGGAAAGGAATAAAAGTGAATTCATCCATAGTAATTCATGTAGGGAAAAGGAAACATCAGGTATCATCTCTGGATGTATCAAGGTCCAAAATGCAGCTCAAAATTCAGGCCATGTAGATAGCTCAATACTTCACTGTGTTACATCTGTTTGAAACAATATCAGTTTAGAAAAAACCTGAGCATAGGAAACAATTCATAGTTAATTTAGCATAGGTAATTGTTTATAGAAAGTGGTATTTATTGTTGTGTACCAGCTTGTTTATAAATAGATGTATGCTGTGTGCTAATCAGCAATTCACAGAATCTCCAGTCCTTTCTGAAGTAGATCAAATAGACATACCAGTCAATAAAACTGCAGTTTCACAGTTGGTGTCTGCATTATGAGCCAGACGGCTATATCTTCCATCAGAACTTTCTTGTCCATATATAATGCACAGTTTGTGATAGCATGAAACAGTTTTAACTCTGTATGATCGGGCATCAGGGTGTGCCTGCACGATCTATATGTGAGCATTGGATAATCAACTAATAATAACTTTCTGTGTAGTTGAGGACTGGAATGCACCTTGATGTGAGAATCCCAAACATGATCTTCAGCGATAACCATTTCTCGTGTGTCATCCCAAGAAAATCCATCCTTTCCAAGAAGAACCTTTATGTCATGGTATTGCCTCTTCATGTGTTTATAACGATTTTTTAAAACATCTTTGTCATGGTGAGATCCAAATTTTGCATTGAATGATGTGACCATATCACTCCAAGCCTGGCTAATAAATGTTTGCCCAATTTTATTCCCTCTATGCACCTGGTCCAATAACAAATCAATCAGATAACGATCCATTGGCGGTGTCCAGTATGTCCTTGACCTTTCGCTGTTAGTAGAGAAATGGTTCTCCTTTCTCTGTCCTACAAACATGAAGACCAATATATTAGAGAACCATCTAATTCATCAAAACATGGAGGGGCTAATAGATATGAATTGCTTCAGAACATGTTAAAAAGAAAAAAGGAATAATCAGCACCGAGCAATTCTAGTCACAAATGTGAAGGCTACAATTCTAGAAACAATGACACTAGTTTTCTTCTTCATTTCAGATCAAGGACGTGCTGTAGGACAGGAAAGGAGGTGAAATATTACTTCCCTAAATTTTCACCCCATTTTAAGTGTGTTTGGCAAACAATTCCTCCCACCCCAAAAAAAGGTGAGGCAACATTTACGTCAAAAGTGGGATAAATGTTACCCTAGTCGAAGGTAGGATAAAGGGAGGGGAAAAGGGGGAAAAAAAGGGTAACAGATAGTATAAAACTTAGAAGAACTTATGTTTTTCTTAATTTTTTGGACGAATTTCTCCATCTCTAAAAAAATCGGAAAATGGTGAAAATTATTACCAAAAAATTTGTCAAAGCTGAAAATTTTTTCGCATTCAACCACATGAGGGGAAAGAATAAACTTTTAAGGGAGTAAACTGTATCTGCCAAATTATTGGTCTCCAACAACACATCCTGAGAGGGAAAATAAGATATTCTCAAACAAGGACACAGAAGAAAGAGGATTTCCATGAAATTTCAATGAGATCTGCAAGCCAGGCACCAGAGAAAGTGGCAAAAGTCCTTTAGTGATGGGAAAAAATCTTCTAAAAAATGCTAGCATTCCTTTCCAGCCATCAACACTGAAAGCTGGACATAAAGCAGAACTCCACAAAATTTTGTCCCCTCTTTTGCTCTAAGAATCCCATAATTCAGTGATAACAACATTCACAACTCAGAAGCAAGGAAATTATATGTCATCAACTACTTCAGTGTAGTAGGTGAAGCACGAACTCAAGATTGCAAAGCATTTCCCCACTTAACTCCCACAGAATTTGACCAGTTGTTTGTCTAAATAGCTCATTTTTACACCAATACCAGACTAATTAATCAACTAACAGGAATTTCCATGTAATGATTAAACATACAAGCAACTACAATTCGACTAAAATAATAACTCAGTGTCATGGAAATTTAGAAGCAAAATGGTCCCAACAAGGTGTAATAGGACACACCAGCATTTGTGCCTAAGGCGTCATCTTCAAGGTCAATTTCTCCTTGCAAATCGCTCTGAACTCCATCAGTAATTGCATCCCCGAATATCAAAGCCAAGTGTTTATAATTTGGCAGTGCTTTTGTTCTATATTGTCGAGCACTTGAATGTGCCTACACAAACTGTATTAGCCACTGAACAATAATAGATTAAATGAATTAACAAGATATAATTAATCACCTACCTTGATATAACCATCCCAAACATCATCCTCAGCTGCTACCATTTGTTGTGTCTCATCCCAGTAAAAACCATCTTGCTTCAGTAAGATCGTTATATCACAATAGTATTTCCACAACTTCTTATAACGATGTCTCAAAACTCTTTTCCCATGCTGAGGACCAAATTTGGCATTAAATAAATTGAGCATATCATTCCATGATTGTTTGCTGAATGTACTGTCAACTCTATTGCCTCTTTCTAGTTGATCCAACAAGAGCTCAATAAAGTATTGGTCCATAGCTGGCGTCCATTCTGTCCTTGAACGTTCATTATTTGGAGCAGGGGTAGCAGAATTCCCATCACCTATAGAAGTAAAAATTAATCAGCAAAAGGGTTAGCTTATCACACCACATATAGTTCACCAGCACACTAAGAATGCTAAAATTATCATATCCTATTAATTAACTGCAGCTCACAGCATCAGGCTACCATTCTCTTTGAAAGCAACCATGCTGAGCAAATTTAGGGTCTTTGACTAGAATAATGTGGTAATCAGACACAGGCTTATGGAAAGTCAATTGGAAACCAATGGGCAAGGTAAACAAAGAGAGTGATTCAAAATTTCATAAAGCAAGACGAGACAGCCTTCAGCTATTCATTTCCTATTGCTGGAACATCTTGAGCGAAAACTTTCTTCAGAAGTAAGGGAATGGCAGTACTACATTAATTTACTTTAAAAGCCTTAAGGTATGTGATGAAAAGAACAACCTTATTTAGCTCCAAATAGGAAGAGAAACAGACCAGTATTAATTCCTTGAATTTCATCCTCAAAGTCAACATCATGACTTGAACGGCTATATCTTCCATCGGCTGTTGTGTACCCATATATCAAGCATAAATCACTAAAGTTAAGGATTGCTTTCATTTTGTAGGAACGAGCATCTGGGTGAACCTGCATTGTTGCTCATTATTTTCTTGCAATATCACAACAAATTGAATCCAAGCAAGTAACGAAAATGCACCTTTATATAAGCATCCCAGACATAATCATCAGCAATCACCATCTGACGACTTTCATCCCATGTAAATCCAGCCTGGTTTAGTAGGTTCTTTATGTCATTGAACTGTTTCCACAGATTGGTGTAACGGCTTTTAAGAACATCCTTGTCATATTGAGATTCAAATTTTGCATTAAACATTGTTAGCATATCGGTCCATGCTTGCTTGTTGAATGTATGACCAAGTCTATTCCCTCTATTCATCTGGTCTAACATGAGATCAATAAAGTAACGCTCCATTGCTGATGTCCAATATGTTCTTGTTCGCTCATTGCTTGTAAGGCTTTGGCTACCCATCATGACCTAGAAAATGAAGTTAAAGAAAGAAGAATTATGATCAATAAATTTGTGTAGACATCCCTAACTGAGGACAGATAAATTAACCCATACTTAGAGTACTAAAGTTTTAGATGTCTCTCAATCTTTTATTCCTGTTGATTATTTTGGAAGGGAATAATGAATTCATTAAAGAAAGCATCAAGGGAGTACAGCCTAAACATCCTAAAAGAGAAGGAAAGAATGTACAAAGAAGCTATATCCTCCTCAATAACAAAAAGCTTAAAAGATAACGAAAGATGAAGAGGTCAAAGATTAAAAAAAAAAAAGAAAAAATGGATTAGTAAAAGAAAGAAATTGGAAGACAAAGGGCTGATCTAATAAAATTGATTTAGTCCATGACCTCAACTTTGTATTTTCTTCCATCCTAATGATATACACCTTTTCAGTCAAATATATATGTGTGTGTGTGTGTGTGTGTGTGTGTGTATTTTTGATTATGTATCCCTTAAAACCCTTTAGGGAAAAAAAAGGAACTACAAGTTTCTCTCCCTCCAAACCAACTAAAAAAAAGCTAAAGGGATTCAACATATGATCTTCCTCTTCACTTTTCACCTTGGTCTCTATCTTATTGCATAACTGATGTACGCAATTATGGGACACATCCACCACTAAATTAGTTGGTAACTGTTATTCCAGATTGCTGTCTTGACTTTTGACCTTTTTGCGTAGGCAAGGTATGAACAGAAATGAAGAACTATAATTATACACAAGGGTGCCCCCATGCACACACACTCACTTTTATAAATATACACATAAAACTAATGCGCCTAGGATGTGATAAAAGATTACACTTGGGTGCCGAGACATCCATCAAAATATAGGATAAATCTTATGAAGGCAGAACCATGTAGCTTTGGACATGAACTTTCGCTGGATAGGCTTGTGTATTCAACTTTGGCTTGAAATTGGTTTTATAAAACTTGCTAATGATTGAATCCTGTGATAAGCGTGTTAAACTCAAGCTCACATTGAAGCAAAAAATTATCTTTTGAAATTAAGTCCGAGCAGCCAATTTTCCAAGGCAACCCAACCATTTCAAGCATTAGCTACAACATCAATTTGCTTCCCTCAACCTCTTCCAAAAAAAAAGGAATGATTTTTTTCTAATGTGTTTAAATTTATACATTAATATAGCATCATAATGTATTTCAAACTTTCAGTAGAATTCACAAACCTTAAATCTAGGTGAAAAAAAAAATGATGCTTTCCAGTCCATAACCCAATTCAATGCATGACATGGAAAACCAACAAAGATTAAAGGAAAAGAATAACAGAATTGTACTATGAGTTTTGGCACATGGGCAATGCATAATCCAACATCAAGAGAATACCATGGTAATTCCGAAACAATTGTTAGGCCTCAGAATATAAGTGCAAGGGCTAAGTTTTTTCTAACGAAATTAAATGACAAAATTGTTGAAAATGATTAATGGGTCTTTGAAATTTTAGCATATATCTTATAGGCATTTCACATGTACATGCAATTCGAACCAGAATTTAAACCGTTTAGAAGAAAGTTTTGTAGAGAGAGAGAGAGAGAGAGTACTCTCACTATAAGGGGACAAAGGTAAGTGGGCAATCAGTGATTCATGAGAGAAAGAGAGAGAGAGAGAGGTACCTGAACAGAATCGAAGGCGGTGAAGCAAATCTCAGTTCCAGCGAGAGAAGAGTTCGAGGACGACAGACAGGAAAAAAAGAAAACCCAGCATTTATTTTTAAGGTCAAATTCTTGGGTTTGCCAGATTATAAAATAATTTTGCCTTCTTAATTTTATTTTTACTAAAAAATATAAATAAAGAGTTGACTGTGAAGAAATTCAAGAAAAATGGGAATTACTACTTTTTTTAGTTGAATTACCTGCTAGAAATAAATTGCTCCTGCACGCTATTTTGTTAAAACAAATATATATATATATATATATATATATATTTTAAAGTTTAGTTAGCTTTACAGGTATTAAAAGTTTTATATATATATAAATTATCGTATTTGATAATTATATTAAATTTGATTAAATTCAATTTGAATTGAATTATCTATTTTTACTATACGGAGATCCGAATTTTTTTTTAAACAAAATTAAAATTTGACTCGATTCAAATTAAATGAAATTATTAATATATAAAATTATAGTATAAATTTATATTTTTAAAGAAAAATTTAGTTTTTACTTTTCATCTTTGATAAGTTGAAATAAGTTAAAGGAAAATTTATATTTTTCAAACATCACATTTATTTTTTAACAAATTTTAAATAATTTCTTAAGTATTTAAATTCTATTTGCAGCTTTAACAAATACTTGAGAAGTTATATAATTTTATTGACCTCTTTCTCCTTGTGCGTTGACCTCCTTGTGCTATTAATTTATCCCTAATTAACTAATTTTAGGATTGATCTCTACTTTTAACAACAAAACTTGTATATATATATATATATAATTTATCAATTAGGTTTGATAACTAAAGAGAACAATGGAAGCAAAATGTCTCCAAGTGGACAGCCTAATGGTCACAATCCTCCACCTTCAACCTATAGATCCCAAGTTCGAAATCTTGTGTAATAAAAAAAAAAAAAAACCAATGGAAGCAAAATAAATATAAAATTGAAAAATTATGAGAATGAGAATTTTAATTCTACGATAAAATAATCAGTACAAAAATTAAATTACTTATTTAATTTTTCTCTAACCTAACATATGGAATGTGTACTCCTGGCTAAAATCTCAACGAATATGAAGTTAACAACTCTCAATCTCAATATTTTCTATATGCAATTACTAATAGATATTATATATATAATACATAAAACTCTTGATTCATAAAAATTTTATTCTTAATACATCAAAATATATAATTCTGATTTCTTATGTTGATCTAGATATAATCATGATTAAGAATATATAAACTACATATAATTGTGGAATAATGATTTTATATTGAGTTCGAATCTCATCTGAGAATTAAGATAAACTATCCCTAATTAAAAGGTGATTCTCAAATTATAAACTATGCATGATGAAATGTTTGGTTTTTATCAATCATTTATAAATTTTACTTTAGATCAGTTTATCCGTAACTTATGCCTATTATATAAATCATATCAAATACACAAATCACTTAAATTTAAAATTAAAACATTAAACTTTATACATGTATAAATAATGTAAATCCAATTTATTTATTTGAATAACTAAAATAAAAATTATGTTAATACAAAGAATTAATACATAATTTGTTGTACATACAAAATGATAAACTAATAAAAAATTTAGGATCAAATCCTAACAATATTAAAATTCTTGGAGGGAGATATGCCTGTGCCATGTAGGCAGCAAGTCATGGGATTGATTGAATCAAAATGAAAATTCAGGAGCTACGATTTTTCTTTCCAATGAGAGTTAAAAAGTTAATAATACACTTGAATCGATGCTTAATTGGTCCAATAATTGAATATTTTTTTTAATATAATCAACTGGTATCTGTAATTATTTTCTAATTAATTTGGTTCGAGTGTTATCAAATATAATTTTAAGAAAAAACTTTCATAACGTAATTTTTTTTATTTTCAAATTTCAAAACTGAAATTTAATTAAGAGATTTAATATTCTTACTTATCAGTAATTGGACACTAATACTCTTTAAATAAGATAATTCTTATATATAGCAAAAAAGACATCGGAAGAGTTTTGTTTTCTTATATATTTAATTCGATTTAAATTATATTTAGTCCGCTAAAATTCTAGAGACGAATTGTTCATAAAAATACAACATTATTGTTCTAATGTGACACGGTATAATGTTGATATTAAGTGGCTTTTTTGTAAAAACCACAGGTGAAACCCTTTGTCAAAGCATGTCATTTAAAGTGTTTGAACTTTTCAACGCTATATTATCATTGTTCAATTTAATGTCTTTTTTATTGCATAATTCTAAATTTATCCTTAAATAATAATAATAATAATAATAATAATAATAATAATAATAAGGACGACGACGACGATTTCCTAATTGTCATTTACAGGAATTTCTCAAATATATTAATTTCTTCCAAAGGTTTTCAGCATTGTATTTTGTGGAATTAGGAGATCCATGGGGCAGGTCTTGACTTCTTAAGAAGGCTGGAAATTCTTGAAAATTATGGCTTGGCATAAGCTTATCACTAACATTAAGCTACATTATAATCGCCATAGTCTACCATCAGACGCTGGCAATATTTTCTGGATCTACCTGTAAATTTCAATCTCTTTCCATTCATCTCTATCATCTCTCTCAAGCAAAGCCATAGCATGGTGTGTTTCAAATGCATATAACATTCATTGCTTGTAAGCCGACCGCCATAGCTTGCTCAGACTCAACTCCTCTACCGTAGTCACAAAGCAATGCACTATAAACAAGGGTTAGACTAAATTAGTGTATGACCACCGACCATTTGGCTTAGTGGCATTGAAGGGCTCCGCACTCGCTAACCATTGGTGAGGACCCTGATCCCTTGTTCTCGACGGGGCTTAGGTTCAAGACGAAACCAAAAATTGATCAAAATGTAAGACACAGACAGTGGAGATCAACATTATAATTTTTAGTAATAAACAACATTGTAATAAGAATTAAAATGCAAGTTTTTAATGTTTTGCCGATATTTTATTTAACTTTTAGCAACATTTTTAAATGACTAGATCAGTAGTTGATCTCACAAATTAAGAAAGAGAAATCAAACCTTGGTTTCGTGTAGACAATCGACCAAAACGGCAGGCATTCTTCAGAATTGAAAAGCTACACAGATGGCGTTCTTCACTCAAATCAAGTGCATGACTTTGTACCATAGATAACCCAATCATACAAACCTGCAAATTAGTAACAAGAAATTGCAGATGGCAAGTATACATTTGTTCTTGGAAAAATCTTTCATTCACTCGATCAATTGTGTCCAGTCCGGTCTGATTTCTACAACAAAAAATTGAAAATGAAAATATATATAATATATATACCGTGTGATGAAAAATACTGATGATACAAGGACCATACACTTTTCAGCTTGCAACCGACCTTGCTCAACCCTAAAATTTTATGTATCTAGTCCTCTATATAAGTGCAAAAATGAAATTTTGTAATAGCATAATATTTAATATGTTTGTTTGGCTATCTATCATCTACATTGTTTACAAGGGAGGCCAGCTCAATGTTTTCGCGGTCTATAACTTGGTTATCCTCTTTGGTACTCAGTATCTGACCAGGAAGAATAGCCGAATTAGGATCACTTCTAGGCACCAAAAATAGTATACCAAGTGGAGTAACCCTCAAAAAGTTTCTGATTAAAATGGCCACCCAAAGATTATCAAATTGGGTCCGAGTAACCCTAACCAGATGTAGTAGTAACCCACCTCCCCAAGATGATGAGAGAATCCCAATATTATCAATCGACATAAGCAAAGCAAAGAAAGTGCCTTCGATGCCAGGAGGACAAAGCCTTGAACTAAGTACAAGAAGGGGCATCCACTTGAGACGTCCAATCATTTGAGAGACACTTGCATCTATAATGACAAATAAGAAATCAGGTAACCCAAGTTTCAAATTTAGTCGTAGCACCAACACCAGGTCCAACATTCCAGAGAGACCAAAAAGCAGTTGAGTCCAGAAGAGCAAATCCCGGAAAGGATGGTCCTTCAAACTGTATTGATACAATAAGGCTCCCAAAATGGAGCCAACAGAGCCGACTGCCATTATCATTCCAATAGTTTCCTGTACAAACAATAGGAATAATCAAGAGACGAGCATAATGAGAGGGTTGTCACCCAACATTTCAGGAAATTATGAGATTTCATTGATTAGATTATTTTGTCAGAAAAAGGCAAGTGTTGTAGCAAGAGATGTAACTGTTGGTTTAAGATTAATCGAGTGTTGATCAAATCTAGACTACTTCAATTGTCACTTTCCCTTCTCCTATTTCCTCTTTCTTCATTCTCCTTCAGGTTTTCTACTTTCTCCTACTGATTCTATTTACTTCCTCTTTGCTCTCCTTTCCTGCAACTACACTCCTCGGCCAAATAAGTACATCACTATTTCCTAATTGCTCCTTGGCTGGGTAAAGCAATCCTCCTCACTGCCAATTTTGATCTAAATCCAGTAAATTGAATATGTACATAGCTCACTGTATACTTGTCTCTAGATGTAGCAGGGCGTAAAACAGGAAAAGGTACCTGGGAGAAGGATGGACCCCCTTTTGAATCTGTAACCCAATAAAACATCCCTTCTTGGATATCCAAGCTCACTGCAAGGGATAAATACATATATAGACAAGGTCTCCACACTTCTGGGCATTTTAATGTTGTCCACATAGATTTTCCAGCATCAAGAAACCTTTGATTTACCTGATTCCACCAGACAATATCAGAATTGATTGAAAAAAGGAACAAATGCATTAAAGCCAAGAAAACAAAGCTTGCAAAAGGAACCTGTTTGAAAGAAACATTGGGCACATGGGACTCATGCAGCATCACTCCAACAATAAAGACAAGTCCAAATGGGATTGTTAGCAAGCCAAAAACTCCCTGGAACAGATCAGGATTAAAAAAAAATGTTTTAGAACAATGGAGTAAATTTGCAAAGGAACACGAAATGTCTTGCGAATGTTAGGAGCTGAGTATAAACCAACCTTAGGGCCAAGTAAGTCTACAAATACACCACTCATGGAGAAACCAATTAGTGCACCAGTGGCAGAACTCAGGGCACATAAACTTTGCATGTCAGCTGCAAGGGATGGATGTATATTGCTGTTTTGTGCCACACAAGCATCAACAGTGACATCTGCTATGGCCACCCCAGCACTTCCTGCTGTCAGACTTAGCACGGCTAGTGCAAGATGCAACTTGCCGTGCAAAGAAAGGAAGAGCATGGAGATTATTCCAAGAAGACCTGAAAAGATGGAAGGAACCATGTGATTAATTAACTGCCACAATACAATGCTGGTAAAATGCTAATATCCCATCAGACAACAAAGATTCATTGATTTTCTTTTCAGCTTCAGTAACCAGTTGTACAAACGTTGGGCTTCTTGCAACTAAAAGGAGCCAGGGAATTAAAGGGTTTGTGTCACTTTACACTACTTGTTCTAAATAAGTGCAATATCAAAATAGTGACCTCTATTGAACTTTGTTGTTAGATTATCCCAAAATTATGTCTATAGGCTCATTCATGAGAAGAAGATACCAGCTGTTCCAAATTTCAATTCCCTATTCGACCTTCCATAACTCAAGGTTTAATCTCCCATTCAGTGATCACTCAGCCAGAAACCAGGTTTGCTCTTTTGTTTTATCTTGGAAATCTCCTTTTTGTAGACAGAATTTCTTTCTTTCAACACTCCAGCTTGAAGAAATGCAATACAAAGGTTTTGCAGGAGGGAAAACCCAAATTCTGAGGGTGACTTTTGAATTTTAGATCACCCTGAGAGTGCAAAATAATGTTCAAATAATAGGCTGTGTTTGAAAGCAGCTGGATACGGAATTGGAAACGATGAGTGAGAAAATGGCCTCTATCTCGAATTGAAGACAAAACTGATTGATTGAGAATGTATTGGTTTATGAGATCTTCAAGATGCGATTCCGACTGAATGGCCAACTTCACAAGTCCAAGCTTTTTCTCTTTTTTTTTTTTTTTTTTTTTTTTTTTTTTTTTTTTAATTTAAGAACTATTTTCAGCCTTTCTTTTTTCCAATGCATTTTCTTCTTTGTCAGTATGATAAATCTATTTCTCTTTCTAATTTCCAAAAGCATTTCCATATTCCGATAACCCGAGTTGCTTACACTTGCCTTATAAAATTTCTTCTATTCTTAATTTTGTGTCTTGTTCTCTTTTCTTCACTTTTTAACTAGAACGTAATGTTTTACTTAATGCTCATCAAGCACAGCAAAATGCTCCTATGTGTTAAAGGTACATAAAATGGCAAAGACAGATACAAAGACAACTTGATCTGGTCGATCTTGCATATATCGATTTCATGCTAGATGTATGAATTTTTATGGATAAAATCGGTGTGAAAAGGGGTTATATTCAGTGGTGAAGCCACTATTGGGGGTTGTGCGGACAACAGTACTGGCAAAAAATTTATGTGTATACTTTGCATTTCAGAAGGTTAAAAATTTTACAAATCATAGAGTTGCCGCTAAAAGCCCTAAATGCCACTGAAATTCTTTACAAATGCTGTTTATTTTCAGAAAATTATAACATCCACCCCTAACTGCCCTCTACACGTTGTATTTTGCCACCACTAAGATAAATTTCTGGTTTCACCCCCGGATATGTTGTACCTAATCGTTAGGTAATCAAAAATAGTTCCTTTTTAAAGCTTGGGATGACCTCTTACATCAAAAGGAAAGAAGATGCTAATATAGAAACATATGCAGTAGTTCTCTATCAAGATTTATTACACCATCCTTACATTTAATGCCACCAAACCTAGGGATACAAGTTTTACATTTCATTGACAAGACTTATTTGCTACCAAGTACAAACACGGATATGAACACAAATTTAATTTCTATTTCTTTGTTTCAGTATAAAGTGTAAAAAGGAAAAAGACTTTCTCTTCTTTAATGCAATTCCAAGCAAGGTAAAAATTTAGAAGATGTAATCCAGTAAGTCTTATATAAAACAAATGAGAAGTTGAAACAATGTATCTCCTTTTTGAGGCAATTGAGAAAAACAATTAATCCTCTCTCAATGTTTTATTCTTAGTATCCATCCATCAAATATTGTTGGATCTCAAAGGCTATGACAGCTTTCGTACGTAATGTACTTCAAGCCTGGATCTTTTTACCCTAGGCACTCAATCTATATTATCCTTAACTCACTATGTTTGAAAAAAAAAAGCAACAACATAAATCAACAGGAAGAGAGCATGCAAATAAAAGACTACAACAAATCTAAGATAGCTTCATGAGAGAGGACATGTACTAATGACCTAACCACATGACATCCTTAAACCTATTATTCTTAAAAGCATACGAAAATAAAAAACAAGAAATATAAAATTTGTACCGGCCAAAATGAAATAAGGTCTTCTACGGTATCCAACAATAGGAACAACATCTGTGAGAAGGCCCCAAAGAGGCTTGACAACCCAAGGAATTGAAGTAATCCCTGAGTAAATTTGTGCTTCAGAAGGCTGCACTTTCTGCACATCTTTCATATAATACTCGGTTGCAACTCTGTTGAAAGCCCCACCAAGTCCTTGACTGAGTCCATAAACAACCATCACACCAAACACAAAGCTCCAATGTGTTTCAGATGACAGCATTTTCAACCAATTGATTGGTACGCAGACCAATTCCAAGAACCCTCTTCTGGATTCTCTTTCAGGCACAACATTTTCCTCATTTGCTTCAATGTTGACTTCATTTCCCACCACCATATCTTAACAAATTTTGGGAAAATAAAACGAACCCAGTTTTTAGATCTGTGTTTCCTCAACTGGGTTTTCAATAGTTTTAATGGAAAAAAAACTTTTTCCCTTTTCAGAATCAGATTGTGGATATTTCTTGCCAAAGCTGTAAGATACAAGTATTGTATTTATTGGTGAAGAATCAAATCAGAGAGGGCAAGAGACATTGTCACAGAGAGAGAGAGAGAGTAGATGCAGCTGAAGAGGTTTTAAACACCATAGTTGACTAATCGACCCTGTTGGATTCGCTGGCATGTCCCGTACGAAGGGGTTCTGTGTAGGTTAGAGCCGAGATATATATCGAAATGGCACGCTTGAAAAAAAAAAATTAAACAATGCAATTAAAAAAAAATGAAATTAACTTGTATTGAAAATTCAATATAATACGTCGAATCTTAAAAAATAATATATATTGAATATCCAAAATTCGATATATGAAATATATAAATAATATATGTTAAATTTTAAAAATTCAACATATATAATAAAAAAATAATAATATATATAATGTAAATTTGAAAATTTTATTAAAAGTGTGTTTTAATTTTTTTTTTTCCCCTCAGGGTGCCTGCCACTCGTTAGGGACCGGCACCTCACAGAGCTGATGATCTTTAGCCCTAGAAAGTCTCCAAAATGAGTCCCAAATATTTAGTTTTTGTGTTTCTTTTTCATTTCTTTCCATTAAATTTAAAATCAGAAATTAATGTTGTACGACTTTGTAATATATGTACTAACCACTGTCATCATACGTTACGTGGTACAAACGTAAATTACCCAAAAAAACATATTTTTTTTATGTAATTGTGACCCATTACCCAAAAAAAAAAGGGTCCTTGCATGCGTTCTTCTCTTTCCTTCTTATTTTTTGTAGGAATCATATATTAGTGATGAGTTTCAACTTCATAAATATCAATTCCGAAAAATAAAATAGAATCAATAAAAAATTATCAAAGGATGATTCGATGAAAAAAACTTAGACAGTCAAATTAGAAAGGATGATTTTTGATAAAAATAAAACAGACCGAGCCAAAAAGAATTAAGGATGAGAATCCTGTAATTTATGTGTCGAGTGTATTGTATCTAGAGAGCATATTGGGCAATGAGATGTTAGTTGACTTTATAGATCGTTGTCTCATGACTCGTGTGCACTTAAAGTGTTGTAATCCTAATTTTCTTGAGAAGTTGTATTAAAATTTTAAAACTCTTTAGTCAAATATTTTTAACAGATTTAGAATATTTATCATTTAAGAAATTTAACGAATCAAAGAGATTTTTTCCTTATCGATTAGATTTCAAAAGTTTCATTCCTTATTAAGAAGTTATGCCCGAGATTGAATATTATCTCTAACCGATGAGAATAAATAATCAGCTCTTTACCTAAACTACCGATCACCAACCAAAGAGTAAGTATCGTCTTGAACTTACCGAATGCCTTTGAGGGCCACAGATCGATTAGATCACTATCGATAGAGATTATCCAAAGTGTCGAGTCGTGTCCATCTTTCAGGGAGATAAATCCCTATTCATTGACATGTTTGAATATTAGATGTTTGTTGAATCATGGGATTATAAGACTAATGTTATCGTAACGGACATTTAGGGTCATGTCCCATCATTTGCCTCTCACTCATTATATCGTTTCATAAAAAAGACGTCATAAGTAATGGTCATAAAAAATGTATAAAACTTTTAATGCGGCGCATGCTGCCTCGGGTTCCACGAATCATCTCCAGTACGCTTTATAAAGCCAGATGTTCGATTGGGTCAGGCACTTTAACATTTTTCTTTCAACAGTTTCGTTTTCTTGTGATTCAACCCTTCGTAAAAAAGATCTTTATTGAGAAAATAGCCAAAGGTTCTCCTTCTCAAACTCATCAGGGGATTAGCAACATTAGAAACATGATGACGGATCAAGAACTTTGAGAAGTTTAAACTAATATATTGCTAGGACACGATTACACTTGGGTGTCGACTACAGATGAGGATAGAGCTAACAGGGTATCGGAGGGCCGTGTTTAGATGTACAAACAAATAGTGAAGTACGGCCTGAAAATATCGTACACTGGTCCGATCGGGGAGGTTTTGCTTCATTAGAACATATTTTCGACACTACTTCTCCCTAGCATATGGCATTTGGTTATTGCTGTGATCTCTCTATTAGGTTTTTGTTGCCTCCATTTCGATGTTGAGATTCTAACAGTCATCTTTTCACTGAAGAGATACAAGAATATGGGTTCTACCCAGATCTCGAATCCAATTGGCAGTTTTACTATAAAAAGTCGATCGACAAGAATTGGATGCACAAGTATTTCTTTGTAGAGTTTTTTAATAGAGATCTCATGCCTGTGTTACCAAGTGCCGATGAGGAGCCATCGTTTAGGTCAAAGCCTTCGACTTCTTTTCGTCATTCCCAGTTTGTGCATTCGATTGGTAACTACCGCTCATCTACTCGGAGAAATATTTGGGTGAATTCTCATGTGGAGGACCAAATGTTGTCCTTGGCGGGTCTACTGATTCGGGAAAAGAGAAAGATCGACAGACCTCTCCTGGTTGAGAGGAGGAAGAAAGAGTTCGTTGGTGTTTTGTCTTCTCCTGGGGATGCTGTTCTGAAAGAAGTTACAATTAATAAGCAGGTGAAATCAAACGCGAAAAGGCCTTCGAGAGAAGCCGATAGGTCACCCAAAACTTGATCATCTAAAGTTGTGCCTCATTTGTCAGAAAGGAGGAAAATCCAATTACCTGAGTTTTCTGCAGGCAGAGAATGCAAAGGAACCAAAGAGGTCGGAGTGTATTTGTCTCCCACTTCGACATGACATTCTAAATCGGTGGCCATTGGATCAGAGGGGGCCGATAGCCCGACATCTGATGATTGTGCATCCCCATCGTTGGGTGAGGTTGGCAAAGATGTCCCGGTAAGGGAGGTGTCTAAAGTGGAGGAACCTGAAGATATCTCCACACCGACTGCTAAGGTGGGGTCGCCGAGGGAACCAGGTGTTCCCATAGCTATAGAGAAGATGTATGGGCCATCATATGCTATGCCTTTGTGGCCCCCGCGCAAGGGGAAACGTAAGGTAATTAATGAGACTGCTCTTCCTCCTCTATTCCTATTCGGTCTTTCAGTGGTAGAAAGGGCTCGAGAGAGAGAGGGACGGTCACAATCTGTGCAGGAGACAACAGATATAGCTATGTCAATGTAACTAAGGCAAGTCGGATAGTCGATCAGTTTGATTTTCATCGTTTTGTGCTAGAACTTAATAGGATATCCTTGGAGCAGGTTGACGAGACTCTTCAATCTCTTGGTTTAGCAGTATCACTTTTTTCTTGTATTTGTCTAGTTTTATTTCTTACATTGCTTTACTTTTGGTTAATTCGATTCCTTTTGGTAAACGATGGTCTTGACAGAGTTCTAGAGACAATAGAGGAAGCAGATGATAAGGCACTTGGAGAAGCGTGTCGATCAGCTAGGCAGTCAGGTGTTGGCACTGTAAGATGCCCTCGAGCAGAGGGAGAAAGATGTGGAAGCAGAGAAGACATCTAGCACCTTGCTTGCTGAAAATGACGAGAAGATTAGGCATTTACAACTTGACTTAGCCTTATCTCAGAAACGCTACGAGGAGCTGGAGGTTGAAGCGAAGGTTCGCAAGGCAAGTCTGCAAACTGCCGAGATGCTAGATCGGATGCACAAGAAGTCGATTCAAGCTGCAGAGTGAAAAGTGACCGAGATCAATGAGTCCTTTGCCAAGAATACCAAAATCTTTAAGCGTTCCCAGTACAAGCTGACCAAAAGACTGAGATGCACCGAAGAGATAGTTCGTTGAGCAGACTTGGAAAGGGCCTTATCCCCTGGTGAAGAAGCTATTGGCTAAGAGGCATTAGGTCAAAGCCTAGCCTCCGCTGATCCTGTCAGTGTTTTTATTGAGCTGGCCGCGGTCTAGGCAATTGTAGAGTTTCCTTCTTGGGAGGTTCTGACACTCCCCTTATCCCCTTAATTCTGTGTAACTTCTATACTGTTGAGATTTTAATGAAAGACTTTTCATACTGTTGCATTTTGTATATACCTTACCAAGGGATATTCCCTGAATCGTCCGAGCAGTGAAAGTAGATTTTATCTGTATGCTTTTGATAGAATTCGTTCGAGAGATCTAGTTAAGTCATTCGCCATACACATTCATTTTAGATAACTCGATTAGAAAAAAAACGCTTGCTCGCCCAGGGGCGCATTATCTTCATTAGGAGACCAACCGATAGGGCGAACCATGTTTATGCTTCTTGGAGTCGTGTCCCTTTCCTATGATATGCATCATTCGTTACGAAACAATCAATAGGATGGGGCATGCTTGCACTTCTGGGATTCACACTTTGTTCGTTAGGAATCAAACGGTAGGACAGGCCGTGCCTACCCATCTAGAAGTCATGTTTCTTATTGACGACACGTTTTATTCGTTAGGAATCAAATGATAGGATGAGTTGTACCTGCCATTCTAAGAGTCATGTCCTTTATTGACGACACGCTTCATTTGTTAAGACTCAAACAATAGGATGAGCCATGCCAGTCCTTCTGGGAGTCATGTCCCTTATTGATGACATACTTCATTCGTTAGGAATCAAACGGTAGGATGCCACATATGCTAATCATGGAATAGAAAATGCTATTGCAATAATGCAAAAAACCTAAGGTAAAACAATTGAGATGTACCATGTGGTCACGAGAGAGTCACAGTCACTTGAAAAAAGTCACTGGAGATTCCGAATTGTAAGACATCATTTTGATACCGATGGGAGTTTTAAACTTAACCTTTATGTGTTTGGTGCTAGCCAGGGTTTCCATAGCGTTTAGGGTTGGCCTGCCTAAAATTGCATTGTAGAGTGAGAGAATTTTGATTACATTGAATACAGTGGTAGCTATTATATGGTTCAGTGGTAAGCCAAAAGTGATCAGGAGTGAGATAATGCATTCAGGGTGTATCTGTATCCATTCGCCAGAGAGCCTCTTGACCGATTTTATGTGGGGTTGGAGGTACGTCTGACTGAAATCCATTCGTTGGAAGGTGTTCCAATAAAGAAGATTGTATCATGCTCCTTGATCGATGAAGATCCTTTCGATCTCATATTGGCCGAGTTTGGTGGTAACAATAAGGGGATCATGACGATTGGGATCAACTCTTATCAAGTTCTCATCGGTGAAACTAATAACTGGTTTTTTTTCCTTGGATTGTTTGTCAATATGAGTTGTCAGTATCTTTTAAGGAGTATGAAGAGGTGTTTCGGCCATATAGAAGATGGGCACGATCGTGCATTCGGTTTTGTCCCTCCATGAATAATTTGGGGTCTGGACTGTAGGCAGGAAAGACGCTGGCAGGGATATAGGGCTTGTAAAGGGATCGTTCGTCATAGATCTGGAGGATTACTCCATTTGGTCGGTTGTGTGCTGGTCGGGTGATCGGTTGTTTATTTGGTTTGTTTTCCTATAGTAAGGCATGTCGATCAGGAAAGAGTATATTCCTCCCTTTTATACTAATAAACTTTTGTAGTTTTCCATTTCGAATCAAGAATTCTAACTCGTACTTGAACTTTCTGCTGTTGTCTATCATGTAACCATAATCTTGATGGAAGTGATAGTATTTGGTTTTATATTTCTTAGAATTGTCCTCTGTAGAGTGAGGAGATCACCTGACGTATGGCTTATTTCTTATCTGAAGTAAAACTTGACTTGGGATCTCATTCAGAGGTGTATAAGTGTTAAATCTTCGCTGAGGCGGAGGTCCCTGTTGGTTTTTCTTCAGTGAGGGCTGTCAGGGTGACCGGCTGCTTCTCTCCAGGTGGATTGGTTCCTACGTCTGTCAAATGTTTCAACATTTTCAGCCACTATGTACTTCTCAACGTGAACATAAAACTCCTTAATAGTGGAAAAAGGGTTCTTGGTAATAGATGTTTTTATACCCAAGGGGTGTAGCCCTGTTAACAAAGAAACTAACACAATGGAATGGACTAAAGCAGGGACTTTCATCATTTCGACTTTGAACTTATCCAGAAAGTCCCTCAAAGGCTTATCGTCTCTTTGCCATAGTGATAGTAAAGAAGTAGACTTTCTTTTGACTTCTCAACTGATCACAAAGTGAGTTTTGAACTGTTGTTGAAGTTGAAATAAACTTTTGATACTGAGTGATAGGAGCGAGTTGAACCATATTAATGCATTGCCTTTGAGGACAGTAGGAAAGTGTTTACATACAGTAGCATCTGTCATATCTCTCGAAACCATTACAGTTACAAAGTGGGCTGCATGGTCAGAGGGTCGATCGTACTATCATATCTCTCCATGGGAGGCAGAAGTATATCACGCGGCACCGGTTTTGAGGAGACCTTCAGATCGAAAGATGACAAGCTAGATGGATAAAGGGGGCTTCATTCCTCCTTGCATTGACTCGTTTGAGTTCATCGGCGACAAGTTGTTTGACTTGTCTCCTCAGATAGTCAAGATTGTGACCGGAGGTTATCCAAAGTTCATAGTTCAGGTGAGGCGCAAGTCAACGAGAGCATACATGCTATGATCCTCCTGAAGAAGATTGTCCCTCTGGTCTAATGGTACGGCTGAGTCCTTCTAGTTGTTTACTCATGTTCTGTATTCTGGATTCTAATATTTTCAGTTGAGGACAATTGGCTCTTTCCGGGGACATGGGCACAAGAGGCATGACCGGGTGTCCCTGAGGTATAGGTTGTGGAGCCTCTTCTGGGTGAGGGAGTTGAGTAGGGTTGTCGCTGGGGCGAGTGGATGCCGCTACTAGTGTCTGTTGGGGTGGTGGTGTGTCCATTCACAACGGATGCAGCCTTTAAGATGGTTTTTGTCCTTTTTTTTAGAGGCATGGTTGTTTGACAAATCGAGATGCTTGCTAAGACTACTCTAGTCCGTTTCCCATATACGGCGTCAATCTGTTGGAGGTAGGTTTTAGTTCCACAGATATCGACTCCTTTGACTTGAACAGGTGCTCCGAAGGACAAAATGGAATCTACAGAAGACCGCCGGAGCATGCTCCAGCAGGAAAAACTCTGACGTTCAAGTAAAAAAAACGCTTTTCGATAGGAATAAAACAAACAAAACAAAAGAGGGTTAAAGATGAGAGCCCAGTGATTTGTGTGTCGAGTATATTGTATCTAGAGAGCGTACCTAGGCAATGATATGCCAGATGTCATTATAGATCGATGTCTCATGAGTCATGTATACTTGGCGCATTGCAACCTTAGTTTTCTTTTAAAGTTGTCATGAAATCTTAGAATTCTTTAGTTAAATATTTTCAAGAGATTTAGGATTTTCATCACTTAGGAAGTTTAACGAATCAAGAAAATTTTTCCCTTATCGATTAGATTTCAAGAATTTTCTTCCTTATCAAGAAGGTATGCTCGAGATTAAATATTACCTCTAACCGATGAGGGTAAATGATCAACTTTTTACCAAAGCTGTAGATCACTAACCAAAAAAGAAGTATCATATTGAGCTTACCAAATGCCTTTGAGGGTCATGGATCGATTATGTCACTAGTGATAGTGATTATCCAAAGTGTCGAGTCGTATCCACCTTTCAAAGAAATAAATCCCTACTCATTGACACATCCGAGTGTGAGATATTTATTGGATCATGCACTTATAAGATTGGGTGTTATCGGGCTTTGGGGTCATGTCCCATCACCATAAAATATTAGAAAGTGATTTTCACTATAGTTTCAGATTTTAGTATATTTGATGTACTAAAAATTAATCACCGAATTAACAAATGTTGAACTTTTTAAGTATTAAAAATATAATATTATAAAAATAAATATATAAATAAGTAGATGAGTCGGTCTTATTACACGTTTTGAGTATCAAAATCAAAATCATTGCAATTTTTAAAAAGTGTTATTGCAATAATAATATTTAAAATTCAAAATTAAAAACAATAAAAGAAACATCAATAAGTCTCTTTTTTATTAAGTCTACTATCAATCATAAAAACTTAAAAAAAAAAAAAAAGTCAACTATCAATTTAAAAGATATTTCATGATTTAAACGTTTGATCAGGTAGAGGTTGCTATATATTATTTATATTCATATGAAAGGATTATTCTAATCTATTTTGATAATGAAAATGATATGAGTCAATAAGGGATGTGAGGTGGAAGAAAAATGAAACTACACAAAAAAAAAAAAAAAATCCAGGGCATATAATTGACTTAAAAATCACTTAGAGGGACCATACCAAGCGTACAAAAAGGGGAAAATAAGGAAAAAAAAATTATTCTGTGGGCTTCAAGAGTCTCTATTCAATCCATGTGGGGACAAGTTGCAAGTCTTTTGTTGTCACGGCAGGGGGCCTAAAAATTGAGTATTGGGCAATCCAATGTCCTAGAAAAGAGAGAGATTCATCGGACATTTGGCGTTGGACTGGAACTTCTCCAACCCTCCTGGTTCCCAGGAGAAATGCCACGTGGCAAAAGCCCAATGGATACTTTTTTTAATGAGTTGGGTTTTATTATTTATTATTTATTTATAAACATGGTCGTAACATATTCATAGTTTTTGAATATTTATCAACTGATTCAATGATCACGTAATGATATTTTTAAATAAAATTTTAAATTTAAATTTTATGTATAAAAAAAATAAATATTAAAAATTATTTTTTAAAAAAAATTTAATTCGATTCGAATCAAATTTAATTAAATTTATCATAATTATTATATCTATGATTTAATACGATGAAATCGTCGTGCGTGAATAAATTCAACCTACGGCATTTGGTACAATTTTTTGAATTAAATAAAATTCTTGCTTATAATTTATTATTCATTTGGAAAAAAAAAAAAAGAAAAGAGAGACTTGGGAATCTTTTGTTTAATAATAATAATAATAATAATAATAATAATAATAATAATAATAATAATAGTAGCAGATGATAAAATAAAAGAAAGCAATCAGCCAATCACAGCTAATCTGCAGCTGTATCACCCATTGTCAACCTCTGAGAAAGACAAAGATAAAAGCGAAAATTATGCAATCACATGTTTGGATCAGATTTATTTTTTCAACAAAATTTCTGCTAATAGACATTAGATCCAAGATGATTGCTTCGGTACTTCAAGCTGACTCAATATTGTCATTCATTATCTTCAACTAGAAGAGAATTATCTTTTTCTACACATAAAAAAGTTATAAAATGGTGAATCCTACGGCGAAAGACTGCGGCAAGGTGGGGAATAGGATGGATTGTCACATTGACAACTGGGAAATCCACTTGAGGTGCCAAAAGAAAAAAGGGGAAAAAATGGGTATTGTAGAAGAATTCTTTCTTTCATAAGAGGAAACTAATTTAATTTGGCGCCAAAAGGGAGACAAGCTCAACGTTGTCATCATCCAGAACCAGGGCAGCCTCTTCACTATCCAAAACATCATTTGCAGGAGCAGGAGTGTCGGGATCACCTCTTGGTACCAAAAACAGAAGACAAAGCGGAGTGACTCTAAGAATGTTTCTAATCAAAATGGCCAACCAAAGATTATGAAATTGTGTCCGCGTTATTCCCATGGCATGAAGCAGCAGGCCTCCTCCCCACGATGATGAGATTACTCCGAAATTCTGGATTGACATGAGCAATGCAAAGAAGGTGCCCTCAATGCCAGGAGGACATATCCTGCTGCTAAGCACAAGAAGGGGCAACCACTTCAGCTTATCTACCAAATTAGAGACACCCCTGTCGATCACTGCAAAGAGGTAGTCCGGTATACCAAATTTCAAGTTTATTCGAAGCACCAAGACTAAATCCATCATGCCTGATAGACCAAAGAGCAACTGGCTCCAGAAGAACAGCCCTCGGAAAGGGTGGTTCTTTAGGACATTTTGATAGAGTAGTGCCCCAAGGATGGCGCCCACTGAGCCTATTGAAGATATGAGGCCAACAGTTTCCTGCATAAAGTGTACCATCAATGAGTTCACCAACAGTTTCCTGCACTAAGTATAAGATTGGTATGTAATAAACTGAATTGTCACCACACCTACTATATACTCTTACAGTTGATCCTTTTTTCTAGACTTCAATATCATAAGATTTTTCCTGGATTTGATGCAACAGTTCATCAACATCTTTCCTAAGATACCTGAATATGTTTTAGGTATACCTCGTGTATCTGTTAAAATATACCAAAATAAGACTCATTGATTGATCTAGTCAACCATCATGATTGATCTAATCAACCATCAACCATTCAATCATAATAATTGATTTACTCAATTATTATGATTGATTTAATCATTTCAATTGATTTGATCAATTATATATATTTGGTTGATTTAATCAATTATTAATATTGATTTAATCAATCATTCTATATTTAATTGATTTAAATAATGATTGATTTATTCAATCATTATATATTTAGAAAATTAACTTTATTATTTACTATTTTCCTTTTTACTAATTTTATTCAAATTTCTTTCCTTTTCTCTACTAGCTAAACTCTTGTATAAATAGAGCTATTCTCCACATTTTGTAATCAAGCAATGAGAGACAATCTTCTCTCTTGCATTAGCTCTCTTTCCTCTCTCTTGTAATTTTCTTCAATCAATACAAAGAAAGTTCTTTTCATTTTCTTCATTTTCTTCTTCAAATTTTATCTTGATATAATTCTCTTACGTAACATTGGTTCTAGATTGCATGTCTAGAAACATACGAGGAGTCTAATATCAAGATTAAAATTTTACAACATGGTATCAGAGCAAATTTCAATTCCTTCCTCTTCGAGGTTAGGTGATCATTTTTCCCAAATCAATTCTTTTCATTCACAACCCTTTTTTTCCATTCTTCTTACATCTTCAAATTATTTCCAATGGGCTGCTCATATTAAGAGATCCTTAAACTCAAGAAATCTCTTGAGTCACATTACAAAGGATCATCTTGAAGAGTCGAACCCAATATTTGAAGAATGGAAAATGAGGGATGACCAAGTTTTCATCCTACTCACAAGTTCTATGGATCAAACTCATAGAACTATGGTCACTTGCTCTCCAAATTCAAAAGTCCTATGGGATCAAATGCATAATCTTTATGGGCAAGAATCAAATTTGGGAAGAGTTTTTGAGATAAAGAGGCAAATTGCCAATATCAAAAAAGATGAAAAAACTCTCTCCCAACTATTCGGCGAATATGAAGACCTTTGGAACGAGATCAAAACTTTGAGACCGATTACAACCGATTTCAAAATTTTACAAAAAAGAGAGGATGAGGACAAGTCCTTTGGGCTCCTCATTTCTCTTGGAGAACAGTTCGCACATGTTCGTCAAGAAATCCTTCGAATGAAGGATTTTCCTTCCTATCAAGAAGTAAGAGCCATGATCCAACGAGCAGAAGCAAGTATGAAATTTGAGGATACTCCTCAATCCAAAGTCGAAGGGTATGGTTTCAACTCAACCACAGAAGGGCAAGTGGCCAATAAGGTGCACCACATGGCCAAAAAGATATGTGCTCATTGCAAAAAGTCAAATCATTCACAAGAAAGATGTTGGTTTCTTCATCCTCACCTAAGGCCTGAACACATGAAGAGAAAGGACCAAATATCTTCAAATGCGGCCCAGAATGCATCACTTGAGTCAACTATCGAAAGTATCATATCAAAGATACTGCTCAAGCAAGGAACAACTAATCCAGGTAATTGCTTAAATTCAATTTTGAATTTTCAAGATTGGTTGGTAGATTCGGGTTGCGACCATCATATGGTTAGGGATAAGGATAAATTTAAGAAACTGAAATCTCTACCAAACTATAAGACAGTCAAGGTTGCTAATGGGCATAATTTAAATATAAAAAAATTTGGGAAAATTAATTTTTTCGGAAAAAAAGGCTAATGCTTTATATATTCCCGAATTCTCCTCTAATCTTATGTCTATTAGCCAAATTACTAGGGACCAAAATTGTAAAGTTATATTTGATCCTGATACTGTTGTTTTTCAGGATCTCAAAACAAACCAAGTGATTGGTAGGGGATTCAGAAGAAATAATCTATACTTTTTGAGTCAAGATAATCATGCATATACGACACATCAAGGAGAAAGTTATATTTTATGGCATGCTAGATTAGGTCACCCTAGTAAGCAAGTTTTGAAATATCTGTTTCCAAAAAAAAATTGTGAAGATAGATATTGCGAAGCTTGTATTTTTGGAAAAGAAACTCGAATGCATTATCCAATTTCAGAAACAATTTATGAAAATGCTTTTAATCTTGTACATTCTGATATTTGGACATCTCCTGTAATATCTAGACGAGGTTTTAAATACTTTATATCCTTTATTGATCACAAGACTAGATACACATGGGTATATATGCTCACTTCAAAAGCACAAGCATTCGAAGCATTTAAAAACTTTTACAATTTTGTCACTAGGCAATACAACGCAAACATAAAAATGCTTAAGACAGATAATGGAGGGGAATACATTAATCATACATTCACAAATTTTCTAGAAGAAAATGGAATAATTCATCAAACTTCATGCCCATATACCCCCAACAAAATGGAGTAGCCGAAAGAAAAAATCGACACTTACTTGAAATAGCAAGAACAATCATGTTCTATGCTAACATGCCTAAAATATTTTGGAGTGATGCTGTTAGTACCGCAGCTCATCTAATTAACCGCTTACCCACTAAGATACTTCAAGATAAATCTCCCTTAGAAGTTCTCACTAAAACCAAGCCAAATATTACTCACTTAAAAGTGTTTGGATGCATATGCTATGTACATATACCAAAACAATTTAGAAATAAATTAGATAAAAAAAGGAAGCAATGTGTCTTCATAGGATATGGGTCATTTCAAAAGGGTTATATATGTTATGATCCTATGACTAACAAAATATACACATCAAAAGATGTGATATTTGTAGAAAATGAGTTTTATTTTACAGATACAAGTGAAGAGAGAACACCAGAAAAAGAAGATCTGTATGTTTTCTTGTTAACTCCTAAAGAACTTAGCAACCCTTCTTGCCAATCTAACGAAGAGGACAACTCAGAGCAAGAGCAAGAGAGAGAATTATCAGAAAATTCTGAGCAAAGCAAAGATAGAAATTCCCCCAAAACCGAAGGAAGTAAGGAGCAAGGGGGAGACCAAATCCAAGAAGACTTACTTCCCTTAGAAGCAAATGCAGAATCTAATGATCCGTCATCATCTCGACCGCCACTTAGAAGGTCAACAAGGCTGAGATTCCCTCCATCAAGATGGGATCACTATGTCTCTAAGGTCACATCTTATCCCATTGCTAACTATTATACTACAACTAACGTTTCCTCAAGTCACCAAATATTTTTGAGTGGCATTGATCAAGTACAGGAGCCTAGAAGTTTCAATGAGGCTAATAATCACCCAGAATGGAGGAAAGCAATGAAAGAAGAGTTAGATGCTCTCACAAAGAATAAGACTTGGGAAATAATGACTCTCCCAAGAGAAAAGAAAGCAGTCGGATGCAAATGGATTTACAAGATCAAGCATAAAAGCGACGGTTCAATTGATCGGTACAAGGCTAGACTTGTTGCCAAGGGGTTTACCCAGACCTATGGAGTGGACTATACAGAGACTTTTGCACCCGTAGCGAATATGAACACTATAAGGGTCCTCTTGTCTCTTGCAACCAATAAGAACTGGCCAATGTATCAGATGGACGTAAAGAATGCTTTCTTGCAAGGAGAGCTGGAAGAGGAGGTTTACATGCATCTACCTCAAGGGCTCAACCAAGGTCACGAAGGACAAGTGTGTAGATTAAAGAAAGCCATCTACGGTCTCAAACAATCTCCTCGGGCCTGGTATGCAAAACTAAGCTCTGCACTTCTCAGTAACAATTTTAAAAAATGCAATAGTGATTCCTCTCTATTTACTAAACTTGATAATGAAAGAATCACTATTGTGCTCATATACGTTGATGATATTATTATTACTGGGAGTGATATGAGTCATATTGATCAAGTTAGAAATTTTCTTAAATCTAGTTTTGATGTTAAAGATTTAGAGATACTTAAATATTTTCTAGGAATAGAACTTGCCTACTCTCACAAGGGGCTTGTCCTATCCCAAAGAAAGTACACTCTTGATTTGTTGCAGGGAAAGTAAATTGGGAGCAAAACCAGTCATTAGCCCTATCTCGACATCTAATGAAGGGAATGATACTGATCAACTATTCACAGATATACAAAAGTACCAGAGACTTGTAGGAAGGCTCATTTACCTGACTATCACCAGACCCGACATTGCATATGCCGTGAGTCAAATCAGTCAGCATATGCATGCTCCTAAGGTGTGCCATTGGAAAGCAGCTGAAAGAATTCTTAGGTATCTTAAAGGGTCTCCTGGGAGAGGAATCTGCATGAAGAACAATCAAAGTTCAGAAATAGTAGGCTATTGTGATGCGGATTGGGCCGGAGATTCAACGGACAGAAGATCCACCACAGGCTATTGTATGTTTGTTGGTGGGAATCTCGTGTCTTGGAAGAGTAAGAAACAATCCGTAGTTTCAAGATCTAGTGCGGAAGCTGAGTACAGAGCCATGGCAGTAGCAACCAGTGAAATCGTTTGGTTAAAGGCTCTAGTTGAAGAATTAGGATTTCAAGTCACTTCTCCAATCAAACTTTTCTGCGACAATCAGTCTGCCATTCACATTGCTTCTAATCCTGTCTTTCATGAGAGAACAAAACATATTGAAGTTGATTGTCACTTTGTACGCCAAAAAGTTGAAGACAAGACCATAGTCACTCCTTACGTGAAGAGTAGTGAACAGCTTGCTGATATTTTTACTAAGGGAACTGCGACAAGTCACATGCAAAACATTCTCAACAAGTTAGGCTCCATAGATATCTACTCGCCAAACTTGAGGGGGAGTGTTAAAATATACCAAAATGAGACTCATTGATTGATCTAGTCAACCATCATGATTGATCTAATCAACCATCAACCATTCAATCATAATAATTGATTTACTCAATTATTATGATTGATTTAATCATTTCAATTGATTTGATCAATTATATATATTTGGTTGATTTAATCAATTATTAATATTGATTTAATCAATCATTCTATATTTAATTGATTTAAATAATGATTGATTTATTCAATCATTATATATTTAGAAAATTAACTTTATTATTTACTATTTTCCTTTTTACTAATTTTATTCAAATTTCTTTCCTTTTCTCTACTAGCTAAACTCTTGTATAAATAGAGCTATTCTCCACATTTTGTAATCAAGCAATGAGAGACAATCTTCTCTCTTGCATTAGCTCTCTTTCCTCTCTCTTGTAATTTTCTTCAATCAATATAAAGAAAGTTCTTTTCATTTTCTTCTTCTTCTTCTTCAAATTTTATCTTGATATAATTCTCTTACGTAACATTGGTTCTAGATTGCATGTCTAGAAACATACGAGGAGTTTAATATCAAGATTAAATTTTACAACAGTATCTATGGCATGCGAACACATAGACACAGGAATGGGACATGACAACGTTATAAAAGTTTTAGAATGTAGTACATTATCTTATACTGTTGTATCCAAAGTCGAAACAATGCATCTGACGCAGGCACACTCATTCAACATAGGAAAATACAAGTTTTTGAAAGCCAAAAAAGAGTAGAACTTCAGTACCTGGGAAAAAGATGGGCCTCCTGCTGCATCTGTCAACCAATAGAACATGCCATCGTAAATATCCACACTCACTGCAAGGGATAAGTACATGTATAAACATGGCCTCCAAATATCGGGACACTTTAAAGTTGTCCAAAGAGCCTTGCAAGCATCAAGGAAATTCTGAAATACCTGCATACAGTAATTTACCAAAAAAAATGAATTATAAAACAAAAACAAAAAAATAGCAGCAATTTGTAAAACCTGATGGTAGGCAAAGTCTGGCTTATGGGGTTCATCAAGAAAAATTCCAACCGAAACAACAAGCACAGCAGGGACAGTAAGCAAGCCAAACACCCCCTGTCATGGGACAGAACTATTTTTCTGTAGCTTCATCAATGAACATTAACAAGTTTTAGGAAAATATATTGTCCTAAAAAAATGTTGTTGGAAACAACTTAACCTGAGGGCCAATTTGATGAACTAGAATGCCACTAATTAAAAATCCTATTAATTCTCCACTGGACAAGCTTAGTTCACATAAGCTTTGCAGATCAGGTGCAAGAAAGGGATGAGTTATACTGTTTTCTGCTATACATGCATCAACTGTTGCATCAGCGAATGCCACCGAAATATTTCCTGCTAATAATGCCATTATGGCTAAAACAAGATGGAGCATTTCATGAAGTGATAAGAGGAGCATGGAGATGACACCAAGTAAACCTGAAAGCATATAAAAAAACTCTGTCAGACAACTTCAGTGGTAGAAATTTTCTCATTCTACAACCAACTGAAACTCACTGTGTATAGCAAGCCAGAGAACTTAATTTACTCTTCCCTTTTTCAGGACTGCCAGCATGTCTAATAATAGAAGATAAGGAATGGGGATGATTTTCTCAAATCTCGATGCTTTGTGTGAGAAGACCATTCTCGTCCTTTATCGCCAATCACTAAAAACTGGCCTGTAACTATAAATGCACCTAATACGGAACGGAAAATTCTGGCACACCAGTTCCTAGGAATTGAACGGCTTGAACAATAGCAGGTGCTTTTTGTCAACAAGAAAGCTTAACAACATTACTAATTTGACATATTAATTACAAATATTATCAAAGTAAATAACTCTCGCCGATTCGAACACAAGTTACATATCTTTGGGAGATTTCATTATCCAAAATCCAGGACTCCAAAATAAACAAGTGGAGAAAGAAATACCTCTCTACCGAATCAAACAAAGGAAAACAGCTCAATAAATACCACTAATTTGACATATTCACCACTAACACTAACAAAATGACCAAATTTTAGTGTTTCTACTACAGTTTGCTGATTTTTGGGACCTTACTTCATCCCAATTCCAGAACTCCAGAAAACCATAACCTATACTGATCCAAAATCTTATATGTATCGATCAACAAGTAGACCAAAAAAAGAAAAAATGCTACGAGAAAAACATAGGGGGGGGGGAAGGAAGAAGACGGATCATTACCAGAAAAGATTAAATAAGGTCTACGGCGAAATCCAAGAATAGGAACAACATCAGTGAGAATCCCCCAGATAGGCTTCACAATCCAAGGAATGTAAATCACTCCTGAATATATTTGAGCTTCAGAGGGCTGCACTTTTTGGACATCCTTCAAGTAATAGTCTTTCCCAAGTCTCCCTAGAGCTCCACCAAGGCCTTGACTCACTCCATTGATCACAAGGACCCCATATACAAAGCTCCAATGCATTTCATCCGACAGCATTTTAATCCAACAAATCGGGGCCATAACAAATTTGCAAAACCCATTTCTAAGACCTGTTTGTTCCTCGGTCTCTGCATTTGGTTGGACATTGATTTCCTCATCATCTTCAATCATCTTCTCGTGAAATTTCAAGAAAATATCGTTGATCCACTTCTAAAGTCTGTGTTTTCTAAAATGGTGATTGCAGATTGACTGAAAGACCTCGGAAAAATCGAAGTTTTCTCAAATGGGTTTATAAAGTTTCATGAGATAAAAATTGACCCAGATCTGCAATCGTCATATTCTAAAGTGGGTATTACATATTTGATTGAAGGACCTCAGAAAAATAAAAGATCTCTGAATTGGGTTTTTGGAGGTCTTTTGCTTGAAATACCTTTGGTCTGTAACTTGCGAGAGATTCTAAGTGTTAAACACCAGAAGACACCTGCGTTGACTATCGATCTGTGAAAGGGTAAATACTCAAATTCCCGCGGTGTGGCAAGAAAGTGGTTGTTGTACTTTGTAGTGTAGTTAAGCGGTAATTATGTGTTAACTGTGTGCTTACGGCGAGATTTGTTGTAACAAGCTAGGTTGCAAGGAAAGCGATCCGAAACAGAAACGGATATCCGACATTTTATAAGAATAATTGAAACAAAAATACGAAAATACGAAAATATAAAATATAAAATATAAAAATTTTTATATAAATATTAATTATTTTATAGAGATAATAGAATAATTATATTTTATGATAAAAATTTAAAATGATTAAATATATAATTATTAATTATAAGATAAATAATATAAAAATAAAATATATAATTAAATATTTATTAAACATAGAAAAATATATCAATATAAAAAATATAAAAAATTTTATATAAATATTAATTAATTTATTGTATTGAGCAGTTTTCTAAATGAAAAATGTTTTGAAAGTTTTAAAAATGAAAAATAATAGTGTTGATAAATTTTAATATATCAGAAATGGTAAGAAATTAGGAGGAAGCAATTCGTCTCCTTCATCCTATTTCTAATACTATCATTCTTTTTTTTTGGTTGGGGGGGGGTGTGAGTTCTTCTAATTTATCCTTTCTTTCCTCTGTTAAACAAATTAAAGGACTAAAAAAGAAACATATCGATTTTGAACATTGATTTTAGGCATGTTTTAGAACATTTCAGTAATTTCAAAATTGAAGGACACACACTTGGAATACAACTAATTTAATAAAAATCTAGCATTGTATTTATCTTAAAAATGTATTATGCAGATATCAATCCCAACTCTTATCTATAAAAAGAAAATTACAATCAATTAAATTATTTGTGTTTTAAATTTCTGCATCATGACATTCCTTTCATTCCATTTTTTTTTTTTTTTAACTTGACTTGATATGGGACATTGAATATATGTCTTCGACAGAGACCCAAAAAGTTGCAGATGCGTATCATGAGCCTTCCTAGTCATTGGCCTATTCCAGTCATCGCAGAAGATGGTCATACGGAATCAGCAACACCCCAGTATTCCCACGCTTCATCTCTCTTTGTTGAGTGTTGATGTGGACTCTCTCTCATTCTTATGTGTATTCTCGAAAGGAAGATTTGAAAGGCAAAAGTTGCACCCTTTCAGGTCGAGGTCAAGGTCATCAGTTAACACTGTTTCCCTTTTTTTCTTTTAAATATTCATGCACTGTACATATCGAAGCCCTCATTTATCTCAAGAAATAAAAACCGATAACATGTAGAGAACTTGGTCTCAGTCCTTGTATTCAAGGAAGACTATTAACAAGTTCTCAATTTGCTTTTGTTAACTTGATGGAATGTCTTCCAGACCTCCACCCCCCCCCCCCAAAAAAAAAAAAAAAAACACAGCAAAACCACTTGCTGCTAACATAATCGTCCACATAAGTACAAATTCCAACCTACTATGATCCTAAAAACGTAAGAAGTCATGCTCAGAGAGTAGCATCTTTTAATCAAGGGAAAATCAAGAATAGTGTTTCAATGTTAGCTCTGGAGTAATACATTCTTGTCACAGCAATTCTCCAGAATGAATCAACAAATAATTAACTTCATGAACTGTTAAAGAGAGCTATTATATACAGCATTGAAACAAACCATCCAACCCAGAGAGCAACACACAAACTGAATCCTCCATGCCAAAGGGACCTGAGAAGACAGATGTCCAATCAACAGCTTATCTGGAGTTAACTTAGTTCCCGCATCCAAATTTCCATCAATGCACTCCTTCCTATATTGAAATGCAATGCACTCCTTCCTATCTTGAAATGCACAATGGAGTTTGGGGGTTCCATGGATTTATAATCAGAAGGTTCTTATGTAGAGGCTTTGCTTTTTTGGGCAGGTTCTTTTCCAATCACAAAGTAGCTCCCGAAGGTCCTAAAGGAATGCCAAACCTATCATTTGGTACCCCGTTGGAGTATGATTGATCCAATTCTTTATTAGCAACAACCAGCTATCGGAAGAACGTTGCTGTGCCGAGGTGACATTGGCAGGCAGCTCAAGTCCTCACTGGCTCTCTGCACAAGCACCTTTTGCACATAATACATCAAATAGCACTGTGAAGCTCTAACAACATGTTCATCTACTTCCGTAATCCAAGCATCATCACACTTGTACCACTGATTTTTTAACCTAACATAAGTCACGTAATGTCCGGATTCTAGCATTCCTGAATGTGTAACAACTGCAAAGATCTCATACTCGGTGGGAGCATCTGAATAATCATTGTCCAGAGTAAACATCCTGTTCCCAAACCTTTTTCTGACAATTGAAGCTGATAAATATGGGGCCATGTCTAAAGTGAAAGGGAATTGCAGATGTCGATCGATCTTTCTTGACATCTTTCTAATGGGAGAGTGCTCGAAACGCTTTATATGAAAACAAAGAACCAAAGGAAGCCTTTTGAAAGACATTTGTTTTAACGAATCTTGCCTTTCCTTGCAATTTTGGCAATAGAGCTTTTGGTCTGATCCTAACCTCTCAGGCCTCGTAAAGAGCTCCAAGCAACCCAAAAGAGTAGAAATACTTGTGCTCTCATTTTGTTTGAAGGACATGTTAGCTCCGTCCATTGAACACCAAGTGCTTGTGTCCAAGTCAAGAGAGATGTCCACACATGGGTCATAAGTGCTCGAAGTGAAACCACAGGCTGTACAAGTGACATCGGATCTTAGCAGCCCAGAGAATACTCTATGAGCAATACAGAGGCAATCTGTGTCATCTGGATAGAAAACAGGCCATTTTGATCAGCAAAACAGAATTACAAAGTCATCCCAAATTTCTCCCTCCAGAGACAAAGACAATAACAACACGTGTTTCCTAATATATTAGAAACTTCATGGCTTTTACTCCACTCAAATACAACAAATTTCTCCCCCAACTTGTGACCTCACTAAAAGCAATATAATTGTCGCAAGTTTCTGAAGAATCTAGGTGCTTACTTTGAGCAGCCATGGCTAAATTTTGTTAAGAACCAAACTTGAAGATGCCAACTGAAAATACCGAAAACTTAACTCTATTGTAGAAATAGGTTTACTCTTTATATTACCTTTATGTGGGAAGGTGGCCTTTCCCTCCCTCTCATGGATTCGGTCAAGCATTGAGACAAAGAACTCATGAGCATCCTGTTGCTCATAACTAGCAAGATTAGCCGCATGCTGCCACCAACTGAATAGAAAATCAAATATTTTCACATTAGGAGTAAATCACTAACATCATCCACATCTGTCCTTAACAAAGAAGAAAGATGCCATTTGGACGAATAGAATCAAGGTATACACAGAAAGAGCAGCAAAATCTGATTTATTTTTATTCTATCTATTCATGTATGATGTTGATATACCTACCATAACCAGGATAGCCACAAAAAACATCTTCAAAGCGGCGTGGGCTGCTGTTAAACTGTGTAAAGTTTACCCAACCAAGTTAAACTTCGAGAATATTACAGAATTTCATTTTAACTTTAATTTTTATTTTTCCAATTAGCATCAGCTCTTAATGTTAGACACAGATTAAGAAATTTTCAGCTATTCATCTGAACAAAAACTGGAACATGAAAACAGATGAAAGTTTACTTCAGTTGCATTAACATAAAGGCAACAGTGGTAACCAAAACAAGCACAAACATTATAGAAATGTTTTTACCTGTAAAGAAATTGAGCTGGGCTATAAGGAGTCCTCTCACCAGAAAAGACAGCAGAGAAAATGACATCAATATCACAAGGCAAACACAAACCTTGTGCAGATCTTCTTCTACAAGTCATATGATTATGCCTGTCACTTAGAAAGTAATTCATAAAAGGAGGTGTATGAAGCAATGCTTGCAACACAGAATTCATAAAACAAGTATTCCCCAAATTGTTCAAACCCCTCAATCCCCATGGAAGACAAGACTTCAACCTCCCATCTTTTGCACTAATCAACCTTTTTGAATACTTCAAATCTGAACCCACCACACCATAAACCAATCTCTTCTTTTTCATTGGTCTCTCCCTTATAGAATCCTTGCTACTTTCACTTTTTGGCAAATCCATAATCTGTTTACAAATCACAAACCTATCAAAATCAGAATCATAGGCCTGATCAGAACACACACAACAGTAAAGCTCTGATCTTTCCAAGTCCATGGCAATTGCATGTCCATTCTCTGATTGGGTATGCAAAAGGGCATGATTTGAATCTGAACATGAAATTTTTGAACAGATCAGACAAAAATAGAGCCTTCCTTGATACCCAGAACAAAAATGGCATCTGGGTATTTTAGATTCATCCCTATTAAGGCTTAATCTGCCATTTGGTGATGTTTTGAAATACTTTTCAATCAAATTAAACCCATTTAAGCCATGTTTCAGTTTGAAATCTGAAAGATGCTCACAGGGTTTTGGATTTTGGAATGACGGCTTCCTAGTAGACATCTTCGAACCAAATAATTAAAAAGAAAAATTACCAAAAATTGATTGACAGATGAGATTTTGAAGATGGATTTGAAGGTTTTGAGATATAAACAGAATTGGGTTTGATTCAATTTTAACAGGTTTTGATAGTTTGATGAGAAATTGAATAGGTCGGAGAAGAAAGAGAAAGAGAACAGGATTGATACTCAATGTGTTAAGAAAGTTGACATATAATATTCGTCGTCCTTTCCGGAGAAAAAAAACAAGGAAGAAGGAAAGAAAGCCCCTCGGCTGGAATCAGTAGGCCGAATCCATCGTTTGTCTGTGGTAGGGAACATTGTACTTTACGTGTTCAACGCTTTCCTTGTGAAGTCTGAGTTGTTAATTCCTTTCTCATGTGATTCATTCGTTGATCTGATCCGTCCAGTCCATCACCTTATATTGGGTCTTGAGATCAGAGAAAATTGAGACTTGAGTTCCATTTTCTAGGAATTTCTAGCAGTGGTGCCCTTCAAAACCCACCGTACCAAATTTATTTTTTATGCACCTTGTTGTTTATGGTGCATGAGGGATTTTTTTTTTTTTTTTTTTTTTTTTTTTTTTTTTTAACGCAAATGTACATGAAATTTATTGTGTTGTAATATATTTTTTAGCAAAAAAATGTATATTCAATCGTAGAATTGCAAAGCCATGGTCTATGGTCCAATATCATATGAACAATTTAAAAATACCTGTTCAGATCTCTACAAAACCCTCATGTATAAAAGACATTCAATTTAAAATGGATTTAAAATAAAGATTAATTGTCATTTAAAATTTCAGCAACCAAAATTTTAGGGTTCATGCCTACGAAAATTCAGGCCGATTGCACCCCATGAGTTAGTCGATCAGAAGGATAGACATTTAGCCGACTCGAAAATTCTCACTGTCTAATAAGCGTAGCTAAGGTAGATTTCTCAATCTCTGAACTGGAGTAGATCAGTTGAGAATATGGAAAAAAGCACGGGCTTGGAAGCTTATCTTTGCAAGATTGAAGGGATAAGCAATTCCGAACGGGGGGGATTTGAAGATTTTTAATCTTAAAAATTAAGAAGGGAGGGGAGATTTTTAACCTTAAAACTTTGCCGATTAATGTGGGATTCAAGTCTTGACTGTTTGCCCTAGGATTTGAAGGCAATTTAGGCGGACAAAACATTAGGGGAACTCTACAAAAGGAGGCAGAATACAGAGTGAGTACCAACAGTAACCTTTTGTCAAGAAGGAATAGCAATGTTTACTTTGCAATTGACTTCATCACAATCAAACACATGATTCCAACCAAATCCAAAACCTTCATTCATCACAAAGACCCATTTCCAAGACTTTTCCGGAATATCTTGGTGACCCATATTCAACAAAGAGAGTCTCTTTGCCCAAGTGAATCACTGATCTGAATAGGGATCAGAGAGTCTCACTTGCCAAAGTAGTCGTCGACTCTATCAGCTAATCCTAAAACATTGATGCAACACTGCCTTTTGACATGCCTGCGACACCGGGGAATAACCCCACCTCCTAGTGTAATTCATTAGTATGTCTCATCAAAGTAGTACATGCTTTTGAGAAGCGACAATCAATTACCCGAAATGAATCCAAACACAAGCAAAAAGAAAAATGATTTTTCCACCCACTCCCCATTTTTCATCACCACCAGCAACCCCCGACCAGTTCATGTGTGAATCTAGGCCACCACAAGTGCATGCGTCGCTCTCAAGTAATAATCCATGGTGAGCACGGGTCGATTCCAGGAGGAAGGGAGTGTGTCAATTACCAAAATTTATAAATGTTAATTAGACAGTACAAAGATGGGAATTAAAGAAACGGAATTCTAACAAACTAAACAAGCATAAAACCCAAACTGAAGGGGGGCAGATTGAGAGCCTCGTGGTTAGAGTTCATCTAAGGTCTCATAGGGTATACCATGGTCGATTGTCTCGGTGTTCTGCCCTGTGAAGTTAATAACTAGGTCCCTAGAATACGTCTTGCCCACTTTTGTGGCACAACACGTGTTCTCACAATAATTATAAGTCTACTTTCATGATCATAAGCATTAAGGCAAACCGCAAGTCCGCAACCTATTGAGTGTCAATGCATGAAACAACTAAACCCTAGGTCCACTCTCTCATTAACTAATGTAATGCTTCCACTTTCATTATTTCAAGGAACACCTTAATTCAAGTAATTATATATATATATATAAGGAGATATAAGGAGGTGTGATCAAGATAGATCGAATCATAAAAAGGACAAAAACGGAGAGACTTTAACGTTTGAACTATCCCTCACGTACCTTTAATTCAAGTAATTGATGTCCAAACAATCATAAGCATTAAGCACAAAGATATCAAATTAACCCAACAATCGCTCAGCAAAATCAATACATGGCAACCCATTAGTTGCGGGCAAAAGCGGGGACAAAGAGGCATGGCCCCACTAAAATTTCTAAAAAAGAAAAGAAAAGAAAAGAAAATTCCACTTAGTGTAGGATTTTTGAAGATAAAATAAGGATAAATAAGGTATTGACCCCTCTAGAATTTTAAAAATATCTTTCTTTATGTGAATTTTTTTAATAATACTGAGTTCACAAAAAATATATATATGTTTCTTAAATTTATTACTGGTTTGTCAACCTAAATGTCAAAATCTTTCTATTCTACAAAAATTTGTTTCCTATTTGGTTCTAACTTCTCTCCATTTCATTTTATAGTGTCTTCATTTTCTTTTTCTTTTTATCTATAAAGGAATACATAAAACTCGTAAGAATAAAGAATCCTTACAAGTAACAAAGAACAAAGCAAATCAATACCAAAGGACTAGTATAAAGTTGCACTTGAGTCCCTCTTCAAAATGTTTAAACTATAGTCGTTATAAATCCCCGTGCATGAACCCAAAAAGGAACATCAAAAACTATTTTGTTCCATACAACAGAAGTTTCAACGATTTCAATGATCTGATTACAGAAGATTCTGGCCTTTTGCTATCTCCAAAGACACCATAGTATGGAACAAAAACATCCATTTTCACAACTGAGCATCTTTTTTCCTCCAAAATCTCTAAATTTCATGATAAACAAATCATGGGGTCTCCTAGAGCAAATTCAATTACTGTCACCCACAACAAGAGGCGCTTCCATATCTCCCTCACAATAGAGCAATGTAAGAACAAACAAGCTTGTAACACATGATACACATTTCCAGGAATATAACTTTGTAGAGAAGAACATTGGTATTAATCTTACTAAACACCATAAATCAAATAAAAACCTTAACTTTGATAGGAATCTTTGTCTTCAAAATAAAATTCTTTAAAAGAAAAGACAGTATTAACACACCTTGCAAACCACCCGATCCAAACCAAGCATGTAAACAGAAGGGCCGATGGACATCTTAATAGGCATAGACATCTCCTTTAAGTACTGCAGTATGCTATTGACCGCCAGTCTATTTTAGAAAACATATATTGCCCATTAATCCCCCCCCCCAAAAAAAAAACAGCGTTCCACTTTATTAAGGATAAATGCAAAACCCAAATTCTCCGTTCTTTTCACTATTTATTCTTATCTTAATTTCCACAGAACCCGCAGTGTTTATCCATTTAGTTTTGGTTTCACATCTAGTTCTTGCCAATCACCCACCAATCTCGAGGATGGGAACTGTCAAGTAAGGCCCACACTTGGATGGAGGTTGCTAGAGACGAAGTGGGGAAATCAAGGGGAAGATGATACATTTGAAATGTAGCCACACAAAAAAAAAAAAAAGAGTTAATTACATGTTTAGTCCCTAAACTTTACTTCATTTTTACAAATTAGTCCCTACAGTTAGGAATGCTATCTTGTGATTCTCAAACTTTCAATCTTGTAACGTGTTAGTCCTTCCGTCATTGACGATGACAGAGTAGCCGTTAACTACTGACATAACAGTTTACGTGTCGTACGGACGCTGACGTGTTGTTGCCATGTCAGCACCTAAATGCACATCTTGATGACGTGACAGTCTACATGGCAATGACACGTCAGCGTCCGTACGACACGTAAATTGTCACATCAGCAATTAACGACTACTCTGTCATCGTCAGTGACGAAAGAATTAACATGTTACAATTTTGAAAATTGGAGGACCACAAGGTAACATTCTTAGTTGTAGGGACTAATTTATGAAAATGAGGTAAAGTTTAGGGACTAGACATGTAATTAACTCAAAAAAAAAAAAAGAAAAAAAAAACACTACTACATTATCTCATCCTCGTGTTTACAGTATCAATTCAGATGCATACCATTGCCTGAAACTGTATTGTCTAACATGGTAGACGAAAGCAAATCTGGCACCCTAATTAAACTTCTAAACCACCCATCTTGCATCCACGAACACCCATCTATATGCGACCCTCCCCCCTCCCCCCCCCCCAAAAAAAAACCAAAAAAAAAAAAAAGAACTGCTTGTCCTTGCAGCTGTACAATGTCAACCCTCCAAGCCTGCAAGTCATTGCCCTGAAAACTTGAGGAACATGAAAGCAGGTCTGTACAAGCTCCCCTGGAAGCTTAATCCACATAGATTGGAAAAAAAGATGGCCAATATCTCTTAAATCCTTGCTTGGTCATGGGACTATGAATGCAAATTCACGAGTCAGAATCCTACCCTAGGCTCCTCACAACTAATAATAAAAAAAAAAAAACTTGGGCAAAATAAAAAAGAGAGCATTCAGATTGCTCTCCAGAAAAAAAAAAAAAAAAAAAAATAGAAAGCCATTGTCATTCAATCTCCCTCTTGTAACTGTCTCATGAAGACCTTTTAACAACAAAGAATTTTTCCTTCCACATATTGAAGGGTGGCTATAATTAAGGAAAAAAATAAGAATACATTTGTAATTTGTAAATATAGAAAAAAGCCTCAGCCTTAAAAGGAATACAAACCACAGAAGGAGGTCTCATTCCTCATGACACACATTCATTTGCCATTTTTCTTAACCCCACATGCAAATAACATAACGGCATAACCTACAAGGTAAAGGAACCCTAGCCAGTAGACATATCAAAGTAAATAATAAAGACAAACAATCCTAGATTTCAATGATCTTCATGACATGACTACATATCAAAATAGTTGTTAAATGGTCATAAAAAGATTTCTAGAACATTGCACATATTACTTATCTTTATAGACTAACAGATAGATGGAAGAAAGATTCATACAATTGATTTCCTTCTGCTATCCTATCAAATATCAGGTTGGTGTGAAATTGGAATCCTTTTGTTGTATCAATCATTGGTAAGAATGAAGAAGTCAAATTTCATTCAAATTAATCACTTTGCGAATGCAAATGAATTCAACTAATATTGCGTGACAAACAAACAACTTGGTGCTTTAACTAACTACTCAATAAATGATAAAATCGAATGCAGAGAGAGAGAGAGAGAGAGAGAGAGAGAAGCAGCCAATAAGCTTGAGCTCAAGTGGCACCTCCCCCTCCCCTCTCGTAATAGGCTCAGGTTCGAGCCCCACTAAACACCCACAAAAAAGAGAGAGAGAGAGAAGCAAACATATTTACAAAAGATCCATTTACTTATTGAGAACATTTATTCACATGCTCAATAAGAAACTACCCCATTAACACCCAACACTCCAAAATGTTGATAAAATACAGCTCATTATTTCCTATTTCATCATATTCCACAATAACCAAACCGTAAAAATTTACATCACCATGCTATTGCAGCCAGAAGAGGTCTCAGGGTCAACTCTTTGAATTCACTTCTTATTAATAAAAAGAAGGCGAGATTGTTTACCCATTCTATAGTCAAAGTAGTTGGTATAATACCTTAAGAACAATGTAACCTTATCCTAATCAAGGCTTAACTAAGTTGCACGTATGGCCCCCATTCAACAATGTAAATCGACCAACAATTTTCTAATACCCTTTATGCAGAAATTTGAACCCAGCATTTCCTTAAAATATATACATATACATATGCATACATACATACATATACATACATATATATATTATATACGTTAATAATATTACAAATAAAATAAGACAAGAGTTTGAGGGAAATTGAGCTAAATTGAGGTTTCCCAAACATGCCCAATGTCTATATCTAGCATGAAGCAAGGGAATTTACAGAAGTTCCATTTATTTATTTAGTAGAGTTCACTTATCCCACAACTGTTGACCACCCTATTGAATCCCAACACCCCATTATTCCAAATACCAACAGAATTCACAATCAACATAATCATCATAAACTAGAAACACATGACAACATACAACATAAGTAATTTCACATAAACTTATATAAACCACGGACGTAAGTAAGTAAAAATTAGACGACGCGTCCAACGACAGGGTACTTAGCTTCGAATTTCTTTTCCCAATCGGCCAAAACTCCTAACTCCTTCTCGGAGAGTCCATCGAGCGATGCGGAGATGTCGGATTCCTCCTTGCTCATCTTTGCGAGGGCTCTGGTGGCATCGCGTCCGGCGAACATGGCGTATGCGCCTCCCGGACCGTAGAAAGATTTTCCGGCAGAGACGTCGAAGACTCGTCCCTTGATTGCTACATATATTGGTTTTGATGAGCCGGATCCATTGTAGCTTCGAAGATCTTGCTCTGTGAGCTCCATTTTTTGCTTTTGCTCAGAGAGGAGCACAAAGGAGAGAATAAATCAGGTCTGGTGGAGAGTTCCCCGAGGCGACAGCCCTTCGTTCACATCCCCATCCGAGATTCAAATCTAGCAGTACGGTGGAGAGGAGATGTTGGCCTGCTTGTCCACGTGGTGATATGAGATTGGAGACACTCTTCCACGTCAACATAATGTTTTTAATTCCAATGTCTCATTATATTAGAAAGTATGGAGTTAATTGTGATTCGATTGATTTTACGGTGGAAGTTCGTGGAGGGGTTACAACGACCCTTGACGTTGATAGGGCATGCCGCGAGGTTTGGTTTTTGTATTTTGTTTTTCGATATTTATTCAAAATTTAACGAATTTGATTTAAGTAATTATAAAACTAAATTTAAGGGTTTTTCTGATGTTTTTTTTTTATTTTTAAATTTAAATATGAAAAAGTAATTAAAAAAATTTAATATTATATCATTAAATTTATAGATAATTAGTATTTTTTTTATTTATTATAAATGTCGATTCATGTATTAATATTAAGATTTAGAGGATGGAGTCGAAATATTATTATTATTATTTAAAAGGAGGAAATTATTATGCAAATTTTATCATGCTAAATGTTGAACTTCTTTGACCTAAGGATTTAAGAAATTCTATTTTTGGTATGAAGAAACCTTAGGGTATCTTTTTAAAATGTTATTTCTTCATCTTAGAGTTTAACTTGCCATGATAATTTATTGTTAGCATTGTACACGATTAAAAATTTAGATAATAATTTTAAATATACTTTTAGATTTTGATATAGTATATTTAAATAATGAGTTTTAAATTTTGATATTGTAATTAAGAAAAATATCACATCAACATGATATTGATGTAACAAGTCAAAAATAGAAATAGTTTTGAACATCCTAATATTAAGGATTTTTTCTTTTTCAATATCAAAATTGATTTTTTATTATTATCATGAGATATAGGATGAGTCGATCTCAATAATTGGGAGATTATTATTATTGTACGAGACGTAGGCCCACTTCATCCTTTGTCTAAGAAAAGGAAAAAGATAAATCAAATTGTTTTAGCTCTTTGGGATAAAATAACTATTTGTGGTATAAAAATTAAATATATAAATTATTAAAAAAAACAAAAAGATATCATATTTTTGGAGATGAAGAGAAACTTTTTTTTTTTTTTGGATAAACCACTGATATCTAATAACTATATTAAATTTGATTAAATTCGATTCGAATTAAATTGATCTTAAAAGACAAAACTTTCTTTATTTTGCAATAAATGAGTTTCGACTATTTATTACATAAAAAAATTATTTAGTTTTGAGACATTATGAGCGGGTAAACACTAGAATACATGTAAATTGTTTTGCTCGTTTGATCGATAAAATACTTCATTATAAAACTATTTCTTTTTTTTTTTAACCATTCGTCCATTTTTACAATTATTGTTTGTTTTTAACAAATTTACTTTTTTTTTTTTTATCAAAAATATGTTTTAATATATTGTCCTCAATGAGAGTTTTGTTTTCTATTTTATTAATGCGACAAGCGAATATATATTTTTGCATTACTCATTTAAGGAATAAGCTTCACAATAAATCATATAATGGCAAACTCGGTTTGTAATTTAGTTCGACCGGCAGTGATAGCAAAAATTGTGATTCATTATTCACTCACTCTCTCTCCCTCTCTCTGTGGTTTGTTTGGGACCTAATTGAGTGAATTAGGCTCAAAGACTGGGCTTAAAAGAAAACTCTTCAATGCATATGGCAGGATCAAACCCAACTAGACCCGGCACCTGCTTGCTGGCTGCTCTTTCTGCGATCTTGGTACAGCAATGAGCCAAGAAGCCAGTGTTTCTACCACCATAACTCAAATCTGCCATTACTGGAGATAATATTGCTGTTACAACTAGTCAAGTAACCATAAGAAAATTAGGCATGCCTTACAAAATTTGAGCTGTGTCATATAAGTTATTGAGCTACAAAGAACTTAATCCATCATCTGTCCTTGGTCATATGGCCAACATGATCAACTGTTTATACAAGATAAATAAGACATGGAGCATCTTTTCTCACCTTAGTGTGAGTTCACAAGGTGGCTGTGAAATTCGGATAAAATAGTTGAAACTTGTAGTGTGTATTAGCCATGGGACTCATATCTGTGATACAGCAACAAAAAGCAATCAAATCGCTTCTCCTTTATCAATTCAATCTCCAGTCCAGGATGGGTGAGCTCCTGTGCTAATGAAGAGGAATACCCCCGCCTGAAAACTCAACCTCCTGGAGGATAAACATGTAAGGATGTTCAGTTCAGAGTAATCCAAACTTGCCATATTAGAACTTGCAAGGACATAGGGCTAATGTGTTAATACTTCAACTTGTCTAATCCACACACTTGCAAGATAAAATTGTGATATGCCAACGACTTCAGGGGTAACTAATTGCTTAGAAGAAACTTAAGATGAACTTTGTTCCCCAGAATATGAAAAGAATGAAAATTTTCTACCCTGTTTTAAGAAGCATGAACACACACCGAAGGAACACAATAGCTATGGCAAGTAAAATTTGAAAACTGACATGTTATTAAAATAATAGGGATACCATTTGGCATAAATGGGAGCACAAATAAGAAGCACATGTCTACACAAAATTTTCAGATTTTCACAAAACAAAGAGAACATGGAATATAATTTTAAGATTTTTAGTCTGTTTATATGTTGGCCTTCAAAAATTTCAAAGTTAAAAAGAAAAGCAACCTCTCCATATCATTCAAATATGAATATTATTCTCAGTTCCCTTCAATTAAAAGACTCTTTTTGAAATATCTAAAACAATACAAGCATCCCAATTTGCATTATAATAGGCAAAAGCTATGCTTGTCATAGAAAGCTTCATCATGAAACCTCTATGACTTTATTTGATGAAGCATTTGACATGGTATGTAATGGTAGAACATGAAAATATGACCAAATGATTTGTCCAATACTTGTTTATAACAATTAGTTGAGTGATTGTGCTACCATGGAGAAACAGGCAAACAAACAATTTGAATGACAGAATAAGTAACTCCGAGGAATAAGAAGTGAACCTGAGCAGGTGGCAAGGACGAAACCCAGTCTGATGCATGTGTAGGTAGAAGCCCCAATGTGTTGAGCTGCCATGACCACACAAATATGTTAATATAGAAAGAAAAAAAGTTACAGGATAGTAAAGACGATAATAAAAAGCAATGAAATGTTTCTCACCTTCCATACACCAATTCCTAGACCAACCAAATTAAGAGCAATGAAGAGTAACTTGGGCCCAAGAAGATCTATTTTGGAATCCTTGTAAGGCTCAAAAACTGCAAATCAACATCATTTAGAATATGCTGATGACAATCTTTCATGAGATATTACAAGTGCAAAGAGGACATCATCATAAATCAGCAAGGAGCTCATGAAGTTGTTCTCTGTTATATAATATGCATCTACTGAATCACTCATATCAATCAGAAAGGTTTTGAGCCAGTTTTATTGTCATCTCCTACATGACAAAAACCAGGCTTGACCTTTGCATTCAAAAAAAATATCAAAAACATTTATAATTTCATAAAGAAATTTTGAAACCACGCCACCAAATATCCAAGTACTAAAAGGGAAACAGAGACATTTTTATAAATAAATAAATTTCAGAAGCTGAAAACAAGAGGGCTCAGAGAATGACAAAGATTGAAGATAGCTACATTGGATAACCATAGATTTAGTGTAGTGAGAAAATAGTGCTAAATCATAGTACTCATGAGGCAGGTCCAGTTTATGGTTGAAAAGCTTATATTATAACAGCCATACTAGAATACTAGAAGTGTACCACCCCAATGCTGATCAAACTGACCTCCAAATCATTGTTACATCAATAGCTTACTATGAAGCACAAAGCAATTCAAAGAAAATGCCCCCTCATTCTAGAGAGCTACAATTACAACTGCAATGATGAGACTAAAGTACTATGCCATTATAATTGTTGACAATGAAGGACAATGCTATGCACAAGAAATCAGAGAGATCATCCACCAAAAATGTGAGGAAAAAATTATACTTTGTTTTATAAGCTCCAACTAAGCTCCTTTTAGCTCACAACAATGAATTAATGACAAAAAAAATAAGTGCAAGGGCTACTCCAAAGACAAAGAAAACCTAATGCCATACCCTTTCCAACCCCCTGAAGGGCATTAATAGGCTGCCAAAGAGCTGAAACTGTGATACCAATACTAAACAAATGCACTGTATTTCCAGCCATCCACATCATGAAGCCCATCATTAGAAAATTCTTCAGAGGGGACTGTGCCACTTCCCAAGCTTTCTGTCATCCATAAAGAAAACAATGCCTGTCAAATATCAGCTTGCTATTGCTAACCTTGGATTAATATCGGCAACATTATAAACAGAAATGGAAAATGGAAGCCTAAATATTAAGCCTAATTACCAAGCAACCTATTGTAATCCAGCTGTCAGTTACATTGGAGAGGGAAATGCAATTTCTGGGTCACCATCACTAATATAAGACTTTGGGGGGTAGGGCGGGGGTTCAAACCATGGATCTTTTGTTTTAACAGTTCAATTACTAGTCTCATTTAAATTTTAAATGTAGAATGGGTGTGCAAAATCTTTACTCACTCTTGCTAAAATCATCTCTGAAAGCCTAAATGACACCCATTTGCCATTGGTCCTACCCACTTGTTCTGCCAAGATAACGTCTTTAGGCACATGGTATGATGACATGGTACAAGAATTTTTTTATTTTTTTATTTTTTTATTTATTTTTTATTTTTTTTTCCTGAGAGCGGCCATAGCATTATGCGCTTAGTGTTTGTGCATGGTTGATAATGTTCAGAAAGTTTCTTGTGCTAAATCAACTAGCCCTCTGGCTGTATTAACATTTTGCAGCATTTGGGCACTGTATTCATAGAGAGGTGCCACGTTAACTTTTAGTCTATAATTTTGCAACTAGAGGAAATGCACATTGCACACAATAGAAAGATTATGGGAGAGATATTCGGATTTTAGCAGTAGTTTAGGTACCGTTTCTATACAATGGCGCATTGAGAATTTGGTTCCCCTTTAAATTAATGCGGAGTCTATACAAAGAAGAAACTTGCAAGTTTGCCAAAAAAAAGCGAGTATAAGACAACACTAAGAAGCATAGTTTGATCCGTTAAAAAGGTAACCTTTGCTCCTCGAAGGGGAAATATAAGAAAAGAAATTCCTTCAAACCTAGTAAGTAGCTTAAAGACATTTTCAGAATTACCAAACTTGTCGCTGCATTAAGAATATGTTTACCAGGTGCACTTACGATCAAACCAACATTCTGAATTCCTTCATAATCAAAATAGAAGCTGACTACTGAACATTGTCGGGGTATTTCTTGCCCATCACTTGTCAATGATCCTTCACTCTCGCAAGTTTTATAGAATTTATATTCACTAACGAGAATTCCCCCCCCCCCATATCCTCTTAGGTCAAAGACACAAAACAAATAGCTGACAGAAAGCAGACAATACAAAGACATACCCATTAGATACCAACATGATGCGCACATAGCCAATAAACCCGGGCACTAGGCCCACTCCAAGGAGAATAGGAAAATGCCTTCTCCCTCATGCAGAGCTACAGGAATTGGGTTTCATTTATATTATTTTGATCAACATATGATTATAAGCAGTTTTTCAATTTTTCTTGTTGTTCACAGCATCCATCTCCCTTCAATTAAATTAATGTTATAAGCAATCGACATGAACAACTAGACATAATTCTAGATGAAAACAAAGAAAGGAAAAAGGTGTGATATAATACGAAGGAAATCCTAATGAAACTTATAAAAAAATTAAAGAAAGACCGAAAATACAAGAAATTAATGATGATTATGAAAGCATGAGGCAAAAAGGAAGTAAGCCAGTACAGACACAAAGCTCATGTGGCCAAATGCTGATGATTGAAGAGCTTAAGTGTTCTTCTTTTTTCAATATCTCTAGTACTGGAGTCTTCATATTGTTTATTACACTACTTTATAGTTATCTAAGATCTAGGAATGTTTCCAACTCTGCTTTTATGGTTATCTAGGATTTGGGAACATTTCTAACTCACAAGGGCAATGAGTGGGGCAAACTTAAAATTTTATTCGCAGCCTATAAACCACAATTTTGCCCCCTCCACCCAAAAAAGGAAAAACAAAATATTTCGATGATTTCATCGATTTCAGGTCAAGGAGGTGACTTACAAGTGACTGCTGAGTTCCAGTCAATGCTTCAAACTGACTTAGATGTAAAGTCTAAGCTTATATGGAAGGACATTACCAAAGTGAATTTTAGCGTCTAGACAGCATCTCCTTCAAACAGTTTATTTCCAAATTTCAAACTCTAAGAATTGACAAAAGACCTATATGGCAGTGTGTATATAAACACAATATGACACAACACTTTGTAACTTAAAATAGTGTAAAGTTTTAAGAATCATCAAGTGAAAGCTAGCTTTTCATTTTTTCTTTTGTCTCAAGGGATTATAAAGAACAATATAATTGGTTATATTATCATCTCATTGTGGATCCAGAAATTAAATTACTGAACCATTTGGATTTGAACCACATTGCACTGCCACACATGTACATTCTGTCCAAATTAACCATTCAATGACCTTAAAGAAGACCAAATTTACAAAAGTAAAGTTTGGGTGAGTTGTACAATAAATTTCTAATAACTAAACTTTATGTACAATAAACTTCTAAAAACTAAACTTTACACAAACAAAATATTGTAATGGCTTTTCACAACTATAGGGGACCATCTTGCCTGATTGGGCCTTACTGATGCCCATGCCACTGGAAAGGTGTATCCCACAGGATTACAAAGGCCAGGGTTGTAAAATTTTTCACTTTATATAACCATAACTTACAGTCTGTCCTCCCATGTATCCAGAAATAGAATCAAAGGCTGAACCTTTGGACTTTCATTTACATCCTAGGAGACATCATGACTTCCCCCCTTCTGTCCGACAAGCATTCATAAACAAGAAGAGGAAGAAGTATGGTAGATAAATCTGAGTACTATCATACAATTCCTATCGCCTTGCTCGTTTAGAGAGTACAGAGATGCACCTGAAAAACATGTTACAAAAAGTTACATCCCTCATTGGACAGTTTTTTCTCTGAAAAGTCCCACAGTACACAGTCCCATTCTAGAATAATCCATCTTATAGACAGTTGATTTCCAATCAAATCCCTGATCATTCCCAAAAGAGCTAGATTTTTACTCCCATTTGATGTTATCTAAATCCAACTTTAAGCCCCTAGAAAGGAAGGGTCTGCAGAGAAGAATTAAAGAGAATCCAAATGCCAAACATCTCATTGAACAGAAATATAGCTTGTCTAAATATGAGATGCAACATCAAGTGGAAGCTACAGAGACCAAGTCCAAGCTTCAGCGATCTTACTTCAGAATACAAGTCTCTTACCCAAATACTATAGACCCAGTATACCTGTTCTCCTTGTGAGCCTAAAATCTACCTCTTAGTGGCTTCCTGATTTTGTTTCTGGCTAACTGGGCAAGTGACCCGGCTTGCATTTCCTCTCTCTTTAGCATTACACAAAATAATTAACAGACGATCAAGATAATAATGCCCTTTTCTTTCCCATAATTAGAACCTCAAATCGCTCATATTGTCTATCCTCACACTATATCAAAGGGGGTCAAAATAGGATGGAACGAAAAAGAAAGCAAATCCTAGTGTTGGAACGAAATTGGGAATTAAGCTGCATGCAAAATCATAGAAAACAGTACTGAGGAATTGAAAAATAGAAACAGAAAGCAAACCCTAGAGAAAGAACGAAATTGAGAAAACAAATCAAATCCCAAAAAATGCAGACAATGAAAGTACCTGAAGTTTCCAATTGGCTTCAGCATCCTTCTTCTGGCGAGCAACGGCCGAATCGTCCTAACCAATCAAAACAAACGCATCACAATCAAATCAAAATCAGAATCAAATCGCCATAGGAGAAATCTATACACACACACGTAATAAAGAGGGAGAGAGAGGGAAGGACCTGATCGGAAGAAGAGCGAGAGAAACCAGGAGGATCAGGAATATCACGGGAAGAAGGAGCCGATGAGTTGTCTGTGAACTCGACCGCCCACTTTCGAGCCATCACCCCTTTTCCTTTCTCCATCTCTCTCTCTCTCTGTCTCTTTCCCTCTCTGTCCTCCGTCTCTCCCTCTTTCTATGTCGTTTCGTTATTGGGATTGGATGATTTAAATAAAGTTGGGGTTTTTGGTTCTGTGGAGTAGGATTTCACTTCCAACTGGCGGCGACATTCCCAATCTCCCGGTCCCTCGGAAGATTTGGGATCCTCATCGTTAATGGGCCTTTTCCGGGGCCTTCACTGTGGGCTGCCCTTTTTTTCTTTTTAATTCTTATAAACTATTTTTTTTTTAATTTTTATCAACATTAATTAAACCTAATTCAAATCAAATTAAACTCTTAATAAAAAATAAATTTTATTCAAATCAGATTAAATTCTTAGATTCAAATAAAAAATTAAATCTTTAAAAAGTAAAATTCTTTTTATATCTATTTTTTATACATAAAATTTAAAATCAAAATTTTATACGAAATATCAATACCAATAATCATCATACCAAATAAGCAGCTTTATGCTTTCACTTTTGGGATTGTTTCTGCATATTTAGAAAATTCAATTTTTTTCCTAACTAATGAATTATTTCATACTCTCTTTCTAAAATTACAAAGTATGGAACATTCCTTTTTTTTCCTATCAACATAAAAGAAACCTTTTTTTCTTTTGAAAATGACTTCGACTTCACAAAATTGAAATTGAAATTGAAATTGTTATTTCATAATTAATGTACCTGTTCTTTATTATTATTTTTTAAAATATATACTACAAAAAGAAAGAGATTTTCCTTTTTTTTATTTTATTTTGAACTGTTGTCTTTCACATTTACAATTTTGTCACCACACGACATAAAATTGATGGTTAAATCGCATGGCACTTGAAAATGGTGATGCAATAACGTTGACAAAAAATAAAAAAAGCTGATTGCTAAAACCAGAAATTGCAAAAAAAAAAAAAAAAAAAAAAAAAAAACACCTCACCCTAAACCAGAAAAACCCTAAGTCGCACAATCCAATGTAAAGGGACAACCAAAATGGAAGGCCAATGCACACTTTATAATTAGATTCGATCCAATTAATATTCAGCTTATGAAAATGGACAATTTCCAAAGGGAACGCAATTACATCCTCACCCAAAGTAATACTCAAAAATATCCAAAAATACCAAATATTTCATGGTATTAAAAAAAAAAAGAAAATACTTCACGGTTGAATAAGACTTCAGTAATCCCGTCCCCAAGGAACAAACTAGGGGTCGCAACTCCGCGCCACCAATATGGAGATCTCAGGTTCAAATCTTCATATAAAAAATAAAAAAAGGGGAAAAACTTACGGTAATCCCAGGATTAACCATGCGAGCTTCCCTCAGCAACCTTTCCTATGTTCTCGTAGCAAAAAAATAAGGGGACCATCATACGCCAAACAAGACTAGGTCTGTATTAGTTCAATTCTATTCCTGATCAAGCATTTACATGATACAGGTCGTGTCGAGACACTTGTAATTGAAACATTTTGAAGGTGCAAAGCCAGCTTCATCCAACAATATGTGAAGCCTAAGTAACATGTTACTACAATTGCGAGCAACTTGACTGTAGACAAGGTATTTTACAGAACCGACACAGCAGAATGTTCCTCCTCAGGCAAAGAGTAGGGAGAAGCCATAAAAGAAAGCAGGGACCTGGCATGCAGTGCATGATACCATTACAACTATTCAAAAAATAATATGAAGAATTAGTCTCCCTAGTTCAGCACCATACATTATAGAAAACGGTAGCTCTTCACTCTTCATCCTACAGGTTTTCCGTAGTCTCAAACTAGCTCGGCTACCACATCCGTGCAGAGAAACTACAGCGTCATATAATACACGTGGTTTTTTCACACATTTAACTCACTAGGTCATGTAACACATATAGCCCTTACCTATTTACCTTGCAAGGGGATTTGTCTGAGAGGTTAGCCACAACAAATCCTGCGAAAACCTGCATCCAGAAAGGACCAAGAGTAAGATTTTCACAGGGATAAAACCACCAACTAAGCATTAGCCAAAAAACTGAGCTACACACCTGAATGCATCCAATAATGTAAACTGCAGAATAGTGACGGCCATGAATTACCATATCTGCTATCATCGCGAGTGGTATAGTCAGGGACATCCCCAGGGTCGCAACTAATGGAGTTGTCCAAATCACAGATAGTGCCCTATTTCATTTTTGAAAATTAATTAGTCACCAGAAAGAAAACAGAGAAAGTACATGGCATCCAATTTCTGGAAATTTTTTTTGGGGAGGGTCAATGCATCAAACAGATGAGAAAAGAGAAAGACCAGCAGCATGAAATTTTAATAGAAACTGATCTAATTTAGTCATCATAACCTGAAAGATCAACAGACAATGATGTCTTTAGAAGGATTGCAATTGCCATGAATAGGAGGCCAGAGAAATCAGAATACGACAGGATAATAGCAGATATTTCATTGATTATCCAAAGCAAGAGTCTGGCATAAAAAGGAAACATAGTGGCCTTCATCATTGTCCATATGTTTAAACTGTAATCTTTATCGAATGGATCTTTGACTTTCTTCACTCCAGTATGCCATATTAGAGTTTAGTTGTCAAGCCTCTCCCTATCTAAGAAAAGACTACTGAATCGAATGACAAAATTGTTGTTATGGAGTCTCTACCAAACTAGGATAAAATTAAAGCCATCTGCCAATTGAGAGTTTTCCACTCCATGTGGGAAAGAAATTGAGGCATAATGTCAGAATTATATGGACCTTTCCTCTCCATGTGGAAGATACAGCTGGATATAGGAACAAACCTAAATTATAAGCCTAACCATTTCTTCTAGATTATCCGCACTTGAAACTTCCTTTCAAACCCCCTCGGAAAAAAAAAGTTGTTAAAATCAACATTTTACTTAAATATGAGTAGGCTGAGATTTTAAGAAAATTCTGAATCAAAGTGGCTGCAATTTGTAAAATCACACTTACTATATATATTTTTTCATCTATTTTGTATTTGTCCCGACGCCAAAATTTGGGATTAAGATCTAGATTATTGTTGTTGTTATAACACTTACTAGATCAGGATATTAACAACAATAATCCCCCCCCCCCAAAAAAAAGAAAACATTTCAGCAGGGACAAAACAGAAAAACTACCGTCAGTGCCAAGACAGTTAAGCTTCACTCTCTACAAACTTAATCCTCCAAAGCCCATAAATTGACTTTTCCACACCACAAGCCTATCTAGGATATCAATAAGGATGGCTACCTTCTTAGTCTCACATTACCCTGAATAACATGAGGATGACTAGAAGGTAAATATCTGCAAAGTGTCACCAAGACAGCATGCTACATCCCTTCCTAACCATGCAACAAAAATCAAACCCTAGGTCAGCAAAGCGCAGCTTGAACCAAGAAATGCCCCTTAATATCAGCTTTCAATGTTAACTTCAATGCATTTTTTTTTTCAAAAGAACCATTTGAGATGGACAACTAGAAGCTCAAAGGAAGCAAGGAAGATGGTTAAGTCAACAGAAAGAGATGAACACAAAATAATATGATTTAGAATGAAATAAGATTTGTGACACCTTTTGAGATAGGGGAAACTATTCTCAGATCACACTTATAAACTCAAACACTAAAAGACTTGAGACATTGGAACACCAGAACACTCGAAGCAGAATTTGTGAAGACACCAAAAACTTTTGAGACCCTCAAGACTTTGATGCCCCACAAATCCACTTATATAAGAGAAAGGAAGCTGAATTCAAGACCTTATGAAAATCAAAGTGTCAGACAGTAACACTTTAAATGTGGCTATAACACAATATCACTTTATACAAACCTTATCACATAAGATTTCAAGTCCAGGTGCATCTTATAAATTGCTCATGCCAAGAGAATGTTTTCAGAGCGCTGAAGACTTAAATAAAGGGGCAATGTCCACTTAATTTTATGTCATAGAATTTGTGAATGCGATAAACCCACATACAAAGTGGTATAATATGTCAACCATGTATAAAATGATATATTGTCCCTCAAGAAGCAACATTTACTTGGTTTACTGCAGACCTCAGACTCCATTTCTGATCCAAAAAAACAAGTCATTATTTCCCAGAAGAAACCCTATGAAGTTAACATGCTTGTTGCCACAGAGACAGGAGAAAATGCATGAAAACAATGTATCTAATTTGGCCTTCAAGGAGTTTAATTTACATATATTTGGGCTATATGTGGTCATCTGAATGGGATAAGAACTAGAGCTGAAGTGGTTAGCTGAGGTACATTACATTGGGATTGACTGAGGTTGGGAGGGAGAAAACTTTAAGATAGAGGTTGTATATCAAGTGCAGACTGCAAAGAATATCGTACAAGTGGAAGAAAAATGACCGAGAAGAGATATCACTTAGCATCTTACCAACAGTCAAAATTTTCAATCAGCACCCTTAGCAAAGTCACCTCTCCTAACAACTCACAGACACTACAGGGCCAGTATAGTTGTCCATGTGTGCAACAAAGTGCAAGAACCTCACCTCTAATATTGACTTGATAAAAACACAGGTGCACAGTGACTCAACCCTTCAAGATTAAGAAGCAAATTGCACCAAAAAAAAGAAGTGCGTAGTTCAGGATTCAGATTACAATTTCTCCAAAAGTTTGTTGGCCAGATAAGAAGTCCACCCTCTAGTAACCGCAGTATATGGTAGGACAAGTAGAACAGCATTAACATCTGACTAGCATTTGTGTACCTCAGCAATTTAACACCTAAAGTAAATGATGGTGCCATACATACCAAATGTAATCTGACAGAACACTTCCCACCAAGCCATTTAATAATAAGACTTCCATGACTGATCTTGAGTGAGGAAATCTAAATTGAGGTTCAACCCCTACCACATCCAAAGGCCATACTGCATCAAAACATTTAAAGACCAAGTTTAGATGTTACTTCAAGAAATAGAACAGGGAAGATCAAAACTAAATGAATCAAACACTTATCTTCAAACGTTCAGCAAGCCAAAAGGGGGCAAGGGAAGGATGTAAGCAAATGGGTGAAAGACCAATTGCTAGGTCTCGTCTTACTCCTCTTCCTCTTGGGTACCATTCAACTAGTATTTTACCAAGACTCCTATTTCATTGTGCTTTGCACTTAATGATGTCATACTGCCATCAACTTCATCAATGAGGTGCTCCATGCTCAATGAAAAAATCGAGTCATTTCATATGCTATGGCTCTAATCAGTCCTCCTCCCCAGGGGAAAGAACTGATGGGACATTCACCAGAAAGGAATATTTGGTACAGCAATAGAACAGCAAACTTGACTTCCCTCTGTTCAATGCTTAGGAGGATCATCTTGGCTGGATTAGTTGATGTGAACATTTTTTCCACCACCAACAACTCCAGAGGAAGAGATGGTGAGTTTGGCATCTTTCCACTTGGAAGTAGCCCAGTTATGGTTCCTTCAAATAGTTAATAATACCCCTAATCCTTCTTGGGATGTGTGCAAACACCATAGCCAACCATCTGAAGGAATATATTGGGAAATTGGCCAAATTAAAAAAAATGGGGACTGTCAAAGATTACCGGAATAAATTTGAACACTTGGTGTTAAGTGCTGGATCATTAACCCAAGAACAGAAGGTTCAATTATTTATCAGTGGGTTACAAGAAGCTGTTGCTGTTGAAGTTGAACTGTATGTTCCAACAGATTTAGTTACAGCAATGAGTATATGCTGCCTTTATGAACATAAAAGGTCTGTTTCCCAACCTTTATCAATCACAAAAACCCAAAATTTATTTCAAAAATAGCCTCTTTAACCCACTCTGCAGCCCCAAAAATTTGCTCAACACTTGAGCCAAGAGGGAAGAAAGGAGACTCAAAGGGCTTTGCTATGACTGTGATTTGATTCCATCAAAGGAAATAAACCTTCTAAAATCTTGGAAAACATAACATAGCAAATGGAGCATTTGCCGCTTGAGGGCAAGAGTCAATTACAGCAGGGGGACTAACGTTACTAGCCTTAAGAAGTCGGATTTTTCTATTTTTGTTTTTTCTGATGTAGTTTGGTTAACAATTAACTTACTGTGTGTTGGTTGTTTGTAGTTGTGTGTGGACGTGGTGCCCATGTTGGTTGTGTGCTTCCCAAGATGAAGAAGTAACTTTCCCATAGCATTGTTTATTTGTTGTCCATGAATGAGAATCAAGTATGTGAAATTTCCAAAAGTCTTTTTTGAGTACTTTAAACTCAAGAGATTCTGGGTATGAGCCTAAAAATTAGCAACCATGGATAGAAAGTAGAACAATCATTTTATCTACACTATAGATTAACTGAACCAACCTAAAAATCCCACTCACAGACCCATAACTTGATCCATTACTGGGGACCATAACATATTTCTACATAAAAGATGAGCTCTTCAGTAAGATAACAGTACTAGGTACCCAAGAGCTAATAATTGCAGGTCTTTGCTTTTTAATCACTGCAATCATGAAATTCTTGCAGCACAATATTGAATAGAGGCAAAACATAATCTAGTGATTACCGAAAGCTACATAAGAAAAGATGAATAATGCATTACGAAAGATACTGCTCTTCTTACCAAGCCACCAAAGGCCAAGAAGAGTAATCAGACCGATGTACCCAAAGACCTTTTGTATGTCGACTTTCTCCCCTTCTGAACCAGAAAATTTCTTGAGCAGCACTGCAGAAAAACCATTGGTTTTGAACCTTTGAAGTTCTTATTGAAGAAAGACCTTTGCACTTTTAATTTTTTCGTATGTATTTCACGAAGTTTTTAATTGGAATGCTATACCTGTAAAAAGGCCATAAGTTATTGCAGAGAGTAGGCCAAAAATGTCTCCAAAGATAGAGTGCTTTGTGCTCCTTCAGGAAAAGAAGGGGGAAAAGATGAAAGTTCTCAGATTCAAGCAGAAGAAATTACACCTCTATATGTGAGATAGTTCAAATTTACACTTCTGTATGTGAGCTACATAAACGTAATCTCCATATTCTTGACCAGCTATCAAACAAATCTATCCAAGAAAGAAATACAAATGAAAATTTCAAATACTACATGACAAATATTGTTTGAAGATTGCTTCTTGTAAACAAGTGGAGAAAATAGGCTCATATAATAAACCAAGTGAAGACTTTTAGTTTGTTGCTCAGACCATTTAGTCCTCCAGGCGATCCAGCCTTTCCAAGGCCTAAGATCTCTGACAATATATTGACACTGAAATTGCTTTTGCCACTTTGTAGCACAAAAATACATACACAAATGGTGCTACTCGGTTTCTTATCATTATCTAATATGGCCCATTTTCATGGACTACTAACTCATAAATAGCCAATAAGAACCAGGTAGATCAAACTGAAATAAAAGTCGGTTATTCTTGAGTGTGACTGATAGGGTATAAATTGGTGTAATAATTATGGTTTATTTTGTTCTATTTTTGAATGAATATTACACTAATTATTGTGTTTTGTGATAATTGATAAAATAAGAAAGATGAATGAGACTTTTGAAGAAAAAGGAAGGAAAAAGCCTAATTTGAAAACATTGAAGGCTTTGAAGATATTCCTAATATTTAGGAATATAAATTTTGAAGAATTCCAATTTTTTTAATATTTTATTTTAGTTAGGCTATCTATTAGATAAGTCAACTAGGTTGTTTGTCATTAGAAAATTCCTTTTTTTATTTGGTAGTTGTCAAAAATTTAGAAAAACTTTCTTTTAGAAAAATAGGCAATTCATTCCTATATATATGGGACATTAGAAGAGAGAGAGGAGAAGCCCCAAGGGGACAGCAGCCCCACGTCCATGAGGAGCACACCATTTTATTCTTCAAGACTTATTTATTTGGCAGCAGTCACGATTTGTTTTGGGGGATGCATTCTGTTGTAGACTTTTTCTCCCAAGATAGGCAAAACACTATCCTTTTCTTGTAGACCTTTTCTTGGTTCCAGAAGAAAATCATGTCTTGTTTCTTCAATATTTATCTTACTTCCAACAGTTTTTTCATTAAATTTGTGAGTTTTCTCTCTTTCATGTTTTTATTCTAATTTTATTTTTTAGTTGAAGGGTATTGAAACTTTGATGATTGATGATTGTGAGATTTAATTAAGTTTATTAAATTAATATCTTATAGGTATTTATTTAATTCTTGCACTTCATGGATCATGATTTTCTAGCGTTTGTTAAATAGTGACCAATGTTTAATAGTCTTAGATTAATCTACAACTAATTAAAACGACAAATCCGTAATTGTTTGTTGGTTTTAATAAAGTGGTAAATGACATTCATATCATGGGATTAAATAATTTAATTTAAATGAACCCGTCGTGTGTTTGTTAATTAGAATTAGGTTTCTTTAAATCTTAATGCTGTTGAACTTTCAATCCTAAGAGTTTCTCTAGGGTTGACTCTCGATTAGGAAAATAATTAACGATCTTCTCTTAATTATCGACGAAATAAGGAGAGATTGGTCGTTGAACGTTTGTCGATGACTATAACCAATTTATTTATGGGTGTTGAAATCTTTAGATAGATCGATGATCAATCACATGAAATCAAGGTGGATACTTTTGACTAGAAAAATTGATTTTCCATCAGTTTTTATTTTTATTTTTTGAGTTCTTTATTTTTATTTTAATTAGTTTAGTTAATTTTCCAAAATCTCAAATTTTTATTTTTATTTTTATTTTCTTAAAAGAAGTAAATCCACCGTTCCCTGTGGATTCGACCCTACTTACCCTAAACTCGTCTTTATGAAAGTAGGTATTTTATTTTTGGTTGTTTAACGACACACCAAATTTTGGCGCCGTTGCCGGGGAACGGTGTTAAGTGATTTATTTATTTTAAGTTTTGATTTCTTTTTATTTTTGGGGGCTAACCTTTGCAGTGAACTTATTGAGATTTGACGGTGACATAGCAGATAAGGATCTGACGAAAATATGGCCACACAAAAGACTTTAAGGGAGTTGTTATTTTCTGATTTTAATGAATATACCTTTTGTAGTGATTTTCCTAATATTGGAACTTCCCAACAATTTAGAATATGACAAGATATTCCAAAAAGGGTTAACGAGGTAAGTGATTTTTTCCTTCGTCAAGAATTGAAAGAACTAATTTCTCTTATGCACAACTTTATTGTAGGACAAATGCGATCGGTACAAGTTTGTGGAATTTGTTCAGAGACGGATCATTTAACCGATAAGTGTCCCATTCTTTATGATGATCCATATTCGAACATCTACAACCAAGGATGATGGGATCAACCAAACTTCAGTTATGAAAATTGACAACAAGAGTTCCCACAGCAACCACAATGCCGACTACAATTTCAATCTTAGCAACCCTCTTTGAATCAAGGTACGTCTCTAGAAGAGATTGTTAAGAGTTTGGCTAACAACACATTGTTAATTCAATAGGAAAATCAACGATTTCAACAAGAAAGCTAACGATTTCAACAAGAGACAAGGACCGGTATTCAAAACTTGGAGAATCAAGTGTCACAATTGATCGATTGGAAAATTCATCAAAAGAAGTGAAAGACAATTCATCAAAAGCCGAAAAAGATAGAGAAATCAAGCAAACAGAAAAATCATCAATAGCGAATGAATCCACCGAGGAGGTAAATAACGAGCCCAATATTTTCAAAACAAAAATTTTGATTTTACCATCTTTTCCTAACAGGTTGGCACAATTGAAAGAAGAGGAAGAGAAAGATTTTGAAAATTTCTCCAAAAGAAAGATCCAACATTTCTCTCTTAGAAGCAATAAAGTAAGTGCCAGAACCATTCATGAAAGAAGTTAAGAAAAAAATTGATACGGATTTGAGTACTCTAACTCGAGTTTGATGGTAAAGTTAATACTTTTAATATTTTTGATGTCATGAAGTATCCAAATGATTTTAAGTCTATTTTTCATGATAGTATGGTGGAGTTCATTATTCATGATAATTTTGTGCAAAATGAATTGGATTTTGTGTTTAAGGAAAATTTGACAAACAAGGTTATACAATGGGACAAATTTCTTGACGACAAACTTCCACATTGGAAACAATCACTGGTAGGCCATAAAATCCTTCACTTCAATACAAAATTGAAGTTCATACCAAGTATGTTGAAATCTAAATAGATCGGACCGGTCTTTGAACGAGGTTGAAATGAGGAGACAATATCTAGTCAAAGACATTAAACAAAGGCGCTTACTGGGAGGCAACCTAATATTTTATTTTATGATTTTTATTTCATATTTATTTGATTTGATTTAGGTTTGATTTTGATTTTTTTTAGGTGAATAAATGCTGAAAAATTCTATGACCAGAAGTGTTCTGCCATTAAGACGTGCCCACGCCTTAACAAGCCTTCATTGCTATCCAATTTTGCTAATGTTCTCAAATGATCAGAATTGCACATGACTTAGGGCGTGTCGACGCCCTAAGAAGGGGTCCATTGCTGCCACCCAAAATTTTTCTTCAAAACTTGTTGGATTTGACCCTCCATTCACCACTCCACCCTAGGAAAGTCTTGTTCTCATTTTATCTTTTTATTTTTGCTTTTATTTGAGATGATGGTTATTTATTTTATTTTTATTTTTCTCCCTCATTTAGCATACATTGAGGATAATGTATGATTTAAGTATGGGAGAATATTTCATGTTTTTATTTTTGATAGTTTGTTTATTTTTCTAAGATAGGTTTAGTTTTGTTTCATTTTATTTAATTAAAAAAAAGAAAAAAAAAGAGAAAAATTAAAAAAATTTCGAATTTTCTAAGTTGATATGTTATTTGGTTGGTTAGAAATTTATGAAAAATGACTCGTATCAATGGTGTTTGTACTTGTAATGATTATTCATATCTTTAATAGTTTTCTTTGAATGATAAGTATGCAAGATTTAATACAAACCCCAAAGTGAGGTTTCAAGTCTAAAACGAGCAAATTCATTCTTTGTGCTTGAAATTTTTTTCTTCATGAGTGATTATCACACTTGGATTGAACGTTCTAGAACTTGCAATGTTATGCATTTCGAGATCACATCTAGAGTTTCATGCATTGAAATGATAAACGCACCTAGGTTTTATCCCATTTTTGGCTTTCGTAAAAATCCCTACCCAAATATTTATAATCCCTTTAGTGAACCAAGTTGAGGCCGAAACTCATTCTTTCTTCAAAACCCTTCAATACAACACCACAACCTTATTTTTAGCTTGCGTTTCAACCCTTGTACCAAGAATTTATATAATTAATTGCATGATTTTAGTTATGTTTTTGTCTCATTGGAAAAGTACTGACTTGAATGTTGACTTTGATACTTTCTTTGATGTGAAATGAAAATGGAATTCATGATTATGAAAGGAAGAAAGAGTTTGAATTCTGTTTATCATTCGTATTGGGATACTCTTTTGTTTCAAAAAAAAAAAAAAAGAGAGAGCAACAACAAAAAAAAAAAAAAGAAAAGAAAAAAAAGAAGAAAAAAAAAGTGTTGCACCTCTTTGAGTTCATTTTAATCATTGTTCGTAAGAACATTTATGATATTTTTATATGTATTTGATGGTTAGCTAGTAGAGCACATGTGAGTATCAAAATCATGTATTTTTGGTATGCTATTTGTGTTAGGAGAAAGTGTTTATTGTACAAAAAATTGTGTAGTTAATTGCATATTATCCTTGGTATCTTTTAACCCTTAATATCCCTTTTTATCCTACCCTTAAACCTAATCACGTTACAACCAAAAGAAAGACCTTTTGATTTATGCATGAAATTCCAAATTTTAAGTGATGGAGATTTGATATATTTGCAAGCATATGGTAATGCCAATTCCAGTGTGTTAATCTGAGTGCTATTGATATATTTTTCACCCCATTTTGAGTGAATTTGAGTGAACATTTGGAGAGAATGTTGAATATTGCTATTTTGATTTCATAAGAAATTGTTGGGATTTGCAATGGTTGTTCTTGTACGAAATACTGTGAAATACTTGTTGTTTTGATTATTTTTCTGTTTTAATTTTGATGACACATGTTGGCTTAATAGTTCGAAAGAAAAATAAGTTGAATTCAGTAGTTTTAATTTTATTTGAGTTAAGAATGCTTGAGGACAAGCATCATCTAGGTGTGGGAAAATTTGATAGGGTATAAATTGGTGTAATAATTATGGTTTATTTTGTTCTATTTTTGAATGAATATTACACTAATTATTGTGTTTTGTGATCATTGATAAAATAGGAATGATGGAGGAGACTTTTGAAGAAAAAGGAAGGAAAAAGCCTAATTTGAAAACATTGAAGACTTTGAAGATATTTCTAATATTTAGGAATATAAATTTTGGAGAATTCCAATTTTTGTAATATTTTATTTTAGTTAGGCTATCTATTTGAAAAGTCAACTAGGTTGTTTGTCATTAGAAAATTCCTTTTTTTATTTGGTAGTTGCCAAAAATTTAGAAAAACCTTCTTTTAGAAAAATAGACAACTCATTCCTATATATATGGGACATTAGAAGAGAGAGAGGAGAAGCCCCAAGGGGGCAGCAGCCCCACGTCCATGAGGAGCACACCATTTTATTCTTCAAGACTTATTTATTTGGCAGCAGTCACGATTTGTTTTGGGGGATGCATTCTGCTGTAGACTTTTTCTCCCAAGATAGGCAAAACACTATCCTTTTCTTGTAGACCTTTTTTTGGTTCCAGAAGAAAATCATGTCTTGTTTCTTCAATATTTATCTTACTTCCAGTAGTATTTTCATTAAATTTGTGAGTTTTCTCTCTTCCATGTTTTTATTCTAATTTTATTTTTTAGTTGAAGGGCATTGAAACCTTGATGATTGATGATTATGAGATTTAATTAAATTTATTAAATCAATATCTCATATGTATATATTTAATTCCTGCACTTCATGGATCATGATTTTCTAGCGTTTGTTAAATAGCGACCAATGTTTAATAGTCCTAAATTAATCTACAACTAATTAAAATGGAAAATCCGTAATTGTTTGTTGGTTTTAATAAGGTGATAAATGACATTCATATCATGGGATTAAATAATCTAATTTAAATGAATCCGTCGTGTGTTTGTTAATTAGAATTAGGTCTCTCTAAATCTTAATGCTGTTGAGACTTTCAAACCTAAAAGTTTCTCTAGGATTGACTCTCAATTATAGAAATAATTAACGAGTTTCTCTTAATTATCGACGAAGTAAGGAGAGATTTGTCGTTGAACGTTTGTCGACGACTATAACCAATTTATTTATGGGTGTTGAAATCTTTAGACAGATCGATGATCAATCACATGAAATCAAGGTGGATATAATTCCTTTGACTAAAAATTGATTTTTCATTAATTTTTATTTTTATTTTGAGTTCTTTATTTTTATTTTAATTAATTTAATTAATTTTCCAAAACCCCAAATTTTTATTTTCTTAAAAGAAGTAAATCCACCGTTCCCTGTGGATTCGACCCAGCTTACCCTAAACTCGTCTTTGTGAAAGTAGGTATTTTATTTTTAATTGTTTAACAACACACCAATGACGAACAATACAAGATACTAGGAAACAGCTTCCGGCCAAGAGAAAGTATGAAGTAGATTACCGCAGGCTATAGCTGCTTGAAAGGATTAGCAATTAGCAGATTGGTTGCAACATTAGGATATCTAGTCCAAACTTCTTTATTTGATCATATAAAAAAATAACTATTTATTTTCTTACGTTTCCCTGAGGGCCTTCCAGTTGTCTTTTTCTTATGTTAAGATCTAAATCCAATGACTATTTGTAACTCACAGAAAGGATGAGACATAAGCCCCAGCTGATTAAGGGCTGCTTAGCCAAAAGGGTAATATCCATCTCTAAACCTCAAGCCTTAAAAATTGTCAATGTCAATGTGCATATAGGAGAGTGAATACGAAAGCCCAGCCTCAAACATGGGTGAAGCTACATAGCTCCAAGTCAAGTCAATCAACCCCGCTGACTTTCACAAATTAAGAAGGTTAAATTTAAGTTTGTACAAAATATTGTAATTATTTACTTCAAGTGACCTCAAAAAAAATTAGTAGTCTGTCAAATGAGGTCAAACTTATACAATATAAGTTTTATTGACACCATATTTTACCCTTTCTGTACCTATATGATCATTTTAGTACCATAAGACAATCTTTTGAGCGAAAATCAATTTTTCATGCCTATAAATACAAATTATTTTTTGATGCCACAATTTTCCCATTTTTTGTAGAAAAATTTAGATGACATTCATTTACTTACTTTTTTGTGCCCATGAAATTGTGTCATATATCAATGTAATTGTGTTTTATCTCAACTATATACCATCTTCCCATGCTTCAATGGCACCATAAAAAGAAGCACCATACATAATTCTTGAATTTTTGAAAGTATTATTGCAACCAGTATGGCACATGGCTATCGCATTATGTCTACGTTATTTTTTCACCTCAGACGTTATCAACAATAAAATGAGATTAAGATATGTCTTTACTTTTAGACTACTATAACATATCACTGAAGGTGTGATTTGTAAGATGCATAACTTAAACTGTTAAATCCATAATCTGCATCTATATTACAAACATGAAGGTAGAATACACAATGGATCCTGATTAAATTAAAAAAAATAAAATAATACAAACACCCATGTGCCCACACACACATATGATATTTATGCATACACTGCAACAGTTACTAGCCATTTTCAGGTCCTATTGTTTTAGAAATTAGCATGTCCTGAGTCCTCATTGTGTCATGTACTCGATTGTGTCCATTTATTGCTTCATAGTGCAGCACAATGTTAAAGAAACCAATGCCCTAAAACTATGAAGTAAATTGTGCAGCAATTTCCCAACTTGCAAGAACGAAGTGGAGGTCCAATAAAGTCAGGCAAAATTAAGAAGCATCAATGATACTGCATTATATTATCTATTTCCAGCAAAGCAGTGATGAGGTGAAAAATATAAAAGGGAAAACAACTCTTACTCAGAGATGTTCTGTAACTCCTGAGGAGCCCAGGTTTTCCCCACTGTGGTCATGGCAACACCAGCCATGCTAATAAAAACTGCAATTATTTTGGTGATATTGAGGGAGTCCTGACCAAGAAAAACTCCAAAGAAAAGTGTGAACAGCCCTGATGTGGAAGTCAAGACTGTAGTGCTTGCAACGCTTGTATTTGCCAGTGCAGAGCTTGAAAAATACTGCATCAAATGATCATAATGACGTTGCTCACATAAATATCAATAAGGCATGTGACAGAAGCTTCCAAAAAGAAAAAGAAGAGGGACCATCTTCAAGGGAAGATTTAAAAAAAAATAAATAAATTGGAAAACATAATTAGAATTCTCATAGATACACATACTTCTTGATCCTCGGATGCAGATATTAAATTAAGTTAGCACCATTAAAGGCAATATAACAGCCTAGGGCTGTTACACGAACCGAGTCAAATTCGAGCCGCTTGGTCAACGGCTCAACTCGACTCGAGTTTGACCGAATTCGAGTCGAGTTCGTCATGTAGGGAGTCGAGTTCGAGTAGTATAATTTTAGATTCAAAAACTCAACGAATAACTCGATTACATATTTTAATATATATTATATATATTTATATATAATTATAATATAATATAAAAAATAAAATAAAATATATTAATATATTATATAATAATCGAGTTTTCGAGTCGAGTTCGAGTTGGATTCGAACATTTTGTTATATAGTCGAGTCGAGTTCGAGCATAGAAATACTCGGGATTGACTCGCCTTGAATACACCCCTATAACAGCCATAAGAAAACTAAACAACACATACATCGGAGATGCGTATGAAGATTTTGTATTGTAAGGTGGATTTAGCAACTTAAAAGGTAGGAAAAGGGTGTACTGAATGTGCATCCTCTTTACATGACTGACAAGTATATATATGTATTCAGTATAGTTAATAGTTAAAGCATGCACGAAGTATTCAAGAAAGTAAAATGACACAAATATTGCTTTACCTTTTGATACCAATCAGAAACTTATTAAAACTGAATTTTATAATACCTAGGCCAAAACTGAAGATTTCCTATCTTAAAAATTTACGTGACATAAGATCTAGCTTTTTCAACCCCAAAAATTTGGGACGACCCAAAAAATTTGGGATAGAAGGTCTAGGTTGTTGTTGTAAGATCTAGCCTTTTAGTTTTAGTGCCAGATTATTTATTTATCTTTTTAAATTTTTAATTGCTCACAAGTGCAACAAGTCAACTTGCTGAGATGGAATGTCAAACTTACAGAATAAAAGGGTGGTCATTGTGACCAGAAACAAATATATAAAGAAAAGTCAGAGGCAAGCCTAATCAAGGGTAGTATGAGAAAAACATGAGATGGCATTTGAAAGATAAGTCTGTCAACCAAAAATACAACATATTAGAAAAGCTTGTGCTCATGCAGCCAACAGTAACTAGTTAGAACATGAGACTGTTTTGAAAATGGTTTGCTTTCTGATATAATAGTTCTTTTTCCTGTTGGGAAATAAGCACCAGGAGGATTACCAACCGCATGTGTGGTATAATAGTTCTCCATAGTCCGTTTGAATTCTCTTTATTGGAATGCTTAACTATGAATGCATAGGAAGAGAAGAAATGTAGTACCTCGGTCACAAACCAGATTGGAGTAAGGTATAAGCTGCACTTAGCAATTTCCCAGGTACTGAGTTCACCCTCAAGCAAGAAAGATTCGTCTTTGCTATCCTTGGGCAATAGCGGCCAACCCTCTTCCCTTTCACTGAGATCTAAATCACTGATTAGATTGTCTTTTCCCTCTTCCTCTAGAGTTTCACCCAACTGGTTCAAACTAAGCGGTATATCTAGTCCATCCAAAGTGTCGCAATGTTGGTCCTGGTGGTCCTTACAAGAACGTCTGTCAAGTATGTGGAAGATCCAATCTTTAAAAACAGCTACTGGTAAATAGATGACCATAAGAGATACACCCAAGTAAGTAATTGCAAATGGCTGTTTATACTCTGCGAAGATCCTCTGCACCCCATTAAAAAAAGCGTTACAATGATTTTCTTAGAGAAAAGAGCTCTGAAACAGATGGTTGTAGGAAACTGAAATGCCTCAAATTCCACAATAATATGAAAAGGGAATAGTGAAGGCCAAGCGGCATCTAAGGTAGACTGTTAAAATGCTCCTTAAGGCCTCGGACATAGACAAATTGCATGCTTTATTCAAGAGCAATGAGTCCCTAAGGCTCAGACTTCTATATAATTTACTCAAACTCTAAATTATACAATTTGTTTCCATTTAGATTTTGGTGCAATGCAAGATTTAGCCACGTGGCTATTTTGGGTTAAATGATGCATGAATTGGATGGTCGGGAAATGATTGGCATTCATCATCCATAGTGGCATTGAAACTCATTTAAAATTGAAACGAGAAGATAACTTCAAAATAATGCTAGATGGGCAAGTTGCAGACAAATTATTGAAATAAGCTTCAAAACATATACTGCAAGCATCCCCAGCATTGCAACTGTGGTATGTGATCAACTGGATTAACAAAAAAGAGTCAATAGAAAAATAAAACAAAGAAACATGTGAATAGAGACATTCTATAGTTAGGGAAACAATACATCTGTAAGGCACTTGATATTGACTGGGTGGTGAATTGAATCTAATTCCCCACATTCCATGAGCACACCAGAGCAATAAAACATAAAAGGGGCTTTGCATACTGTTAAAAAGCTTGTGTAAAGAAAGAGCAATAAACATTCCAAGCTTTTGGAATGCTAATTTCTTTACCACTCCTTTGGGGAAATCTAAGGATGGCCAAAGAAAGATAAAAACTAGATTCTTTTGGTGAGAAATTAGCATTCCAAAAGCATCCTGCCTAGGCAAGAATAGAGGGGGAATTACCATAGAGATCCTTGGTCCTGCAGGTATTATTTTTCATTAAAATGAAGTTTTGCATACCCGTATCAGGCCTTGCAAACCCAAATTTAAGCAACAAAGAAGATACGTAATGTAAATCTCTGTCCTAGTGAAGGATTTTCAGTATTCAGATTTTGATATTGTTCAAACATTTACCAACGTTAAACCTCCTCATTTATGTTTCCAATGTTAATTCTAACAAAGAAAGGCAGTTAGGTTCTTTTCAACCAAGATATCAGAATGTAAAAGAACCAGGAGCAGCCTTATATCTGGCTTTTAGTGCAAGGAGGTCACAATTGATTAGGACTATGGTTTCTAATGTTATTTCGAACAAAGAAAGGTAGTGAAGTTCATCAGACAACAAGAATGATGAGAGCTCACATGGATGAAAGCCAAGATAGCATCAGCCTCCATTTTAACCTTCTCACGGAAGATGGTCAAAGGATTTGCAAGTCAAAGATTGGTATAAAGTAACAATTACAAAACATATGCAGGGCCTAATATTGAAAACGAATTTCCTTCGGGCTGCAGATGCTACAGATGGCCACACTAAGGTGGCCATTTTAAGGAAAAAAAAGTCTCCTACGAACTGTTCAAAAGTCTTGGAGAATAATATTTGTGTATGCACATATTATTCTTATTATTTATCAAGATATGACCAATGGAGAGGAAACCAATTTACAGCATCTCAAATTTTGTAAAAAGATTTATGATACCAATAGCCTGTAAGGCTCAAATCATTTTCAATCAAAAGATAATATTCGAAAATGGGTAGATGCATTTTTTTGAATCTGGTAGTAAACATTTTTGTAGAGGTAAAACCTACTATTCAATCATAGCATAAATGTATATTACTCTGGCATTGACCTATTAGACCTATTTGTAAAGTATAAATGTCAGAGAAGTGCAACTGGTGATGGTTTCTGAACAACAATCCAAAGACCACAGATTCTTTGTAGCTAACATTCTATGGGTCTAGACCCTTCTGGCTAGACATCCGTTCCAGCGGAATAGGGTCTTCAAATGCCTTTTCAGTACTTGTATTTATTATATACTGATGGAGAGGAATAAGAAAAAGATTGGTGAGCGGCAGCTATCACCATGAGTTACTGTGACATTTGTTAGTTCTGTCCTGCAATTAGTTGAAAGTAGGACTTAGATCATTTTATATGAGTCTTTCATAATGGCCCGTTGATTTTTCGGATATCTGAGGACATATCTGATACCAGTGTATTCATATTCTTTTTATATATATACATTCTTTTATATGTCAAGAGTTTAGTTGAGAAGATAACATTAGATAGGAATGAGTAGTGTAGGAGAATGCGAAACAGTTTAATCATCTCTTTTATTATTTTAAGTTTTTAGGAATAATTTTTTCATTATTTTTGTTTTATTTTTATTTTTTTAATATTGTTTTCTTTATTTTTTGCTTTCAAACTTTAATTTTATGTTTTTCTTGTTTTCTTTATCCGATATTTGTGTCTCAAATGGCTGATCCTAAAATTTGGGATTAAGATTCAAGTTATTGTTGTTGTACATTCTTTTATATCAAAAGAAAAAAAAAGGGTCTACTTGCGCAACCCAATGTGCCGAGCTCATCCACTTGAATAGCATGTTCCCAAGGGATGTCTTTTTAAAGTGAAACTGGGATTCATGTTTTGTTCTTTCATTTCACCGGATCCTCCGCTCAATTGTATCTTTTGAGAGAGATTTATCCTTGGAAACCTAGAGTAGGTTATCATGCCTAAAGATAAAAGGACCAGAAGATTATTCTAGAGTGAGAATCCTTTAGTGACCGTTTGGATTTTAATTCTAAACAAATGACCTTAAAATAATCAAATTCCGCTGTTGATTAAGCACGTGAATCATCCTCTAATCACAATTAAGTCAAATGTCTGCCCTATTATTGTTAGTTTCTGGGTTAATGATTGAATAGAAAACATAATCTAATTAAAAGCAGAAATAAAAACAGAATATACAATACCACACAAATATAGCATCCTGTCAAATCAAATCATCAAATTAAGAACAACCCAGAAAATAATATTGACAGAAAATCCAATTATGGGAAACTAGAAAGTGAAAGCGGCTATTGTGCATCCAAATATCAAAACACAAACCTTCAATTCAAAAAATTAAAGAAACCCCAATAAGCTATTCATCGTTCAAATTCCATTCGCAAACGAAATAAATAACATGAGAGAGAGAGAGAGAGAGAGAGACCTGAGTAACTTCAGCAGAGGTGACCCATATGAACACGACAGTGCCAATCAAGCCCAACCCAAGATTGTACCTCCAACCCATCAAGAGGCAAGGATCAGAAACCCTGAATCAAAAACCCTAAACTGAAAATAGTTTCCTATTCATCTATCTATTTAATAGAAGAGCTCTCCATCCATATAGCGTTCCAACACAGAAAAAGCGCATTTGCATAACTTAGGAAGTTCAAGTGTTGACAAATTTACAAGACCTCAATGTCAGTTTCATGACTGACTTTGTCCAAATTTCAAAATCCCAATGTGAATTTTTGATTTTTTTGGAAACCCATCCTTTTGAAAACTAAATCGGAGAATCTGGGAATTTGGGGTTGGATAAAATCTACCGGACTGGGCAAGACCAGATAAGAAAAACAAAAGACAGCAATATTGCTGGTTGAATTGAACTGCAACCACTAAGTCTACAAGCCAAATAGCCACTATACAGAATTCTGGCATTATGTCGGAGTGTCAGATCAGAATTCAATGGGAGTGGAAATTGAGAGGACAAGTAAACAACGGGTTCAACACGTATGGGTGCAGTTGGGGATGTCACGTGATTCCTTCATGGTTTTGTCATGTATGGCCATGTGCAGTGCAGAGAGACACGTCGCCTTGAATTCCATGAAGCAGGAAAACCATGACGGGTCTGGTCAACGTTACGGCGTACGTATCATATGAGTTAAAAGATGCTGTTCCCTGAAATACAACCATAACTATTTATATTAGTTTTATTACCCTAATACGTTTGAGAGTTTTAAAAAAGGAAAGAAAAAATTAGTTACGAGGAAGAAAAAAATTTTTAATTTGAGAGTTTTATGAAACGAAAAAAAAAAAAGGATTTATTAGAAATAAAAATTTTTATTTTTAATTTTTAAAGGGTATTTTTAAAATATAAAAATATTTTAACTCTTACATTTCTATTTTTCTCTATTTTTCTTCACTTTTAGGAGAAAAAAAATTTTAAATTGAAATCCCTTCAAATCTTTCTTTTTCTTTCTTTTTCTCTCGTATTAAAACTTCAAAAAAAAATTATAACTTTCTTTCTATTTTTTTTTTCTTTTCAAATCTTTTCATCCAAACAAAAGAAAGCTTTAACGACTCCTATTTCGGTGACAATGTATCTAAAAGTTCAAAATATAATTAATTTTTATTTTAAATAAATTTTGACATCTTTTAATATTCCATAACAAATAATGTAAAATGATACTTAGATCATCATTCACAATAATAGTTTTAAAATTAATTTCTAAAAAACAATTTAAAAATATTAACTTTTAACTATAAGTCGTAGAATGTTGCGGCCAACATTTTTACGAAGACGGGTATAGGTGGGCACAATCCTAGTCGACTCATACAATGTCGTGTGATCTTTCGCCGTAATAGTTCTCTTCCGGTAACCCTCACATTGAGTACTATAGTGGTCACCCGCAGGAAGAATGTTAAAATTTAACCAAAAAATAAAAAAGAAAAATTATGAAAAAAACTTTTGAAACATACATATTTTAAAAATGACTTAATTTGATCGAATTTTTAAAACTCGACCAATACTATTCACTGTAGGTTGAGTTTTGAAAACTTAGTCAACACTTTTCATACATTATTCACAGTTGGTTCAGTTTTTAAAATTCGACAAATCTTTAATATGAGCAGTATTGATCGAATATTGAATATTCGACCAACTTATAAATAGTGTATAAACAATATTAGTCGAGTTTTAAAAATTCACTAACCTGTCAAAACTGTTGATAGAGTTTTCAAAATGCGAAAATTCTGGATCAAAAATCAAATATTTTTTTTTCGAAGGTTATTTTAAATTTTTTTTGGGATCAAAATCATACATATTGCCACTCATGGTTACGGGGGAAAAAAATTATTAATCATTTTTCTTTTATCATTATCCAAAATCATATTTTGACTAATTCAATAATCCTATTTAGTCTTTTCTATTTTCAAATTTTAAATTTGATTAAAAGATCTAATATCTCATCTCACGTTATGAAAAACAATATTTTATTTGAAATGAATCGAACAATAGTATAGAGGAAAGACAAAGAGGGTTTTCCGCAACGTATAAACCAAAGAGGTGGGAGACTAGATCCAAACAATTGATCAGGTCAGCTTAAGTTGTACAGGAGTAGTGGGGTACAAAATTTCTCTGCCTTACTAGTTCATGAAGATCGTGAACAATTTTGAAGACTGCGTCCGGCCTCGCCAGTTTCAATGCGTTCCTAGACATTGCTTTCAGCTCGTCTGCTTTTGGACCAAACCATTGTCCTACTATGTTTGCTATCTCTTTTGGGGATTTTGAGAATTTTCCGCAACCATTGTTCACCACATATGGAACGTTACCCGCCTCCTGTTTAAGCCCCCAGAACAGATTTGATTAGTTTACCTATGTTCCAAATTCACCATATATGCCTAAGAAATCGGACAAAATTTTAATTAAGGGTTAAAGATCGAAACATTCCCCATTTTGGGATTACTTGGAAAACATTTTCATCATGGGGAACCGACGATTCACATCAGCACTACAATCAACACAGATAAATCAATTGACCAGAAATAGTTTAGAAATAGTGCTGAGATAACAGTCAAATGACCCCAGAACAAGAACTAATTAACATTAAAATCAGGATTTTGTTAAGAATATTTGAGTAAGCGTTACTCAGATTAAAAAGTTAAGTCTTAGGTTGACCAACCGAAAAGATGTAACATGAGTTCAAATAGTTAAGTCTGAGGTTGACCATCCGAAAAGATGTGGCATGGAAGACATGCCAAAAGCGTAGTTGGTGATCAGATGTTACATCACCTTGATTGGTCAACATAAAGTTGACTATTTTGAAAAAATTTTCTGGAGAGTTGCAATGTTAATAGACAACATTAAATACAAAAGTGGGAGAAGTTTCTAGGGTTAACCTGTCCGGCAATATAGTCATTGAGGATGAGAGGAAGACCTCGTATCATTGCTTCTGCAATGGTGCCCGGACCCGCCTGTGGAAGCAGACTTCCTGTTGTTATATTGATACTTGATAAGAACCAAAAATTTGGTCAAAATAAGATTATCATCACCTTTGTAATGACACAATCACAAGCTCCCATGCATTCCTCCATTTTACTGACAAACCCCTTCACCTGAAAAATGACAAAGACGAGTGAAACCATTGTTTGCAATACCAGGAAAAAAAAAAGGTATGACATGCTCCAAACACAATTGCAGCAGATATCAGAGGCAACTAGTAGATGCCATATGCCAAGAAATCTAGCTAGGACCTTGTTTGTTACCTGCACTGGAATCTTCCAGTCAATTGACTGCAATCTACTTGCCAGCTTTTTGTTGCGACCACAAATTACAAGGACCTGACCTTTCGGCTCACCCAGATTCTCATCATACAGTGCACTCTCCAGTGCTCGAGCAGTAGCTTCAATAGGGCCCATGCCTTCCCCTCCTCCCATCAGTAATACAGCCGGAAGAACATCATCCATCCCTAGTTCCCTCCTCAATTCAACCTAGATAGTCAAGGAAAGAAGAATTATTACTGCCAGTAACAATTCCCAATATAATTTAAGGCGTAGGGTAACAAAAAAATAAGCATAGATTGCACTTCAAAATCAATCAATTAACTACAATAATGCAACATCCTCCAAAACTTTTGAGAAAGGGAGGCTCAAAACTAGGATATCTATATCAAGGAATTATTAAGGCCAGCACTATTGCCCAATATAATTTACAGCGCAGAGTAACAAAGCATAGAATGCACTTAAAAATCAATCAACTAGCCACAATAATGCAACATCCTCCAACAAAACTTTCGAGAGAGTGAGGCTGAAAATTAGGATATCTATATCACAGGTGAACCCAACTCAAGCAAATGGCTCAAGCTTGTTCTAATGAATCACACCAATAGCAGGATCAATGGTCTAATATACCTTCAAAGCCACCTGTCTTTTCTTTTACTTTTCTCCCATGCTTTAATGGAACAGACTTCTGTTGGGCATCATATGCACCCGATTTTTTCACCAAGTATGTTTCCAAAGGAAAACACCAAGAAAAATCCAAGTTATCCTATGTTTACTTCACCATAATCATAACATGCAAGCCTAGTTAGCCCAACAAATTAAGTCATAGCTAATTATCCTCACTACTAACTTTCACATAACATTCAACCACCTGCTAAACACAGTATATAAAACATTATAAAGGTCGTAGAACATCCAACGGATTAAATTTTCAGATTCGGTTGATTATCTCATTCGTCTATACCCAAGTTCAATTCAGTTGAATTTCTGTCTCTTACAATCCTTCCCAACTAAGTTGCTTGTAAGTACCACATTGTCCTTCCGTGATTTCAGACCCAAACTTCCATAGGTACTTACAAGAATCAAACCACCATGTAACAGTAAGCCTCCAAGTAACATCATTTAACAATAAAAGAATAAGACGAATATAACCAAGAGACATGCTGGAATGTATCAGTTTGAAGACAGCTTTTGTGACTAAATTTGACTAGTCAACCAAAAAATTTATCCCTGACAAAGAACCACCTGAAGTGAGGCAAAGGAGTATCATTGGAACTAGACAAAGAAGAATCTTTGAATAACCAACATCAAGGTCTATGCAAACAAAATCATTTAATCTAACAATTTTCTATAAAACCTGTATTCAGTATAGGTCCTTATAGCACATTTTTTTTTGGTATAATAAAATTGTCTTGTGTATTATTATATATGACATCCCAGTGTCTATTTCTGCATATCCTAGGTTAGCATATCTAATTCTAGCATGTAAAAGAGAAGCATGCGTCGGGGTCATATCATAGTAAATTATCTCACTTTCATCTATCATGTTGCCACAATATTGCATCAGTTTTTGAGGCCAACATTAGGTGATAATGTCAAAACATTTGCACACTCGATGACTGTCGTGAGAGCAAAACATTCATATCAAAGTGCACCAAATTGTCAAGCCATAACTGAAAGATGAGCACCAATCTTTATATAAATACACATAGATATAATGGAGAATGTAATTATGCTGTACAGTGAAAGGCTAACCAACCTTTGGGCGAATAGACTTAACAAAAGAAGGCCGCACAGGAAGCCCAAAGACCTTAATTTGAGAAGGCTGGAGTCCAGCTTTCAATGCCCTCTTTGCTACCTCTTCAGACGGGCAATAGCATCTCGTTACCAGCTTATGAAACCTGAAAAGCCATAACATATTAAAATATATAAAATGTTTCCAGACAAAATCAAGAGAAAATTGCAAGACCTACCATGTCGGGTGGCAAGTACATAAATCAGTGACAACTGTAGTAAATACAATCTTCTTCAAAAGACCTTTTGCCCTCAGGATACGGAGCGGAACATGTTGCATTAAGGGATGGACACTAATAATGATATCTGGCCGATATTTCATCAGACCTTTTTCAACCTCTCTGAAACATACAAAAGTAAGCTCCATTATCAAATTCAGCTACATTGGACCATTATTGTGCATAAAAAATGTAAAATGCCCAATGCAAAAAAAAAAAAGATACCCGGCAGGCATGTTACTCAAGGATGCAACTTGCCATATGATGACATAAGATCAAAAAAGAGGCAATCAAGTTCAAATATTACCTAAGTTGAATGGTCCACTTCAAATCAAATCAAGAAATAGAGGCCTCAACAACTACAAGGTCAGAAAGTCTCAACTCACATAACCCACCAAATACAAATATTGGGAAGCCAGAAAAAAAAAAAAGGAATACCAAGAGCATAGGAAAAATTTTGGAGAAAGCCTGGATTCTTCTCCACATTAAAGATTGTATTTGGCACTGAGCAACACAATGCTTCCATCACAGCCACCCAAAAGAAAAAACTTTCAATATGGATTAAAATAGAACATCTTCAAAACAAAACTGACAGACATATGGACTAAATGGGAACGACTTCACAAAAAAAAAGAAAAAAACCCTGACAGATGATGAAATAGAAGGGTCTTATTATCCAAATTTCGTTGGTACGATGATACTTCAGTGAGTCCAGTGAGTCAGAAAGCATGATCGCTTGATGGCCCCACCCAAAAAACAATTAAACACAACAAACCATACCATAAAAAAACCCTTAAAAAAAAAAAAAAAAAAAAAAAAAAAAAATTAAAAAAAAAAAAAAAAATGCACAATTAAACTGGAAAGACACCTGATATGCAGTAGACTTTAACCTGTATGCAGCCAAACAACATCATCAAAAATACAAATGTATGCAGTACTTTAACCGAAGAATACAAATGAAGTGGATTCCCTCTTTCATATGTCTTTAGCTGGTGATATCTGAGTGCATTACCTTCTTCTAGATATAAGGTTGTAGTTTGCTAGAACAAGGCTGATATGGAGCAGGGAAGAAGGTACAAGGAAACCAAAACCCTAGAAGCAAGCCAAAAAGGCCTAGTGCCAAGTTGTTGTTGTTGTTTTTTTTTTTTTTTTTTTTTTAAAAATACAATATAAGGGCAGCCCATTCTCTTCCATGAACATCCGCAATCAGTTCAAGGTACACTAAATCCACTTAACTTCTGATCTAGTCTCAGAAACATCTACAATCAACTTATCTTCTAAAATTTGTGGTGCGAGGTTCTCTAGACAACCTGAAATACTACTTAATTGGGATTTCAACAACCAAAATTCATAGAAAATGAATCACAAGATACAAGCTAAGACAAATAACAACCTTACCGAGCTATAAATGTCGATGTAGCTGCAAAATTGGACTGGTGAATTACACGCGGAGCACTGCCATAGTAAGTCATCTTCCACAAAGCACCATGCTTCACCAAGAAGTTATAGCTCCTAGGCAATTGGTTAAAAGGCCATGGAGTATGATCTGTCCATAAATCTGTCACAAACACCTGTGGCAAAGACTCTTAATGCAAAGAACATGATAAAAAAGAAATAACTAAACTAATCTTTTACAACATCTTGATCCATACTAACAATCCATTTTATACTTCAAAGCATCACAAACTGACCTGATAATCATCACCAAACTCTTCATGGAAAGCAGCCTTAATTGCCTCTGCAGAAGCTCTATGACCCCCACCAGTATCAGTCATCAATATCAAAATCCTCTTAGGAGTATCAGCCACAACCCCATTCTCTTCCAGACTCGCATGTTCAATAACACCTAACCCATCTTCTCGCATCCCATTACTGTTACTATCACCCTTGGTAGCATGAATTGAAGCAAACCCAATTGGGATTCTCTCACAGTGCAATCTGACAATTCTATTGAACTGATGTATGGAGCTTTGAATTATTGAGGAGGTCTTGCCCAAACCCAGTTTAGAAGAGAACCTAGGCTTGCCAAATGTATCAAAATACAAGGAATTCGACAAAGATGTGGAAAATCCATCGGAGTTCAAGTTCCAAAACCTTGAATCGAATGGAGAATGGATTCTAAAATCAAAACGACTACTGGGTTCTTGAGTTACAGTTGTCGGGTTCATGTTTACTCAAATTCTATTTATCTCGGTTTTGCTTAAACAACAAAATACTAGACTTTCCAATCCATAAACTACGACCCCTTTTGCTTGAATTTTGAATCTTTGCAACAAACAAACTGCTTAGTAGGACTATACCGATTGAGAGAGAGAGAGGAGAGAAGTATGTGGGCTTGATAGAGAGGTTGAAGTGGAGGGGGTTCGAAATGGTGAATGAGAGAGAGAGAAAGAGGGAGAGAGGGGAAAGAAGTATGTGGGTTTTATACTTTATAGAGAGGCTGAGGTTGAGGGGCTTCGAAATGGTGGATGAGAGACAGAGAGAGAGAGAGAGAGTCGAGAGAGGGTTTAGGAGCCACACAAGGGGAGAGAGAGAGAGAGAGAGAGGCAGTAAAGAGAATGTAGATTCGGGAATTAGACAAGAAAAATGCCCATCGGAATCATCCCCCACCCGCTACTCACCCACCAACATTTTTTGCCACCTATTATTGTACTCTTTTAATTAAATTGAAACACTCCTTTTGGTTTTTTTCTTCTTTTAAATATAAATCATCACACATATATCTATTCCTAGCTTAGCTAATTCCGATCCCAATCAAATTATTCTTTTAAAAACTAAAATCTTTGGATCTATTTTTATTATATATAAAACTTAAATCTAAAATTTTCGTATTAAAATTTTATCATTCAATTTTTATATTCTTATTAACGTTACACCTATGTATGTTATCTAAAATTTCAAAATTAATTATAGATAAATTAAATCAATCCAAAGATAATTAAAGGTAATGGCAAGGTGATATTTCTTCTCCCAAGTTGGGATACTTCTCTTATCATCCAAAGCACGGCAGGATGACCCCTAAATCACACAAAGTAACTTCAATTTCATGACCTCCCCACATTATTTCAAAAATATTTTTTAAATTAGATAACTTTAACAAAATTTTGGTCGTTTTTTTAGTTTTATTCACTTTTTAAATTTTAGTTAATTTGTTTACAATGATAAAAATTCTTAATTACTACTTTCAGAAATTTATTGCATACATTCATCTACATTATTTCCTCCCAAAGACGTTTGGTTTTTAATCGATTTCGGAGTTATTAAACTTAATTGTCTCGATAACCGATTGTTTTCGAATTATTTATGGAATAAGTAAATGCAATTTTAAACATTTTAATTTTTATATCCTCAATTAATAATTTTTTTAATTCAATAAGAGACATAAATTTATGGTTATAATATTTCATTTAATTAATAAATAAATCAGAGTTATTATTAATATTAAAATTTGAAATATTATAAGTTATATTATCCTATATTTTTCCTTCAATTTGTTTTTTTTGCTTTTAATGGAAGAAAATAAGAGAAAATTATAATTTTCTCTCCTCTTATTTGGGAGTTTTATGAAAGAAAAGAAAAAGAAATAGGATTCATTAGGAATATAAATTTTTGTTTTTAATTTTTAAAGGGTTTTTTTAGAATATAAAAATATTTTAATTCTAACATTTTCTTTTCTTTTCATTTCTTTCCACTTTTGGAGAAGAGAAAATTTTAAATTGAAATCTTTCCAAATCTCTCATTTTCTCTTCTTTTCTCTCGCATTAAAATTCCCAAATGAAAGAAAATCATAATTTTCTCTCATAATCTTTTTTTTCTCTTCAAATCTTTTATCCAAATAATCTGTTGCTGTTGTTGTTGTTGTCAGCAATTGAGTGTTCTTCTCAAATTCCTGTGAATTAATGTAAAGCATTTTAAAAAAAAGTTCAATTTTATTATGATATCCCTTATCAATTAAATCAGATCGAATTATTGTCAGACCCTTTATAGAGAAAACTTTTTCAATATAGTTCTTTCTATTCTTGGAGTCAAATTTAAATTTTAATTAAAAAATCTAACATCTTTCTCACTAAATCAATTATCTGTTTATTTATGACACTAATATAATATTAAAAAAATAATATTATTTTGATATTTACGTATTATCAATATAATACTGATATAATATTAAAAAGTGCAGTTATTATGTATTAATGCGATATCATTGTAATATTGCAGTGATATTAATATAGTTAAATAACATTTTTAATTAAAATTAATAAAAAATAATTTAAAATATAAATTATTTATATTTTTAATATTATTATTTTTGTATAAAGTTTGGGTGGTCTTGACAGAAAAGGTCCAGGGGAACATAACAAACAAAGCATTTTGCGATGAAGAACAAAAGAGTTTGATTCTGCTTAAGTGTGGAACATTCCTAAAGTCTCAAAATGTTAATTTGGATATTCTTGTTTGAATGGAATTTTTTTATTCAAATTCCAGGTAAGTACATGGCACGTGACTCTCGGCGGTCACGGTGTTCATATTTGTTAGGGCCGACCAAACCTTCATTTGTTTTTTATTTGATTTTATTTTTTAAAATAGTCCATCATAAGATATGGTCAATGCTAATTTTATTATTCCCTAGCTACTTTTGATTTCATTATAACTATTTTTTTTTTGTTTTCACTGCCCAATGTTTAAAGTTTTACCCCAATTAATCTGAATCAACTTACTGTCAGCCTCATTTTGATAGAGATCTCTTAACGTGATTTTTTTTTTTTTTTTTTTTTTTAATGATGAGTCAAACACACGCATAGTTAAAAGAGTTTTAACATTCTTCGCCAACTAATGTTGAAATTTCATTATAACTATTTAAGCATCAATGGTGAGGAAAAGTTGTCCTCAAGGCTTGTTTCATATGTACCAGGTAAGATGCAAATATTTTTAACATAAATAATATAAAAGAAATAGGAATTTTTATTTGTAATAAGAAATAGAAATAGTGTAGAGAGAAATTATAAGAAAAATATTAAAATTTTAGAATAGTGGGAAGTTATTGTTAATAAAGATAAAATAATATAAATAATAAAGATAAATGAATATGACAGTGGTGTCATCTTAAAAATAGAGAGCAATATGATAATATTAAATTATCTTAATAAATTATTATAATAAGTTAAGTTTATATAGAAAATCTATCGGTACAAATATAAAAAATTTGTTATAAATGTAGAAATATAAAAATATAAAAAGTCAAATATGTATGAAAATTAAATCAAATTACATTTCATATATAATATGTTCCTTGATGGTTATCATTGAATTGTATAGTTTATTTAAAAATTTGTCATATTTATATATTTTATTTTTTATAATTCACTACCATTTGATAACCACGTCGGATTTTAAATACGATTTGTAATTAGTTAGATTTTTAAGAGATAAATCTCTTATAGTACTTATTTTTATTATGTAAAAAATTCAAATTCAAAATTTTATTTAAAGAATATCAGTATCTAATCATCGAGAGTTACACTTATATTCCTATGCAACGTCTTAGATTATAGATATCTTGATTTTATAATCTTTCGTAAGCATGCCTATATGCAAGATCTAAAAGCCAAAAGAAAGGGGCATCCACAATTTGGGAATCACATTTGGGCTACATCATCCATAGACTCACCATTTGTGAAACTGGGTGATAGGTATTTTTTTTTTCTGGGATTTAAACTCAAAATTATTAAGTTGAGAGAGGGGATTGTGATCACTAAACTATCTCTTAGGATATTGGGTGATAGGTATCATTACACAACTTGAGATCCAACTCCACCTAAATTGTTGTCTTCAAAATTCTTATTATGTTCTATTTCTACAATTGTTGCTGGGGCATCAAGAGTATCTCATCTAATATACATCATATCATCCCCACAAACTACAACCCGAATGGACATAGACGTACATAAACACAAAAATTACACAAATTCTCAGGTGTTAATTTGCTTATCGATAATTTTGTGAATAAAATGACAACATAGGAGTATTGATGTTGTCTTTTAAAGTTCTTTTCGGGGTGGTCAAAATCCCACCTGGTTGGGCTAAAATTCACACCACATTGCGCACGGCACTTCGGCCGGTGCTTTGGACCACCGACCGGCCCGCTCTTCACAATAATTCCTTATCTCCGACGCACACACAATACCTAACACTAAATTAATGTGTGAAAAGTTTGAATCATAGAATTTAGAAAATTATTTTTCCTGATGTTTATTTGGGCCTTTTGTGGTTGTTGAAATTGAAAGGTCAACAATATGGCCTTTCTGTTTATTGTTTTTCATGGAAATCACAGGTGAGAGGTACATTGACTAGAAATCATGTTTATTGTGGGATTAATGTTAACAATCGAAAGCGAATTGAAATTGCATGACATAGGTTGACCATCCACGTCAACGTACGGCCATTCGTTACCCCATTCCTTTTCTTTTTCTTATTTTTGGGTCCCACAAATGTGTGTGTCCATACTCGGATTTCATTTTTTAAATAAGAATATCTTTTAAAAATATTTAAGAAGTGTAAGTAAATCTATATTAGACTTTATTAGCCAACATAGCAATTGCTAGTAATTGGAGATGAGGAAAAATCTCTAACTGCGGCTCAATCAATTTGTTTTTCTTTTTTTTTTTTTTTCCTTATTTTCTTGTTATATTTTTGGTGCGAAAAAAAAAAAAAAAACGAAAAGCATGAAATTGGGCCAAGTATTTTGGGTTCAAAAATAGAGCCCTTTGAAAAACTAATGGGCCTTGGGTTGGCCTATTCCTAGTGCTGGAGGGTTTGGAGTTAAAACTATACTAAAATTAAAATTATTTCCCGAATGTTGGATTGCAGAATCAAATTAGACTCTCTTATCTAATAAATTTATTGATTCCGACTAATCTCACTCGAACAAATTATCAGACCTTAAAAGATAAGCTCTCCTGATATTTATTTTTTTCATTCTCAATACCTGATTCCGAGAAATTGATAAAATTGATTAAGAAGATCTAGTACTATCGTTACTGAACCAATAAGACATTAGTCTTTAATTTTATCATCTTTTACAAAATTAGTTGGTATAACTAATTAAAAGGTCAAGTCGAGTAAATGACATTCATGTCATGGAATTAAGTAATCTAATTTAAATGAATTTCCTTTACGGAATATGTACCGTTCTTCCATTGTTTTGTTCCCAAAAAGGTAGTAACCAATGAATAGTTCACACGCTGCCGTTTAGGTCCTCCATTTTACTAAACTTCAAATTTGCATTTTAGAGTTTTATTGCCGTAACCATGAATTAGATGTATAATGTATCTCTCTCTTTTTTGGTACAAATGATAGAAATTCAAGACACAGTCCGACAATGAGAAAGGAGTTCATAAAATTGTAGAAAAACCGAAGGGTCACACACGCAGGTACAAAAGATAAGATGGATCACAGTCTTTTTCCAACCTAATCTATACCCGCCAAAAATCCAAGGACCTTTTTGAGATTGGTAAAAGTTTTATGCATTTGACCTAAAATCTTGGGATCAATAATTTGAATTGTTGAAAAAAGGGACGGATCCAGCCCATGAGGATAGACCGGCCCAATCATCTTTTTGAATTTGAATTTATGGGTGTTGAAATCTTTATATAGATCGATGAACAATCACATGAAATCAAGGGGTGTAATATAATTTCTTTTGGACTAAGGAAAAATTGATTTTTTCTCATCATACTTTAATTGTGAATTTGAAGGTGAATCTTTATTTTTTTGAGTTAAAAATTATTTTTATTTAATTAAAAAATTTAAGTTAGTTTTCTAAAACCACATTCCATTTTGATGTTTCCTATCTTTTTTTAAATATGCAAAGTGCATCAATAATATTTTGTTCTTAAGAAGAAAGTTCTCAATTCTACCGTATGCTTAAAAAAAAAAAAATTGGGCATGCATCCGAAGATTACATTTTAAGATATTTTAAACCTTAAAATTAAGTATCATATCTTTTTATTTTTGGTTTTTGAAATTTAACGACTGCAATAATTTTTGGGCCGCTATTACATTGAACGACGTTGGGCCACCGTGAAAAATAATAAGTGATTTATTTATTTTAAGTTTAATGTTTTGTGTTTAATTTTGGGACTGGTTTAATGATTTGAGACTTAATTGGATTTATTAAATCAATATTCAAGGTATTTATTTGACCCCCCGTTTATGGATCATGATTTTCTAGAGTTTGTTAAATAGTGACCAATATTTAATAGATTTAGAATAATTTATAACTAATTAAAATGACAAATTCATTATTATTTGTTAGTTTTAATAAAGTGGTAAATGACATTCATGTCATGGAATTAAATAATCTAATTTAAATGAATCCGCTGTGTATTTATTAATTAGAATCGGGTCTCTCTAGATCTTAATGCTGTTGAGACTTTCAATTCTGTTGACTTTCGATTAGGAAATTAAAATTTTCCTAATTATCGGCCGAAATAAAAAGAGTTGGGTCCCACAATTAGGATCTTTATATAGATCAAGTGTTCAATCACATAAAATCAAGGTGGACTAATTTTTTTCCCTAAAAAAATAATTTCTCCCCCCCTTTTTTTTTTTTTTTTTTTTTGATTTATTTTCTTTTAAGTAATTAATTTAGTTAGTTTTCTAAACCTACCCCCCCCCCCCCCTATCACCTATACTATAATTTTTCTTAAATGCATATATTTTATTTTTGGTTGTTTAAGACACCAAATTGCGATCAGTGATAAACTTGTGATGAATTTATTGGTTGTCAGAAGGATAGATCATCCAATCGATAATTTTACTGATTTCCAAAAACTTCTTTATGATTTTAATCCATATTCGAATATCTGTACAAACAAGAATTTGTTGGATGGATCAACCAACAAGGTCCCTTCTTTATGATAGTCCTATTGGAATGGTCCCCATTGAACCGCAATAAGAGTTCCCACAACAACCACAATGCTGACCATAATTTCAATCTCAGCAACCCTATTTGAATCAAGGTACGTCTCTAGAAGAGATTGTTAAAAGTTTGGCTAATAGCACTTTGTTAATTCAACAAGAAAGCCAACGATTTCAACAAGAGACAAGGGCCAACATCCAGAATTTGGAAAATCAAATGTTACAATTGATGACAACTGTGAGTTGATTGGAAAATCATCAAAAGAGGTGCAAACAATTCATCGAAAGCCGAAGAAGATAGAGAAATCGAGCAAATAGAGAAATCATCAACAATGAATGAATTCACCGAGGAGGTAAATAAAGAGTCTGACACTTTCAAAACAAAAATTTTGATTTTACCACATTTTTTTAGCAGGTTAGCACAACCGAAGGAAGATGAAAAGAAAGAGATTTTGAAAACTTCTCCAAAAGAAGGATCCAATATTCCTCTCTTAGAAACAATAAAGCAAGTGTCAGAGCCATTCATGAAAAGAGTCAAGACAAAAATTGATGCGGATTTAGATACTTTAATTCTGATTTTGATGGTAAAATTGTTACTTTTAATATTTTTGATTTATGAAGTGTCCAAATAATTTTAAGTCTATTTTTCATGGTAGCATGATAGAGTTCATTGTTCATGATAATTTTGTGTAAGATGAATTTGATTTTGTGTTTAAGGAAAATGTGGCAAACAAGGTTGCACAATGAGACAAATTTCTTAAAGACAAACTCCCACATTGGAGACAATCATTGGTAAGCCATAAAGTTCTTTACTTTAATTCAAAATTGAAATTCATGCTAGATAAGTTGAAGTCAAAATAGACCGGGCCAGTTTTTGAACAAGATTGAAATGAAGAGGCAATGCCGAGTAAAAGACACTAAACAAAGGCGCTTGTTGGGAGGCAACCCAATATTTTCTTTTATAATTTTTATTTTATATTTATTTGATTTGATTTAGATTTTTTTAGGTGAATAAATGTTGAAAAATTTGGTGACTAGAAGTATTCTGCCATTACGGCATGCCCACGCCTGAAAAAACCTTCATTGCTGTTCAGTTTTGTTAATGTTTTCAAGTGACCAGAATTGCATATGAATTAGGGCGTGCCCACGCCCTAAGAAGGGGTCTATTGCTATCACCATAATTTTTTTTAAAGATTTGTTAGATTTGACCCTCTATTCACCACTCCACCCCAGAGAAGTCTTGTTCTCACTTTATCTTTTTTTTTTTTAATTTTTTGCTTTTATTTGATACGTAGTTATTTATTTTTATTTTTTTTCTCTCTCATTTGGCATCAATTGGGGACAATGTATGATTTAGGTATGGGAGAGATATTTTATATTTTTGTTTTTGATAGTTTGTTTATTTTTCTACAATAGATTAAGTTTTGTTTTATTTTATTTAATTAAAAAAAAGACAAAAAAGAGAGAAAAATAAAAAAATTTCGAACTTTCTAAGTTGATATGTATTATTTGGTTGGTTAAAAATTTATGAAAAATAGCTCGTATCAATGATTTTTGTGTTTGTAATGATCGTTCATATCTTAATAGTTTTCTTTGAATGATAAGCATACAAGATTCAATATAAATCTCATTTAAAAGTGAGGTTTTGAGGTTAAAACGAGCAAATTTATTCTTTGTATTCAAAATTTCTTTTTTTCTTGAGTGAATATTATATTTAGAATGATTATTCTAGAACTTACAATGTTATATATTTCAGGATCACATCTAGAGTTTCATGCATTGAAATGATAAAAATATCTAGATTTTACCCAATTTTGGTTTTCGTAAAAATCCTTACCTTGATTTATAATTCTCTTAGTGAACCAATTTGAGTCTGAAACCATTTCTTTCTTCAAAACCTTTCAATACAACACTATAACCCTATTTTGGCTTACATTTCAACCTTTGTATCAAGGATATATGTAGTTAATTATATGATATTAGTTATATGATTACCTCATGAGATATGTATTGATTAGAGTTTTGATGATGATATTTGCTACATATGAAAGATGAAGAGATTTGATGACTAGGAAGGAAAAAGTTTGATTTTGTTCATCTTTTGTGTTGAAAAGTTCTTTATGAAAAAAAAAAGAACAAAAAAAAGAAGTAAAACAGCAACAAAAAAAGAAAGAAAAAAAAATACTGTATTTTTGAGAATTTCATTGCAGTCATGGACCATGGAGAAATAATCTGATATTTTATATTTTTGACTGTTAGCTATGTTGAGTACATGTGGATAGCAAAATCATGTATTTTTTGTATGCTATTTGTGCGGGGCAAATGTGTTATCACAAAAAAAAAAAAATTGTGTGGCTAATTGCATATTTTCTTTAGTACATTTTAAATCCTTGATATACCCTTTTATCCTACCCATAACCTTAACTCTGTTACAACCAAATGTAAGATCTTTAAATTGGTGTATGAAATTCAGATTTTTAAGTGGTGAAAATTTAATATATTTACAAGCATATGATAATGCTAATTTCAATGTGTTGATTTGAGTGTTAATGATATATTTTTCAACCCTTTTCGAGTGCATTTGAGTGAACCTTTGGAGAAGATGTTGAATCTTGACGTTTTGATTTCTTAAGAAATTGTTAAGATTTATAATGGTTGTTCTTGTACGAAATACTGTGAAGTACTTGTTGTTTTGATTATTTTTTCGGTTCAATTTTTAAGGCATATGTTGGCTTAGTAGTTCGAAAGAAAAATAAGTTGATTTCAGTAGTTTTAATTTTATTTGAGTTAGTAATACTTGAGGACAAGCACCATCTAGGTGTGAGGGAATTTGATAGGGTATAAATTGGTATAATAATTATGGTTTATTTTGTTCTATTTTTGAATAAATATTACACTAATTATTGTGTTTTATGGTCATTGATATAATAGGAATGGTGGAGAAAACTTTTGAAGAAAAAGGAAGGAAAATGGGTCAAAATTGGAAGTTTTGAAGATTTTCAAAATCATTGATTTATTTATAATATTTAAGAATAAATTTTAGAAGTATAACTTTTAAAAACTTTTATCTTTTAAAAAATTTTTCTTCTAGGGTTACTATTCCTATTTATAGTGTGCTTCATTGTACAATTAAAAAAGGAGAAGAGGAGGCCGCCCAAGGGGGCAGCACCCCCCCATCCAACACATTTTAGTTTAGTTTTTTGTTTTTTTTTTTATTTGCTTCAAGTTTCTTCTTGCTGCGGCTGCTATTACTTATTGTCTTTGGCTACATGCGGCTGCTGCTCTTGGGAATAAAGGGACAGTTGCATTCCTTTTTCTTTTTTTTTTTTATTTCCATTGTTCTTTACTTCCAACATTAAATAAAATAACAGTGAGTTTCTCTTTTTCAATGTTTTCTTTTTAATTTTATTTTTTAGTTGAAGGGTATTAAAATCTTGATTTTCAATGATTGTGAAATTTAATTGGATTTATTAAATCAATATCTCATAAGTATTTATTTGATTCCTACACTTCATGGATCATGATTTTCTAGAGTTTGTTAAATAGTGACCAATATTTAATAAATCTAAAATAATTTACAACTAATTAAAACTGTAAATCCGTAATTGTTTGTTAGTTTTAATAAAGTGGTAAATGACATTCATGTTCTGGAATTAAATAATCTAATTTAAATGAAACCGCTGTATGTTTGTTAATGTTGTTAGAATCGGATCTCTCTAGATCTTAATACTGTTGAGACTTTCAATTTTAAGAGTTTCTCTAGGGTTGACTCTTGATTAGGAAAATAATTAACGAGTTTCTCTTAATTATCGACGAAATAAGGAGAGATTGGTCGTTGGACGTTTGTCGATGGTTATAACCAATTTATTTATGGGTGTTGAAATTTTTAGATAGATCGATGATCAATCACATGAAATCAAGGTGTATATAATTCTTTTGACTAGAAAAATTGATTTTCCACTAGTTTTTATTTTTATTTTTTTGAGTTATTTATTTTTATTTAATTACTTTAGTTAGTTTTCCAAACCTCCATATTTTTATTTTATTTTATTTTTCTTAAAAAAAATAAATCCACCGTTTCTTGTGGAGATGACCCTATTCACTCTATACTAATATTTTGTAAAATAGATATTTTATTTTTAGTTGTTTAACGACACATCACCTACCCTTTCGGGGAGTTACATCTCTTATTGACGGCACACTTCGTTCAATAGGAAACAACCGATAGGAATTATACGAAAGGATGCAAACGATAAAGTAATCATACGTATTAGTCATCGAACGGAAAAATACTATTGTTACAATGTAAAACCTTAAAGTGAAACAATCAGAGCATACCCGGTTAGTCATTTGGACATAGATGCTGTGGCTTTTGGATCGAAAGACAACGTTCCAATCCCATGTGGGGTTTTGAAATTAATTTTTATGTGTTTAGTGTTGGGTAAGGTTTCTAAGACGTTCAAACCCGATCTATCCAAAATAGCATTGTAGAGCGAAAGAAAATTGACCACATTGAATGTTGTAGCTACTATCGCATGATTTGGTGATAAGTCAAAAGTGACCGGAAGTAAAATAATGCCCTCGAGATATATTCATTCGTCAGAAAACCCTTTGACTAGGCCTACGTGAGGTTGAAGATAAGTGAGACCAAGGTCCATCCGTTGAAAAGTATCCTGGTCGAGGAGGTTACACTCTACTCCTTAGTCGATGAAGATCCTTATGACTTCATACTGGCCAATTTTGATAGTGACGATGAGGAGTCATGGCGATTTGGGTCAATCCCGGTTAAGTCCTCATTAGTGAAATTAATGATCAGTCATTTACCTTTTGATTGTTCATTGACATAAGTCGTTAGTATCTCTTATGGAGTAGGGAGAGGTACTTTGGACGAGTAGAAGATAGGCATGACCAGGTGTTCGGCTTCGCCACTTCATGAATAATCTTGAGGGCCCGAGTCGTCGGTAGGAAAGACATTGGACGGGAGGCAAGGTTCATGGAGAGCTCGTTTCATTGTGAATTTGGAGGATCACTCCATCCTGTCGATTGGTTAATGGTTGAGTAATCGACTAATCATTTGGTTCATTTTCCCGTGGAGGGTTGCGTTGATCCGGATAGGGTATATTCCTTCCTTCCATGCGATAGGATATATTCCTTCCTTCCATGCGAATGAATCTTTGTGGCCTTCCACTTCTCACAAAGAATTCTTGTTCATTCTTGAGCCTTTTATTGTCATTGGTCATATGGTTATAATCACGGTGAAGTGATAGTACTTGGTCTTGTTCCTTTTAGGATTGTGCTCCGTAGGCTGGGGAGACCATCGGACGTATGGTTTGTCCCTAATCTGGAGTAAAATTTGACTAAGAGCCTTATTTAGAGGGGTGTAAGTATTGAACCTTCGTGGATGTGGAGGACCCGATCAATTCTTTCTTGGCAAAGGCTGGTGGGGCAATCGGCTGTGTTCTTTTTGGGATGATCGATTTCTGCGTTGATCTAATGTTTTGGCGTTTTCAGCTATAATATACTTCTCAGCACGGGAGTAGAACTCTTGGATGGTAGAAGGGGTTTCTTCGTGATTGAGATTTTCATGCCTGAAGAGTGTAACCGAGTGAACAACATGACTAGTACGATAGAATGGTCCAAAACGAGAACCTTCATCATCGCGGTTTAGAACTTTTCCAAGAAGTCCCTCAGGGGTTCAACGTCTCTTTGCTGTAGCAACAGTAAGGAGGTGGACTTTCTCTTGGGTTCCCGACTGATCATGAAATATGCCTCGAATTGCTGCCGAAAGTGGGAGAAACTCTTGATGCTGAGTAGTGGGAATGAATTGAACCATGTTAGTGTATTACCCTTAAGGGTAGTGGGGAAGTGTTTGCACATAGCGATATCTGCCATGTCTCTCGTGATCATCACCATCACGAAGTGTGCTGTATAGTTGAGGAGATCGGTCGTATTGTCATATCTTTCTATAGGAGGTAAGAGCATATCGTGGGGCATAGGTTCTGAAGAGACCCTCGGGTCGAAAGACGACATGCTGGAGAGAGTAAGGAGATCTTCTTCTCCTCGGGTATTGGCCTGCTTGAGTTCATTAGCAACGAGTTACTCTATCTGTCTCCTTAGGTCTTCCAGATCATGGTGGAAAGTCACTGATGGTTTATAATTCAGTGGGGGCATCTGCCGTCAAGGTCATACATGTCCGGATCCTCCTAAGGAGGATTGTCCTTTTGGTTTGATGGCACGGCTAAATCCTTTCAACTGCTGACTCATATTTTGTATTCTAGATTTTAGTCTTTCTAGTTGGGGGCGATTGGGCCGTTTAGGAGATACCAACGCAGGAGGTACGATTAGAGGCTCATGAGGTGCAGGTTGCAGAACCTGCTCCGGGTTAGGAGTTTGAGAATGAACAACATGATTTTTGGCAGAGTGAGCAGGCGCCCCTGGGAGAGTGGCATCAGTCGGAGTAGCGGTGTGCCCATCTGCAGCGGATGCAGTTTTTGAGGTAGTTCTAGTTCTCCTTTTTGGAGGAATGGTCGTTTGGCAATTTAGGGAGTTTGTCGAGATTGCTCTAATCTGTTTCCACAGACGACGCCAATCTGTTGGAGGTGGATTTTGACTCCACAGATATCGGTTTCTTTTGACTTGATCGACTGCTTAAAGAGATGATTTGAAACCTGTAAAAGATCGTTAGAGGGTGTTTCAGCGGGGGAGACTCTGATAATCAAGTTAAAAAATGTGATTTTCGAATGTAATGAAACAGATTGAGGGCAAGCAAGAGCTGGTCTCTCTGTGACTTGTGTGCTAAGTGCTAAGTCTAAGAGAACATATTGGACTTCAGTGATGCGAAGGCTTTTATGCATGGATGTCGTAAGAGCTGTGTGTACTCAGAGTGTTATTACCTTAGTTGTCTTACAAGAAAATTCAAAAATTTCAGAGTTTGATTGTCAAAATATTTGGTAGATTTGTGATCTTTATCATTTAGAAAATTTAGTGAAATTGAGAGATTTTTTCTTTTATCGATTAGATACCGAGGGTTTCCTTCCTTATCCGGAAAACATATGCAAAACTTCTTATCGATAGAAATAGTGTTTGGCCTCTTACCGACACGGTGGGAGTAATGTTATCTTTTGGAATATAGGAGAGCCCTGGAAGTCACCAACTGGTTAACTCACTGTCGATGGTAATCACATGATGTGTCGGGTCGTGTTTACCCTTCGAGGAGATTGATCTCTATTCATTGATATATCTAAATGCGACAGGTCTTTATAGGTCATAATTTTATGGTGCTGAGCACTTATTGTATTGGGCCTTCTGAATGATTCTTATCATATGTCAACTAGGAAAAACAAGATAAAACAGATAAAAAAAACCTAGGATATTATTGATTCATGATTTTAAGATATTTGAGGAACGCAACTATGCTAGATTTTTCTTTTCGTCATTGTGACAGAGAAGTGAAAAAGTGCTTCCAACTTTTATATATAAGAACAATAGGCCATCATTACTCTACATCCTCAAAATCCTCTATCCTTATCTAGTTTCATGTGTTATAATAACAAAATCCTCAAAATTTCACCTTTAGACACCACAACGGTGATTAAAGCTTTGACATGGTGTGGCCTCCTATCCCAACTTCCCATTTATTGAATGAGTGGAGGGCTCTAATCCGAAAGCTCTCAATAAGAGATGTTCCATATGTTTCTAGAGAAGGAAATTTGTATACTGATGTTATTGTGGGGCTAGGTCATAGAGTCCCCCCTAGAGGTCACAAACTTCTGTCCCCACTTAGTGAGATATTCTGTCTTTTAAAAAGAGATTTGAGGGTACGATTTCTCTTAGAGGTTGATTGTGTATTTTTCTCCTTAGGAAAAAAATAAAATTTCCTTTTTCCAATGAACTGACCATATTTTGGAGAGTATGGGGGCTCCACCATTACTGTTGAACTCTCAATCATGGATGTTTCTCCTAGAGTGACAAATTTTGAAAACTAGTTGGCTTCAAGTGTTTATATGAGAAAGCAAAACAAAAACCCCTTATCTAGGAAAGATATGTTTGGAGACAAGATTATGCAGATAATTTTATGCAGGAGAAAATTTCTAACCATGGAGGGCCCAAACCCCTTTTATTCCTAAGGAACACAACATACGACTTGAATGGTATCCCAGGATATACCATGATCCAACCTATCATGCTTGGGAGTTGGATAAAAGGTGCATGGTAGACATATCATGTGGCTGTGACACCATTTCTGATGAAACGTTGCGACATCAGCCCTAAGTCACATAAACTCACAACGCGATTTCCGTTGCCATATGTCATGAAATCTTTTCAATGTCATGTTATGATTGGACAATGGGAATTTGCGATGCCCGTGTGTGTCGCAAAGCTCTAGCGACGCAATTTGCAATCATGAAATCTTTCCGATGTCCTCTCAATGTTGGGAAACAGGAATTTGTGATGCAAAATCTGGCATCGCAATTTAAGTTGAGCGTTGCAGATGTTTTGCAACGATGTATGTATGCTGATTTTGCGATGAGGCTGTCGTTGCAAAAACTCCTACCATTTCCTGCAGGAATTTGCGATTACATTTGCAAGGCCGTGGACGTCGCAAATTCTTGCGCCAAATGTTTTGCGTTGCTATGCATATTTAGCAATGCCACTTCGCGACGCCCATCTCATTGTATTTTTTTTTTTTGGGCTGTTTCAGGTGCTACAGTTGTGATGAATTTAGCAACGGTGAGCACGTCGCAAACTCCAGGTCGCATGTCAAGCAACGCAACTTGTGATGTGACCTTGTCAGCGTTGCAAATTTCGTCCCTGATGCTGCAATCTGCGTTGCCATAGGCTGCATCGCAACTAGTGAACGCAAAGGTTTTCATTTTTTTTTGGTAAGTAGAGAAAGAAACAAAACAACCAAATACAAGGGAACCTCACATCCCAAGGGGGCAAACCCTCTTCTTTCTAACCCAGAATCTACCAGCCGCATCCATCTTGAGCAGCTGCTTGAGCTCAGACAGGTAGCTTCCTGCACACCTAACTCCGCCCCTTGTTGAAAATATGTAGACCCATTTGGGCCCAAGATTTTTGGCCCAAAATGGACCAGGAAACTACTCTTGGTGGGCCTAATATTTTGGCCTAGCAAGGGTCTTAGCTGGGTAGCCCAAGGCTGCCCAGCAAAACTTCAACGTTCATATAGCCGTTGAAGTTGCAACGGCTATTCTAGCCGTTGCATTTTCAACTGCTATCATGGCCGTTGGATAGAGTGGGCTTTGTGTCCACTCCCCTATCTCTTCTTTTTATTTTTATTTTTCACTCCTCTTCCCCCCTCATATTTTTATAAATAGGGTACTCTTGTATCAAAATTTATTAAAAACAATTCTTATAAAATATTTTCATAAAATTGAACAATCGTCCAATAATCTATTAATGAAATTCTTCATTCTTTGAGCATGTTTATTCAATTTTGCTTCACATTCCAATTTTCTACATGATATCAGAGCAAGTTACGATCAATTATTCTTCCTCAAGAATGCATCAAAAAGTCAAAAGGAGATATTCACATTGCAAAAAGGAAAGTCACTCCAAGAATTGGTGTTGAAACATACGTTCACATTTCAAGAGTAAATATTTTTTAAAGAGAGAACAATCTTCCTCAATCTAATCGAAAATGATAGCAGTATCAACAGTTCTGAATTTTCTCCAAAATATGTTCCTACAAATTAAAGATAAGACATTTTTTGGAAGAAACTCAAGAATCGATCATGTTACTCAAAAAGTTAATGAGCAACCCAAATGATCTTTAAGCATTGCATTTATGGAAAACAAATAAGAGCATACCATCCCATGTCCAAAACACAATACAAAGAACCCGTTGATTTAGTGCACTCGGATATTTAGGCTGCTCCTATAGAATCTATAAAAGGGTTTAAATATTTTATATCATTTATTGATCACAAAACTAAAGTCACACGGATTTACATGCTCACATATAAGGCATTTACATTCGGAACTTTTCAAAATTTCCAAAAATATGTTTCTAAACAATTCAATGGGAAGATAAAAGTGTTTAGGATGGATAACGGGAGAGAAAATATGAACAATAATTTTAGAAAATTTTTAGAAGATAATGGTATAATCTACCAAACATCATATCTAAATACCCCATAACAAAATTGTGTAGTCGAAAGAAAAAATCGGCATATCCCAGAAATTATTAGGACAATTATGTTCTAAGCAAAAATATCTAAGAAATATTGGAGTGATATAGTTAGTACGACCGCTCACTTGATCAATAGATTGTTTTCTAGAATATTTCAATAAAAATCCCCATTGGAGTTGTTAACAAAAAACAAATCAAATTTCAAATATTTTAAAGTGTTCGGTTGTGTATGCTATGTGCATGTTCCTAGTTAATTAAGGGATAAATTAGACGAAAATGGTAAAAAATGTGCATTCTTAAGCTACGAGTCTTTTCAAAAGGGATATATATTTTAATTGTAGTTTTTAAAGTAAGTTTTAGAAAGCTGAAGGGGGGGGGACAAAAATTCCTCTTTTACACTTCTGTAAGGGGAAAAAAAAAATAATAAGGAGAGAAACAAAAAAGGGTAAAAGATTGTTCCGCCAGGATGGAACTGACCGGTAGACTTGTTTTGGATGATTGGACGGGGAAAATTTTTCCAATCGGTCTGCAATTTGAACCGGATATTCCTCAGACATTGATCTTCAATCTGAAGGGTTGGATCTTGCATCGGAGGTGTGGATTGCCCACAGTAATTTCTGAAAAATTGGCTATTATTTTTAAGTGATATCTTCCAACCTTTTATTCATTAGCGCTTTGCCGGGTGATCGTTGATTGTTGGAGGGTCTGTTCTTGTGTTGACTGTATTGATTAGATGGAACTCTTATGAGATTCTTTTGTTGGTTTAGTAGAGAATTTTGTGATTGGCCTTGTAAATACGAGAGATTTTCCAATTTAAATTTTAGCATTTTTATTCTATTTATCTTATTTGATTTATTGTTTTGGTTATAATGATTGTTTTATCGGTGATCGGCTTATTTGGTTGTTTTCTTGATTCAACAAGTGGTAAAGATTTATGAACGTAGTTATGTGTTATTCCCATCATATAGATACAGTGTGTGTGTGTGTGTCTTGCATTTAAAAGACTATGCAATCCAATATATATCTTGCATCTAAGAGACTATGCAATCCAATATAAAGAACATAAACATGTCAACTAGGCAAAAACAAGATAAAACAGATTAAAATAAAAAAATAAAAGCTAGGGTATTATTGATTCATGATTTTAAGATATTTGAGGAACACAAGTATACTAGAATTTTTTTTTTTTTTTTTGTCATTATGATAAGCAGAAGTAAAAAAGTGCTTCCAACTTTTTATATATAAGAAGAATAGGCCATCATTACTCTACATCCTCAAAATCCTCTATCTTTATCTAGTTTCATGTGTTACAATAACAAAATCCTCAAAATTTCACCGTTGGACTCCACAACGGTGACTAAAGCTTTGATGTCTCACAGTGTGGCCTCCCATCCCAACTCCCATTTATTGAACGAGTGCAGGCTCTAATCCAAAAGTTCTCAATCATATATTCCTAGAGGAGGAAATTTGTGTGCCAACGCTATTACGAGGTTGGGTCATAGAGTCCCCCCTAGAGTTCACAAACTTCCCTCCCCACCTAGTGTGATATTCCATCTTTTAAAGAGAGATTTGAGGGGTATGGCCTCCCAGGCTGATGGTGTCTTACTCTTCTCATAAAAAAAAAAAAAGAATTCCTTTTTCTAATGAAAAGACCATATTTTGGAGAATATGGGGGCCTCCACCATTGATGTTGAACTCTCAATCATGGATGTTTCTCCTAGAGTGACAACTTTTGAAAACTAGTTGGCTTCTAGAGTTTACACGAGAAAGCAAAACAAAAACCCCTTATCTAGGAAAGATATGTTTGGAGACAAGATTATGCAAATAATTTTATGCAAGAGAAAATTTCTAACCATGGAGGGCCCAAACCCCTTTTATGCCATAAGGACCATAACATACGACTTGAATGGTATCCTAGGATTCACCATGAGTTGGCACGATGAGAAATAAAAAAAAAAAAGAAAGAAATGAACACTCATAAAATTCAAGAGCTTTGTTTTCCAACTAAGATGCATGTAACAGTCTATGATTCAACAAAATTTGAATGAGATAATTACATGTTCAGTCCATAAACTTTGCCTAAATTTCACAAATTTGTCTCTATAATTTAAAATATTATCTTGTGGTGTTTAAATTTTTAAAATCGTAATATATTGGTCCTTCTGTTATAGATAATAACAGAATGTTCGTTAATTACTGATGTTGAATAACGTGAAAGTCTAATGGACGTACAGATATTGACGTGTTATTATTATGTCAACACCAAATAATATCTTATAATATCATGTAGGCAAATGCTGACGTGACAATGCCACGTCATCTCATTGAGGAAAATATACTTCTCTCCTCCTCTCCCCCTTTCTCTCTCTTCTCTCCTCTCTCTCTCTCTCACACTCCCCTCTCTCTCCTCCCCTCCCCCTTTCTCTCTCACTCCTCTCGATCTCTCCTTCCCTCCCCCATTCTCTCTCTTCTCTCCTCTTTCTCACCGAATTTTCGTGTCCTCCTGCGATCACGGAAGTAGATAGAGAGAGAAAAAAGGTTGTAACCTAACCTAAAACAAAAAACTTACTCGAAATTCAATTCATACTCTAATTTAATTGAAGGGATCAAATGGAGCATAACTTCTTTGCAGCATAAGAGAAGGTATCACCCCACCTGCCATGAGAATGCAAGGACTCAACAGAAGGCAAAGAAGAAGAAATCACGTCTTCCATCTCTTCAGCTGCTACAGTTTACAGTTGGGGACTCCTGATCCATATCCCCAACCTCTACTACTTCACCATTTTTGTGTTTGCTTAAATCATCTAAATTCAAAGATAAAGGTGACCCTGAAAACCTAAAATCAACTGGCAATGATTTGATTGACTAAAAAGAAGGGGATTTTGAACCCGGCGATGGTGTATGAATCTTTGCTGATGCCATTAAAGGTTTAAGCTCAACAAAATGAAAAAATCAATTTAAAAAAAGGAATAAAAAATGTCCCACTGGATTGACTTCTCTGTTTTGCTTATGTTAATGGAGCCGAGAGGGGGGACCATAATGCAATCAACACCACCAATCTCCAACTCTGACCGTGCTCTTCCTCCCCCAATTCAACTTCCTAACAAATTTAAACTCCAAAAATATTGCCGATTCATGAAAAAAGAAAGAATGAATGAAATTTGTTGATCTGGAACTGAACTTCGAATCCGAAACTTGGATGGATCAACTTCAAATACTCAGATTGGCCTGTAAAGAAAGAAAGTAGATCAAATTTGCATGTCAAGCAACGCAACTTGTGATGTGACCTTGTCAGCATTGCAAATTTCGTCAGTGATACTACAGTCTGCGTTGCCACAGATTGCATCACAGTGATAATGAAACGACCTTATAACAATTATTATTATTATTATTTATTTTAAATAACAACGATCTTATAACAATAATATAACAATTCAAGCAAATTAATTTTGTACCGTAAATAGCTAATTAATTAAAGCCCGATGAGTTCTGTTTGGAAAACCTCATTTTGCCTCATGGTTAACTTCTCTCTCTCTCTCTCTCTCTCTCCCTCTCTCCCCCGTCTAACTCGTAATATATTTCCAACAAAGTGATAAACTTTAAATAGAAAATATAGATTTTTTTTTTTTTTTTTTAACTAGAAGTTAATTTTTCCTTTTAATTAAAATGACTATAGTTATTGTTCATATAAAAAATTTTTAGCATGGAAAAATTCTACTTAAATCTGAACAGAATTTAAACCAGTTTTCCTCTTCTCAGTCGAGTCCACCTCACTGCCATATGGCACTGTTATATGCATGGGAATGCAAGTTATTTCCTTGGTTCCACGGCGGATCGAAAGATCACCCACAAGAATTTTTGATGGAGCAACATTCGAAAGTAAGGGGAAGGCTGTCTAAGTATTCCCTTCTTCAGAACCCACAATGTGGGAGTTTCGACACTGAGTACGTCCTATTTAACATTCGAAAGCCATGTGGAGTGCTCTAATAAAATTATGTATATTGGTGACAATTTTACTGGGTACACCTATAGAAGTCATGAAAGTGTATACACAAAGACCAAAAGAATTTCAAAATTTCCTGTCACCATAAAACTATTAATAACGTTGTACACATGCATGCTCATTTTCAGGTCGCACATATTAATATTTCATTCGTGTTGATAAAAATAATTTTGAATATGATTTTAATACTATATTAATAAAAAAATAAATATGATTTAGAAGATAGATGAATATAACTCAAATATCACATTAAAGATACTCAAGGGAATAATAATAATAATAATAATAATAATAATAATAATAATAATAATAATAATAATAATAATAATAATAATAATAATACTCCATTGTCTCAATAAAATATTATAATATGTTAGATTTATATGAAAAATTTATTGTTACAAATATGTAAATAAATATTACAAATATAGAAATAAGGAAAGTCAAATATTCTCAAAATCAAATTAATAATTGATTTGATTTTGATATGTGATATATTCTAACATTCTTTCTTAAATTCAATATATTATAATAAAAATCAATTGAATTTGAAAGAGAAACTGAAGAGTAGCTTTTTTCAGAATGGATAAGAGGTTTTTTGAAGACGCGTGTGGATGCGTTAGTGGTTGGCATTGACTCTGGATTTGGCTCTGATAACATAATAAAAGTAATTTTGAATATGATTCTGATACCATATTAATAAAAAGACTAATATGACTCTAATACCATATTAAAAAATAGATGAACATAACTCTTATATCAAGTTAAAGATATTGGAAGCAATAATAATAATAATAATAATAATAATAATAATAATAATAATAATAATAATAATAATAATAATAATAATAATAATAATATAAACTCTAGTGATCCAGTATCTCAATGAAATATTGGAAAATCAATTGTTACAAATATAAAAATAAATATTACAAATATATAAATAAAAAAAGTCAAATATTCTCAAAATTAAATCAATTACTGATTTATTTTAATATATAATATTTTTTAATAATTGATTTGATTTTGATATATCATATATATTTCTAACACCATTCTCAAATTCAATGTGGCATAATAAAAATTATATGAATTTGAAATGGGCAATATATGTATTTTGATGTGGCAACAGATGAATGCTTATGTGGCTAAAAATGTGGTATTGATTGTAATATATGCGGTGCTAATTAGACAATTTGTGACCAATTAGAGAAGATGTAACACCGAAAATCCGGTATTAGAAATTTTGTAAACATCTTTATTATATAACGAAAAATTTTAAATTTTATTGATTTTCGATTTTGAGGTATTAAATTGAAATTTTGGGTATATATATAAAATGCTGTGTCCGCGATTCGTAATGAATCAAATTTTTATGAAATTTAAAATTTAGTAAAAAGTGAGTATAAAAATATATACATGATTATTTATTTATTTATTTATATAGATATTTCTTTAAAAAAAAAAGGAGTGAGGAAGCACAACGTTTTGGTCAAAACACTGCACTCCCTGCCCCACCAAATTCAATTAGGGTTAAAGCCCTAATCTCTCTTTGTCTCTCTCGCTCTCTTTGGCTCTCTCACTCTTTGTCACTGTCTCCCTCCCCTCCGCCCCTCTCCGCCGTTCATCGATAGTTCTTCGACCGCCACCGCCACCTTCACCGTCTACTCTCTCTCTTTTTCACTCTCACCTTCTGTTTCTCTCTCTTTCTCGTTCGATCATGCGATCTCTCTCTCTCTCGCGCTATCTCTCTCACTCTCTACCTCCGACCACCGCACAGCCTCTTCCTCTCTGTCTCTCCCTCAGTTACTCTCTCTGTTTCTCTCTGCTCTCTCTTTCCCGCCCAAACAGAGAGCTCTCTCTCTGTTTCTCTTCTTTTCCTCTCGCGTGCGACAGCTTCTCCCTCTCTCCCTTGCTCGCTCGCGCGTGCTGCTCTCTGCAAGCACCATCCTTCTGTAACCTTCGCAGAAGCCCCAAGCAGGCAGTATAGCAGACCTTCAAAAACCCTGGGCCGCGATTCCTTTACTGCGCAGGTAAGGGTAAATTCCTGACTAATAGTTCTAGAGTTTTGATTTTTCATAGTGATTGAGTCTAATTACTGAACTTTGCTTCGAATTGGAAGCATTGCAAGTTTTGGAATGAGTTGAATGGCGCACGGAAGCTAGATTCTCGAACTGTGAAAACCCTAGGTGAGGGGATTTCTGATCATTTTAATAAATTGAGTGAATTTAGGATTAAATTTAGGGTGAAGAGATCAGTATATGTTTAGGATGTATGTTATATTCGATTAGAATGCATTTTCTGACATTTTATATGTGATTATTAAATTAATTTTAGGATTTTATATGAATTAGGCTGTTTGATATGAAAGAAGTATACTAAGGGATGATAGAATCATGTTGGGTTGAATAGAGTAGTTTTCTTAGAGTTTAAATTGAAATATGTATGAAAAGAATTATAATTATATAAATTCGGGAGAAATTGAAAAATTGAGGAATATTAGGAATTAAAGTCATTGGTGTGCCAAATAATCATAGATTACTGAAACGAGAATTTAGAAAGTTGATTGTGTAAATTAAGATTATATTAATTAGGAGAAAATTTGAAAATCCTTTAATGATGTTTTATTTGATGATAAATTGTGATGATTTGACTATGTTAATCTTTTGGAGACTCGAAAGGAGTCATTTGGGATTAATTGAAGAACCGAGAGTGATCACCCTCCCTACAGGTGAGTGAATGGTTATGTATCATTTAAATGAGTAAATGATTTTAATATGATTTGCAAATTTGATTTTGAAATGAATTTATAATATTTTGTGATTGTGGTGAGTTTGAAATGAATTTTGTGATAAATCCATGACTTGTGAGTTGAATATTGATTTGCTTGCACCATGTTACGTTTGTATATACAAATGAATTGCGAAATATTGCTCTATTTTATACATTAAGCATGAATTGATTTTGGTATTGATTGTGGTAACATGGTGCTGGAAAAAGACTATAGTCTGAGTCCTGTTACGGACCTGACCAGCGGGGCGGCATGGTTTGGGTTAACTTGTGATTAAATTAGAGGTTTAGAGGTGACGGGTTGGAGAACTACTCAAGTCGGCCGGATGACGTGGTAGCACCCCATGAAAAAATTTCTGGGCCAACGCCAAAGGGAAAGGGGAGTTTTATGCAAAAATTGTAGAAAATCCTTTTATGGATCCTGCCAATGGCCATTGGTAGGATAATATTTTCAGCACACCCCAAAATTGTGGAAAAAATGAATGTGGATTGTTTGATTTGATTATATGAGTCATGGTGAATTGATATGAATGATTTTATGAAATTGAATTTCGTTATTACATTAAATGATATTTGATACATGTATTTGGCATCACCACCCCCACCCCTCATTTATATGTTGCATACCATTGCACTCCATTCATTGGGTATTTTAAAATACTCATCCCCTCTTAAACTCTTTTCAGAGGACCTGTAGGGAGACGACGTCCACTATTACGGATTGGAGGATTATTTGTGTTGATTTTGGGATAGGTATGGTTTATGTATTTATTTTGGGAGTTTGTAGGTCGTGGACCATGGAAAGGAAGTTCTGTACATCTCATACCGTATGGATTTTACTGATACTGGTTGAGTTCTTTAACAAGTATTGGTAAAATCTGACGATTATGATTTGAAATTTCATTCTTTTGATTGATCTATCTTTGGAAAAATATTTTATCTGTACTGGGATATTTCGATTGAAATTCTAAATTTCGATACTTTCTTTTGGATTTGTGAAATTCTGTACATCTCATACTATTTGAATTTTACTGATATTTGCTTGTTTTCTTCAGGCAAGTATTAGTAAAATTCTGGGACTATGATTTGAGATTTTTTGTATTTTAAAGACTTTATTTATGCTGAAAAATTTTGGTTGGCTGGGATGACCACACTGCATGCGTGTATGTACAGGAATCCATTCCCCGATTATGTGTCGACGCATGCTTGTGTGTACAGGGAATGGACCAGAGGAGTCCTTTGCATGTGTATTGTTTCATGCTTTTCTTATCTTTGATGGATTGTGTACTGAAGGTCTAAATGTTCAGGAATGTAGCCTTACGGAGTTCCGGTATATGGGGAGGTTCTGCCCGTGTACCGAGACAACACGGCGGTTGTTGCGTGCTTGATCCGATGATCGGAGCATGACCGAAGAACATATGGTAGAGATTGAGAGAATATTGAAGTATCAAAACGACACCGTTTTGAATCATGCTTAACCTCAGGATAACAAGATCTGACAGGTTGGACCAACGATTTTTAGACGGCGTGTGAAAGTGTGTGGAAGATTTTTTTGTTGTTTTGCAACTCGTATCCTAGACACGTCGTTTTGATAAATAAGAGAATATTTGAATGTAATTCTAATACCATATCAATAGAAAGATGAATATAATTTTGGTATCATATTAGAAGATAGATGAATATGATTTTAACAACATGTTAAAGATATTGAAAGTAATAATAATAAATGAACTCTGATGCTCTATTGGCTCAATGAAATATTATAATATTTGGGTTTACGTAAAAAACCTATTATCATAAATATTGAAATACATATTACAAAAATAAAAATAAGAAAAGTCAAATATTTTCAAAATCATATAATTATTGATTTATTTTAATACACAATATTTTTTAATAATTGATTTGATTTTGATATATAATATATATATTTTTTAACATTTTTCTTCAAATTCAATATGATATAATAAAAACGACCTAATTTTGAAAGAGTTGATACATATACGCTGACATGGCAATATGTGAATGTTGACATGGTTGAAGATGCGACGCTAACCATAAAACATGCGGTGTTGATTGGATAACTTGTGACCAATGAGAGTAGAACATATGATAGAGGTTGTGAGAGAATAGTGAAGATCAAAATGACGTCTTTTTGAATCGTTTTCAACTTCTAGACAATAGGATTCAGTAGGTCAGACCGGTGATTTTTAGGCAGAGTATTGGAGATTTTTTTGGCGTCTAGCAATACATCTCCCTCACATCATCATGACATTGTTAAAAAATATTTCATTATGATTCTGATATCATATTAATAGAAAAATGAGTATGATTTTGATACTATATTAGAAAGATAGATGAATATGATTTTAATAGTATGTCAAAGATATTTGAAGTAATAATAATAATAATATGAAATCTCATACTCTATTGTTTCAATGAAATATTATAATATATTGGTTTTATATAGAAAATTTATTTTTACAAATGTGAAAATATATATTATAAATATAGAAATGATAAGAAAAGTTAAATATTTTAAAAATTAAATCAATAAAATACATAATATATTTTAACTCGTTTATACATTTTGGGTGTGAAATTATATGCCACGACCAGCCAGTTGACCTCATATGGCAAGAGTGCATAAGGATTTGATTTGGTTCACCAGTGCATAACGTACGCAATTGTCGCCATTCATATGTAGTGCAAAGGGTCATTGTCTTGGCCAGTCTTCTTTCGAAAGATGTGAGACCCATCCGCAGCAATGGTTGACACATTCATTATGAGTTCATCGAGCATTCAGACAAGCAACGGAATTCTTTGAGAGAGAGAGAGAGAGAGAGAGAGAGAGAATGAGTTAAAGTCAAAGTGTGAAAGGTCGCACTAGACATAGCCACGGATGCGGATTATATCTAACTCCAACGATATTGGTTCAATTAAAATTCTTTATTGGGTAATGACTGAGAAGTTCTAGATGAGATGACCATCAAGTTTACTTGTCAAAATTATTTTTAAGTCGTCAATGTCTCTAAAATTATACAGGTTATTCAAATAAAACACTATTAATTATTATTATTATTATTATGATTTTGACAGCAAATGTTAAAAATGAAAAAAATAAAATCTAACTTATAATAATTTCTCTAGTTAAAATATCACATACTCTAAAATAAAAATTTAATTACCAAAAGAGAGAAGAAATCATTAAATTTAGCTATTTTGATCCCCGAAAAGATTACTCTATGTGCCAAAATCCATATAACATAAGGTCCTGTGGGTTCTTTTAGGGATATTTGGGTGATAAAGAGTTCTTATCTAAATTATTTTTTTTTTCAAATCTAATATTTAAATTTTTATAGATAAATATATTTTTATAATTTTCATAACTTTTATCCATAAAAAAGGTCATGCGTGTTCAAGCATTGACATGTTGCCCTAGAATATAACCCAGTAATTTGCTCTCTCTCTCTCTCTCTCTCTCTATCTCATGTCAATTGTCTTGACTTAAATTAAAAAACATTAAGGATAGTCCTTCAAAAGCAGAAGGTATTTGCTTCCAATCTGGTTTTATCCAACCATTCCCGAGGGAACAGCAGTTGGGTTCATACCCTACGACACGAATACTGATCCAAGTTGTTCAATTTGCTACTTCACCATGATGTTGTTCAAAGAAAGTTCTTTTTTGAGTACAAGCAATGTACATATTTAATGTGTATACATAACATGGGATTTTTCTTAAATGGGTGTCACTGTATTTTTGCTAAAATTAAGAAAATATATCACAACTAATTAGAGACATTAGAATCGCGAAATTAAGCATAAAATCTTTTGGCATTTTAGTATATCAAACTAGGGGAAAAAAAAAAAAACCTACAACCTACAAATAATTTGAAACAAAAATTTATTAGGCATAAATAGACATAAAATTTATAATCAAAATCAATATCTAATTGATTCAATAACTGGATACTGATATAAATGAAATCTTAGGTTCGAATTTCGTAGATGAAAAAAATAGACGTTGGGCGAGATTTACACTTTAAGAGTCTAATTCAAATAAAATCAAATTTAATTAAATTTAATATATTTATTGGATACTAATAATTTAATAAAAAAAGAGATCATAATCAAATCAATCAAGCTTTAAATTTAACAAAATTTGAATTTCTTGCATGATAGATAGAACGGAATTACAGAGGTTTTTACATATAAAGGGGTGAAATGGTAAATCTGTTGATCCTTATTGACCTTGACAAACACTCAAAAGGAGAAAAAAAATAAAATCATCAAAACAAAAATAAAACGAAATTAGGTTGAGGATCAAGCATGTCTCTCATCATTTTGATATGAATGTTATTGTCGGTTTCCTTTTTTAAGGTAAAAATAATGCCATATATTTTGCTAATGGAAGTGGGGAATTACCCATGAAATTTTAAGAAAAAATTTTATATAAATTATTTATGGATTAAAAATTATAATTCTCATTTTTTTTAAAAAAAAATTATAATTCTAAGAGCTTATTATAATTTATTCCTCAAATATTAATTTCCTACAGTCCTTTAGGTTATTTGTCTACATTTTGCTGATAAATATAAATGAAATTAAATGATTAGGCTATTAAATGAAAAATGTAAAAATAAAATATTTAATCGATCATGCATTGTCAAATCTGACCTAAAGCAAACACGAACTAGTTTTACTACTTTTCCAGTTGTTTAACCCAACCTGGGGGAAGCCAAAGGAAACAAAGGCAAAAGCTCAGGCGGGTCGGATGCTCTCGGAGCACTCGCCGGCGACGGATACAAGTAAAACCCTTTCTCGGCTATAACCTTCTCTTCCTGCTCCTCAGACAGCGGCGACTGTGACCCATAACGACCCCAAAACGTAGAGTCCGACCCGAATGGACTCACCGGAGACTCGGTGAGCTGACGCGGTGAGTCACGGAGCGAGTTGAGACCGAGTTGGTTCTCGAGTTTTCTCATGGGGTGTTGTCCCCGGTCTTGGAGCTTGAATTGTGGCGTATGAGGTTTCTTCTGGCTTAATGTTTTGTGTCTCGGTGACGTTGGGTTTCTATTGAGTTCTTGGGATTCTTCCGAGGCGATTCCGGTGAGCTTTTGGACGAGTTCTCGGAAAGTTTTGATGTCTGCTTGAACAAAGTTTGTTGGGGTTGTAGTTGGTGTGGGAGGTGTTGAGGACCCCATAATTAGAGAGAGAGAGAGAGAGAGAGAGAGAGAGAGAGAGAGAGATTAATTTTTGGTGTAAGGTGAAGGGTTCCGACTAAGAATTTTGGAGGGGATATATTTGGTTTGGAGTTTGTAAGGAGTGCAGGCATCTCTAAGACAATTATACACAATTAATTGAAGGTGGACCAAATGCTATCGAATATACAATGACCATCTTGGACAAAGTTTTGTTGAATGTGTCTAATTCAAATAATTACCTTCCAACACTATGAAATATATATATATATATATATATATATTTATATCACAGCAAGCCCTGCCTATGGAATTCCAAAGCAAATCGATATGCCCAAACCCATATACATGGTAGCTATAATATAGACAGATAAATAAATGCACAGACAGTAGGTGTTGTTTAGATGTAATTTTTATTTTGGTTGCATTAAATATTATTATTTTTTTAGTAAAAATTGAGATTCTTCAATCTTCAACTCTTCCAAATGTTTTCATGATCTTCAATCATTATTTTGGTCTACAATGTGAACACAATTCCTACAAAACTCATTAACTCACGCGTCAAAACGCAAATCAGTCATAGAGTTGTATAGATCATGGTTTAATGGCACAATGTTGAATTCAAAACTCAAAAGGAAATCTCATTCAATACACACAAACACACTACAAAATGATAAACCCATTTCACAATAGAATAATTAATCAATACCAATAATAATCCATAATCACCGTACAAAAGAAAGCTAAGATTTTTGACCTGGGAAACCTTTCAAATGAAGAAGGAAAAAAAAAGCCATTAATGTCCACCCCCAAAACTACTTTCATTCAAATAATTGGTGGAAGAGTGATAATGATATTTTTATTTACTTGAATTACATTTCTTTAGTATTTATTTATGTGTTTTATGACTGCTTTAAATTATATTTTATGAATTTATATTGATTTATTTTTGTGGTAATTGATTTAGGAAAAATAGAATAAACTTACTATTTTCGGATTAGACAAACAACATTCAGTATTTTAATTATAACTTTTTATTTCGATGTCTGATTGAGGTGATTCTAGCGGCTTTGGAAAGAAGATTTTGAGTCCTACAAACTCTTATGAATACCTTAGAAGTTGGGTCAAATCAGAAAATGTCAAAAAATTAAATTGAAATTACTGTAGTGCTGGAAAACAAAAACTAGGAATGAAAAAGGAAACAACATACTATAATTTTGGAATTACCTTACTAATAATTTCAGAAATTATCCAAATTGAAAGAATGAGAATTTTCAAGTATTTGGAAAGTTAAAAATCATCATCAAGTAGCAAGAGAAAGTTTTCAAATCAAATTCAAAATCTAAATTTTCAAATAGTCCAATTTACTAAATTTATTCTAGGGTTTTTACTCCTATATATAGTATTGTTTTGATAGCCACAAGGAGCTTCATTCATGCACGTTTTTTCTCCTAATTTTCTCTCATTCTTCCCCCCATTACAAACCCTAGTAGCCATAGTTTTTGTTTTTGACATCCATATTCGTGCATTCAAGGGTTGTAATATTTTCTTTTAATTTTTATTTTTCTTTTCAATATCTAGCTAATTTCATTGTTCCTAGAACTTGATCGATTTTATTTTTTTATTAATATATAGTTTGATTTGATTATTTCTCTTAACTTTTATTGACATGATTATTATTTTGATGATATTTTATTGTTGTTTTTAATGTTTCAAATATTTTTGAACTGATGTTTTGATGAATTGAGATTGAGTGCATGTATGATCAATATAATTATACAAGATTAGTCTAAATAATAAAATTCATATGAAATTATGAGCATTACCATTGAATTAATTTCATGAGTGGGGATTAAGAGAAATCTTAATTTACAGATTTTTACAAAACTTAATACGGTTTGATTTAATAGAAATTCCATAACGATTGAGTTTCGGTTAATCAAATTATAGATTCACTGCATGACCATTGCAATTTAGGAAAATCTGTCATCATCAATAATAAATTATTAGCCAATGAACTTATCAATTGAAAAGATTCGATCGTGTAGAATGATAAAAATAAATGAAATCGATATTTTAACGTTTTCATTACATTATGATTTCGTATTTTAGATCTTATTTTTAATAGTTTCTAAAATTTTCACAACTTGATTTGATTTGTTCAATTTAAATTAGAGTTATTTATACTTGATAATATAAAATATCATTATGAGATCGACATTTGTTCTGCACTATATACAACATTTGATTATGGTATATTTATCCGAAATAGTGATACACTTAAATCGCGTAATAAATTTTTGACACTGTTGTCGAGGATATCTTTGTATATTAATCGAGATAACCTTGTTTGAGATTAAATTTTGTTATTTTTTGTTTATATTAGAATTTAGGTTGAGTAGTTACTACTTTAGATCTGTTTTTGGAATTTCGATGAGATTTTTTGAGAATTTTCGGGGTCTTAGAAAATAGTTTTGATTTAGGGTTAAGTGATCACTTATTTCAAATGATTTTGGCCTTCTGAGTAAAACTCATGGCATACCACGAGCACCACCCTATCTTACTCAAATTCCATTGTTTTGATATGTTTTTCTATTTTTTTTTTAAAATTTTTTAGTGATTTTTTAGTTTTTCAGTTTACTGTTTAGATATTTATTGTGTATTCGTTTATTGTATTTTTATGATTTTCATTCATATATAGATAATCTAGATTTATTAGAGTGGTTTCTGTAATTTATTTTAAAAATTTAATTTTATGCTATTTTTTGTATCTATACAAAGTTTGTACTGAGATTGATATGTTTTGACCTAGCCAAATTCGATATTGAAATAGAGAAGACTCTCAGAACCATTCATAGACAAGTTAAGAAAGAAGTGTGAGGTAGCAATAGACCATGTAAACAGAGCAATGAGAGAGAGTTTTCTATACCTAGATTTCAAGATATACAAACTAGTATTGCATGTTCTGTAGTTGAGGTTAATAATTTTAAACTAAAAACTAGTCTCATTGGTATGGTGTAAGCTGATCAATTTGGTGGAGAGACCTTTGAAGACCCAAACAGTTACTTGAAGAATTTTCTAGAAATCAACGATACCATCAAAATAAATGGGGTGAGTCCAAACGCCATAAGGTTGTACTTATTTTCTTTCCCTCTTAGGGAAAAGGAAAATGTGTGGTTTAACTCATTCCCTTCTAATCATTTTATAAATTGGAAAAATCTATTTCAACCATTCTTAGCTAAATATTTTTCACCGGGTAAAACTACTAAGTTGCGCAATGATGTCATTAGTTTTAAGCATTTTGATAGTGAGTCTTTATATTGTACTTGAGAACATTTTAAGGATTTAATTAGGAAGTATCTACATCATGGTATACTTGATTGGTTAGTCTTGCAAACATTTTATGGAAGTCATTTACAATTTGTTAGGATTACCATTGATGCTGCGGTTGAGATTGCATTCATGAGTAAATTATATAATGAGGCATGTGCATTATTAGATGATATGGTTTCAAATCAATACGATTGGTCTAATGAATGTGAAAACCCTAGGCAGAGAGTTGGTGTGTATGAGATTGATAGTTTTACTATACTGAAGGAGAAAATTGACTCTTTGATTAATTACATGAAAACTAATCAACTTAATACTATGAGTAACCAAATCTTATATTGTGATTGTTGCGGTGAATCTATTCACATGTCTTCTGAGTGTTCATATGTATAGCAAGCAAATTATGTTTTAGAATAACCCCTACTCAAATACATAAATCCTAGATGGAGAAATCACCCCAATTTTTTTTATGGAGTCAGGGGACACCGCAAAGACCAACCAATCCATCGGGGTTCAACATAATTCCGCAACTAGACCTAAGGGAAAATAAGGCATCATGAGAGTTTGTAATCGAACGATTGACAATAGTAACTAATGAGAGGTTTGAAAGGCTCGAAAATAAGATTGAGCAATTATTTAACACCTTTCATTCTCATGTATTAGGTAGGTTGCCAAATGATACAGAGAAAAATCTAAGAGAGCATGCCAAGGCAATCATATTAAGAAGTCGAAAAGAATTGCAAGAGAGGCCAATTGAGTCAAAAGACGAAAGAGTGGAATAAGAAGCCAAGAAAGAGATCAAACAGTCCATAGATGAGAAGTCCATGACAGTCGAAACAGAACAGGAGAGTATTTCTTTGAGTAAATATAAGCTCCCTATCCTTTTTCCTGTCGTCTTTTACAAGCAAATGCAGAAAAATAGTTTGAAAAGTTTTTAGAAGTTTTTAATAAACTGCATATTAACATTTCTCTTTTAGATACAATTAAGGAAATGCCAAAGTACAGAAAGTTCCTGAAAGTCATAATCTTAGATAAGAGGAAATTAGATGAAATCTTGACGATTAAGCTCACAGAGGAGTGTTCTACAATCTTACAAAGGAAGCTGTCACCGAAACTAAAAGATCCAGTGAGTTTTTTTTATCTATTGCACCATTGGTATTGAGTTTTTTGATATTTTGTGTAATTTGGGTGCTGAAGTCAATCTTATGTTATATTATGTGGTTTTGAAGTTAGGGTTAAGAGAATGTTGACATACTAACATTTCATTGCAATTAGCTGATAGGAGTATTAAGTATCCAAGAGCAATAGTTGAGGATATTTTTATTAAAGTTGATAAGTTTATTTTTCTTATTAATTTTGTGGTATTAGATTTGGATTCTGATGATGAAGGTACTTCACTGATACCAGGTCGACCTTTTCTTGCTACTGCCCATGCTTTGATTGATGTGCATGCTAGAAAAGTGATGTTGAGAATCAATGATGAGAACATTGAGTTTGATGTTTTCAATCATATAAGAAGTTTTGACAAATATGATGTTTTTAGAGTTGATTGCATCGACAGGATTATTGAGCATGATTTTATTGTCTTTTATTCTAGTAATTCTATTAAAAATTGTCTCTCTAATTCTTAGGTAAGAATAATGAGTTTCTAGATAATAAGCATGTTGATACATGTGTTCTTTTGGATGTTAGGTTTAGACAATGATTTGACACAATCTGAGAAGTTATTGAGTATTAAAGAAAGAATTAACAAACTGCAGCAAACTGTTCAACCATCCTCTACACCTGAACTCAAATCTCTTCCTTCTCATTTAAAATATGTCTTTTTAGATGATTTTTTTGAATTTTTCAGTAATTATATATTCTGATTTGACAGATTTTGAGGAAGAAAAACTACTACGAGTGTTGCAAGAATATAAGAAAGTAATAGGGTGGACCATCGCTAACATCCATAGCATAGACCCTACGATCTGCATACATAAAATTCTATTGGAAGAAAGATTCAAGGCCATGGTTCAACCATAAAGGAGGTTGAATGAGCGTCTTAAAGAGGTAATGAAGAAAGAGATCATTAAATGACTTGATGCGGGTATTATTTTTCCTATCTTTGATTCTATTTGGGTGAGTCCTCTGCAAGTTATGCCTAAAAAGGGTGGAACTACTGTGGTTGAAAATAATAAAAATAAAGTTGATTTCTACACGTATAGTCATGGAATAGAGGGTTTGCGTAGATTATAGAAAACTAAATGATTTAACTAGGAAAGATTATTTCTCCCTCCCATTTCTTGATCAATTTGTTGAGAAATTGGCCGGTCATACATTTTATTGCTTTTTAGATGGTTTTTCTAGTTATCTACAAATTGCTATTGATCCTGCTGACAAAAAAAAAACCAGATTCACATGTCCATATGGTACCTTTGCATTTAGACACATGCTTTTTGGTCTTTATAATGCTCTTAATACTTTTTAGAGATGCATGATGTCGATTTTTGCTGATTTTATTGATGAATTCATAGAGGTCTTTATGGATGACTTTTCTGTGTTTGATTCCTCCTTTAATAATTGTTCGAACAATTTGGAGAGGGTTTTAAAGAGATATAAGAAAACCAATTTGGTACTCAATTTGGAAAAATATCATTTTATGATTAAGGAAGATATAGTTTTGGGATATAAGATGTCTTTTAGGGCATAGAGGTTGACAGGACAAAAATTGGATTAATTGAAAATTTTCCTCCCCCTAAATCATTAAAAGAGGTTAGAGGATTTCGAGGGCATGCAGATTTTTACTGTAGATTCATCAAAAATTTTTTAAAAATTGCTAGACTTCTAACCAATGTTTTAGTGAAAGAAACACATTTTCTGATTGATGATTCATGTTTAAATGCTATTCAATGCCTAAAGTTGAAATTGATTGAGACTCTTATTGTGCAGTCCTATAGATGAGATTTGCATTTTGATATTTATTGTGATGCTAGCGATGACACTGTAGGTGCAATCTTGGGACAAATAGTAGACAAGAAATTTTATGTTATATATTATGCGAGTAAAATTATGAATAATGCACATAAGTTATATACCACCACTGAGAAAGAATTACTTGCTGTTATTTTTTTACTTGAGAAATTTTGGTCTTACTTCTTGTTATCCAAGATTGTGATCCCTACTGACCATTCTGCACTTGAATATCTGATTTTAAAGAAAAATGCAAAACTCAGATTGTTGTGTTGAATTCTTCTGTTGTAGGAATTTGATATCGAAATAGTGGACAAAAAGGGAGTAGAGAATTCAACCGCTGATTATTTATCTTAATTGGAGGGAGATTTTATTGAAACAATGTTTGAATATCTTTTAAATGATTCTTTTCCTAATGAACATTTGTTAATCCCGTTCCTAACTCTTGGTATGCTGACTTTGTTAATTATCTTGCTTGCATGGCTATACCAGAAAGAATCAAAAGGTTTCAAAAAAAGAAATTTATATTTGATGTATGCCACTATTTTTAGAATGAGCCTTACTTATATAAGGTTTGTAGTAACGGTATTATTAGAAGATGTGTTACTCAGCAAGAGGCAAGTGGCATTCATAGCTTTTGTCATGATAAAGAGATTGGTGGTCATGATGGTCCTTTTCATACAGCAGCTAAGGTATTTCAATTTGGTTTTTATTGGCCCACTTTATTTAAAGATACTCATTCATATGTCCGTGCATACTATCAATGTCAGAGAACTGGAAATATTTCTAATCGTTATGAGATACCCTTGAATAATATTTCAATTGTGAATATTTTTGATATTTGTGGTATTGATTTCATGGGTTCGTTTCTAAAATCTTATCAAAATGAATTTATTCTTGTTGTTGTGGATTATGTAAGTAAGTAGGAAGAAGCAATTGTATGTATGAAAAATAACTTTGAAATGGTGTATAAGTTTTCAAAGAAAAATATCTTCTCCCGTTGTGGTGTTCCTAAAGCTATAATTTGTGATGAAGATTCACATTTTAGTAAAAATTTTGATAATCTCTTAGCTAAATATGGTGTTACTCACAAAGTCGCTACCCCTTACCACATCTAAACTAGTGGACTAGTTGAAATTTGAAATCGAGAGTTGAAAAGCATTTTAAAAAAAACTGTGAGTCTTTCTCGTAAAAAATGGTCAGAATGGTTCAATTGGTATGTTACCTTATGTTTGGTTTTCGGCAAGACATGTCATTTATCTGTTGAGATAGAGCATATGACATATTGGGCAATGAAATATCTAAATTTTGATTTGTCTTTTGTAGGTAAAAAGCAAAAATTGCGATTGAATGAGTTAGAATCTATAAGGAAAGAACAAAAGCATGACATGATTCGAGAATCAAGAAGCAAGAGTTTGAGATTGGTGATAAAGGTTTAGTTTATAACTCTCATTTGAGACTTTTTCCAAGAAAGTTCAGATCAAGATGGTATGGACCGTTTATTATCATACAAGTATTCCCATATGGAGTTGTGGAGTTTTCAAATAAACAAGGTGAGAAATTCAAGGTTAATGGGTAGCGTTTGAAGATCTATGAAGAGGGAATCAATCCCAAGGATGGCTTCACCATTTTTCTCAAAAATACATGAGTTTGATAAATCCTTCGTATGAGAGGAAAGAAATCGAAAAGAAGGCTACATTTCAGGGGAGTCTTTTGTTCTCTTTGCTTTTATTTTATTTATTTTTTATATTAAGAACAATGCTTAACTTAAGCGTGGGGAAATATGCATGCATAGGCTATATTTTATTTTTTTTAAGAATTTGAGTGTGGAATTTTTATTTCATTCTAAAAAATTTTTGCTGAATTCTTTCATGCTAATGAATTTTTTTTTTTGAGTTTTCTTTTCCTTGAGTATTATTTATTTTGAATTGGATTGCATGAAAGATAATTAGTATTAGTAGTTATTTAGTACATGATTAGCTATTTATCTTTTTATAGTTGATTTAAAAGATAGAGTATGCAAGATTTGATAAAAATTTATTTTAGTGAGGATTTGAGTATTAAAGAGCAAATTCTTACTCTCATTCATTTTCTTATTGATCGTATATCACGTATGAATTAATCATTTTTAGAACTTATTCTATTATGCATTTTGAGACTACATTCTTGATTTTCATTCACCAAAATGATTAAGGCACCTAGGTCTACACACTTTTAGTTTTTGAAAAATACAATCCTTAAAGTTTTACCCTTAGTTAAACCCCTTTGAGTCTAAACATTTTTTTCCTTTAATGATCTACATAATCTACCTCATGACCTTCATTCTTTCGAACCCCAGAGTTTGAATCCCAATTCATTAATATATTTATAGTTGATAGCATGATATTCTATTTTTAGGCATTATGATCTTTTTATATATTTAAGTTTTGCATATATTTTTAGATATTATCACGTTGATGTTTATTAAAAGAAAAAAAAACCAGAACAAAAAAAAGGAAGAAGAAAAAATTGTTAGTTGAGAAAAAGAAAAAAAAAGAAAAAAAAGAAAAAAAAGAAAAAAATCAAGAAAAAAATGGACATTTTTCTTTCTTGATATTGTTCACTTTTACGGTGAAAGTTCATTACATTGTTCTTTGTTTTAAATAAGTGATGTTTCACATTACATATTCATAATTAGAATCAGTATTCTCTTGTCTTGATATAAAGGATGCTATATTTTGATATTTAAGTATTTTTAGTAAATTATTTTAACTTTATATTTTATCTATTATCCTACCCTTTACCCTAACCCCGTTACAACCCAATAAAAGATCTTCTAATTGGTGTATAGATTTCATATTTAAGTGGTATAGATTTAATATACAAGCAAATTTATGGTAATATTATCTCATTATATTGATTTGAGTAATACCTATACCCTTACATATATTGAGTGTTTGAGTAGTTGAATAATATTCTTCTTCATTCTATTGAGCAAATCAATTGTGAAAGCGTTTGAATTTTGTTTTATTCTTGATTTCGATGAGATTATAGGAGATGTAATGATTTTTTTAGTATTAAATATTGTAAAATATTGATTGTCTTGATTATAATTCTAGTTTGAGTTTGTCGTACGTATGGTTAGGGACTTAGTAAAAATTGAATTAGTTTTGGAAGGAAATTATTTTTGCTTGAGAAGACGGAAATTATTTTTGCTTGAAAAAAAGCAAAAATTTAAGTGTGGGGGTATTTGATAATGATATTTTTATACACTTGAATTATATTTTTTTAATATTTATTTATGTGTTTTATGACTGATTTGAATCATATCTTATGAATTTATATTGATTTATTTTCCTGGTCATTGATTTAGGAAAAATGAAACAAACTTGTTATTTTCAGAATGGACAGATAGTATTCAGCATTTTGACTATAACTTTTTACTCCGATATCTGATTGAGATGATTTTTATGGCGTTAGAAAAAAGACTTTGAGCCTACAACTCTTATGAAGACCTCAAAGACTAGGTCAAACTAGAAAATATCTAAAAATTGAGACAAATTTACTGTAGTACTGAAAAACGAAAACTAGGAATAAAAAAGAAAACAATGTGCTATAATTTTGGAATTATCTTGTTAGTAATTTCAAAAATTATCCAAATTGAAGGAAAGAGAATTTTCAAGTATTTGATAAGTTAAAGATCATCATCAAACAACAAGAGAAAGTTTCCAAATCAAATTCAAAATCTAAACTTTCAAAATAGTCTAAATTATTAAATTTTTCATCGAATTTTTACTCCTATATATAGTATTGCTTGGATAGCCATAAGAAGCCTACTTTATGCTCTTTTTTCCTCTAATCTTCTCTCATTCTTCCCCTATTACAAACCCTAGCAGCCATAACCTTCGTTTTCGACATCCATGTTCGTGCATTCAAGGGCTGTAATATTTTCTATTACTTTTTTATTTTTCTTTTCGATATCTAGTTAATTTTATTATTTTTAAAACTCAATGGATTTTATTTTTTGACTCATACATGATTTGATTTAATTTTTTCTCTTAAATTTTATTGATATGATTATTATTTTGATGAAATTTTACTATTGTTCTTAATGTTTCAAACGTTTTTTAGTTCGATGTTTTGATGAATTAAGATTGAGTGTATATATGATCAATATAATTATATAAAATTAATTCAAATAATGAAATCCATATGAAATTATGAACATGATCATTAGATTAATTTTATGTGTGAAAAACCTTAATTTATAAATTTTTATAAATTTAATGTGGTTTGATTTAATCGAAATTGCATGATCATTGGGTTTCGGTTAGTCAAATTAGGAATTCATTGCATGACCGTTGGGCGCATTTAATGTTGAAAAATCTATCATCATTAATAATAAATCATTAGTCAATGAATTTAGAGATTGAAGAGATTTGACCATATAGAAAGATAAAAATAAATGAAATTGATGTTATAGAGTTTTTATCACATTAGGTTTCATATTTTAGATTTTATTTTTAGTAATTTTTAAAATTTTCACAACTTGATTTAATTTATTCAATTTAGATTAGGGTTATTCATAGTTAGTAGTATAAAAAATGTTTGTGAGATCGATACTTGTTCTGCACTATACACAATATTTGATTAAGATATATTTGTTCAAAATTATGATATATCTAAATTGTGCAATAAAGAAAGTTCTTGATTAAGAAATATTTGGGAGTCAAATTGCCCACCCACCTACGCAATAACGATAACAATGATAATCAACACCATAAAAAGTTCAGAGAAAATTAAGAAATTTCACCAAAGTAATAGGCCGTAGAATATCAGTTCAAAACCAACTTAGAATACAACCAATGATGATCTTAATATAGAAAAATTGAATTTTCAGGTGATCAAAAATCCCTCAAAATTCTATCCGAAACTGAGAAAATTCACCATTGGATCATTGCAAAAAGATAACTTCATTTATGAATGATGTTTTCATAAATACATGAGGATTTTTTTGCTGGTTACCTCACAATCGATTACCAATTCTCTTGCCCAAAAATGGTCCATGATACTCCTTAACTCGATAAACTCAGTCATTATTTATTTATTTATTTATTATGGTTATACTATAATTTTTAAAATTATTAATTTAAATGGTTTAGATACATAAATTTGTTCTTATAACTGATCCAAATTTACTGCTATTCTCAAAAAAAAAAAAAAAAAAAAAAATCACAATCAAATCGGTAAACTTGATATTAGGGGAGAGAGAAGATGAGTAATAGATTTTTATTAAAACCTATCAATTTAAGAGAATCACTCAATTCTAAGTCTTCACTTCCATTCAATTTCTTGATGGTGATTATTGAACAAGAAAATTTATTTATTTACAGTGTTTGCCCATGCAACACCTTGAAGCTAAAACTCTTAAATCTAAGGAAAATGCAATACTCCCATCTTTAAAACATCTCATAAACAGCACTCTTGTCGGGGTAGAACAATCCAAAATTTTGCTCGATTCCCGCTGGCTTTTGGTTCTCATTAAACATAGCAAAGATATACCCTTCAATGGGTTGTCCTGGCTTCTTCGGAGTCCCTCTGTTACTTCGAACATGATTCCTGAAATTCTTATTGTAGGTCCCAGCAAGAGGTGGAGTTGTGAAGCTACCAAAGCCAGCAGAAGGCCATCCGGTCTCTGAAACTACCAAAGACACTTTGGTTACACCCACTTTTTCCAAAGCCCAATAAAATCCATCCAATATGGCGTCAAAAAGATTGGTATAGCTCAAACTTCCATCCCTGACCACAGGTTCAGTTGCAGTGAACAGCGCATAGTCTAAGCGAACATTGACAGGGTCATTTGCATGGGCAAAGTAAGGATACACATTGACTAGAAGGGGTGCATTTTGTGACTCCAAGTACTTGCAAATGCCTGTCATGAAACCAATTGATGCTTCCGAAAATGCAGCAGCAGAGGGTGGAAAACTAGCACCAAGAACCCCTTGATGAACCACAGTAGTGGCCTTGATGCCACCTAGACCATTTGCATTTAGAATCTGTTGGATGTTTTGGATTGCTGGCAATATAGACTCTGAAAACTGTCCAGGAACTACCTGTTTCAATTTTACGAGTCAGTCCAACTTAAAATTTTAACATGTTATGAGACTGTCGATGGTGGAGATGATTGAGACCGAAGAGAAAAGTGATTTGTACATATACATCATTGATTTTATACTTACAAGCTTAAAATTTTAAATGAAAATTAGTGTTAATAATGTATATTATATAAGACAACTCCTCCTCCAAAAAGAAAGAAAAGAACCACAACAATTACAGAAACAACAGTTTCGACATTACCTCGTTCCCTACGGTTATGTATCGAATGTTTACGTCCTTAATATAAGGTTGGACATTTGTGTTGAACCATGCTTGTGCATTCTCCAGACTAGATGCCAGTACGGGTATGTGTTCATTTCTCGTTCCTAGTAACAAATCAATTTGTTTCCCTCTTAAGGCTTCTAGTACTGCATGGATGGGTTCGAATAGACGGACCTTGCGTATGTTGTACCTTTGGAACATCTGGATCACTTCCGGTGGAGGAGGCAGGTTGTCTCCTAGCAAACCGTAGTTAACTCCAATATCTGTTTGGGCTTCAATTGTTGGGCTATGCATTGTGCATAGCAAGCATAGTACTAATAGGGCTAGAATGCGTCCCCTTGCCATCGCTTTGAAAAAGTGAAACACGAATTTCTGTTCAACTCAAAAATCAAATTAGTAAACATGTTCTTTTAAATGTATGAGGACAAAAGAAAATGAGAAATGTAATATATGTCCTTTTGGGCCTAAGATCTCCTTAAGACCTCAATATGAGTCCACCTTTTTATCAAGGTGACGTAGGGCTAGCCCTAAGCTAAGAAAATCTGTTTAATGCTCTAGTTTCTAACACCATAGGGTTGGCCATGAAGGCACCCTCCTTAAGCCCTAACAAAGTATGAATTTAAAGAACAATAGTAGTGTAAGCGCATATCTTGTGGAGAAGACAAGTATTTCTAAAGAAAAAACAAAATTATCACCCAACTAACCTTCAACCAAAATGATGCAATCGAAGTGTCTGCCGGTGATGAAAGATGGACTTGAATGAGAGATCACAAGGTGTGGGAGTGACTCATAGGGCCATATGTATTCAAATTTAAACACAAAACTCTTCTTCTTTTTGGCATGTGAAATAAAAAGAAAATTTTCAAATTTTAAAAATTCTTACCTAACCTCCCATTTATTTGTTTCATAATCATTAATTATGAAACTCGGAAACTTTCTCGGTGCTAACATTTCTCTATTTTCGAAACGCTTCCATTTTCAAAATGTTTTTAAAATGCTAAATTAATTAATATTTACGTAAATATCTTTATATTTTTTATATTCATATATTTTTCCATATTTAATGAAATATTTATTTAATTAATTATATTTATAATTTTATATTATTTGTCTCATGATTAATAATTACATATTTGATCATTTTAAAATTTTATTATAAAATATAGTTATTCTATTATTTTTATAAAATAATTAATATTTATATAAAAATCTTTATATATTTTATATTTATACATTTGCCTACATTTCTTTTTCTTATATTATTTAATATTGTCGTTTTTCAATATCATTTCATATCCATTTTAAATTTTTTTTTCATTTCCTTGCAACTTGGATCATTACAACCTCACTAAATCTCAATTTTGTAAAACTCGATTATATAAAGATACCCATTTCTGTATGTGTTTGTGGTCATTGAAAAAAATAGGATCAAATCTTACCATATTAACATAAGAATCGATGATATAAAGATACCTGTCTTTGTATGTATTCCTATTCATGGTCATTGGATAAAGTAGTATCAAATCTTAACATCTAAATAACTTTTGAATGGTCCTAATCATAATTCATCGAACGTAAGAATTTATTATCAGGATTAGATCATAATTTATCATATGATTGGGATTTAATCATAAGCCATTGGGTAAGAATTGATGATACAAAGATCGCTCTTGGTATGGATTTGTGGACTAGGATAAAATCTTACTGTTTTAAAAATTTTTGGATAATCAGGATTTCATCATAATACTTGCATGATATTATGGGCATCAATACTTACCATATTTTATGGGATTTGTGACGTTTTATTAATTCAATCACGTCAAATTCTGGTAAACAAATTTTGAATGATCAATAATCCATACCACAAACCTTGTATTATCAATATTCAGGGGATAAAAGTATATTGAATCAGGTAATTCTACCATTACGTGTGTATTGAAATCCATGAGATGGGTTGCCGTTATTTAAAATTTTTTATTTTTGAAGATTTTTGAATATATAAGATTCGATCATAACCCAAACCAACACTAATATATAGGTATTAAATACATGATAAATTGTAATAGAAAAGCAAAATTGAGGGATCATGATCATCCAAAAAAATTAAGTATTAATCTCGAGACTGATGTTGTGGTGCCAAAATAAAGCCAATCCTCCACCGAAACACACTATGTCCACCCCCAAACCATTTGAGAAACCCATGAGGCCAGAGATTGAATTGAAGCCCCCACAATTCCAACCTAAAATTCTCATTTGGCAAGGTGGAGCTGACCCACCGTTTCAGAGTTTGTTTTAAAATAACTCCTTTTGACTTCGGCTTCTTACACAATTTTAAAGATTCTTTCATTCAACTCTGAATCATCCACCGTAGTGTCTTTGCTTCCTACATCTTGGGGTGCAACATCAATAAAGTCATTTCCTTTTTCTTCCCATTTGTTGGGCTCTAGTTAGTAGCTCGTATTGCCTTCCACTTTTTCCCCATATGGATTTTTTTTTACATTATTAGAATGGGAAAGCAACATATTCTCTGCAGTTACCTTAAATTTGTTTGCAATTTCGGCAGTCCCACCTTCTTTAGAATATGTCCCTCCACCCCTATAGTCCTTCCTACATGCTCATCTCTTTTAGTTCACTGCTATTGAAACCTACACTGCCACTTGATCCAGATTGGTGTTTTCTCCCAAAACATCTGCACCTACTTTCAGGGATAAAAAGCTCTACAGAATTTCTTTGCTCTGAAGCAGCGTGAGATGTTGATAGGTTTTTCTACTCGTTCTCTCTAAATTGTCATTTATCAGTACCCCCAGTTTAGACTTTGAGTTCCCTATGCTGAAAAGGCTTCGAGCCTCCCCTTTTGTGAAAACTTTTATGTACTTTTGATGCTTACCCTAATTTGTTTTAACTACTTTTTGCATCAATCAGATGCTGTTACTTCCCGGCGCCTCTGGGACCCCAACCCTGCCACCTTTTGAACTCTGATGTAACTGAAGATGTGGCATTGACGATAAGGCATGTGATGCTTACCGCGCAATTTGTGACCAATCAAAGAATGACGTGTGACTTGAATCAACGATCTTCAGGCGGCATACGAGAGTGTGTGGGAGATATTTTTTGACATTTGGCAGCATGTCTCTGAGACAAATTGTCTTGACTTTATTAAAAAATGTTAGAGTATTTGAATATGACGCATATACTATATTCAAAGAAATTTGAATATATTTCTTATACCTTATTATAGGAATTTGATCCTAATAATTCTTTGTTTCTATTAAAATACTATAATAAATTAAATTTATATAAAAAATTTATTATTAAAAATATAAAGACAAAAGAGTCAAATATTCTCAAAATTAATTCAATGATTGATTTATTCTAATATATAATATTTTTTAATAATTAATTTAATTTTGATATATAATATATATTTTTTATCATAGGTGAATAAATGTAAAACTTCATACAATTGGGTTTGAAAATTCACCATATACTAAATGACAATTAAACAACACCAAACAGATGTAATAATAAAATCGGGTGACTCTACTAAATTTGAAGGTTTGAATAAAAGTTTATGTTGTCTAATCCCATCTGCCCTAGAAAATAGTAATAGATGTAGATTGGTCACATGAGCAAATTTCATTTAGTAAAATAAGTCAGAAGGAAAAAATAAAAACTAAAAAGTGACTAACAGAAATTACAGGCGCAGCTTGCTTCTAAACAGTTTAAGATAAAAAGGGCAAAATTCTAAATACTTCAATGTGAACATTGAACAAAGGAAGTATATTTATTACAATGGGTGGCCTTCCAATAAAACAAGTCAACAACTGTAAAATCTATCTAAAGAAAATGCATTACTCCCATATTTAAAACATGTTAAAAACAGAAGTCAAGTTGGGGATGAACAATCCAAAATTTTGGTCAATCCTTGCAGCCTTTCTATTTTCATTAAACATAGCAAAAATAAACCCTTCAATGTATTTCCTAGGTCTCTTTGGAGTCCCATTGTTACCAGGAACATGGTTCATTATAGCCCCAAGAACCGGAGTTGTAATCTGACCATTGCCGGCAGAAGGCCATTCGCTCTCCATAAGCATCAAATCCATGTGGAGCACATCCACTTCTTCCATGGCCCCAAAAAGAAATGCACCTATGATGGCATCAAAATGATTGTTCTGGTTCAAATTTCCATCTATAACAATAGGATCTGTTGCGGTGTACTTTCTAACTAAAAGTGGTGCATTTTATGACTCCAAATACTTGCAAATCTCAACCCACTACGAAAGAAGAAGAAAAAAAAAAGAAATAGACGTTTCAGCGATGCACGATTTGCAACACAAAGCTGGCATCACAGCATCTGTGATGCCAAAAGCAACAAATTAGACCAAATTAGCATTGAGTGAAGCAACGGCATTGCTACAGTCATAAAAAATGTCTACAACAATGGCCACAGCGATGAAGCAATTATCACAATATATTGCGTGAACTAGCATGGAAAGTTGCTGTTGCCCTCTATATCGCTAAGATTATCACTGATTAGGCACGACCTAGTGCGAAAATCTTTCATCGCACATGTGCGATGAAATGGTCATCGCTATTAGTAATGACCATGTTTTGTCATCGCTACATGCCGCGCTGATTTCATGCTACTTTGAGCTGAACAATGTCGTTGAAAGGACTGACACAAATGGCATCGATATCAGCGTCGCCCATGCAATGTCGTCTTATTCGCCTAATGCAAAGGATTTTTTGCTAGTTACTAAATGAATTGCTAAGTAGCTTTTCAGGCACCTATCAGTTCGTTTGAGGTAATTTTTTTGAGTTGGATTGCTACCGATCACCAAATAGCTTTTTGGTGATCCCGCACTTCGTTCAAGGTACCTATTTGTGACACATAGCTACCTTCATTGCTAAATGCATCCTAGAATGCCTTTTTCTCATGATGGGTTGTCTGGTGTCCCTAAATGTCTCGCATATTATGTTTTAGTGATAGTTCTTGTCATGTTAGGTACTTCTTTAGGTGACGCCCCATGGTGTGTCATAAAGAGTGTCACTATCTCCCAAACAAATAGAGGGTGCCTCTGTCTTCTTTCTTACACCACCAAATCTTCTCCCTCTCCCTTATTTATCTCTCTTGTTTAATTTTTTTGCAACGGGTAGAAATTTTGTGATTGAGAATTTTTGATCAAGTAAACCTCAGCGAAATTCGACAAGGTGGAGTTTTTCTTAATGTAAAAGGTTATAAAACCATTTTTTTTTTTTTTAAATTGTATATCCCGAATGCTTGTAATTATAGTTAATTCCATTTATGCTAATATATCTTTTTGTTCTTCATTTACATGTGTTTGGTTTTGAGATTAATGTGATATTCAAATTATTATTTTTTTTTAAGAAACCAAACTGAAGTAAGTATCCTTTAAGAAAATCGAAAGAGAGAATGAGGCTAAAAAAATATTTTTCTAATAAATTACAAGAAAACAATCTAGTTACTTTTTGTGGATTTGATATCACTAGTGTTGGTATACCAATCGATCTTCAATTTTGAATTGCAATTGCAAAATTACTTTTGCAATCACTTTGCGAATTCATATGACCAATGGACGATTAGAAGCTCTTTGCATGTAGAGTTGACTTTGGATTTTTTGAGAGAGTGTTGTTCATGAGGTGCGTCGCTAAGTATAAAATTCGTATTCTTCTTTATATTCCTGCGAATTTACTGATGTATATACATGCGTGAATGTACGAAATATACCATATATGAATTTAATAAATCTCATAAAATAAGTCACCAATCCAAATAAAAAAAATAATTTAATTTATAGATAATTTTTTAAATATATTTATGCCACTGCATAAAATTTTCATTTTCTCTAACACCTATATTTGGGTGGAAATAGACTCGCAAGTCTATCAAGAGGTAAACTGGTGCGTGAACCAGTTAGCCTCAGGGCCTTACTCTACTCCCCTCTTTCTGTTGTTGGATGTGTTCCCCCACCTAGGCTTATTTATGGTTTACAACAAACTTAACCTTAAGAAGATAATAATAGAATCAGAAGTTTGTATTCATTGTTGAGTGATATATTCATAAATTTATGTCGTTTTTTCATCTTTATTTCTCTGAATAAGATAAACTCATTATGCATAGCATGTTGATTGTCCCATGCATAAAATGATTTTGGATGGCCATGGCCCTAAGTCCCACCCCCACCTGTCTATCAGGACCCCCCATGAGGATATTTTTTTTATTTTTTTATTTATTTTTTTATTTTTTATTGGGTGACCTAACAATTGATTTCCAATTCTCTCGCATAAGTATGGTTCATGTTACTCCTTAACTCGATGAATTTAGTCATTTTTTATAGTTATATTATAATTTTTAAGATTACGAGTTTAAATGTTTAGGTGCATAAATTTGTTCTTTGGTATTACTTCTCTAAAAATAGGCATGATCGAATCGGTAAACTTAATATTAGAGGAGAGAGAAGATGAGTCATATATGTATATTAAAACCTCTCAATTAAAGAGAATCACTTGATATGATGTCATCTTCACTTCCATTCAATTTCTTAATGGTGAATATTGAATAAGAAAATTTATTTAGTTATAGTGTTTGCCCTTGCAACACCATGAAGCTAAAACTCTTAAATCTATCTGCAGAAAATGCCATACTCCCATCTTTAAAACACATTATAAACAGGAGTCTTGTCCGGGTAGAACAATCCAAAATGTTGTTCTCTCCCCGCTGGCTTTAGGTTCTCATTAAACATAGCAAAAATAAACCCTTCGATGTAATCTCCCGGTCTCTTCGGAGTCCCCCTATAACTTAGAATATGCTTCATGAAATTCTTATTGTAGGTTGCGGCAAGATTTGGAGTTGTGAAATTACCCATGCCAGCAGAAGGCCATCCGGACTCTCCAACTATCAAAGCCACATCATTTACACCAACTTTTTCCATCGCCCAAACAAATGCATCCAATGTGGCGTCAAAAAGATTGTTATAACTCAAATTTCCGTCCCTAACAACAGGTTCTGTTGCAGTGAATTGCGCATAATCTAAGCGAACATGGCGAGGATCCTCTGCATAGGCTAAGTAAGGATAAACATTGACTACAAGGGGTGCATTTTCTGACTCCAAATACTTGCAAATGTCTGTCATGTACCCAATTGAGGCCTTTGAAAATACACCAGCAGAGGGCGGATGACTAGCTCCTAAAACCACGGGATAAACCACAGTTGTGGCCCTCATGTCACGTAGACCATTTGCTTTTAGAATGTTTTGGATGTTTTGGATTGCTGGTAATATAGACTCTGAAAACCGTCCGGGAATTACCTGTTGCAATTTTGCGAGTTAGTCCAACATAAAATTTTAACATGTTATGAGAGTGTCGATGGTGGAGATGAGTGAGACTCGAGAGAAAAGTGATTTGTATACATACATCATTGATTTTATACATATAAGCTTAAAATTTTAATTAAAATTAGTGTTAATAATGTATATTTATATGGGACAATTCCCCCTCCAAAAAGAAATAAAAGAACGACAACAAATTACAGAAACAAAAGTTTCCAACATTACCTCATTCCCTACGGTTATGAATGGAATGTTCATGTCCTTAAGGTAAGGTTGGACATTTGTGTTGAACCATGCTTGTGCATTCTCCGGACTGGATGCCAGTACGGGTATGTCTTCATTCCTCGTTCCTAGAAAGACCTCAATTTTCTTCCCTCTTAGGGCTTCTAGTACTTCATGGACGGGCTCGAATAGACGGATTTTGCCTATGTTGTACCTTTCGAACATCTCGATCACTTCCCGTGGAGGGGGTAGGTTGTTTCCTTGCATGCCATAGTTAACTCCAATATCTATTTTGCCTTCAATTTTTGAGCTATGCATTGTGCATAGCAAACATAGCACCAATAAGGCTAGAATATGTCCCCGTGCCATCAATTTGGAAAATTGAAATACAAATTTCTGTTCAAGTTAGAATTCAAATTCTTAAACTTGTCCGTTTAAATATATAAGGACATAAGAAAATGAGAAATGTTATATATGTTCTCCTTAAGACCTCAATATGAGTCAAGCCTTTTTGTCCACGTGACAAGCCGGCCCAATTGCTGCCTGTCTGATCAAGTTCGGCCCAAATGGGTTTGAACCCTTCTTTATTTTTTAAATAAATTTATTTATCAATTAATTCTTAAATAATGAATTAAGAATATTTTAACCCAAATTATTTAAGAAATATTAAAGGTAAAATGAAACGTATAAATACAATATTTGGGCCAATTAGCCCGAACTTGAGTGTCATATATTGTTGTTAGGCTCATGTAGGGCTAGCCCTTCTAAACTAAGAAAATCTGCTTAATGCTCAAGTTTCTAACACCATAGGGTTGGCCATGATGGCACCCTCCTTAAGCCCTAACAAAGAATGAATTTAAAGCACAATAATAGTGCAATCATATTTCTTGTAGATAAGTCAATTATTTCTAAACAAAAAAACAAAATTCTCACCGCACTAACCTTCAGCCAAAGTGATGCAATCGAAGTGTCTTCCGGAGATGAATTAAGATGGACTTGAATGAGTGATGCCAAGGTGTGGGACTGACTCACAGGGACATGGGTATTCAAATTTATATACAAAACTCTTATTCTTTTTGGCAAGTGAAATAAAAAGAAGATTTACAAATTTTAACTATGATGCACAAGAATTTTTTGAAATGCTAAATTAATTCATATCTGTTAAAATGTCCTTATATTTTTATATTTATATATTTTTCATATTTAATGAATTATTTGTTTATTTAATTATAATTTTTATTTTTATATTATTTGTCTTATGATTAATAATATCACATTTGATCAATTTATATTTTTATTATAAAATATAACTATTCTATTATTTGCATATAATAATTAATATTTACGTAAAATCTTTATAATTTTTATACTTATGTATGTTCTTATATCTCCATTTTCTATACACTTACAAAATGTCGTTTTCCTGTATCCATTTCTATTTCTGTTTCGAAGAAATCCTAGATCATCAGTACCTCACTAAATCTCAATTTTGTAAGAATCGATGATGCAAAGATGTCTGCCTCTGTATGAATTGCTGGTCAATGGATGAATTAGGATCAAATATTACCATATTAATGTAAGAATCAACGATATGAAATTGGGATTTGATCATAAGCCATTTAGTAAGAATTGATGATACAAAGATATCTCTCTTCGTATGGATTGGTGGTCGTCGAATAAATCCTAGATCATCGGTATCTCACTAAATCTCAATTTTGTAAGAATCCATGATACAAAGATATCTGCCTTTGTATGAATTGGTGGTCATTGGATGAATTAGGATCAAATATTACCATATTAATGTAAGAATCAATGATATGAAATTGGGATTTGATCATAAGCCATTAGTAAGAATTGATGACACAAAGATATCTCTCGTCGTATGGATTGGTGGTCGCCGAATAAATTAGGATCAAACTTACTGTTTTAAAATGTTTTTGAATGATCATGATTTGATCATAATACCCATGCGATGTTATGGGCATCACTGCTCACCATATTTTATAGGATTTGTGACCGCTTATTAGTTGAATAAGAGTCAAATTCTGGCAAACAAATTTTGAATGATTAATAATCTATACCACTAACCTTGTATTATCAATATTCGCGGGTTAACAATGTATTGAATCAAGTCATTCTACCATGACATGCGTGTTGAAATCCATGAGATGGTTTGCTGTAATTCAAAATTTTTTATTTTTGAAAATTTTTGAATGAATAAGTTTGATCATAACCCTAACACTAATATATAGGTATTAAATAAATGATAAATGATAATGGAAAAGCAAAATTGAGGGATCAAGACCATCCAAAAAACAATTGAGTATTTATCTTGAGACTAATGTTGTTGGGCCAAAATAAAGCCAATCCTCTACCAAAGCACTATGTCAAACCCCATACCATTTGAGAAACCCATGAAGCGAAAGATTGAAGTGTCGGGTTGTACCCGAAGTCCCGATAATTCCGACTTAAAATTCTCTTTTGGCTAGGTGGGGCTGACCCCAGTGGCGGACCTATGTAGGGTTCAAGATGGGCAATCACACCTCCTTAATTTTCTAAAATTCAATCAGTATTTATGACTTATATTTATTTTACACACACTGAACTATAATTACTAAATTTCATATAAATTGTATTTTAAAAATCTATCCCATAATAAAATAAAATGACATTACCATTACATGATTTAAATCAATAAAAAAATATTTTGTGATCTTTAAAGTTAAAAAAATAAATAATATTATAATTTTAGAAAATATTAATTCATATTTGTTACGTGTATATATCTTATAAATTTTTTATACCTTGTCTTTAGATTTTAGATTCGGCACCGGCTAACCCACCATTTTAGAGTTTGTTTTAAAATCACCCCCTTGGACTTCGGCCTCTTGCACCTTTTTAGTGATTCTTTCCTTCAGCTCAGAATCATCCACCACGGTGTTTTTGCCTCTTACATCACCCGCTGCATCATGACAAAGTCATTTCCTTTTTCTTCTCATTTGTTGGGCTTTAGTAATTAGTTGCACATTTGCCCAGATGGATTTCTTCTACACTATTAGAAAGGGAAGGCCACGTGTTCTCCGCAGTTGCCTTCAATTTATTTGCAATTTCAGTAGTCCCATCTTCTCTATAATTTGTTCACCGGCGGTGCATCAAGAGTCAGAGTCAGAGTCAGAATTAGAATTAGAATTAGAGTTAGAGTTAGAGAGTGTAAAAAAAAAATATATGCAAATAAAACCGCAATATTATCACTAAAATTTTATATAAAAAATATAATTTAATATCAAAAAAATTATATTTTATTAATTAAAATTTAAAAAATAAAATATTGAGAGGGTGTAGTTGTCCACCATCACTTATGGCTCCACCACCCCCCCAAAAGACCTTCCTGCATGGTCATGTCTTTTCGTTCACTGCAATTGAAACCTACACCGCCACTTGATCCAGCTTGGTGTTTTCTCCCAAAACATCTGCACCTACTTTCAAAAGCTCTACACGATTTCTTTGGTCCGAAGCAGTGTGAGATGTTGATAGGTTTTTCTACGCGTTATCTCTAAGTTGTCATTTATCACTTCTCCCAGTTTAGATTTTGAGTTCCCTATGCTGAAAAGGCTTCGAGCCTCCCCTTTTGTGGTGTAACCCTCTGCAAACTTCCTGCCATGGAAGGTGAGGTTCTCACCCATTCCCTAAATGGGGATTCCCCCTTTTACAAAAATTCACAAATACAACAAGAAAAATATTTAATAATTTATCAAAAGAATAACTAAAGGAAGAGAATAATAAAATTTGAAGTCTCATTATATTGATAAGTAATGTAAGTACCTATTTTTTTCTTTTTGTATTTGCATGAAGAGGAATAAATAAACTTATTATATACTTGATTGTCTAATCATATAATATTTTCCCAAGAAGACATGGCCCTAGGTCCCACTATCTTTGGGCACTACTTTTTCCGTCAAGATAATCATGAGGACTTTAAAAATTGATGTTACTGACTTAAATCGATAATTTGCAATTTTATAATTATGAATTTAATTTAGCTACCATTTTAGAAATAGAAAGCTCAACCCTAATAATCTATTGTATCCATTAAATTAATATAATAAGTTGAATTTGTATAAAATAAAATCATTGTTACATATACGAAAACAAATAGAGTTAACTATTCTCAAAATCAAAATAAAATTATTATTGATTTGTTTTAATACGTAATATTTTTAAGAATTGATTTGATTTTGATACATAATATATTTTTAACATTCATCTCAAATTTAATTTGATATAATGAAAAACACTTGAAATTCAAAGAAATTATACATGTATGTTAATGTGGCGACACCTAGATATTGATGTGGTTAAAGATATGGCGCGAACTATAATATACGTGATACTAACGAGATAATTTGTGACCAGTCAGAGACTTATAGTGGTAGAGGTTGATAGAGAATAGTAAAAGATTAAACCAATGTTGTTTTGAGTCATTTCTACTTCTAGACAATAAGATACGTTAAGTCAGATTAGCGATCCTCAGATGGTACATGAGAGCGTGAGAGATTTTTCAGCGTGTGACATCACGTGTCCCATAAATGTCATCTTGACTTTATTAGAAAACATTAGAGAATATTTGTAGATGAGCCTAATACCATATTGAAAGAAATTTGAATATGCCTCTGATACCATATTGAAGATGGGAAATTGAACCTTAATGATCCATTGTTTCTATTAATAAGTTGATTCGATTTTGATGCATGATATATATTTTTTAACATATATATTTTTAATATATGTGAATAAATATAAAACTATTATAAACCCTAGAGAATTTAAATGGATGTCCAATATACGAAGGTGAGTATTTTTTTAAAGATACACAAAAGCAATAGAGAAAATAAAATCATTCTCTCCAAATTATTCTCTCTCTACATTGCATTCTATTCTTTGAGTTTATTATAGTTTTTGAATTTTATAACACATTATCAGTGTGACTCTACCTTGGTGAATTATTGAAGAATGGAAGATCTTATTGTTCAAGTTGATCTTTATGTAAGTTTGCTTATCAATTTATCTTTTTGTAAGTTTGCTTATCAATTTTCCTTTTGACTAATTTTATCAAATTTAAGTTTTTATTTCTTGATATTTTCAGAGAGAACTATTCAGCATGGATACTTGATGTTAAAATGCATTTTGATGCAGTGGGTCCTGAAGACACATTAAAAAAATTAATTTGAAGAAACAATAATGATGGGAACATAATTAAAGATAGTTGTCATTGCAAAATTATATCCCTATACTGATTGTAACTTTTATTGTTGATGAGTTTTAGTGACGATATTTTGTAACCTATAAAGATGCTTTTGACGAAATCGTTAAAAAATATATGTATTTTCCGATGGTATAAAATTGTCTGTTGGGAGAAGTTTATCAACCGTCAATAAAGGTAACAAAACCGGTTGTAAAAGCGATGCTCACTTCTGACGGTTATCATTTATAGTTAATAAATATAACAATGTTTAAATATGGTTTAAAAACAGTCTATATATAACTTCTCTTTACTATCTACTTAATAATACTGTTTGTATAAGTTTTATATCTATGCTAACCGATATATTTCACTGTCTATAAATGTTATCTACTATTTAGACGGTTATCGCTTTCATCAATAAATGTGGCAGCCTTTAGTGACGGTTTGAAAAGAGTTTCTATATAAGTTTTCTTTACTGACTGCTAAACTATATTGTCTATATAAATTCTATACCTATACTAACCTATATATTGCATCAACTATAAAAGCTATATTCAATTGGGATGGTTATCAATTGTCATTAGTAAATGTGACACTCTTTTAGTGACGGTTTAAAAAGAGTCTCTATATGAATCTTCTTTACTAACTATTGAACTATATCATCTGCATAAGTGTTATAGCTATGCTAACCCATAAATTGTACTGCATATAAATGTTATTTACAATTCTAGCTATTATCATTTTCATCATATGTAAATGCTATCAATAAATGTGTCAGCCTTTAGGAATGGTTTAAAAATAGGTTCTATATAGGTACTTTGTACTATCTGCTGAGTTGTACTGTCTATATAGTCTTTAGGGAAGGTTTAAAATTTTAAGGGTTAGGGTATCAAACCATTTGTGATACTTGGTGGTAAGTTGTAATAACAGAAGATAATTTTAAATAATAGGTTGTGCATTGTTATAACAGAGGATAAGTTCGCAATAACAGATGGTAATTTTGCGATAACTTACGGTATTTTGTGATAACTAATAGTAACAGGTAACAAGTCCTCAATTATCACCTATAGGTGTAAAGTGTGGTAATGGGTGGAAAAGTACGATAATATTATTATACATTGGAGTTGGAGTTGTGATATGTAATGATAAAATTCCGATAACAGATAGTAAGTATGTGATAAAATAAAAGGTGGTAAGATTAGAATTACTAGTAAGATTGCAAAATAGGTAGTGTAAATTGACAATAACTAGTGGTAAGTTTTGTAATAAAATAAAGATGGTAAGATTACGATTACTGGTAAAATTGCAAAACTGTAAATTAGCAACAATTGATATGTGATAATTTTATTATACATTGGAGTGAAGTACTATAACCTTGTTCATTATTATCAGTAGCATGTGGTAATGCATGGTGGTACTATGAACAATGGTAAGAATTTTATCGATTAGAATAATTAGTATAGATTATTGTTGTTTGTAAAAAGTAAAAAAAATATTTTGAATGACATTGTTATTGTACATTAAAGGAACAGGAATGTGGTACATCACAGTTCAATTGGTTTTACTTCTCAATTGGTTTTACTTTTCTCAAGGGATAAGATGAACTTCTTTTTACAAGCCTGTGTATGTAAAATAACTTTTGTGATTGAGAAATGATAGCTTTTTTTTTTGAGTTTTGTAGTTTTGTGATGATGTGAAGAAAGAAAGAATGAATTGAATGGTCAAAAAGGTTGTGCATGTGTACATGTGGAAAGGGAAAAAATTATTTTTTAATATTCTATTTTATTGTTTTATGTTTGACTATGCACGGTATATTACGCAAGATCGTCCTCTATGTTTAAAAACCTAATTTAACTCAATAACTTTCATTTAATTCCTTCAACTCTTATTCACCCTAGCTATTAGATTGTTTTCTACATAATGCTAGCCATTGAATCAGATGTTGAAAGAACATTACCTCAATTGCAGTGTGTTATATCCATCTAAGTTGAAATGACATTACTTGCAAAGATTGCAGCGTGATATGTCTTGTGAAATAACTTCTCCTGTACATTCAATCAATTATCCTAGTAGTTAGATCAATTGCAGTTTTGATATATCCATTTAGGACTTTGCCCCAACAGTTGGATGAAATGTGATTTATCCAATTTAGGATTGACAACGTTGTAGAAAAAGAACCAATTTGTGATCGCTTTCGTAGCATACAAATGCATCATTGATTGTCCAATAACATAATGTCAATGTTACATTACTATTTATAATACTACATTACTATATGTAGTAATGCTTAATACTATATTACTATATGTAATGCTAAATTACTTTATGTAATGCCAACCATTGGATCAATTTAGGATAGACTCAAGTGGCATTGTACTTGACCATCGTAAGATGAGTAGAGGAAATTATTTAAATGTAATGAGTATTACAATATAAAATTAAGACAATTCATTGACCCCAATTAATACATAATGTAGTATTACAATATGATATTAGACAATTAATTGATAAATTGGACACTATGATCAATTATTGCATAATATAGTGTTACAATATGATATTATGATAATTCGTATATTAGAAATATAATGTTATATAATGACATTATGTTACATGACGTAATTAATTATCAATATTAGTATTTTAAATAATATTACATCATATCCAATATTAATAATTACATAATAATTACATAAAATTAGAAACAACGAATATTATATAAAGTTATATAATACAATTATCAATATTAATTTAAATAATATTACATGATATTTGATATTATTAATTATATAAAATTAGTAATTATTAATATTATATATTACATAATGTAATTATCAATTTTACATAATTTTAATCTGAAAGGACATTCAGCCAATTACTTCCAACCATTGGATCAATTGTAGTGTGATATGTTCATTTCAGAGTTTACCTTAACCGTTAGATGAAATGTGATTTATCCAATTTGGGATTGACAAGATAGTAGAAAAGGAACCAATTTGGGATTGCTAAAAGATGATAATGTAATTATCTCATAGGTGTATTAAAATGAAAAGATTTTAGAGTGGGAGTGTGTATTTGTAATGTGATGTTGTGCAAATATTTGTTATATTCATCAAACACCTCAATTTTATTTGGTTAGAAACTATGTGTAGACATGTATTAATTTGTCTGGTAAGAGATAAATTGAAAAATAAAATAATTAAAAAATTACAAAATCAGGAGTTACAAAAATAAATGGAAATTTTTTTATCAGCACATGTATTATAGTTTTGGTATAATATAAGTTGAACGAAATGTGAAAAATTTTTATCCCACATTAAATATTAAATATTAAATAGATATAGATTATGACGAGAAAAATGTCAGAGTTGACATTTTTAACACAAAATTAACCAAGCAAGAAAAAATTGTCACTTCGAAAAAGTAAAAAAAAAAATCAAGGACATGGACACCTGCATAATGCTAGCCCATTTAATGCAACTCCACTTCCTAAAAATTAAAATAAAAATGAAAAAGGTCTAAGCATAACAGGCGCGGTCTACCGCGCATATGCGTAGTAGGCTGTGCTGGCTTGCGCGGTAGACTAAGCAAGTACACGGTAGACCACATATGCTTTTTTTTTTTTATTTTTATACTTTTTTTTAACTCTCTTTGGTTTTTTTTCTCTGCTTGGTCAACACATTATTTTCCATCTAAGGATGTCTTTTTCCCTTTGCTTAAAACATACATACAAATAAAAATTAAATATACAAATTAAAAAAATTGTCTTAAAATTAAAAAAATTATTTTTTTTCGGTCCTACCTCCTTCATTTTATTGGCATTTAGAATCATTTTGCCTCTAATTCAATTTATTCAAAATTTTTGGTAATATTAATTTTATGATTTTCCCTTTTTTTATTGGAAATTGATCCTACTATCATGTAGGTTCTATGATTTTTTCATTTTTTTTTCTTTTTTTTGCAAAAAACAGTTTATCAAAAATTTATTTTAAAATTTTTGCTTTGTCTTTTTACAAATAATTAATTATTTGCAATATTAAATTAAAATTAAAATATTTATAAAATCTTAAATTAAATATTAAATTATTTATATAAAATTTATGTTAAATATTAATACTTATAAATTTAGGGTTTAAAATAAAAATATTTTATATTTAAAATATTTAACTCTTAAAACTTTAATTTTAATTTTTAAATATAAATTAAATCTTTTACCATCGTTAATTTTAATTAATTCCAACACAATTAAAATCAACTCTTTCTACTCAACTTCTATCACAAGTAAATTTAAAATTTAAAACTAAAAATAATTATATTATAAAATATTTGAGACCACAAATCAGATTATTTATTAAATCTAAATAATATACGTAAAATTATTTATGAATTACTATAACATAATTTAGAAATTTATGAAAATATATAAAAACAGAACCAACTTGAATCCTTAAAGATTTTTGGACTCCTCCTTGACGATTCTCCTTCCCGACCCTTCGAGTACAAACATGTGCAGTAGACCACATGTTGCGTGCAGCAAACTGCACAAGCATGCGTGGTAGTCCGAGTGGTAGTGTGGCAGACCGCACACTAATGCAATAGACCGCGCAAGCTTGCATGGTAAACCACAAAGTGCGTATCCCACATTTGGGCAGTAGACTGCACAAGCATACACGGTAGACCGTGCAAGCATACACGGTAGACCGCATGCTAGTGCGGAAGACTGCGCAAGCTTGCATAGTAGACCACGAAAGTGTGTGGCACTTGGATGGTAGACCGTGAAAGCACGTGGTAAACTGCACCAACTCGTAAGCATCACTTCACGCTCATAAAATCAATATCACACAAAATAGGTTTCCTGTAAAAGGTGGATTTAGTAATAGGATATAGCACTAATAAAAGTCCCAATTAGTGGCAATAGAGAAAAAGTGCTATGCATTTGTCTTCGCCTGCCTCCATTTATCTTCGCCTCCTTCATCTTAGTTAACTCTAAACTTATTTGTACTTCATCCAATTGATCATCTAGCCTTGAAGTGGGTGAATGATCCTCTCTTCATCCAAACCCTCTCTTTATTGTATGCATCATACACATTATGGAAAATCATTGTTGTCTTTTATTTTATTTGGTGTATGTAGTGATGACTATAATGTATGGTAACATGTGATTTCTTTTCCTTATTTAAACTGTTAACAAAATTATGAGAAAAACACGTGGCGGGTAGACTAAAAGTGTGGAAAAAAGCATGTAATGAAAAAAAATAGCGGATAAAGAGTAAAAGTGTGAAAAAAGTGCGAAATTTTGAAAATTTATTTGTGAAAATAAAGTGGTCAAATGAGTAAACCAAAATATATTTTAAATTATCCCGCTTTCCATCCCTCGAAAGCTCTCCTCCCTAGCTCTCAAAATCCATGGAAAGTAATACTCAACCAAACATATTCAGCCTCATTCCCCTAAAATCTCTTATGATCTAACGAAAGCTCTTACTCAACCAATATTTTCAACCAAAAATCGAAAGCTATCCTTCTCTTATAATGTATACAATTGGTCAAGTATATTTTCAACCTGTAGATCCATCCAATACTCTCTCTCAAGTTTTCACTGAAACTCTTTATAACATATTTTCAAATACCAACAAATCTATTCAACAACGTCTTTGTAAAGTTTCATCAAAAGGTAATCTCATTTTTTCTAATAAAAAGTCAATCTATTGTGCTAGGTTTTGTTGGGTTGTACTGGGAATGAGTATTTAAAAGTTTTAAATTTTTTCAGCTATAAATATTTTATTTTACTTGCAATTAATTTTACCCACATAATACTTCAAGGTAGTTTATTTTTATCATTGGATGATTGTTTTTCATGTAATTCTAATTCATATGTTTTTGGGACATTGAGATTTGATTCACTTTGTTTCTTTCAGAGTGGAATGGAGTCTATTAGCAGTGAAGAAGAGCAAGTAAAAAGTTTGAATTTATCTTGAGAAGTGAAGTGACATCGTATTTAAAGTTAAAGGACCTGATTTGAGGGGAAGAATCAGATGTAAATCTGTGTATTCAAAATAGACCTGAAAACGAAGATATGACTGCTATGATAGACAATTAATGAAACAATGTTATTATGCATGTTGCTATGCATGTTGGAAGTGGACAACAAGATAAACCGGAACCAAGCTTATTTATTCAGGTACTAATGCCATTTGTCTGATTATTACTAATTTTCACATTTGTCTATGAATAATAATCCAAATTATTTATTTTGTTAGCTTTCTCTAATACCAGATACTGGAAGTACACGTAGAAGTCAACTATCATCATTACTACTTGATTCTATCCGAGAAAGTAATATTTGCATTTACAACCATTATTTACATTGTCACCATATAATTATATTCATTTTACTACTTTTTTTATGAAAAGATTGACATGAAGAATTGTGCATAAAGTTGGTCACTGCTATTCAGTTATTTGTTTAGCTTTGGAATTATCTGGCTTTGATGTTGGGACTTTCAAATTGTGATGGCAACATTTTTAGTGATCAAAGTGAACATTTTTTGTTTGAGCATCTCAGAAAACATGCAGTTGTGGGACATGCAATCTTCTCTCTCTCTCTCTCTCTTTTTGTCTTACATGTATCCATCATTCTATTTGTAATTTTATTTATGAATTAATGTATCAATCATTCTTGCATATTAATACAATTCATGTGTTTATATTATTTTTGTAATTTCTTTATTTTATAGTCTCTTAATTCACTTATAGTAAATAAAATCTACACCATACCATCACTATTGATATCATGTGTTATCTGACGATAAAAACAATAAATTTTTCTATCACTTGTGCTAACTGACAATAAAATGTAGCTAACACTTGCGGACCAATGATAAAATGTAGTAATTTTTGTAATACGGTTATGGTAACCGATGATAAAAGATAGTAATTTTTCATGATATTTGTGGTAACCAACAATAAAAGAGTAGTAACATTTCCTAACACTTGTAGTAATCGACAATATAAGATAGTATACTAACACATGTGGCAACTGATGATAAAAGATAGTAACTTTTTCTAACGCTTTCTAATCGACGATAAAAGACAGTAATATTTCCTAACACTCGTGATAATTGATGATAAAAGGCAGTAACATTTCTTAACACATGTGGTAACTAATGATAATCGATGATAAATTGTAATAACATTTCTTAACAGTTGTGTTCACCGATAATAAAAAATAGTAATATTTTCTAACACATGTGGTAACGACAATAAAAATAATACTATCAATGCTTTTCAAACTGACGATAAAAGTCAGTAACTTTTACCAATGGTTTTCTAACCATCGGTAGAGACCTAGGACATGCTCAATAGTCACTAAAATCGTCGGGATAGACCTATATCGACTAGTTTATAGCCAGCTAAAGGCTCAACCGTCAGAGAAGGTTCTACTGATGGTTTTAGTGGATTTTGCAGATAGTTTTTGTCCATCTAGGATAGGGCATTTGTTTTGTAGTATGTTCTTCTAACTGTTAAAATTCTTTTGATTTATGAAATAATTTGATGGGAAGATATGACCTTTTGAAGATGGTTGTTCTTCCTACTGTTAAAACCCTCTTGATTCATGGAATAATTTGAAGAAAAGATGTAACCATCTGAAGATGGTTGTTCTTCCTAGGACCCCATATGATTGGTTACATTTGAGATTACAAGATATCAATTCAATTAGTAAGTTCAATTTTGCAATGTTTAAAATCACATCCCAATTGAAGTTATGAAAAGAAAATATTACTGAGAAAGACATGTTTGAAAATAAATTTCACCATTTTTCATATCTCAAATTTGCTTCAGCAGTAGTAATATCGGGAAAAGGGATTTAAAAATATTCTGAATTAATTAATTTTATATCTCATTGTGACTGAACAAAATAATAAATTATTATTAAAAAATCATGAAACTCAATATATTGATTTTAATTCATTCCTTAAAACGAATGTGATTAAATATTCTTATAACTATGGAAGGGGTCATGGACAGGGTTAGAAAGTTTACCGCAATGATCATTGTGGTCATGCAAATTCATTAAATCATCAGAAGTGATCAAGCAAATTTATCAAAACACTAGGAGTGATCATGTAAATTTATCAAACCACCAAAAATAGAAAAAAACATGATGAAAAATAAGATAAAAAATGATGAAAAATATTACCTCTTGCATTTTCTTTCTGAAGTTAGATGTTGTCAGAAATTTGAGATCAATAAAAGGCAAAAAAGACAAATGCCTCATTGATAATACTATGACATATACAATACTAAAAATATAAATTACTTCCCCCATTTAAAGTCTAGAAAAACAGTTGTTAATACCATAAATGGTAGTGCAAAATTAATTAAAAGTTCTGGTAGATCACAAATATGTCCTAAAAGAACAAAATTGACCATAAATAAAGCACTATATTCTATCCAGTCTCGAAGAAATTTGCTAAGTTTTAAAAATATCTGCCTAAATAGGTATAATATTAATACAATGAATGATGCAAAATGTGTATATTTGTGCATTACAACTATGATTTCTGGAAAGAAATATATCATGGAAAAGTGGCCTTCACTTTCTTCTAACTTATACCACACTAAGATTAGTATGACTGAAATACATCATTTAGTAAACCAAAAGTATACTAATCCTAATGATTTTCTCACTTTGCATGATCGACTAGGACATTCTAGATTGATAATGATTTGAAGAATAATTGAAAATTCACATGACCATACACTGAGAAGTCAAAAGGAGTTAAAAACAAGTGGATTTTCATGTGCTGCTTATTTCTAAGAAAAATTTATTCACCAATTAAAGTAGGAATTGAATCTTCTCGATTTTTGAAAATAATACATGGTGTATATATGGACCAATTCATCTACCATGGAACCTTTAAGATTTTTTATGGTGCTTATTGTTGCATCTACAAGATGTCACACGTTTGCTTATTATCAACTCACAACCTAACGTTTGCAAGATTATTTGCTGAAATTATTAAATTAAGAACACAATTTTTAAATTATCCAATTAAAAAAATTCGGTTAGACAATACTAATGAATATTCATATCATGCCTTTGATGATTATTGATGTTTATTGGCATCAGGTTTAGATTTATACATAAAATGATTATTCATTTATCAAACGGTTGTAATTGATTGTTAGACTATTATTAATGAGAACAAAATTCTCTATATCTGCCTGAAGACATGCTATTCTACATGCAACAACACTTATAAGTCCAACAAATTATCATAAATACTCATCTCTACAATTGGCTTTTGGTCATGAGCTGAAGATTTATGATATAAGAATTTTTGGATGTGTTGTTTATGTCCTTGTAACAACACCACACATATTAAAATTGGGATCCAAAGAAGGATGAGAATATACATTGAATATGAGTAACTTTTTTATCATCGCATATCTTGAATCCCTAATGAGTAATATTTTTATTGCGAGATGTGCAGATTCCCATTTCGATGAAACAAATTTTCCAATATTAGGGGGAGGAAATGAACAAAATTATATGACATACATCATCACTAGTACCTCTTGATCCTCATGCAAAAACCTGTAAACTGAACATTCAAAGAATATTACATTTACAAAAGATCACCAATCAATTACCTATTGTGTTTATTGACTCCAGAACAGTTACAAAATCAAATTTTTTGCAGAAAATATATCAATTAAATTTGATGTTCTAGTAGAACAATCTACAAATATTATAGCAAATGAATCTAAAGCACACTAAAAGGGTGACATACCTCTTGGCGCCAAAGATAAAAATTCTCGAAAAAGAGGGAATATATTGATCATGATCATTTAAATGAGTTGAATAATAAATAACCCCAAAAGAGTACTGATGATAGAAGACTCTTGTAGAGTTAAATACAGCTCTCGAAGAGCATAAATTTCAAACTCATGAAGAGCACATAAATAAGATTTCTATAAATTTCACTACAATGAAAATGTGTTGGGATAGAATTGAAACAATTGTGGATGATATTTATACATATAATATAGCACTTGAAATTATGGAAGACATCAAGAATCTTCAGCCAAAATTGATTGAGAAATGTCAAAGAATAAATAATTGGACTAAATGGAAAAATACGATCCAACTTGAATTGGAATCACTTACTAAACGCAAAATTTTTGGACCTATAATCCAAACACCTGATGGTGTGAAACTCGTAGGATGTAAATTGTTTTTGTGTGCAAACAGAATAAGAAAGATGAAATTGTGTGCTATAAAGCATGACTTGTAGCACAAAGGTTTTCACAAAAATCAGGTTTCGATTATAATCATACATATTCACCGGTAGTGGATACAATTTCATTGTGGTCTCTTATGACCCTAAAAGTACATGAAAAACCCAAAATGCATTTAATAGATGTGATCATTGCTTATCTATATGGAACATTGGAAAATGATATTTACATGAACATCCCTTAAGTATTTAAATGATCTAACACATGTGATCCAAGTCCCCATGGAATTTCTTCATTAAGTTGCAAAGATTTTTGTACAGGTTAAAGCAATCTGGATGAATGTGGTATCTTTGTTTAAGTAAATGTTTACTTAAAGAGGGCTATGCAAATGACGCAAAATTCTTATATATTTTTATCAAGAAAGCTAAAATGGGTTTTGTAATTATTACTGTTTATGTTAATGATTTGAATCTCATTAAAACTCCTGAAGAGGTATCCAAAACTGTTGAATATTTAAAAGGAGAATTTGAGACCAATAATTTTGGAAAAAATGAAACTTTGCCTTGGTTTATAAATTGAATATTTAGAAGATAAGATATTTGTTCATCAATCAAGTTATACTGTTATAATCTTAAAATATTTTTATATGGATAAAACATATCCATAAAGTACCCCATTGGTCGTCTGATCACTTGACACTGACAAAGATTCATTTTTGAGTTTATTATAGTTTCTGAATTTTATAACAAAAACTTCATATAATTGGATTTGAAAATTCCTCATATACTAAATGACAATTAAAAACAAGACCAATCAAAAATAATAATTTTTTACTAATTCACTGTGTAACCAATCTACATCTATTACCGCTTTCCGGGTCATATGGGACTAGACAACATATACTTTTATTTAAACCTACCGATTTAGTAGATTTACCCAACTTAAAGAAAAAGTAAAAACTTGCAAGATGTTTCTAAACAATTTAAGATGCAAAGGGAAAAATTCTAAATACTTCAATTTGAACATTGAATAAAAGAAGTTTATTTATTTCAATGTGTGGCCTTGCAATAAAACAAGTCAACAACTCTAAAATCTATCTAAAAGAAAATGCATTATTCTTATCTTTAAAACACATTATAAATAGAAGTAATGTTAGGGATAAACAATCCAAAATTTTGCTCAATCCTTGTGACCTTTCTGTTTCATTAAACTTAGCAAAAATAAACCCTTCAATGTATTTCCCCGGTCTCTTTGGAGTCTCATTGTTACTAAGAACATGGCTGATGAAATTCTTATCATAGGTAGCCACAAGCACTGGTAATTTGACAATTGCCGGCAGAAGGCCATCCACTCTCTGAGACCACTAAATCCACATGGAGCACACCCACTTCTTCCATGGTCCCCCCAAAAAAAAATGCATCCATGATAGCATTAAAAGAATGTTAAAGCTCAAATTTTCATCTATAACAAAAAATGATGTTTCAGCAATATTATTCTGTTATAACAAAATTTCCATCCATAACAAAAATTTCAAAAATTTTAAAAATTTATGCATTGACTAAAAGTGGTGCACTTAGTGACTACAACTACTTGCAAATCTCCATCCACTATAAAAAAATGCTTCAGCGACACATGATTTGCTAGACAAAGTAGGTGTCGCAACATCTGAGATGCCAAAAGTGAAAATGAGACCCAATTAATAACGGATAAAGCAATGGTGTTGCCTTGCTCATAAAAAATGTCTACTGTGGTACCCCGAGTGATGGAGTGGTTGTCGCAATATATTGCGTGAACTAGCACAAAAAGTTGTTGTTACCCTTTCTGTCGCTAAGATCATTGTTGATTAGGCACGACCTAGTGTGAAAATCTATCATTGCACATGTGTGACGAAATGGTCATCGCTATTAGTGATAATTGGATATTGTTGTCACCACATATTGTCATGAAATTGATGAAACTTTGAGCTAAACACTGTTGTCACCAAGAACCGACACAATTGATGTCGGTATTAGTAGACCCTTGCAATGTTATCATTATTTGCTTAATGCGATGGATTTTTCGGTTTGTCATTGAATAAGTTACCAAGTAGCTTTTCGGTCACCCGTTGCTTCGTTAAAGGCATTTTTCCATTATGGATTTCTACCAACAACACTAAATGCATCACCAAATAGCTTTTTAGTGATCCATCGCTTCGTTCTAGATACCTTTTTCACAATAGATTGCTATCTTTATTATTAAGTGTGTCGCAGAATGTCTTTTTTCATGATGTGTTGTCTGATGTCCCTAAATATGTCGTATATTACCTTTTATTAATAGTTCTTGTCATGTTAGTTATTTCATTTTGTGACGCTTCAGGGTACGTCACAAAGGGTGTCACTTTCTCACATTATATATAGAGAGTACCTCCATCTTCTTTCTTGCACCACCAAATCTTCTCCCCCTCTTGTTTATTATATATATATATATATATATATATATACATATGGGGTATAAATTTTGTGATTAAGATTTTTGATCAAGTAAAATCTCTTCAAAATTCTACAAGGAAGAATTTTGGTCAATGTGAAATGTTACAAAATCATGTTCTTTTTAAAATTTGTATATATAGAATATTTGTGATTACAGTTAATTTCATTTGATACTAATATATTTATGTTGTTCTTGATTTACAGGTGTTTGGTTTTGAGATTAATGTGATCTTCAAATTATTTTTTTTAGAAACCAAATTGAAGTAAGTATCCATTATTGTTAAGTTAGAACTGGATAGACAATTTAATTTAATGTATAATTTAATTAATTGTTTTCACATTAATAATTAAATGTACACCACATAAGCATGAAAAAATAGAATAAAGTAGAAGTTGGATGTACAACAAAAACTTACCTGGACACCGAAGGGTTACATTGAATTAATTGTTGCGTGAAAGAGTTTCTAGCATTTGTGACGTTTCATCTTATCTTCATGGATGGGGATGATATTCATTGTCCATGTAAAAAATGTCAAGACACTAAACTTTGGGATACAGAAATAGTTAAGAGGCACCTTTACAGCAAAGGGTTTATGTCAAATTATTTCAATCGGACTTGTGACAGGAAACTATGGCTGAGGGCCAAAGAAAGAATTAAGGAGGTTGTTGTAGTAAGGGAGCAACACAGCCCAAATTACGATCATCTCAACCCCTACCAAAGAATGATCGCTAATATTTATGTTAATGAATTGGTTTCACCGTGGGACCATGTAACTTCATCGAGGAATAAACCATCTACTAGTTCTCATCAATTGTTTATCCTATCTAACAGGGTGAACTATGGCAGAAACTATTTATAACAATCAAAATGTGATACTTTCTTGCCATGCATACAACCAAGTTTTAACTTCATTATGGAAACCTTTTGGTTCATTAGCACTGTAACATCGAAAATTCGGTACTTAAATTTTTAATTTTTGTTCTTTCGTGTGATACCTGAAAGAATTTTAATTAGATTTTAAATTTATTATTATTCCATTTATTTCACATAGGATTGGATGGTTTGGTGGTGTAAAACTTATTTTTTGAAAATTTGGTGTGTTTGGATTCAAATCACATTAGACGCATGACCAAGGGATTATTTGTGGAATTTTAGAATATTGGGTTGTCTTGTGTGATGTTTGGGTTGGCCTATGCATGTGGGTTGTGTGAGTGTTGGGTTGCCTTGAGTAGTGTTTGGACTGACTTGTGTGTTGGGAGTTTGTGAGAGGTGGGGTGGATTGTGTATTGCTTGGGTCGGTTTGTGATGATAGAAATGAAGGGATGAGTCACCTTGTGATGAGTTTGGGACGACTTGTGTGTATTTTTTGGCGAGGAGGATGCCTTGTGTGACCAGGGACGACGATCCAAGGGTGTGTAGATTAAGGAATTCTGAGGAATAGATGTCTTGGGTTGTCTTATGCCAAGTGTTGGGTCAACCCATGATATGAAATTGGAAGGATAAGATGTCTTATGCAATGTTTGGGTCACCTTGTGGCCTTTACTGAGATGCCTTGTGAGTGTGCAGGGTGGTAAGTCGAGTCTTGCCTTTGTTGGGTCGCCTTGCTTGAGAGCTTGGGTCGCCTTGGGAAGTCTACAGGGAAGGGATTCTGAGATGCTGTAATCTTGAGTCGCTTACCCCTTTGCTTGGGTTAACCCAAGGCTTATAAATTATGAATTTTGGGTCGCCTTGCTTGCTATTGAATCATTCTATCCATGTTAAATTTTAACCAATGGGACGCTTTGTTCCAAAGAAGGTTGCCCTATGTATGTGAATTTGTACCTATAGGTCACCTTGTCCATAGTTTGGGTCGCCCTGCCCTATTGAATCCTAATGTTTTATGGGTACAAAATGACCAAAAGGATATCTAACCCTCCAAACTCAGGGGGAAGGAAGGGTAAGATGGTAATTTCACTTTTGAATATAAAGAGGCTTAATCAATTCATTTCTCTCCTTGCCCCCCACCATCTAAAACCTCTCTTTCTCCCATTTTCTATAGCTCTGCTTCTCTCTCTCTCTCTTTCTTCATACTTACTTTTTTCCTTCTCTGAAAACCCACCAAAACTCAATCAAACTCACAAATCTGGACTTTTAAACCACAAGCAATCACATAGAGGACCGAAGGTAGAGAGAGAAAACTAGGCTTCTAGTGAGAGAAACCAATGGATTGAGGTGATTTGATCTACAAAATCGACGATACGAATCGAGGTAATAACTCTCTTTCATCCTAGATCTGAATTAATTATGCCTATCTTTGGGATTTAGTTGAGAGTTTGAAATGTAAAAATTTGGATTTGGGGGATTTTAGATTTAGAATTTATAAATATTGAAATTTTGAAAACTTTGTGAATAATAATGGAAAATAGTTGTCAATGGACTGTGATTGATGAAACTAAAACATAGATTTGTGAATTTTAAAAATTAGGGTTGTGTTAAATTGAGAAAAATCGAAATAACCCTAATTTCACTATTGGATTGAATGAGAAATTAATGTTTATTATCTTAGGCACAAGACATTGGACTCAAATAAGGATTTAAAAGTCATAGTGGATTGATTTGGGAATGTTTACCCTCCCGAGAGGTGAGTGGATGCATTATTATGGTTTTAAGCGAGAAAATACTTCATATTAATTTTATAAATGTTTTTAAAATTGCTTTCAATTATTTTATGATTGTGGAGTGTCCCAAAAGGGAAATATGAGATAAAGAATGCATCCATGTGTTGTTTGAAATGATGTGCCATGTTTGTTAGTTTGAGTTGAATATATTGATTGAATTTATGCACTGAGAATTCATTTGAATAACTATTAACACATTTTAACATATGATGTGATGATTGCGAAATGATGTTGTATGTATGATTAATAGTTATAATCATTCCCTCCACAGTGTGGAGCCTAACGAGATGATGTGGTTGAGTGTTTATTTGACTAAGGAGGTAGCTGCATCAGAGAGGTGCCTCTGAAGTCCTCCCTTCAGACTAGCTTGGTAGCACTTCAAGGTAGGCCCAAGCTTACATCAAGGTTGGGGTATTTTTTGAATTGTAACAAGTATAAAAACCCTTAGCGGTCCGCCCTTGGTTGTCGTAGACCATTATAAAAAATTATGAGTTTTGGCGACTGCATGGTTTTGGAAAACATACGGATATGACTAGATGCATATGATTTTACTTATTGTTTATTGAATTTTGTTTGCAATGTGATGAACCTTGATTTCTATAAGCCACGACAACATGATTTCGAGATAATTATTTGACACATCCACAGTCATCTCTCATTTACTATCATAACATGTTTTGCACTCATTGGATATAATTTATACTCACCTCTTCGTCTCCACCTTTTATAAAGGAAGTTTAGTTGATATTCATAGTAGTCTTGAGCCAGATTTGGGAAAGATCATTCTCAAAGACCTCCTTTTGGTATAGATCTTGCTTTTATCTTTGAAATATCGATAGTTCGATCCAAGGAGGGCATTTTGTATGAAAACCTATTTAACTCTGTATTTTGATTCTGGTTGAAATTGATTATATATAAATTTTTATTGAGGACCCTAAATTTCTCTTTTCATGTGATTTTGGGAATTATTTTACATTTTCTTCCTATTCCTCGAGTGGGAACTATGTTTTGTTAGTTGATGATATTGAGAGTCCAGGATGACCTATGGTTTTATTTAGATAGCTTGAATGCCTTGAGGTGCCTTGGAGCATTAGTGAGATTCACGTGTGTTTCAGGATAGTGCGATGGTTGTCACATGCTAAGACCTGTGGGTCGAGGCATGACAAGCACATTGTACAACCAATTTTGTAGAATGTGAGTCTTCTCGGCATTTTCCCACAAGTTGGCTAACAATCCTTGGGAAGGACTTCAATATGTGAACATCAAGAGTCACAAGAGCAAGGGAAATGATACCATGAGGTTCAACAATCCTAGGGAGATTGGAAGGATTTGAAGATACTTATGTATTGTTATTTGTTAAGTTATATTGTTATCCATTATACTGCTATTGAGTTGTGGCTGTGTTGGTCAATGAATATTGGAATGTAGCGTTTGAAATGTTACTTGTTGATGGGACCTAACTCTTGATGTTGAGTATTTGTAACTAGACTCTTGTTTTTGAATACATGTAACTTTACTTTAAAATTTTAACTGAAACAAAATTAAATGCCATAGTAAGATCTTATATATATATATATATATTTCATTTAGCACGTTAGAGAACTTGGAAGAAGTGAGGGTTGGTTGTTTTGCAATTGAGTATGATTGTGCAGGCGAAGATGTGGAGGATTTTCATACAATTTTCACTTCTTCTATTTATTGTACTGGACAATCTAGTGTAGCGGACCAGTTTGTTGAGAAATTTGAGGCTTTTTATTAGTTTGTCAATCTGTTTCAAGGCTTGTTATTAAAATTTTCATTCAACAAGCCTTCTGTTGTTGAATATATGGACTGAGGAGGAGGTGCATAGGAAGACATCCTTATTCCTTTCCCAACTTAATAAGTGCACAATTTGCAATTTCAATCACTAAACCATCAATGTGATGTGATTAGCAAGAACCTGAAAATGACACTCCCTTTGAACAGGTAGTGCAAAACGATAAAAGATTTACATATGTATTGTAATGGCCCAAGAAGTACAATCAATATATACACGTACAGACAGTGAAAATATGCGAAGTCCTTTTATTGTGATAAACAACAACAACAACAATAACCTAAATCTTCTATCTTAAAATTTGAGATCGGCCATATAACAGACAAATAATGAAATCGTAAAAAAAAAAATTAGATTTAGTTTGTGCGGATTCTCCTACGCCACTCATTCCTATCTAAAACCATCTTTTCAACTAAATCTATCTCTATTATATCCTTACGAATGCATTGCATCCAAATTTTCAATGGCATACCTTTACGTTTTATTAATTCTCCTATATTTAAGTTCTCTACCTTCCTAACAGGTGCGTCCATAGGTCTTCGCTGCACATGTCCAAACCATCTCAGACGGTATTCTCACATTTTGTTTACAATTGAATTAACTCCCAATTTATTACATATCTCGTCGTTTCTAATTCTATCATTTCTAGTTTTACCACACATCTATCTAAACATTCTCATTTCAGTTACAGTTATTTTTTGCTCTTGTTGCTGTTTAATGGCCCAACATTCAGTACCATATAATAGAGCAGATTTTACTGCGGTCCTATAGAATTTTTCCTTTAAATGTAATAGCATCGTGCGACCACATAGTACTCCGAATGCCTTTCTCCATTTCATCCAACCCGCTTGAATTCTATTATTGACATCTCCATCTATATTGTCATCACTTTAGATGATGGAACCAAGATATTTAAATCTTTCGCTTTTTGGGACTTCTCTTCCTTCCAATCTAATCGTTTCTTCAATATCCTGATGACTGTTACTAAACTTATACCTCATATACTCAGTTTTAGATTTATTCAATCTAAATCCTTTAGATTCTAACGTATTTCTCCATAACTCTGATTTAGTACTGATACCTTCTTTAATTTCATCAACCAAAATTATATCATCTGCGAAGAGCATATACCATGGTATTTCATCTTGAATATTTTTTGTGATTTCATCTATCACTATTGCAAATAGTAAGGGACTCAATGCCGAATCTTGATGTAGCCCAATGTTAATAGGAAAGTTATCACTTAACCCCCCGCAGGTCCTTATATTAGTCACAACTCCTTCATACATATCTCTAATAAGATTAATGTATTTCAAAGAGATCCTTTTTCTCATGAACGCCCACCGCAACACGTCTCTGGGAACTCTATCATATACTTTCTCAAGGTCAATAAATACCATATGTAGATCTCTTTTTTGCACTCTAAATGTCTCCATCAACTGTCTTAGCAAGTGAATTGCTTCAGTGATGGATCGTCAGGGTATAAATCCGAATTAATTCTGAGACACACTTATCTCTTGTCTCAATCAATGCTCTATCACTCTCTCTCATAGTTTCATTGTATGACTCATGAGTTTAATTCCATTATAATTGGTGCAATCTTGAATGTCCCCTTTATTCTTATAAAGCGGGACAATTGTGCTTTCTCTCCATGGGTGAGGCGTTTTCCTTGTTTGCCAAATTTTGTTAAAAAGAGCTATTAACATTGTTACTCCGAATTCTCCCAAACATTTCCACACCTCGATAGGAATGCCATAAGGTCCTATGACTTTGTTATTCCCCATTCTCTTTATAGCCTCATTTACTTCATGAGGGTGAATCTTACGTTTAAAATTTCTATTAATCTCTTCTATATATATTTCTAAATTTTCTTTGTTTGTTGTACTCTCAACATTAAATAAGTTATTAAAATATTTTCTCAATCTTTTTCTCATATCATCGTTCCTTACAAGTGTACTATTTGTTGCACTCTTAATACATCTAATCTCATTTAGATTTTGTCCCTTCCTCTCCCTTAGTTTGGCAATTTTATAGATCTCTTTCTCCCCGTCTCGAGTCTCTAGTCACTTGTACAATTTGTTATACACTTTACTCTTTGATTCATGGATAATCTTTTTTATATCTTTTGTAACACCGGACACGTCTGGATTTTTGATATGCACTCCGAGTGACTTATTTAAAATTTTTACATTTTGAAGAATGGTAGAAAAATAGTTAAAGTTAAATTTGAAATTAAAGTGTAAATTTCTGCTCTTTGAGTCGTTCGGGAAACCCTTGTAGATATTTGACCGATAGTACCTAAATTTTAAAGTTTCTGATCGGTAAGACTATTAGTTAATTGAGTATTTGGTGATCAGCAATCTGTTGGATTTGACTCTTGTAAGAGAATTTACTCGTTTGGAGAGGTGTTAGTGTATAGTGAACGAATTCTTCAAATTTTGATTTTTCTGATTGGTAGCCTATATTTACCGTTGCTTAGTGATTTACTATCCTCTCGGTGTAAAGTGAAGTTATAGAATTGTTTGTCTGTTGTGGAATTGAGTTGACTAGTCATTTTTCATAATTTTTATAATTATATATATATATCATCGGTACACCTAATATTCCTATACCGTTCGATATATTATATTTTATTTACATCTTTGATGGTAAATTTTTGTACCAATCGGTAAATGTCAAATTTTGTAAAACTCATCGATAGTCATTTTAAAATAGCTATTTGATACTGGCACGGTAAATCCCATCGGTATTGTGTTAATCGATCGACAGACATTTAACTTTACTTTCTAATGTGTTACCGTTTGTTCGTAGACTATCGGTAATCATCTTGTTAAATTTCCACATGTTTTATCGGTACCGAACGATAGTTCCATTTCCTTCCTTTATCTGATCCCGGTCGGTTACCTTAGATAATATTTGTAAATTTATTTATTTTTATTTTTCAATATTGGTCTCATCCTAGCAATAATCTTCGGTACTGATTTTGAAATAACCGATCGGTAACAACACTGAGAAACTCCTCCGTTTGGATATTTGAACATTCTCATCGGTAGACAATTAAACCTTTCTGTCGATAAATGCCTCATTGGTAAGTTTCCTGATCGGTTAACCTTTCAAGTTTCTATTCGGTCATGTATCAAATTGTAGTCATCGGTGACCTCTCTAAAATTATATTTCAAATTTTCACTTTCGATTACTTTCGCCGCCCCCCCCCCGATGGCAACCCCTTCGGCTATTCGTCCACAGATGGATTTGCTGCCTTTGGTTATTCTTCAAAAACATAAATTATTTTCAACTTCAATTCACGTGCATGACTCCATTGGGATTTGATCCCAAGACTTGGGCCATTCAAAAAAATATATTAACCACTATGCCATTTGAACACTTCAATTTAATGTTACATACTTTTCATTATAACCTATATTTTTGGAATATTCACAATTCAAACAATTTTAATTTGAAGTCCTACAGATTTGTACTCATGACTTCCAATTCCCCAGCCCATCACCGATCACACTATCTTCACGGGCGGAACAACATATACTTAAATTTATTGGGTTGACTTTCTTAACAACTCAAGTGAACATAATGGGCATAGGTGTAAATTTGAAATGGATAAGAAATATTAGGTAAATATTGAAAATGGGTTAATGATAAAAAAGGGGTGAAGACTCTAGAAACTTACGAATCCAGAGAACTTTATTTCTCTTTCTCTCTCTAGATCCTTCTTCCTCTCTTCTTCCAAATTCATTCGATTTACCAGCAAGTCTACAGATTTAATATTCCAAACCACTCATACAATCTTCCAAAGTTGGATTCTAGTCATGATCTTGGAAGAATTAAAGAGTGCAGAGATGTCTTAAGAGAGAGAAAAATTCTAGGGTTTGATGAAAACCAAATGAGAAATGATTTTTGGAGATAGGAATTAAGGAATCGAACAGACTGATCGTGGCAAGGCTATTGCTGTAGAGGAATCTTGGAGTGATTACCCTCCTGAACACTGTGAGTGGACGGACTGTTGTGCATTGAATGAGAAAATGATTTTTACAAATTCTTTTATAAGTGATTTTTAAATGATTTTCTGTAATTATTTGTGTTTGTGGGATGTCCCAAAATATGGGTTTGAATACGCTTGCATCCATTGCAATTATGAATAAATATGTGCCATTGTTGTTGTGAACTGCATTTATGAATATTGTGATATGGTTTGGTAACTATTTGTTGAATTTATGGTACATTGAAAAATGTTTGGATGTTTGTGAAATGGTGGTGCTGGTGATGATAAATGACTATAGTCATTCTCTCCACGGAGTGAACCGACAGGGTGATGTGGTTGAGGGTTTGTTTAGCAAGGGAGGTAGACGCGACCTCCTGCGTCCCATCATACTATCCGAATAGCATTCCAGTGAGGTACGAGTCAACGCCAAGGAAGGGAGAATAAGTGTTTTGAAAGGAAATAATCGAAAACCCCTTGGCGGACTTTCACCCACGTTCGGCCAAACGTTGGCGGGAGTGTTTTCTTTAGGGAGACCCATGATTTATGGAAAGTATGAAACTTGTGGATGCATCTGTTTTTATAATGAGCTGAATCGTATGATACTATTTATGAAATGATGATTTGATTGGAAATTGTGGCTTTGATATTCCCACATGCACCACTCATTTACTGTCACAACATGCCATTGCACTCCACTCACTGGGTATTCCAATACTCACCCCTCCTTTCCCTTATTCTTTCCAAAGGAAGCGTAGAGATAAGAGTCGATCGGTAGTTAGGCCCAGTCGATCGGTAACTAGATCCAGCCGAAGAGAGTAACTGTTCGGGACCATAAGAGTCATTTGGGATTGTCCATCGGTAATGGACCATTTTAGTTGTGGAATTTTTGAAGCCATGTAGGCGGACCTATTGGAGGGTATTTTTTAAAAACTCTTTTTGTATGATATTTTATATACATATTTCTTTAAAAATCTAGATTTATAGTTTGAGTGTTAAATTTTGGAATGTTAAATGTTTACCTGTTTCATATTTGCAAGTTCTATTTTGATTTCTTGAGAACTGTTGAGATGACCGGGTTGGCCGATGGATGATTCAGAATTATTTTGAAATATTTGGGATGATGAAAATGCCTTGCGGTACTTTAGGACAAGGAGTGGGGTTCACTCGGGTTTTGGGGTAACGCGGCCGTTGTCGCGTGCTCGGACCCGCGGGTCGGGGTGAGACATCTTTTTTTGCCTTTTTGTATTTTTCATAGGTCTCGCTACTACTATCATTTTTAAGATTCCTATAACACTCTCTTTTGATTTGGATCACAGTTTCTATTTCTTCATTCCACTACCATGACTCTTTGCCTCTTGGAACTCTGCCCTTGGATACTCCAAGAATCTCTCTACCTATACTTTTAATATTATTAGACATATTATTCCACATTATTTCTGCGTTATTATTAACAGACCAATTTATTACTCCAATTATTTTATCCCTAAAAATTATCATATTTTTCCCTTTTAATTTCCACCACTTAATTTTTGGCTCTATATATGGTAGACATTGCTTTTGTCATTTAGACACTCGTACGTCTAAAACTAAAAGTCTATGCTGAGTTGTTATACTTTCCCCCAGTATGATCTTACAATCCTTACAAATCTTCTATCACCTCTTCTAGTGAGAAAAAAATCTATTTGACTAGCATTAACCAATTTCTATAAGTAATTATGTGTGACTCTTTCTTCTTAAAGAACGTGTTTACTATTGTCAAATAAAACGCTACTACAAACTCTAGAATTGTACTACCTGCTTTATTCCTACCACCGAATCTAAAGTTTCCGTGTATGATTTCAAATCCCTCATTTTTCTCTCCTACGTGTCCATTTAGACACTCGTACGTCTATAAGTCCTTTTATTGTGATGCATGGCATAAAATTATTTTATCAATTACAAGTGACACAAAAATAAAATAATTATTTTTTGTGATGCATGATGCAAAATTTTCTAATTTTGCATGCTGTGATAAACAAGAAGCGAAAGACTGCATATATAAGTATACCGAGTGTGGTGGGGGTGAGGATGAATGCCAGATTGGAATCCTCAAATTCTCTGCCATTCGAGTTTGATATTAAAATTTCTGGATTCCCTACAACATTAGACTTTTTAATGGTCAAATTTCCAATGGATACATTCAGTGACCCACTATATCAAGTTAGTGAGAGACACTTGGCATAATATTAGTGGGTCACTGAAGGTATCCATTGGAAATCTGATTGTTAAAAAGTCTAACATTATAAGGATCCAAAAATTTTAATAAAACTGTTGGAGGTGTGTTTTGACTCCACAGATCCAGCACATTGTGACTCAAATAGGTGTTTAATGAAGAGGCTTGAAACCTACAAAAGATCACCAGAGGGTGCTCTGACGGGGGAGGCTCTGACCCTCAAGTCAGAAAGAACGGTTTTCAAAAGGATAAATAGACAGAGAGAAAGGGAGGGCGGATCTCCTTGTGATTTGTGTTTCTTATGTCAAGTCTAAAGAACTTACTTGGCGAGATCCACTGAAAGCTTTTGTAAGGAGCCCTATAAGGGCCGTGTGCTTTTGGGTCGATATAACCCTAGTTTCCTTTCATAGGGATCCAGAGATTTCGAAATTCAAATGTCAGAGAATTGAAATTATTACTATTTATAAAGTTTGATTATATGGGGAAAATTCTTTCTCTTATCGATTAGATTCTCAAGGGTTTCCTCCTTTATCTAAAAGATATGTTTCGTACTAAAATAACAAGTTTTGTCAATGGTGGGATTCGGTTGAGTATTACCCTCCAGAGGTTGAGGCGTTCAGTTTCTTAAGTATTCGGTAGTTATCGGTTGAATGAAAGAGACAGTTGTTTGGTCTTATTGAACATGCTAGCAAATCAAATTGTGAAGACCTCGCCGAGGGCTAGCCGAAGAGCGAATAATAGGTCGACCGGAGTGATAGAGGCCCATTCGGGGAAATATATCCCGTCAATAAAGCGAGGCGACATAACCCCATTTGCACTTTGGTATACTAGACTTTTTGAATCGTAGGCCTTATACTGGTTATTGAACATTTCTCATATAGAGCCTTTGAATAGGGTCCCATCATTTGCCCCTAACTCATAGTATCATTTCGTGAGACAGGTGCCATGATTTTATCGAAAAGGTGCAAATCTTTTAATGTAACGAGTGTCCTTTTGATTTCTGTGAACCGTCCTCAGTGGTCCTTTAAAAGCCATGCGTCTAGGTGCGTTGCATACTTTGCATCTTTGTTTACGAATAGTTCTCTCATCTGGTGAAAGTTTTGCTAAAAATGCTGAAGGGTTCGTCTTCTTTCCATCAAAGTATTAGCAAGATTCACAGCACGATAACGAAGGAAGAGCTTAATGAAATACGATCGGATATGGCTCTAGGATGTGATTTTGCGCTAGTATTAGCCATCGACAAAGATAGGGTGAATAGAATGCCTGATGGTTGTATTCCTATGTACAGGCAGGTCGTGAAGTATGGAGTGAAGATCTCATATACGGGCCCGCTCATTGAGATGATGCAGTACTGAAGAATTTACCCCACATTACTCATTCCTAGCACTTGGCATTTCATGGCTGTGATAATTTATCTGCTAGGGTTTTATCGCCTTCGTTTTGATGGAGAGATTTTAGTAATCCTTTTTTCGTTGACACGATATAAGGACCAGGGTTTGGTATCGGCTGCAGACTCATCCGGATTCCCACTAGAAGTTCTACTATAGTGAATCAAAAGACAAGTTTTGGATGCAGAAGTATTTCTTTGTGAGGTTCTTGAATAGGGATCTTCTACCTGCATTGCCGAATGCGGAATAGGAACCATTGCTGAAGGGGAAGCCTCTGCTTCCCACTCGTTATTCACAGTTTTTCAGATCTATCAGGCGTTATTATGAGTCTACTCATCGAAACATTTTGGGTGAACTCACTAGTGGACGATCAAATGTTATTTTTGGTGGGCTTGTAAATTGATGAGAGAAAAAAGATCGTCACGCCTATCTTGTTAGAGTAGAAGGAGAAGGAATTGGTCGACGATCTGAAGTTAGTAGAGCATTCCATCTTGGATGTGATTTCAACCGATAAGGACATGAGGCCGAATGCTAAAAGGCCATGTGAGCACGCTAAGGGGCCTCCTAAGAGGGGGCCATCGAAATCAAAGAAAAGAAAAATTTAGGTGCCTGAGTATCCTGAAAAGAGGAGTCATGCAAAGGGGCTGAGAAGAAGCACACGTCTCTAGTTTTATCAAGGGGTTTAAAGGAAGAAGGTGATCATGGGGAAGCTGAAGGGCATACGTCTCCTACTGTGTCAAGATGTTCTGTATCCGTAAGAGTAGAGACAAAGGGAGCAAGTGTTCGACTAGTTGGTGTGTCTTCCTCTACAAAGGGCGCTGAAGAGGGTGTCTTAGTAGAAGAAGCTCTGAAAGCATAGGCACCCACGGGTGCGATTGCCTCATTGAGAGGTGGTCCCTTAGTGGGGTCTCATGTTCCTATTGTGCATATGAGTGAGACACTATTTAGTCTCCTATAGACCCACGGAGCCCTCATTATGAAAGAACGGAGGAAGAGGGATTCTCATTGTTTGTTTCCGTTATGCCTTTCGATCTCAGGCAAGAGGAGGATCCATTGCTATCTACATGGGGGTCAAAGATTTGATTGCATCGATGCCGAAGGAACATTTCGACTAGTTGAATGGCTTAACTTTCGAGAACCCGACTTGGAATTATCGAAGGCATCTCCCGAGTAGGTGGATAAGGCCCTTCAGTCTCTATGCTTGATAGTACTATCCTAGTCAGAATTTATCCTATTTAGTTCTTAATTTTGATTGACTTGTGTAATTTTTTCCTCAGACTCCAGCTTTGGCAGAACTCCAGAGACAACGGGGGAAGCAGTCAGAAAAGTAAGTCAATCGTCTGGGGAATCAAATCCTAGCATTACAGGATGTTTTGGAAGAGAGAAATGCCCAAGTTGATAACGTCTCTAGTGCCTTGGTCGTTGAGAAGGATGAACAGATCAGACATTTGGGAGAGAAGCTGGCATCGACCAAAAAGAGATGCGAAGAGCTAGAAGCCGAACCGTGTATTCACATTGGCAGCTTGATAACCGTGGAGACATTGATACAGTTTGCGAGAAGAGTCCCTTCATGATGCTGAGCAGAGGATATCACATCTTTAAGAGTCCGGTCTAGCCCTTAGGCATTCCCAGTGCAGGCTACTAGAGAGACTAAGCTATGTTGAGGCAACAGCTCATGAAGTTGGGATGTATGAGACTCTATCCCCTTTGGAGGGGACGGTTGGTCGGATGGTTATAAGCCATTCAACTTAAGAATCAACTTGAGTTGGGCACTAATGTTAACAAAAATAGTAGATAAAAATGAATAGGGAACAATAAATAATCAAGATCATACTCACAATAATTTAAACCAATTAATTATTAATTCAAATAAATATAAACCCATCACAAGATACTAATAATTCCATTAATATTTTATCTTTAAACAAAATGCTTAACTTGTAAGTGGTATCTTAATACAATAATCAAATACTGATAATAAATTAACTTGTTAAATACTAAAATTTCATTTAAGGTGATTCACAATTTATACGTAAAGCCAAATAATCATCACGTGTTTATTAGCGGAGATATGTACACAATTATGATAAAACATCGACCTTTTGAATCAATCAGTATTCGCATAAGTTGTATATGCATATTCTTTAATATTTTGAAACAAAATAATTTCCACTACAGCAGAATTAGTTTGGATAAAGTCCCTTTTGATTGAACATCAGACATCCTCAACGTCTCCCACTATATATTGTGATAATATTGGTGCAACCTATGTTTGTGTTAATCCAGTGTTCCACTCTAAAATGAAACAAAATGCTATTAATCATCACTTATACGTGATCAAGTTGCAAGTCGACTATTATGTGTATATCATTTATCCATTCATGATCAACTTGTGGATCTTCTTACAAAACCTCTCTCCAAGCCATTGTTTCTCAGTCTTCAATCCAAGATAGGTGTTCTCAATGACATCCCTATCTTGTGGGGGCATATTTGCGAAATTCATGATGATTCTATAAGAATTGACAAGTCAACGAAATCCCAAGATTTTCCCGAGATTCACACAAATGATCCTACTAGAATCGGCAAATCAATCAAATCCCAAGATTCTCCTGAGATTCACACAGATGATCATGTTAGAATTGACAAGTCAAATAAATCCCGAGATTCATATAATGATTCTACTAGAATTTGTAAGTCAACTAAATCTCAAAATCGACAAGTCAACAAAATTCTAAGATTCATGCAAATGATCCTACTGGAATTGGCAAATCAACTAAATCTTAAAATTCACATAGATGATCTTACTAGAATTGGCAGCTCAACAAATTTCCAAAATTCATGCTCATTCACTATGATTAATGTATCATAATCCGTGTGTTGTATTATATAAATTATACTCTATTTTAAATAACATTTCATATATATCAATTATCAATGTATTTTAAGTATAGAAAGAAATCAAAATAGTCGGTGAGCCTTTCAATCTCCAAAATTATTCTTCTCTTATTTTTATCTTTCGTCCCACGACCACCCATGAAGACTTTTTGCTGGTCACCTCACAATTGATTATCAATTCTCTCGCATAAGTATGGTTAATGTTACACCTTAACTTAATAAATTTAGTCATTTTTTTATGGCTATATTATAATTTTTAAAATTATGAGTTGAAATGTTTAGGTGCGTGAGTTTGTTCTTACAACCGATCCAAATTTAGTATTATTTCTCAAAAATAGGCACAACCTGGTAAACTTGATATTAAGGGAGAGAGAAGATGAGTCATATATTTATATTAAAACCTCTTAATTTAATAGAATCACTCGATACTAAGTCATCTTCACATCCATTCAATTTCTTGATGGTGAATATTGAATAAGAAAATTTATTTATTTATAGTGTTTGCCGTTGCAACACCATGAAGCTAAACTCTTCAATCTATCTAAAGAAAATGCAATACTCCCATCTTTAAAACACATTATAAACAGGTGTCTTGTCCGGGTAGAACAATCCAAAATTTCGCTCTTTCCCCGCTGGCTTTAGGTTCTCATTAAACATAGCAAAAATAAACCCTTCGATGTAATCTCCCGGTCTCTTCGGAGTCCCCCTGTTACTCAGAACATGGTTCATGAAATTCTTATTGTAGGTCGCAGCAAGATGTTTAGTTGTGAAGTTACCCATGCCGGCAGAAGGCCATCCGGACTCTCCAACTACCAAAGCCACATTGGTTACACCCACTTTTTCCATCGCCCAAAAAAATGCATCCAATGAAGCGTCAAAAAGATTGGTATAGCTCAAATCTCCATCCCTGACAATAGGTTCTGTTGCAGTGAATTGCGCATAGTCTAAGCGAACATGGCGAGGATCCTCTGCATAGGCTAAGTAAGGATACACATTGACTACAAGTGGTGCACTTTGTGACTCCAAGTACTTGCAAATGTCTGTCATGTAACCAATTGATTCCTTTGAAAATACACCAGCAGAGGGCGGATGACTAGCACCTAAAACTATGGGATAAACCACAGTTGAGGCCCTCATGCCACCTAGACCTCTTGCTTTTAGAATGTTTTGGATGTTTTGGATTGCTGGCAATATAAACTCTGAAAACCGCCAAGGAATTACCTGTTGCAATTTTGCGAGTTAGTCTGACATAATATTTTAACATGTTATGAGAGTGTTGGTGGTGGAGATGAGTGAGACTCGAGAGAAAAGTGATTTGTGTACATATATCATTGATTTTACACATATAATCTTAAAATTTTAAATGAATATTAGTGTAAATAAGGTATATTATGTAGGACAATTCCCCCACCAAAAAGAAAGAAAAGAACCACAACAATTACAGAAACAAAAGTTTCAACATTACCTCATTCCCTACGGTTATCAATGGAATGTTCATGTCCATAATGTAAGGTTGGACATTTGTGTCGAACCATGCTTGTGCATTCTCCGGACTGGATGCCAGTACGGGTATGTCTTCATTCCTCGTTCCTAGTAAGACATCAATTTGTTTCCCTCTTAAGGCATCTAGTACTTCATGGACGGGCTCGAATAGACGGATTTTGCCTATGTTGTACCTTTGGAACATCTCGATCACTTCCCGTGGAGGAGGTAGGTTGTCTCCTTGCATACCATAGTTAACTCCAATGTCGATGCTGCCTTCAATTTTTGGGCTATGCATTGTGCATAGCAAACATAGCACTAATAAGGCTAGAATATGTCCCCGTGCCATCACTTTGGAAAAGTGAAATACGAATTGCTGTTCAACTCAAAAATCAAATTCTTAAACTTGACCATTCAAATATATAAGGACAAAAGAAAATGAGAAATGTAATATATGTCCTTTAAGGCCTAAGATCTCCTTAAGACCTCAATATGAGTCAAGCTCTCTTGTCCACGTGACAAGCCGGCCCAATTGCTGCGTGTCTAATCAAGTTCGGCACTAAATGGGTTTGAACCCTTCTTTATATTTTAAATAAATTTATTTATCAATAACTTCATAAATAAAAAATAAGAATATTTTAACGCAAATTATTTAAGAAATATTAAAGGTAAAATGAAGCGCATTTCTTGTAAAGAAGACAAAAAAAAAAAAAAATCTCCGCACTAACCTTCAACCAAAATGATGCAATCGAAGTGTCTTTCGATGATGAAAGATGGATGTGAAAGAGAGATGCCAAGGTGTGGGAGTGACTCATAGGGCCATAGGTACTCGAATTTATACACAAAATGCTTCTTCTTTTTGGAAAGTGAAATAAAAAGAAAATTTGCAAATTTTAACTTTGATACATGAATAATTTATTTATTTAATTATATTCTTTATTTTTATTTTATTTGTTTTATGATTAATAATTATAAATATGATAATTTTATTTTTTATTATAAAATATGGTTATTATATAATTTTCATAAAATAATTAATATCTATATAAAAATTATTATATTTTTTATATTTATATATTTGTTTACATTTGCATTTCCTATATACTTACAAAGTACCGTTTTCCTGTATCCATTTCCGTTTTCATTTCGATGCAACCTAGATCATCAGAACCTCACTAAATCTCAATTTTGTAAGAATTGATGATACAAAGATATCTCCCTTTGCATGAATTGGTGGTCATTGGATGAATTAGGATCAAATCTTACCAAATTAATGTAAGAATCGATGATATGAAATTGGGATTTGATCATAAGCCATTTAGTAAGAATTGATGTTACAAAGATATCTCTCTTCGTATGGATTGGTGGTCATTGAATAAATTATGATCAAATCTTACCGTTTTAAAAATTTTTGGATGATCACGATTTGATCATAATACCCATGCGATGTTATGGGCATCACTGCTCACCATATTTTATAGGATTTGTGACTGCTTATTTGTTGAATAAGAGTCAAATTCTAGCAAACAAATTTTGAATGATCAATAATCTATACCACTAACCTTGTATTATCAATATTCGCAGGTATAAAAATATATTGAATCAAGTCATTCTACCATGACATGTGTATTGAAATCCATAAGATGGTATGTCGTTATTCAAAATTTTTTATTTTTTAAAATTTTTGAATATATAAGTTTGACCATAACCCTAACTAACACTAATATATAGGTATTAAATAAATGATAAATGATAATGAAAAAGCAAAATTGAGGGATCAAGGCCACCCAAAAAAAATTGAGTATTTATCTTGAGACTAATGTTGTTGTGCCAAAATAAAGCCAATCCTCTACCAAAGCATTATGTCAACCCCCAAACCATTTGAGAAACCCATGAAGCCAAAGATTGCAGTGTCGGGTTGTACCCTAAGTCCCGATAATTCCGACTTCAAATTCTCATTTGGCTACGTAGCGTGCAATCACACCTCCTCAATTTTTTTAAATTCAATTAGTATTTACAATCTATATCTATTTTATACACAATTAACTATAATTATTAAATTCTATATAAATTGTATTTTAAAAGTCCATCACACGATAAAAATAAAATATGACATTGTCATTATATGATTTAAATCAATAAAAAAATATTTTGTGATATTTAAAGTTAAAAAAATAAATAATATTATAATTTTGGAAAATATTAATTCATATTTGTTACGTGTATATATCTTACAAATTTTTTACACCTTGTCTCTGAATTTTCGATTTGTCACCGGCTGACACACCATTTTAGAGTTTGTTTTAAAATCACTTCTTTTGACTTCGGCTTGTTACACCTTTCTAATGATTATTTCATTCAGCTCAGAATCATCCACCAAGGTGTTTTTGGCTCTTACATCACCGGCTGCATCATGACAAAGTCATTTCCTTTTTCTTCTCATTTGTTGGGCTTTAGTTATTGCACATTTCCCCAAATGGATTTCTTCTACACTATTAAAAAGTAGGGTATTCATCCGTTTGATTTTTGAATTTTTGAATTTTTTGATTAATTTAATTTGATTAATTTAATTTAATACTTTTTAATCAAAACCAAATCAAATTCGTTTAAATTTAAAATTCAAATTAAATCGAATAAATTAAATAAATCAATTTTGATTTTTAAAATCTAAATTTTTATATAAATTTAATTTAACCAAATTCAAATTGATAAAATAATAAATTTTTTAACTAATATTTTATTGCATGTTTAAAAAGAAATTATCAATAAAAGTTTGAATAAAAAGAAAAAAATAATAAATAATCAAAATAAATAAAAAATATGATAATTAAAAACCCTAATTCGATTTTCGGTTTGAATTGGTATTAAAAATATCAATTCGAAACTCGAATCGAAAACCAAATTTGCATTTCGATTCTAATCGAAAATCGTTTCGAATCCAAAAATCAAATTCAAATTTAATTCGATTCGATCGGATATTCAATTATCACTAAATATTGAACACCCTGTTAGAAAGGGAAGGCCACGTGTCCTCCGCAGTTACCTTCAATTTATTTGCAATTTCAGTAGTCCCATCTTCTCTATAATTTGTCCCCCCCCCCCCCCAAAAGACCTTCCTGCATGGTCATGTCTTTTAGTTCGCTGCTATTGAAACCTACACCGCCACTCGATCCAGCTTGGAGTTTTCTCCCAAAACATCTGCACCTACTTTGAGGGATAAAAAGCTCTCACGATTTCTTTGGTCCGAAGCAGTGTGAGATGTTGATAGGTTTTTCTACGCGTTATCTCTAAATTGTCATTTATCACTTCTCCCAGTTTAGACTCTGAGTTCCCTATGCTGAAAAGGCTTCAAGCCTCCCCTTTTGTGGTGTAACCCTCTGCAACAAACTTCATTTAGGGAATGGGTGAGGTTCTCACCCATTCCCTAAATGGGGACTCCCCCTTTTACAAAAATTCACAAATACAAGAAGAAAAATATGTAATAATTTATCAAAAGAATAACTAAATACAAGAAGAAAAATATGTAATAATTTATCAAAAGAATAACTAAAGGAAGATAATAATAAAATTTGAAGTCTCTTTATATTGATAAGTAATGTAAGTACCTATTTTTTTTCTTTTTGTATTTGCTTGAACAAGAATAAATAAACTTATGGCTAATTAACAACGAATTTTATCACGAATAAATTTTCGTTCCTAAATTTAGCGATAAAAACATTATTCGTCACTAAATTTAACAACAAATGCTTGATTCGTGGCAAGAATTTGGTGATGAAAACTTTTTCATGGCTAATTAGTGACGAATTTTGTCATGAAAATAATATTCGTTGCTAATTTTGTCACAAGTGCATATTCGTCACAAAATTCATTGCAAAATAGCAACGAAGGCATTTTTCATCGCTAAATTCGTCGCAAAATAGCGACAAATTTTTTTTCGTCACTAAGTACTCATTTGATAGGGTTTATTTTTGACTTCTCTTTTCCTTATAAGGAAAAGTAAAAATTAAGAACTTTTAAAAAGAAGTTAAAAATTGTTTGGTAATTTTAATTTTAAAAACAAACTTATTTTGATAGCTTTTAAATAAAATTAAAAGTAAAAATTAAAAATTAAAGAAAAAAAAAGGATATGAGAGTAAATGAATTTATGATATGGATATATTTGAGATTTCATATCCTTTAAGTGAGGATATAAAAGGTATAAAAAAAATAAAAAGCTAGATTTAAAAAAAAAAAAAGAGAAGCAAAAGCTCCTTCAAGGAGTTTTTGCTAAAACTCTATTTTCTTTATTAAAAAAAAATTACTTTTTTTAAGAGATTCTCTAAAATAACGTTTGATAACTTTTCTACTTAAAATGAGAAGATAAACAAAAAAAAATTCTATCAAACGCCCTCTAAAACCATGTTTCTTGTAGTGCTTTGATCCCACATGACACATAACCAATAGAGAGAGAGAGATGGGAGATTAAGGGGCTAGTTCTATTTGTTTTTCATGGGCTTGCTTCTTTAGGGCCCTTGGAGATGAAAGATGGGAATACTTTTCAGAGAGTGAACCCACGTGACACACAACCAAGAGAGAGAGATGTTCTGACATTGAAATTAATATATATATATTTGACAAAATGATTGAATATTATTTTATATAAAAATATATAATTAATATATATTTATTTTAAAAATTATTTTTATATAATTTTTAATTATTATTAAAATATCAATGGTTCAACCACATTAATCCATGATTGAACGGATCAACCATAATTTTAAATATTATGAGTCGATATATGATACAGTTATGATATCATTGCTCTAAATACTTGCAAATCTCTATTCACTTAAAAAAAAAAAAAAAAAAAAAAAAAAAAAACCAATGCTACGACACACGATTTGCAACACAAAGTAGGTGTCGCAACATCTGAGATGTCAAAAGCAACAAATGAGACCAAATCAGTAACGAATGAAGCAACGGGGTTGTTGTGGTCATAAAAAATGTCTACATCGATACCCACAATGATGGGGTGGTTGTCACATTATATTGCATGAACTAGCACAGACAATTGTTGTCGCCCTTTCAATCACTAAGATCATTATTGATTAGGCATAATCTAGAGTGAAAATCTATCATCACACGTGTGATGAAATGGTCATCGCTATTAGTGATGACTGTGCTTTGTTGTCCCTACGCACCATCATGGATCTAACGCCACTTTGAGCTAAACACTATTGTCACCAAGGATCGACACAAACGACATCCATATTAGTGGACCCATGATGTTGTCGCTATTCACCTAATGCGATCGATTTTTCAGCTCGTCACTAACTGAGTTGCTAAATAACTTTTCAGTGATCCATCGCTTCACTCTAGAAACCTTTTTCGCAACATATTGCTAACTTCATTATTAAGTGCATCGCATAATGCCTGGTGTCCCTAAATATGTCATATGTTACCTTTTAGTGATAGTTCATGTCATGTTAGTTATTTCATTTTGCGAGGCTCCATGCGTGTCACAAAGGGTGTCGTATCTCGAAATATGTATAGAGAGTACCACCACGTTCTTTCCTGCACCACCAAACCTTCTCCCTCTCTCTTGTTTAATTTTCTTTACGAGGGGTAGAAATTTTGTGATTCAGATTTTTGATCAAGTAAACTCTCATTTAAATTCTACAAGACAGAGTCTTGGTTAATGTAAAATGTTATAAAATCATGTTCTTTCTAAAATTTATATACATAGAATATATGTAATTACAGTTAATTTCATTTAATGTTAATATATTTATGTTGTTCTTGATTTACCGGTGTTTGGTTTTGAGATTAATGTGATCTTCAAATTATTATTATTATCTTTTTTTTGGAAACCAAACTGAAGTAAGTATCCATTATTGTTAGGTTAGAATTGGATTGACAATTTAATTTAATGTATAATTTAATTAATTATTTGCACATTACTAATTAAATGTACACTGCATGTACAAGAAAAAATAGAACAAAATAGAAGTTGGATGTATAACAAAAACTTACCTAGACACTGAAGGGTCACATTGGATTTGTTGTTGCATGCAAGAGTTTCTAGCATTTGTGATGATTCATCTTATCTTCATGGATGGGGATGCTATTTGTTGTCTATGTAAAAAATGTCAAAACACTAAATTTTGGGATACGGAAATAGTTACAAGGCACATTTATAGCAAAGGTTCATGCCAAATTATTACAATCGGACTTTGATAGGAAACCATGGTTAAGGGCCGAAGAAAGAAGTAAGAAGGTTGTTGTGGTAAGGGAGCTTCATAGCCCAGATTACGATGAACTCAACCCCCACCAAAGAATGATCACTAATGTTTATGTTAATGAATTGGTTTCACTGTGAGACCATATAACTTCATCATGGAATAAACCATCTACTAATTCTCATTGATTGTTTATCCTATCTAACGGAGTGAACTGTGGACAGAAATTTTCTATAACAATCAAAATCTGATGTTTTCTTGTCATACCATAAATAAAAAGCCTTCGATCACTCCATGCATACAACCAAGTTTGTAACTTCATCGCGGAATCCTTTTGGCTCATTAGCACCTTGTACAACCAAGTTTGCAAAATGTGAGTCTTCTCGGTATTTGATCAAGCTGGCCAACAATCCTTGGGAAGAACTTCAATATGTGAACATCAAGAGTCACAAGTGCAAGAGAAATGCTACCGTGAGGACCAACAATCCTTGGGAGATTGGAAGATTTGAAGATGCATATCTATTGTTGTTTGTTATGTCTTATATCATTATCCATTGCACTGCTATTGAGTTCACTACAACAAAAAAGGCTTTTAGTGATAGAGATGTTTTGGTCACCAAAGGTCCAATTGTGGTCACTAAAGCACTTTAGTGATTAAAAAAATATCATCACTTAGTGGTCACTAATGCTCCGTCACTAAAGGTCATTAGTGACAATGTGCAAAAAGTTGTCATTAAATGACTGAGTTTAGAGATTAAAATTTTTTTTGTCATAGGTTATTGACAAAAAATGTTGCCACCAGGTCACTAAAAAGTCCAAATGGTCACCAAAAGTAGCCCGGCCAACGTCTTTAATGATGACATTTGGTGACCAAATTAGTAGTCAACAAAAAGTGGGTGGCATGCGATGAACTTTAGTAATGTGATTTGCTAATTAAAAAAGTCATCACTAAAAATATATCGGGCAACGCAATAGTGATGACTTTAGTGATGAATTTTTCCCTATTAGCAAATCAATACATAGTAGTAACTGATAATTAGTAACCAAAAATTAATAATTGGTAACAAAATCAAAGTTGACACTAATATTAATCTCAAAAATAGTGATTATTACATGAATTTATATTAAAATATATAGAAAACAATTCTCAATATTATAGAAAACAATTCCTATAATCAATACATGAGTCCCAACAAATGATCCATTTAGCTTACACCATCGCATCATACTCCTTTCTTGATTAGTAGACACTCCTTGAAATGCTGCATGATGAATCATTGAAAAAAAAAAAATTGCATCAATCATTTGAAGTTTACATTAAAAAGCCACAATTTCATAGGTAACTATATAGTTACACAAAATAGCAATCATATTGATTCAACATCTAACATCATTTTAAAATTGATTCTAACGAAAACAATGTGTTCCATCATCCTAAAGCATTAAAAAACGAAGATGAGAGAGCATGTTGAGCACGACCTTCAGTACCTCCCCAAATAGTCCTATCTGACAAGTTATCTTGTGTGTATACTACTTCTTAAAACCTAATAATGTTGAAACTTTTATTTATTTATTTTTTTTGGAAGAAGAAGATGACAGTTATTTTCACCCCACCAATCATTCTGGCCAAGATTATTCCTAACCCAAATGATGAAATGTCTTTAAGGATTCGGACGAGGAAGCGTCATTAAAGATAAAGAATGTGTAAAACATGATGAATAAGTGATTGATAATTGTGATGCATCAAAACCAAAATATTGGGATCATAATGATGATTGTGAGTACGAGGCACTAAAATTTGACTACCCCAATTATCAAGGAATTTGGAAGCCCGAGCTAATTCCAAATCCTAAATAATTTGAATTTGATAAGCCCAATTTTAAGCTTACGACAGCTACCAATAGCTTCAAAATCTTGACACTGCAAAGTGGCATTGTCTAGGGTGATAAAAAAACTGCTACAAGTCTACAACCTATTAAGTTACCACATGGCAACCAAAATTCCAAGTTGAAAAGAAGAAATATAAAGTTGGAGATAAAAACTTTTGATCTCATAAAAAAATAAAAATACTTCCATTAGCAATCTACTACTCCTAAGATATTGAATTAGAAGTTGAAAAGTAGAAATATGGATGGAAATCTCAGTCCAGTGGTTTGTGCTCCAAGCTAGAAAGTTGTCCATGGAAATCCTCTACTCCAAAGATATTTGGTTTATGCTCCTTTTTTTCACATAGAAATATTTTTAAAGCAATTATGCATCCTATATAACTGCAAGACAACAAATTTGGGGCACATTAAATAGTATCATGCTATTGGCATTACATAATAAAAGATACTACTCAACTAATAACAATCTCTGAACTACAATATAAAACTTGCACTTATGTTTTCTCAAACTACTAACTTGCTAAACGACTAATTCTGCCATCATGAACTGCATATGCTGCTCTTTTAACACCCGCATTTTTTCTTGTTGAGTAGCAAGTTTGGCACTCATAGTTGCACTTTGAACCTCTGCTTCATTTGCTTTTTTTTTCTCTCCACCTCAATTTCCATTTGCAGCTTTTTAGATACCACAATCACTTTCGTAGGAATAACCCGTCCCTTAAGGTGTCCTGGAATACAACGCAACTTACACATACAAATTTTTGTACGTAAATTTGATGGTGTGCCCTCTTCATGACGCAAGTCATCTTACAAATTAGAATAATTTGTTATGTAGCAAAAACATACATATTGAAATTCTAAAACTGTTTGAATTGCAAATAGCAGTAGATAATACCAAATTTTGTTGAGTTTTATCGTTGATCATTTTTCCTATTTTTGAGAAATGACTAATCTAGTACTGGTCAATTGCTGATAGTTCTTTTTCTTCATTCCTTCTTTGTCACATGTCCATAATCATGCTAGAATTGTTATATTGTTGTACAACCTCAAGAATGAGAAGAAAGAAAAAACAAAGAGTAAGTTGTGAAGTGCAAACCACATTATTAATCACTTTTGCAATCGAAACAGACACAACTGTGGGTGGAGTTACATTTGCTGCACAATTTTTAGTGCTTTTTATGCTCATCTTCTATTAGTTTTCAAAAAAAAAAAAAAAAAGAAATCAAAATGATGAACTCAAACAAGTTTTTTATCCTTAAAAAAATAAGGAATAAATAGTGATATGACTTGAAGCTAAAAGTTCTTATTGGTAAATTTATCTTACAGTTTCACCTAATCATCTACCCGTACCTTAGGTAGGGGATTTTTCACAACCTCTTCTTTGGATGGGAACTTCTTGAAGTAAAGATGCAGCTTATATTGTCTGTTTTTATGCTGATTAGCCAATTGCCTTTGAATGGCACTCTTCATCTTTGTGTTGCCATCATTATTCGAATTCTCCTTCAAGCATAGAAAGACATTATGATATATATATATATATATATATATATATATATATAACACCAAATAATCATGCAAATTGATTATTGTACATCCACCTAAAAAAACTAACAACACTGTACCGTGCACTTGCTAATAATATTATCCTTCAATTCCTTTGGTTGGTGCTTTCACTTTTGATGATTCTTCTTTATTATGATAAGCAAATTTGAGAAACTCCTCTACACTCGGTCTATATTTTTTGTCCTTTGTTCTATGGACAATTTTCATCCAACTCTTATTCATGGCATGTACTCTTGAAGCTAAGTTAACATACATAAAAGCACCCCAAAAAAAAAACCCAAAGTTAATTAACATAAAAACAGCATAAAATAGGCAAGTCCACATTCAAACTAAAGAAATTAATAGGTCCAGTCTCCTTTGGCTTAGCAACGGTAGTACAAAGCTACCAAATAAACAAATTCAAGTAAACAATACAAATAAAAACACTATGTAATCAAAATTAAACCACTTAAACCCCAAAAATCATCAATCCACTCCTATGTGGGGCATCAAATTTAATCAAGATTGCAAATAACTAAAGTATGTCAAATAACTAAAGTATTGGTCATAGAGGATTCTAAATACAATTTGAATCAAATAACTTAAGTATGAAATGAAACTAATATGTAGAAATCCCACGAGCATGTCCCATCTAAAGAATACACATAGTTAATCATGTCTTCCGTCTTCATGTCTAGCTCTCAAACCATGTGAACTAACATTTAAGTATATATATAACATGACTTAAGAGGATGGCATAAAAGAAAGGTGTAAGAGCTTCATGGCATGAGCTGCATATGACTTCACTTGAAAGATTCACTATGAAGGCAATTTTCAATGAATAAGCATGTGTGATATGCCATCAGAAAGCCTTAGAAGTATAGTTTCCATAGGAGAAACCTCACTCGATTTAGAGCATTGTGCAAGAAGTAATGTGGAGAAGAGTGAGGCGAACTCAGCTGTCCAATTCTGAAATTTTGACAACAAGGCTGCTAACTTTCATGTGAATTTTTAAGGGGCAATTCTCAACCAAACCCTCCTATAATATGTCATTTTAAAGCTTAGGATGTCTATTTTACACTAGAAAAGCCTGTACTCAATTTAGATTAGTACAAAAGGAGTTATTGGCAAAAGAATGAATGGACTGCCTGCTGTCAAAAATGGGGCAACAACATGACTTTTGTATTTACATGTTCACTTTGAAATTCAACTATTCTTTTCGATACTCATCAACAAACCCTTGAATCAAATCATAAAAACTTAAACAAAGGCTATAGATTTGAGAAAAATAAAAAAGATATATAGAACATCTCAATTGTTCTAGATAACATAGGAATAACATTCCAGCACCACGAACTAGCCAACTTCCTAGCTTATCTTACAAGGCCTAGGAGTATATAGGCTCGTATTAGGTCTTAAACAATGGTTCAGACTACACTACAACATAATAAACATAAGTCATCAACCCTAGGGCCTCAACAGCACATTTCTTGATTTTAGCTTGCTGAAAATAGTTTTCAATTCTATCATACAAAAGCATAATCAGGCCTAGGGCCATGAATTCCATCCATAGGGAAGCATATACATGTCATTTCTCTTCTAACAGCTCAATGAGCAACTTAAACATTCCAGTTTCTCATTCAACAGTTCAGATGGCAACTAAGACATGCCAAAATTCATTAAACAATGTAAAGCAAATAAGACATGATGTTAGAAAGGAGTACTTACCTCATTTGCTGGAGAGCTGGTATCCCATGCTGAAAACCCCAACTTCTGTGCACAAGACCTAGGATACAGCACACCCTTAAGCATCAAAACCCTAAGAAAGTCTCAACAAAAGTAGGCTTTCAGTGACAGAAGCATTTTGGTGCTAAAAGCATGATTTTTGTCGCTAAAGGCCTTTAGTGATGAGGAAAAAAAAGGTTGTCGCTCGGTTGTCACTAAAAGTGTTTAGTGACCAAATACAAAATGTCATCACTAAAGGTCGAATTTAGTGACCAAGAAAAAAATGAAAAAAAAAATGTCAGGTCATCACTAAAAGTTGTTTAGTCAATGCCTTCTAATAATTACATTTAGTGATAAAAAAATAGTCACTAAAGGTAGACCTATGGTCAGGCTGGAAATGGTAAGAACATGCCAACCGGCGAGAACCACCAAGAACCAACCGACACCTATTGAAACCACTAGTTCCGTCGACACCAGCTTGAACTGGCAGTCCTACCAACACCGCCAGCCTGAACTGGCAAACTCGTCATCAGCAGCCTAAACCACTATCGATACTGGTAGGCTGAACCTGTGGATCCACCGTCAGAGCCGTCTGAACAACGAGAACTGACAGGAGTTTGTTGGTCTAGGACGGGGGCCTAACGGTGTGGTTGGGCCAGTCTTCGGACTGTTCAATTGAAGTGGCTTCAAGGATACTTATATGTAGCAAGAATTTTGTTTTGCCATCCAATGTGGGAAGATTATCATGACCCTTTTAGTGACGACAATTATACACATTTAGTGATGACCACTGGTGATCAAAAAGTCACCAGATAGATTTATTAACTAGTGACCAAAAAGTCATCAATAAAAGTCGTCAGACATATAGTTAGTGACCACAAATTCATTTGACCACAATTATACACATTTAGTGACCAAAGAAATCATCACTAAATGTGACCAAAGAACCTTTTAGTGATCACTTTTTCATTCTCATCACCAAATTTAATGGTGACCAATATTTAGTTGCAAATTTAAAGGGTTGAGCTTCGAAGGGATTTTGAAAACTAAAAGAAAGCTGAAGAGATTGAAGAGATGTTCTAACAAAATGCTAATCACGAATAGATGAAATCAGAGTTGTTCTTGTCTCGATCTTCAACCCTTGATGCTCCTTTCTACTCCTAAAAGCTTTGATTTTGGATGATCTTTGTAAAAGATGTGAAAATTGCAGAGAAAATGATTTTGTAAAGGTTGCATGAAAAGAGAGAGACGAAGATGTTTGTTTCGTGTAAGAAGGGAAAGATATGGATTTTGGGGTTTTGTCTTTTTCAAGATGAAACCTAAAGCTGTCACGCTCCGACTCTTGAGTCGTGTACACAACAAACGTCGTGGTACCTTGACCACATGTAAGCTCCACCTTGTGTTTCAAGCTATCGCAAGGCATTAACCAATAAAATACTCAATCATGTATAGAAACCATCACAGTCCACCAATAATTTTCCATTCACACACCATTCAGGTCATTCAATCACCAACCTATAATACATATAGAAACCATCTCAACCATCCAAGGATTTTCTAAGGCATGCATTGGCCATCCCAGTCGTCCAACATATAAGTATTTATATACAAATATATAACAAAATAAATCAAGGGTTCCAAGTAAGTTTAAACAAGGAGTTAAAATAACAATTAATATCAAGTATTCGAAAAGTTTTAAAGTTTACAAAAAGGAGACTGCAGGGTCCAACTATAACTCTCAAAATAACCAAACCAAAACTATTACCTATGAAAGAAGTTAATTCATCCAACCTTTTCAATTGAGTACTAGATGTCCGACGGCATCCCCAACCTATGCGTCCTTTATAAATTAATCAATGGAATGGTGAGTATAAAATATACACAGTGAGTAATATGCATGTTGTACAAAAATAAGATTCGTGTGGTGAATATATCAAATATATTCATTTTCCAAGTTATCATTCTTTCTCAGGATCATTCAATAGTAAATAAATTTTCAAATATCATTATTCAATATCAATGCATCCAGTAGTTCACAATTTCCAAACATGGGATTACCAAAATCATTATTTTCGACAAAAATCTACCATGATTTAGGGCAGAACTATTAAGGGGTTTTTGTAGTTTAAATTCATAAATACCCACATCCTTGGCGTTGGATGTGGTGTTTCGTTGGTGGTGTAACCAACTATTCCACCACCTTATTTATCATATCTGGCCATGAATGCACCGCACGTGCTCAACTACATCCCATGGTTTACTAGCCCTCCTACGTCACCCCGTCGGGTCGCTTCGTAAAGGGAAATGATTAATCATTTAATGTGAAGATCAAGCTCTTCCTCCCCAAGTCAATCAATGTACCATTTCATAAAATTATAAACTCATTTCATGTGTTATAGTTTTAACAATTTCTCAATTATAGCCAACATGCCAATATATTCAACATTAACAATTCCACATGGCACATTTGTTCATTCCAAACATATAAGATGCATAATGATTCAAAAATTCAATCTTTGGAATATTCCACACACACTAAATCACATAAATCCATGTTCGAAAATCATTTAAAACGTTCAATAAAACTATTTTTCTTATCTAAGTACAAGGATAAAATCACTCACCTCTTGAGAGGGTAATTACTCTCAATTTCAATCCATAATGAAGTTCATTCAAGTTGTAACCCTTCCTTGTGTACCAATTGCCTTAAACCTAGGTCATCAATGCCCATTTGTCATTCAATCATTTGGAAGGTTAGAGTTAAATGGGTTTTCTCTAGCACATCACAAACCCTAGTTTCCAAAATCTATAAATCTATATTTTAATTCCATCAATCACACACCAATTGCAACTACATAACCATTTCCATTTGTAAATTTTTCCCAATTTCAATATTTATAACCCTAGGGTTAAATCCTAAATTCACATCCTTCAAATATTAACTCATATCTTAAGAATAAATAAAATAAACTCAAATTCATAATGAGAGTGAAGTATTACCTTTGTTTATATCACCAATTTCATCACCAAGTTGAGATTCCACCAAACCCTAGGTTTTCTCTCACTAGAAAACCTAATTCTCTCTCTAGGTTTGTTCTCCTAAATGCTTGCTTGAGAGTTTGAAAACTTAAATCTATGGGTGTTAATGTGGTTTGATCAATTCCAAGAAGAGAAGTAGAGGAACAGAGGGAGAGATTGCCAAATGAACAAGAGAAAAAGAGAGGAAGAGGGTTGGATGGGAGAAATGAGAGAGCATTGAAAATGGTTTGGTGTTTAAGTGTTAATTGATAGTGGGGTGAGCTTTTACCAATTTGCCCCTCACAAATCAAGGGTTTTAATTTGCTTTTATTATCTTTTCCACTATCGCGTATCAATACATAGCATATGGCGTAACGACACACTCAATCATGTTATCGAAAAAGTTGTGATGGAGTTCACGTATATCGGTACATTAATCGGAATATATCAATATGCTAAGTCATAATCTCATAATGGTTATAACAAAGGCCTCATATATCGATATATTCATCAAGATATATCGATATGCTAATTCATAGTCTTAGGACATCCTTTACAGGGATCAAATATATCAACTCAAGCTATAAGACATATCAATATACCAAATCATACTCTCAAGACATCTGTTATAAAGATTAAATGTATCAATATGATGCTCTAGACATATCGATATACAAAGTTACACTCTCAGGAGGTCTGTAACAGGGGTCCATTATATCAACTCAATGCACCAAATATATCAATATACCAAACCACACTCTCAGAAACCTATTGCAGAGATTTGATATATCAACCCCAATGACTTATTATATCAATCCAATAACATCTATATATCAACCCGCATCTTAGAATAGATAAATACACCTACACAATCAAATTTTCAATTCTAAACAAGTTTTCTATGGACATATTAACTCTCATTTAAGTATATATATCAACTCACAATATCAAAATTGGATCATTTCCTTCTACATGTCATAGCAACTCATCAAGATGAGGTTTTGTTCACTATCACATGACTAATACAATTCCAGATCATTTCAGAATTACATTAAAGAACTTATTAAAAATTATTATTATTATTAAAAATTTCTAATATCGAATTTTTGGTGTTACAAAAGCAATCTAAGAAAATAAGTTCAAAACCCTAATCCTAAAACTATCCAAATCAATCCCTAACTCATTTTGCTATGAAACCCTAAAACTATCCAAATCAAACCCTAAAATATTTTGAGATGAGCAAGAGAGAGTTTGTTTTTACCTCCTTAACAGATTTTATAGACAATCGATGACAAGGCAATGTCCAACACTAAGCATTCACAAAGACAAGGCGAAAAGTCAATAATGAAGAGGGAAAACAGGACGAGACTTAAAGCATTCGCCAAGGAAGAGGATTGGAAATTCATTAAGGCTTAAAGATAACGATGTCGTTCTCAACTCCCTAGTAAAAAAAAAAGGTTCAAGGTCACCAAGTTCATGGTCATTCAACGTCATCACTGAAGACTCTTAGAATAGTTGACCATCAAATTTGCAACTTTTAGTGACCAAAAAAAAAAAAATTGTCCTCACCAAATTTGGTCACTAATGGTGTTCAAATTGGTGATTTTTTTCCCATCATGCCATTTAGTGACCACTTGATGACCATTTTTTCATGCCCCTCACTAAAACCTACATGGTTATCAAAATTTAGTGATGAATTTTTTTCATCTCCAAAGGATACTATTAGTGATCAGAATTTTTGTCGTTACTAAATTTCTGGTCACTAAAGGCCCTTTTTTGTAGTGGTTGCAGCTGTTAGTCAATGAATATTGGAATGTAATGTTTGAAATGTTACTTGTTAATGAGGCCTTACTCTTGTTGTTGAATATTTGTAACTAGACTCTTGTTTTTGAATATATTTAACTTAACTTTAAAATAAAAAGGACACTCTTCTTGTTAACTGAATCAAAATTAAATGCCGCAACAAGATCTTTTAAAGAATTTTTTTTTTATTCAGCACGTCAGAGAATTCGCCTCCCTCTCCTTCGCCGCGTACAGCCACGCTCCGACCACCGCAAGTGACGGTTCTCCATCTCACCGTCTCTGTGTCTCTCTCTATCTTACCGTCTCTCTGTTTCTCTCTCCCCTTTTTGTCTCGAATCTCCATCTCTCTCCCTCCCGACTCTCTTTCAAATCTCCACCACTCTCTCCACTTTCGGCCACCGCACACAGCCGATCTCTCTCTCTCTACCTCATTTTCTGTCTCTCTATCTCTATTCCCTCTCCCCCGCGACTCTCTTTCTCTCTCGGTCTCGATTTTGTCTCTCTTCCGCGCGTGACAGCACGCTTCGCCCCCTTCCTCCTCGCTCGCTCGCTCGTGCTCTACTCTCCTTGCCAAGAGCTCCTCTACAGCCTCTGTTGCAGAGTCCATCTTAGGCCTTCAGAAACCCTAGGTCGAATCTGCAGTCATCCCCTGCGTAGGTGAGGATGACAACTCTGATCAATTACATTAGGGTTTTAAATGTTTTTTGAAGCTAGGTTTAATTACTGATGTTTATTTTAAATTGAAAGCATTGCAAGTTCTGGACTGAAATGAATGGTGCAGGGAAGCTAAGTCCATGAACTGCGAATACCCTAGGTGAGGGAAATACTAATTCCTCCGATAAATTGAGTGAATCTATAGTTAAATCTAGGATGAAAAGATCTGTATATATTTAGAATGTAAGTGGAATTCGAATAGAATACAATTTCTAAAATATTTATATGTGATTATTAAGGTTAAGTATAAAATGTTATAGAAATTAGACTGTCTGATACAAAAGAAGTATGTTATAGGATCATAGAATCATGTTGAGTTAATTAGAATAGTTTTCCTTAGAATTTAATTTGAAATATGCATGAAAAGTATTATAATTATGTGAATTTGGAAGAAAATTGAGAAAATTGGAAATATGGGGAATTAAAGTCCATTAGAGAGGTAAATGATCTTAGGTTGTTTTTGAATTGTTAATTTGCATAATGGTATGTATATGAAGGAAAGTTTAAAAAAAAATTGGTTAGAGTTTAAGGACTGTTGTAATTTTTTTCATTATAAATTATCCTGCATATAGGCAATCTAAATATGATCTCCGTATTATGAAACTAGACCTTTACACCTCAAAAATAACATATGGTTTAAAACGTTTGAATGAGAATTGAAAAGTTTATAATTTTTCGAAAAATTTCTACTTAGTAAGAAACTAATTATTCATGCTTGTTTTAGACTTTGAGTGGTCTTTCAGTTTGAATTAGACTCAACTTTGATCATGTTATTGATTTATGAATGAAAAGCAAGTGACGACATTAGAGTATACATTTATGAGATTTTCGAGGAATTAGGAATTATACAAAATTAGTGAAAATTGATAAACCCTAAAAAATAAATTGGAATTGATGATATAATTGTGATTTTGTATTTAGGAAAGATCAATTGAGGATCGAAATAAGGTTTCATCGGGAAAGTGTGGAAATAGAGAGTGAATACCCTCTCTAAAGGTGAGTGGATGGTTCATTGTGTTCATAAATGAGTAACATATTTTAAAATTGCTTTATAAATGATTTTGAAGGATTTTTATATGTTTTATATAAATTATTTTATGATTGTGGGCTGTCTGAACTGGATTGTGAAATACGAATGCATCCACTGTGTTTATAATGCTTCTGTGCCATGTATTATTTGATATTGCTCTATGAATTGCTTGGCATGAGATTATTGATTACTTGTTGAAAATTATGGCACATGATTTGATAAATGAGATGTTTGAGAAATGAATGGTACTGGATTGTTAATGGCTATAGTCATTCCTCCCACGAAGCGACCCGACGAGGTGGCGTGGTTGAGGGTTGGATGATATTTAGCGAGAGAGATAGAGGTGTCTCCCTCTACTGTAGGTCGGGCTATATCTGGACGCACCCCGGTGAGGCACGACCCAACGCCAAGAAAGGGGGTATGTTTTGAAACATTGGATGGAAAAAACCTCTTGGCGGGCTTTCATCTGGATTCGACCACCCTAAAACGGAAGTGATTTCGATGTGACCCCAGAATTTTCTGAAAAGATGATTGATATGGATGCATGTTTTGTAAATTGTGATTTATTGAAATATTTTATGCATATGAACTGCTGTTTATGAATAATACTTTGACTGCCCCACATTCGCCCCTTATTTATGAACACAATTGCACCATTGCACTCCACTCACTGAGTATTCCCCTATACTCACCCCTCTCCACCATTTTCAGAGGAGACTTAGTTGGGAAACTACTCGACTGAGCTAACGCAGTATTTTTGTGGATTGTATGGGTATTTAGTATATGCAGGATTTTTGAATAATCATAGTTCTTAGTACCATGGAAAAAAGGAAGTCTGTACACTCCATACCATGCGGATTTTATTGATACTGGCTGAGTTCTTGATAAGTATTGATAAAATCCGACGATTTTTTATTTATACCTATTATTTTGATTGCTCTATTTTTGAAAAACTGTTTTATTCTGTACTGGGACATTTGGATTATAATTGTTGACTTTTGCTATTTTCTTTTGATTTTGTGAAGTTCTGTACATCTCATAGCGTTAGAATTTTACCGATACTAACTTGATTTCTTCGGGTAAGTGTTGATAAAATCTGACGGCTATGTTTTGGGACTTCTTGTTTGTTAAATGCTTTATCTGTGTTGAAAATTTTGGGTGGCTAGGATGGCCACATCGCATGCGTGCATGTACAGGTTCCCACTCCCCATTGTGTGCTGATGTGTACTCGTGCATGTACAGGTTCCCACTCCCCGATGTGTGCTGATATATGATTGCATGTACAGGATCCCACTCCCCGATGTGTGCCGATGTGTGTGTTTTTACGTTCAGGGATGAGCCGGATGGGCTCCTTGCATGTGTATTGTTTATATGATTTCTTGTTTTGAAGAATTTTATGCTTTTGATGATTTATTGTAAATTTGATAGTCTTGCGGAGTCCCGGTATATGGGGAGGTTCTGCCCGTGTACCGAGACGACGCGGCGGCTGTCTCGTGCTTGATCCGAGGATCGGGGCGTGACACTGACCGACAAAACAAATTAACGAAAAAGTAAATAATTGCCAATTACCCTTTTTATACAAAGTCCTGAAAGGATTGTTGAAGGAAAGTCGTAGTCTTACATATCCAATGGTTGCTGTTTCTTATCCAAAACCAGGTGTTGATTCAGTAAGATATTCTGGCCTTAATGAGATTTAGATATTAACTCTTGGAAAGGTCTTGGAAAAGGAAGAAACATTGCCACTTCACCACCCAAAAAAGAATTATGGTGCACTGCCACTTTAAACTTCTAGATACCATATGCATTTTAGAGTAGAAAGGAAATCTGTTCTCATGTGGGGTAGGCTAATCAGTTTACATGGTTGGAGGCACATTACGTAGGGTTGAAATAAAACTAGGATGAAACAACCTGAAACAAGGACTTCATACGCTTATCCTCTAACGTTACATCATGACCAGAATAAGATCTTCTGTTGTTGCATCGTTCTCGGGCTAGAAGCTTGTGGAAGTAGTAGTTTTCTACTGTTAAGCCATTGGCTGCATGCTAAAAGTAAGCATAAAACTAATAAGTTGTCTGCATGGAAGAATATAAGGTGTTGTACAACAAAGAGGAAGATTATCAATTTAATCTACTTAACTACTTTATGGTTGGTGAGCAGGTAGAGCAACATGAGGATTTTTTTGTAGATTCTTTACTTCTTTTTTGTGGTTGTAGAGTGGACTCCATTGATGCCCCTGATTCCCCCCCCCCCCCGATAGGGGATATAGGGCAAAAAAAAAGTATCTTCTTCTTGAGTCTAATTGACATGAGAATACTACCATGGAAAGTTACCTGAGGTTAGGCTGTCTATAATGAAAAGAATCAGTCAGAGATTGTGTAAAACAGTTGCATAATGAGTACCCCCTTGACTGATGAGAACTTAGAATTTGAGGCTAAAGTAGATTCAGAATTTGTTTGTATGAAAAAAGGGTTAATTGTTTGGAAATTTCCGAAAGGGTTGCAGGATTGCAGGATTGCAGGATCTTTTTCCTGCAAATACGCAAAGAAAAAATAACAAGAAAAATTGTAGGCATACTTACCTCAGAGACAAAAGGCCAAATACTGAACTCTGCATTGAACTTGTAGATATTGGCTCACTGAATGGGAAGAAAACAACACTAAAATATCCTTAAACCAAAAACCTTGTAAGAATACAAGTAGTTATTATAAATGAATAGAACTTTAGGTCCACAAAAGATTCTTGACTCAACAAATGAGCACCTTCTAGGTGATACAACTATGTAAATATGAATAGGAATTATAAGAAAGTACAAGTCTTAGCTCAAAGTTTAACATGCTGTAACATGTAAGTAATTAGTAGACATACTTGAAGACTCAGTTAACAAACATGGCCTCTTGTCCAGTGACCAAAAGTCCTTTTTTAATTCACGAAAACCATGCATAACCTTAGGTTGTCAAAAGTGGATATTTTGTTTCCAACCATGCAAAGACTGTACCAAGCTCCAATTGAAATCAATGTTTAACTCTTGTTTCTGATGCTGCAAATGTCATAAAGTAGCAAATATCAAAAGGGGATGTAGATCTGTTTGAATTTGTTATGAAACAATTTTGATCAGATTTAGTTCTAATGTGAAGTTGTTTCAGGTCAGCCATCAAAACTGAGAAGAGGACGTATGACAGTCTAAATATTTTGATTTGTTTTTTATTAACGGTCATGCTCAAGGTCATGGACATAGGATGAGTGTATACTTTCTGTCCATATTTAATATTGTAATGCCATTGAATGTATAGTCTCTGTGACTTTAATCCCTAACAAAGTCATCAGTTCTTTTTGTAATTTGCAACCTAGCCTGCAGCTCTGATAAGCCTTGTTTTAAAGTTTAAACGCATCTTGCGCCAGGTAATATGTCATGAGGGGGTTCATTTTACCACCAAAACTAAACAATTTGCCGAGAAGTCAAAAGCAAAAACCAAGCAAGCAACCATATTGACATTTTGTTAAGCAATGATGAAAAATTGATAAAGAAAAATAATGCAGGCAAATGTCATAAAATGCACTGAAAATAGAGGGAAGGATTTAGAGGGCAGTGAGTTGATGAAATGTGGAGAAATGCTTCCACCTTTAGTCCCAATGGGGGATGCAATTAATTGCTTTGAACTGTTGCTGAAAAGAGCAGCTTGTTAATGTCTTCTGAATTGGCTTCATCCTTCTCATCCCCTGTAAATGAACACCAGAACAGTAAAATTTGAGTCAAATTATAATTAAGGTTCCCTTACAACCATTAATTGTCACGTCAAACAAATGATGCTAATTGCAGTCTCTTCTAGGAAAATATTGAAGGATATCCAAAATACTGAAGTCATACCTCCTCTTAATCTGACTTGAGTAGTCCACTCATCAATAATCTGCAAAATTAAAACACAAGAGATTAGGTCACTCTCAAGTTCCATGACAATCAGCCTGTGTACAGGATGCAGAAATGAACTGATATGTAGCTAAGCAGCATCATTCCCAAGGAAAAACTCCATTCCCTGGTATATGCCATATGCAACTACTTGCCATCTTCTCAATCTTGGTTGCTTGCTGGCAAATGATGCAAATACTCTAGCATCATCTGGAAAATAAACAACCTTCTGACTTAATAGAGATACATCTGCTGACATGATACAGAGTCACAGACATGAAAACTTCAGGTCTCATTTAACTGCTGCAAAACATCTTATGTTTTGCCTCTTCCATTTTTAATCTTCAGAGTTTGAGTGAAGATTATGTTATAGGTACTATTTCTTTTGCGTGAAAAGTATGGACACCAGGAGAAAACAAAATAAATAGAGGAAGACAGAGAGACTGCTGCTCCCCAAGACTGTTTGTTCATACATTTAACTTGCAAGGTTGATTAGCCAGCCTGAACTCTACCTGGTTGAAGTTAGCATATCCAGGATCATCTGCATCACTAGATGGGAAATGCCGGCTTGCATCCGCAACAACATTGTCCTGTTCCCTAGAAGAGTTGTTCTAGCCTTGTCAATCAGATCCTACACACACAATCAAAGGGTAAGACTAGTTTATACGAATAATTCCCAATTTCATATACCATTCTTTGGGGATCATTGCTTATGGCTACAGTACTACAGTCAAGTTTAGCATATAATGAATTCATCTTTCACATTTTTGGCACATGCAACGGACTTCAACAGCAGAGTCCGCGTGGAATAGTAGATGGCTAACATAATATTCCACACGAATGCCTTTGCAAATCAATGGCCCTCGGATTATGATTTCAATCATACAACCAACTCTCATGTTATTTCACAGACGGGCCTTTCTAAACAATCTTGGCAGGACTTGAGAGACCTATGATCAACTCTCCGAAAAAACTATTTTGTCCCTATAAGCAACAACCAAACATCCTAGCAAACCTTTTTGCACATAAAGCAGCCTTAGTACACCTGTCTTTTTATAAAGGGCAGGACCTGGAACCCATCAAGCACACATAATAGCCCACAAACCATACGGGTCAAATATGGTATATGGGTCTAAAATTTTCACTTAAAATGTCCGAATCCATTACCCATACATATACAACATAGGACCTTAATCCCTTTCACATGTGAAGCGATAGAACAATTGGATTCAAAACCTGCTTAACAATAATGAGCTCGCGACACTGGACTTTCAAGGAAGGGATTTCTTCCTGAATTCGCTTCATCCGTGAAAGCAGCTTCATTGGATTTGCCTTTCATTACATCAAAAGCATTCAAATGCACCATCAACGTCAAAATTTTTTTGAGGGAAATAGAAGAATACCCTAGGGTATGGAGAAAATGAAAACTTACAGAATTAGGATATATTTGTTGAAATTCTCAGTCGAGCATTTGTTGAATACACTAGCCCGTCGACGGCTTCGTTGGCTTCGTTATACTCGCTTTGCCCCATCCTCTCTCTCTCTCTCTCTCTCTCTGCGTGTGTGGATTTAAGTGGCCTCCAATTTTTGGAGTTTTAAGCGGGAGTTTTTGCATTTTGAGAATGTTCTTCCAGAGGGAAGAAAAAAAAAATGTTTGCAATTCCCAAAAAAAATGGTCTGTACAAGAAATTTCTAAAAAGAAATACTATTTTTCATTTTTGAAGTTTAGATTTGTAAAATATAATTTTTTCTCTTAAAAAAATTCTTCTGAAATATTTCAAAAAAATAGAATTTCTAACCATGATTAATTAATTACAAATATAAAACATAATGAAAAAAAAAAAGAAATACAAAAATATATATTAAAAAATCTCATATTTCAACAAAATCATTTTACTTTTTTTATATTCTCTTCATGATTTTCCATTAAAGAGAATTCGGTGTTTTATAAATTATAATAAAAGTTACCGTCGTTTCCTACTAGTCCTCATGCTTGGATTGTGTTAAAGTTTTTTTCTTTAATTTATTTATATTGTTTGTAATGTGAAAAAACAATATTTTGGGGCAAAAAGTTTATTTGTGGTATTATTTTCTGTTATAAATAAAATTATTTGCCATATATTGGATTGGAAAGCATTTTGTTGAAACAAAGATTAGTTAGATTATTCCATATATTATGAAATTTTATTTTATTTAACAAATTAGTTGGATTTACTTATGTTTTCAAAAATGTAATTATACAATAGTCATGGCCTGAAAGATAACTTTTTAAAAATTTAAATAAATAATTTTGGAAGAATATTTTATTGATAGGTTTTTAGGGGGAGGATTTTAGGCCATGAAACAGAGAAACGTTGTTTTTATTTTTTGAATATTGTAACTTAAATAAAAACCCATATCAATTAATTATTGTATCAATAAAAAGTTATGCATAGTTGGAAAAATTTATAAATTAGGAATCTAAGTTATGACAACCAATGGACCAATGGCCTTAATTTTATTATAAATTTATAAATATATATATCTATAAAAATTTTAATATAAAATTTTGAAAAAGACATTTGAGCAATAGTTTTTTAACGGACGATGTCCTAGAAGTACATTTCACAAAGAGTCTTGCTGCATGCATGACTCATGTTTGCTTTTCTCTTTCAAATAATAATTGATGATGACTTATGGTAATCGACCATCAACAAAAAACAGATTAATTGCCGAGTGCGGTGTGGTTTCATGGAAAGTCGAAATGTCTTAAATACAACCCCCCCGGGGAGAAGCTCATCTTCTTCTTATACATTTACCAACACCACACCATTACCACCATCCATACTATCTAGCTACCCTCTGACACTACCCAAACCAATTCAATGCTGCTTTTATTATGCGTAGAATGCATTCCTCCTCTCTTTTACTCTCTCCTTGTTTGCTCATAACAAGAAGTTTTTGAGTACCACCCATCTATCTCTCTGTCTCTAGTAAAAAAAGTGTCATGGAGACAAGAATTAAACTTCAAATTCTTAATATTCTCCTTTTCACTATTTCTACTACTCTTGTTTCATCCTCTGACTTGTCTGTCAATTTCTACGCAATGACATGCCCAGCAGCTGAATTCATGGTTAGAAACACTGTGAGATCAGCTTCCTCTGATGACCCAACACTCCCCGGAAAGCTTCTTCGCTTGCTCTTCCATGACTGCATGGTTGAGGTCAGTCCTTCCTTTTCACTTTCTTTTAAGTTACTGCTATATAAAATTACTTAACAAAAAAGGAAAAATTATTCACTGAGATGAACCCAAAAAATTTTCTGGGTTTGATCAGCCAGCATTTCAAAAATTAAGACACTAGGATAGATTTATTGATCTTTAATTGTCCTTTTTGTGTAGGGCTATGAGATCTAATTGGGAAATTTGAATTTTACTCTTTTGGGTAATCAAATTTTAGTCCCACTGAAATGTTATGAAAGATTTTTCCCTTTATTTTTCCCCAAACGAAAAGTGGAAAAATGAAAGTTTTCCTTTATGATGAAATTTAGGGTTGTGATGCATCTGTTCTATTAGAAGGAAGTGGCACAGAGAGGAGTGATCCAGCAAACACATCCCTTGGAGGATTTTCAGTAGTAGAATCAGCGAAAAGAGTGCTTGAAATTTTCTGCCCCGGAATTGTTTCTTGTGCTGATGTTCTTGCTTTGGCTGCTAGAGATGCTGTTGAATTTGTAAGTTTTTTATTTTTATTTATTTATTTTTTATCATATAGTTTCATTTTTCTTTTTTAAAAGCTCAAAAGTTTTTAATGGTTGCGGGAGAGTATTAATATGACAGGCTGGTGGACCAGTAGTACAAATTCCAACTGGAAGGAGAGATGGTACTGTTTCTGCAGCTTCAAATGTGAGACCAAATACCGTGGACACAAGTTTTACTATGAAGCAAATGATGGACCTTTTTTCCTCTAAAGGCCTTTCTTTAGATGACTTGGTCACCCTCTCTGGTATGTAAATGAACATTCTTTCAAATGTTCAAAATCTTGGTATGCTGTTTTTAAAATTACTTCTTGTAGCATACCCATTATGAGGTTAATATATATATTATTAACATAGGGCTTCTTGATTTTGGGTTTTGTAGGAGCACACACTATAGGATCAGCTCATTGTAGTGCATTCAGTGATCGATTTCAGGAAGACCCAAAGGGAAATCTAAGACCCATAGACACCTCCCTTGACAAGGACTATGCAACAGAGCTCACGAAGAAGTGCCCTGCAGGTGCAAGCTCATCCATAACAGTCAGCAATGATCCTGCAACATCTTCATTATTTGACAACCAATACTATCGAAATCTATTAGCCCATAAGGGACTTTTTCAATCAGATTCATTGCTAGTGGCTGATGGAAGAACAAGAGGTCCCGTGGAGAACTTTGCCAATGATCAAGTGAGTTTCTTTGATAGATGGGCAGAGTCTTTCTTGAAGCTTAGTAGTGTTGGGGTGAAGACTGGTGAGGAAGGAGAGATTCGAATAGTTTGTTCAAAAACCAATGGATGATGAAAGAAGAGGAAGAGATTATATCTTTGTCCAAAGATTGCTCTTACTTCTACAAAGATTGTTCTTCTTATTTACAATTTTAAATTGTACAAGTGTTTGTTAGCTCATTTCACTACTGTAGTTGAAAGTTGTGGTGAGATAATAGGTGGTTTGGTTTATGAAATAGAATGCCTTAAATTTGTAAAATAGTTTGTTTCGTGAAGGTTTTGGGTATTTAATTTTTGTTGTTAAATAAATACTATCTTTTTATAATTCATTAGTATTCGTTAATCATATTGTATCTGACTAAATTCAGTTCGAATTAAATTAATTTTTTAAGGGATAAAACTCTTCCGATATTTATTTTTAACATACATAAAATTTAAAATTAAAATTTTATTTAAGGGTTAATATTAGCCAACCAATGGACCAATAAGACATTCGTGTGCTAATTTGTTACCTTTCTTCAAGTTTGCACTTTACTATATTTCCATTATATTACTATATTTCCATTACATTTTAATTAATGAATTAGAATTATATCAAATTTGATATTATTTAGTTTATCATATTCTTTTAGTTAGAATAGAAATCGAATTTCAGATTATGAGGTCGGAGAAGGGTGCTATTGCCACTGAACTGTTCTCTTAGAGACTTCTTTTAGTCAAGTTCGAAGGTGGCAAGGGATGACGGAAGTTATTATTCACTTTAAGTTGATTATGAGTGATCCACTTGCAGTGTAATGTTTCTTTTGAAATATACCAATGGTTTTCTTAAGTTATTTAGAACCATAGCGACTTATAAACGAATTCAATGCTATAATTACAATAATATTTTGTAATCCTTCATGACTTTAACATTTCTTTCAAACCTAATTAAATTACTATATTATAAAAATTTTAGATACTTTTGCGGTCTACTTAGACTTTTATCCAACTGGTGTACAAAACGTTTTCTTGATTTAAACACTAATTTTACGGCTTACATTCCAAAGCCAGACCTCCCAAAGTTTCAGCCTTGGGCCTGGAACCTCGGACAAGATATAAGACGTTATCCACAACCCAATCAAACATCAGGCTGGACCTACTGGGCCATCTGACGGCCCGCCCCATATAGTCCAACCCGTTAAATGCCGCACCTTTCCTGAAAAACTCGGATTTTTGCGCTACGTGGGAGCGATTTGTATCGTTACTCATGAGTGAAGTCATTTCTTCCAAAAATAGAAAGCTCGGCCAATGCTCTCTCCCAGCTCTCATTCTCACTCCACCATTCCCAAGGAATCAAACTGGGCATTCTCTCATACACATACACAGCAAAAAATGTCCAAACCGCGCGTGCGAAATTCGGGGAGTCATCTCTTGCCCACAGACTACCAACAGAGACACTCGTACCTGGAACGCTATCATATCTGGGCACGTAAATCATTGGAATTTCCAAATTGCTTTCAAAATTCTAAAGGACATGAAAAGGGCTGGTCTTTATGGTGATGGGTCTACATTTGGTAGCATTTTGAAGGATGTTGCTTGTTTTGAGGAAATTAAGGTTGGGTAACTAGTTCATTCTTTGATTCTCAAGACGGGTTTTGCAGAAAATGTATATTTGGGCAGTGCACTTTTGGATATGTACGCAAAATGTAGAAGAGTTGAGGATGCCAATGTGGATTTTGAGTTCATTCCGAAGCCTAACAAGGTGTCATGGAATGCACTGATCGCAGGGTATGCACAGTCGGATGATTGTGAGACTGCTTTTGAAGCATTGAATGCAATGGAGCATGATTGTTTGAGTGTTGGTGATGGCACGTTTGCTCCGCTTCTCTCACTGGTAAATGAGCCTGAAATGTACAAACTGGCAATACAGATTCATGAGAAATTGTTAAAAAAGGGTTGCAATGCGATAATACTCTATGCAATCCTTTGATTACGTCCTATTCATCGTGTGGGTCCTTGGAGGATGCACAAAAGGTCTTTGATATCGCTTTGGGACGAGATTTGGTGACAAAGAATTCAATGCTGGCCGCTTGCCTAGAACTTGATAAAGGAAGCCTTGCGGTTGAGCTCTTCCTTGAGATACAAAAGCTTGGGTCCCGACCTGATATCTACACTGCATAATAAGTGGTTTCTCTGAAGATGCACAATTAAACCATGTAAGATCCCTTCATGGCTCGGCTATCAAAAGGGGTCTAGCACAATCTACACCAATCTCTAATTCACTTGTGACAATGTATCTAAAATCCAATAACAATTCCACGGAAGATGCATTATCTATCTTTGATTCCATGGAAGCCAAAGATCATGTTTCATGGAATTCTTTTTTGACTGGATTCTCACATATGGGAATGAGTGAAGATGCCCAGAAGTTTTTTCTGCAGATGCGGTCCGTGCAACTAGAGATTGATCAGTTTGCCTTCTCAGCTGTCCCGAAATCTTGCTCAGATTTAGCTATTCCCCAATTAGGTCAGCAGGTGCATGCCTTAGGAGATAAAGTAGGCTTCAAGTTGAATGAATTTGTTACTAGTTCGGTGTGGGATCATAGATGATGCCAGAAAGTCTTTTGAAGTAACACCTAAGGACACATCAATCACTTGGAATTCAATCATTTTTGGGTATTTACAACATGGAGAAGGTAAAATAGTTCTTGGCCTGTTCCACAGGATGTGAAAGAGATGGGTGAAGTTGGATCATGTGACCTTTGTTGTAGTTCTTTTTGCCTGCAGTCACAATGGTATGGTAGATGAAGGTCACAATATTTTGAGATCCATGGATTCTGTCTATGGAATAACTTTGCGGATGGAGCATTATGCTTGCACAGTTGACATTGGGTGGGCTGGGCTTCTAGATGAGGCAAAGGCCTATGCAATGGTGTGGAAAATATTGGGTGCCTGCTGAGCTTGTGGTGATGTTGAAATGGCTACTCAAATTGTGTATCATTTGCTTAAGCAGATCTTGAAAAGCACTGTACCTATGTATTCCTTTCAAGTGTGATGAAAATGATGAGGGAGAGGGCGGTGAAAAAGGACCCTGGTTGGAGTTGGATAGAGCTCCAAAATGAGGTCCACGCTTTTAATGCTGAAGACCATCCCCACCCCTATTGTGCAGAGATATACCTGGTACTGGAAGGGTTGATGGAGGAAATCAAGAGGTGAGGTGATGGTGAAAGCTTAATGCTTGGTTTGGACCATTTTGATGGATATTATGAATTCTAGTGCACATGATCTACAGTCAATGTTGCCTGTTTGACACTGGCTTTCATCTGCTTATTGTCCATCATCGAGTTTTAATGTTCACACGTGTCGTGAACATGAAGTGGTCTTTGGTCAAGCAGAATCTGCTTTGAAGTGAATAATATTATGGGGGTTATGCCCACGCTTGATATCTTGTTTATGGCAATCTTTCAGGAGTGTTGCAGCTTTATATAAATGGTAAATATCATACTTCTGATGTGGCTGATGAAATAGAATTGCATTAACTCCTGATGCCCCTTTAGTAAAAGTGCTGCAAGTAGACAAAAAATACAAAGTGATGGAGCTAAAAAACCAGGTTGTGCACCTGTACACAACTGAGGAATTTATATGCCCTTTTCATGACGAAGTCATTTTGCTCTACTTGATATTGATTGTAAAAGCCATGTTTGCAACAGTATGTCTTGATAAGACTGAAATAGAACAACAGGGCCCTGTGGCTCTTGCTGGGACTTTCATGGGTCATCTTTCATTTATTTCAGTGGTAATGTGTGTTGTTCATGCTTATTTTCTCTAAAAGTAACATTTCACTATGTCCGCACACATTTCATAAATTATACCTAATCTCACTAAAAATGCAAGGTTTTACCATTGTTGATTGTGCTGCATTATCAGATTCAGATTCTCTTGTTCTTAATTGAATGTAGGGAATAAGCTTTTCACCACTCTGAACTTTGGGGAAGTTTCGCTTCTTTAAAAACCCTTGAGGCCAATGGTCTTTAAGATCATAGAATTTGAAACTACAAGAGGCTAAACCTGTGAGAAGCTTCTTCAAACGTGAAGATATCGATACCAGTTACAAGGGCATAATATTTCTCCCCATTGTGGCCTATCTTTTACACCATAAATGTCTGATGAGGATGGTTTTAGCCGTTAGGTGCTAGTAACTACAATGCTGGTCCTGCTTCCTTTCTTTAAACTCGGGTGGCTTCCATCATCCTGGAGAAGTTGCACTTGCTTCTAATATATTCCTATATGTGCTTTTATGTCATATTTACCTACGAAGATAACATTCACCATTGTAGATTTATCAAATGGATCTAGCATACTCCAGACTAGAACCTTGTTCAAATTGTAGCATTTAGTCTGTAAATGTTTTTGTGGCCATATCATTACAACAAACTTCCTGGCTTCCATCTCTCATGAAAGCCAGCTGCTACTATTCTTTATCCTGCTGACTCCCATTTGCTTGTCCATTATATTTACTGGCATATAACTGTGACTTGTAGCTTATCATAGAGAAATAAAATGTATCTATGTATGACATGGAGAGGTACTTATATCTGTTCTAAATTTAGACATATCTTCTCTAAGGATAGATTGATTCTGTTAATCTGGAAATAATAACAAGAGGACCAGATGCTGCTAGTTGTCTGATGAGCAACCCAAATTAAGAAAATACAGTGGTTGAACTTTTGGCAGTTTAATTACCAAAATTTTGTTTCCAATTTTTCTTAATTTTGACTTTGAGTTAATCTGGTTATATTTTTTATCTAATTGAATTTATTAATTGTTATGGTACAGATATGTATCCACTGTGAGCACCAAAGATCATTTGGATAGCCCTCTAAGCTCCTATTTCATGTCCCCAACCGTGGATCTGTGACAGCAGAAAACATATCAGCAAGGTTTGCACCTTGTGATCAGATATCCTTGCAAGCGATAATTTTTGCTGCACTAATTATAATATCTATCATCCCATCCCTGCATTTGCATGAGCATTAAATAAGCAATCAAGATCATTTTGAAAATTTCTTGTATTTGCCAATAACTTTCACTTTATTAATGATCTTGAGAGTTAATCGCGCCAACTAGGGCTCCACATTCAATGGCTCTTGCGCTCAACCTGGCTTTGCTTGTACTGTGAAAGGTGTAAATTGCATCAGAAGGAAAAAGGAAAGTTTGAGGGCACATTAGGCAACATATTTGTTACCTTTTAGAAACTCTTAGGGGCGTTTGGTTCAATTTTAAAAATTGAAATCATATATTTTGGAATCAGAATGAATGAAATCATTCTAATTTATCTGTTTGGTTCAGTACACTAGAATGGGTATCATTATCATACTTGATGTTTGGTTAGGTTTTTCTGAATAATAATTAATAATTTTTTAATTTTACTTTTACTCCAATATACAATAAAAACTATAAATAATTTAAAATAAATTGTTTTAAAATATTGTATAAAATTAATTTCATTTAAAAAAATAAATATAATATGAATTTATCAAGCAAATTATTATGCTTTTCAAAAATAAAAAAAGGAAATAACTTATTAATAAAAATTTTATATTTTTTCATTTGTTTAGTTTTTATATATATACGAGTAATGAATAATTTTATAATGAAAATTGTATAAGTAATGGGTAACGAGTAATTTTATAATGAAAAAATAAATATTATATGAATTCATCAAATAAATTTTATATTCTTTTCAAAAATAAAAATAAAGTAACTTAATAATAAAAATTTTATTTTTTTTCTTTCATTTAGTTTTTTTTAATATATATATATATATATATATATATGAGTAATGAATTATTTTATAATGAAAAAGATAAATATTATATAGGTTCATCAAATAAATTTTATCATTTGCTTAATATATATATATATATATATATATATATATATATATATATATATGAGTAATGGATAATTTTATAAAAATATTATATGAGTAATGGGTAATGAAAAATTTTATAATGAAAAATTTTATAATAAAAAAAATAAATATTATATGAGTTTATCAAATAAACTTTATATTCTTTTCAAAAAATAAAAAAAATAACTTAATAATAAAAATATTATATATATATATATATATATTACTTATTTAGTTATATATATATATATATATGAGTAATGGATAATTTTATAAAAAAAAGATAAAAAAAAGAAGTGTGAGAGTGGAGAGTAATGAGTAATTTTAGATAAATATGAGAGTAAATGTTTATTTGGGAATTAAATATGGGTTTCTAACAAAACTCACCATTTTATTTGGGTTTTGTGAATTCTTAAATTTTTAGATATAATTTCAAAATATTCATTCTTATAGTATTAATCTAAATATCATCTTTTAGTTTTATTTCGATTTTTCATTCTTATACTCTCTTACCAAACACCTTTTCCCTTTGTGTGTTTAATACCCCCATGAAAAAACATCCTTAAAATTGTTTCTCTTGAGAAATATAACGAAAACTCGCATTATATAGAGTTTTGAACACCAAATATGCTTTATTAATTTTTTTTTTTGGCTGCAAATATGCTTAATTTTTTTTTGTTTTGATATATTACCTTTTGGTATCTGGAGTTTCGTTCTGACTAATCCGGATCTACCTACCATCAGCCCGTTTGGGGGAGGTTTGTCACATGTTTGCCTTGCTTTTGCTGTAAATGGTTCCGTGTTCTGAGCTGGAAGAACAGAGATCTGATGATAAAATTACAACTCTGAATTCCTCTACATCATGTTATTTTCATGAAAGGGTTATTTAGTTTCCAAATTTACCACAAAGAAAATGCCATAAAAGGAACCACAACAACAGCTAAAAATTACTCATCGTCACAAGGGAATTTGACAAAAATGATTACCAAATGCCAAATTTTTTCTCCCAATTAAAAGCTCAAAATCCGAGTCTTCTTTCGCTCCCCTGTTGAGATATATATATATATATATATATATTATTTCTCCTTGGAAGTATACTGTGAACCAAAGAGGTCATCAGTGACGTCAAAAGCATTTCTTTAAGCCTTCAAACAAGCAATGAAGATCATTTTGAAACTTGGTTGTGTGACGCATTGTTGTGCTTGTTAGGCACCTTCCATGGTTGCTGTTCTTTTCACACTCGTCGGGTCTTTTGACTCTTTTAACATTAATGGATGTCCAAAAAAATCTTTCCAATTAACACCCATGAATTGCAATCTTCCGCGGAATGAGACGTTAGAGAATACTCCTCATTTATAAATTATATCGATAATTATGTTAAATCTAACTAAATATAATTTAAATTAATTAAATTTTTAGAGGATAAAAATATTTTAATATTTATTTTCTTTACTCACAGGATTTAGATTTAAAATTTTATTCAAAGAGCATCCCATGCCCTTATGCACCGATAAGTGGACCCAGCTACGTGCTTAGTGTATACCTGTGGTGGATTTACTGTGCAATAAGACGTCTTAGTCATTGTGGGTCCGGAATCTGCTTCAAACCGTGTGCTAGACGAGTTCCCTGGGAAAAGTTTGTCTGCAGGGCTTATGTTTTATTTTTTTAAAATTTTTTTCTAAAAATGAGAATAACGTAAGCACTCTCTTGGGATGTTATAGAATATCCCAACCGATCTTTATTCTTCATTTCTGAATATGGTCACTCTTTAAAGTCCTTTGTATATGTGTATAAACTTATCTTTTCTGAATATGATATTACAAAATAAAAAAAAAGGAATTGCATCAACAACAACAAATGAAACTCTTGATGTGGCATTGTGTTCTTTATGGTCCAAGAGAAAACAATACTTTCTTCCCATTTTTACCTTTAATTTTAATTTTAAAAAATACTAAGGAGTTATATGAATTGCAAATTGTTGGAATAAACTTAAATAAAAGCATTTACTAATTTCTACATGCAAACAATTGCCAGTCGCCTGCATTCAAGTATATTAAGATTGCGCTAAAGAAACGTGAACAAATAGTTGAGTAATCTTATGAGGAATGAAACACGTAGTGCATCAGAAGAGCTAACCTGTCAGAAAAGCTGAGCAATTTGATGGCGTTAACAGAACAGTATTCACATCCACAACATGGTAGAGTGATTCACCCTGTGTCTCTCGGCCAGGAGAAAACAAGAAAAGAGAAGATGGTTAATGGGCACTATCATTGTATGCTCAATGTGTGCGCTCTTGCTTTTGCATATACTCTAAACAAGTTCATGTGAAATGTATTCTTTAAGTTTTCTTGTTTGGTGTTCGGTCAAAATTGGTAAGAAGACTACCGTCTTATCCAGCTCCCATTATTCATGGATGTCCACTAATTAGTCTTGGGCGAGGCTCATGATGTTTTAAGAAGATGCTGACTCTTGAGGAACGAAGTGGGTCCGGATGAACCTTTTCTCCGCCTGATTCTCCTGTATGGACATGAAAGGAAGAACATATAGTGTACATTTATTCCAGAAATTCCTAAAAATTGAGAATCAGAAAAAATCAAGCGGCCCCACTTTCCCACCACTCTTGCGCAACATTATAGTTACAGCCAGCATCGGTATCGTGACCCATATTTCGACTAAGCCGGGTGTCACTCCACCCAGGATTTGATCCTAAAATCTTTCCTAATATTGTCACCACCAGGGCAAGGCGCCTTCAGAGAAGTATACATCTGATTTACAAAAGATGAAGTATTCATGGAATGTGGCACGGGAAACCGTTTGATTGGCACCACCAGGGCAAGGCGCCTTCAGAGAAGCTGCTACTGATTTCACTTATTCTTGTTTCACTATTCCAAAGGGTTGGAAGGTACTATTATTCCTCATGGGTCATATCCTAAAATCTTGCTACTTTAATTTTCTGACCAATGAAATCTGTTACAGACATATTGGACGGTGCATTCCACACACAAGAATCCCAACTATTTCCCGGATCCTGAAAAGTTCGATCCTTCACGGTTCGAAGGAAACGGCCCAGAACCCTACACATGTGTACCATTTGGGGGAGGACCTAGGATGTGCCCCGGAAAAGAGCATGCTAGATTTGGAGATACTTGTCTTCATGCATAACATTGTCAAAATGTTCAAATGGGAAAAGCTCATTCTAGGCTTGAAATTGATCGCCTCTTCCTGAAAAGGGTCTTCCAATTCGCATTCACCCTCTGCACAACCAAGTCTCCAGGACTTGAAGTTGACATACATATTGAACTTGTTAGCAGAGGATGGTTGCCAAGCTTTTTCCTTTTGTTTTTCATTTTTCTCGTACCGTTTCCTTTATTTATTTTTTCTTTAATAACGTTGCCTTGTGGGCTTTCTTTTAAAAAATAAAGACGTAATATTAATAATATCAATATTTCTTTAGTAGCTGTCTAGTCTTTTGTGACGACGGATGAGCGAAGGTGCGGCTAGATAGCTAGAGATGACTTTTCATATATACAAATGAACTCTCAAATTTGGCAAAAAGAACTCATAAATTTCTCTATAAATATATAAAACACGCTAAATTTCATTAAATCTGATTCAAATTGGGTCAAATTCTTAAATCATAAAACTCTTCTCACACTTATTTTTGTTATACATAAAATTCAAACACGACATCTTAATTAAAGAGTATCGATATCCAGTCACGAAAGTAATTAAGCATCGGTTTATAAATTTATCACTAGTAGAAATTATTGTGAATATCAAAATTTTGTGGATGTCTATATTCATGTAAAAATTTAAAAAGTCAATGACTTTAAATGTCGACACTCATCCAATAATTTGAAAAGCCATGAGTTTCCTATCCACATTTATTCAAGAATGTGAATAGTTATGGGTTTATTTTCTCCTCATTATGTAAATTCATTATTTAAATTTATTTCTCACATTTATGTGATTACTCCAAAATTTTTTTGAGAGCCCATAAATATGGCAGAAACTCTAGAAAGAGTAATCAAGAGAAATAAAATTATTCTCTCCATGTTGTCTTATATTTTACTCTCATGATTTTATTATATTTTCTTTGAATTTCATAATACGTTGTCAATTCAACATTGTTTGTGGAATCGTGAATCAAACAATTAGCTTATATTTGATTTTTGATTTTGATCGCGTTCATATCTATTTTGATATTTTTTTTTTCAATATGTTGTTCGGTTATTGATATTTTCGAATGATATTTTATACGATTATATATATTTTGGTTGTATGTTTACATTAATATATCAGCAACTTTAAATAATTATTGAATTTCTCTCATTTTTCTGTACATCAATTGTGTCGACATATATTTTAAAGAATAAATAATAATTTGTTTTAATTTGGTTGGAAATAAGTGGTTTGCTTCTTTTGCTTTGGTTGTATATTAAGAGAAAATCTTATCATATTATATAGTGCATTTTTTTATTCATTTGAAGAATTCGAGAAATTGTTCAAATGAGTAATAATTATCTCAGGAATTTGAACCCCATTTTTCAAAATTTGGTCATTTAATTTAATTTGATGGTTGGTGTCTGCTTTATATTCAATGATTGGTGTAAATGGTATTTACAAGATATATTTGTAAAGAAAATCATAGTACTATCGTAAATATTAATAATGACACCCATATGTAAGTATTTGTATTTATATAACTTATAAATAGAGGTGTGCAGTGATAACCAAATATCTTATCAAAATAAATTAAATTTGAATTCGATTTTTTGATTCGAATAGGTTTTCGATTAAAATTGAAAACTAAATTTAGTTTTCAATTCGAGTTTCAAATCGAGATTTTTAATGCGAATTCAAATCGAAAACTGAATTAGGGTTTTTAATTATCTCATTTTTTATTTATTTTGATTATTTATTTTATTTTTTTTTCTTTTTATGCAAACTTTGATTAGTAATTTTTTTAAGCAAGAAATAAAATCACAGTTAAAAAATTCATTTTTAATCAATTCGAATTCGATTAAATCGGATTTATGTGAAAATTTAGATTTTAAAAATCAAAATCGGTTTATTTGGTTTATTCGATTCAATTCGAATTCAAACCGAAAATCAAAATTCAAATTTAATCGAATTTGGTTCAATTTTTGATTTGGGGTTAAAAAGTATTGAACTGAATTAACAAAACCGAATTAATCAAAAAATTTGAAAACCGAACCCTTAAACACTCCTACTTGTAAATGTTGTTACATATATATATATATATATATATATATATATATATATATATATATTTATTAGAAAACAATAAATGAGTATTTGTATACCTGATACATGATTAGATTCCTTTTAATGTCAATTATTCGTCGTTGATATTATTTGGAAGTTGAAAAATTGGTTGACATTTTACACAAAAAAAATATATATAAGTTTTTTATTTTAAAAAAAAATTATAAAATTCGCCCCGACTGTTTCTGCTTCATTTTTTGAAGCGAATGTGATTGCATATAATTATTCTTATGAATATAATCGAGGATCACAACGGCAATCATGGATGTAGACGGGTCGGGTGCTGACCACTTTTATTTTAAGAATGCATGTCACCACCTAAAATGGAAGAAAAGAGGAAACGATAAATGTGAAAAAGGTAGAAAAATTTGGACAATGTGTGCTATATCACCATGACATCAAAGATTATTGATCATATGTCTGTCATACACTAAAATATTTTATTAAATTTTATCAAGTATCAAAAAAAAAATGAAAAAAAAAAAGTGGAAACAAATTTTGTTTCTAAACATTTTAATTTTTACCAAGGTAATGATAATTTTATTCATTTAGATATTGTCAATTTCTTTGTTTTTTTTTGTGTACACTAAGATTTGAACCCGAAACTATTATAAAAAAGAGGAGGAAAATGTCACTTGAACTGAAACTCATTAACAATATTATCAATTTCTTTACGATCCCAAAAGGAAATATTGGTTACTCAGTGTTTCTAATTTATATTTAATCTAATATTAATTAAATAAAGTCAGGGACAATGAATTAGTTTCATGAACTGTCTTGACATATTTTCAATTAAATATTTTGTTTTCTTTTACTTAATAAATTTTCTTATGTTTTATTATATTATAGAATATAGAAAATTCTATGAATATATTTTCAAGTAGTATTAAATGTATATCTCTCACACAGAGTACAATAACGCATACTATAATTAAAAGTAGAAATATTTTTCTTATTTGATCATTCACGAAAATAATATTAATATGATATCTTAAGGTACAAAATTAATAAAAAATTTCAAAAAAAGCGGATATATAGTTAAGAGAAGAGAAAGACGAGGAGAGAGTAGAGAATTTTTCCTACCAGGTAATTTAGTGACTTTGCATAATGATAGATTTGTAGATACACCTAAAATGAGCACTATTTTAAAAATTTCACAAAAAAAATGTCATAATTTTTTATTTTGTTGGTCGTTTGAAATTTTAAATAATAATTTTTTATTTTTTATTATTTTTATGATTACTATAATAGCATTAATGCTATTTAAAATTGTGATATATAGATTTGTGAATTATAATGATAGTCAATTGAATTCGGTTAATTATTAAAGAAGATACAGAGTACAGTGCTATATCCAGAAATGAAATATCCATCTTTTGTTCAAAGAGTATGAAAACGTGATGCAACGATGGTAATAGATCGGTTATGATTTTAGTCTTATTAATATCATATATATAACTCAAAATTTTAATTATAATATTTATATTCGATTTTAACACGATTTAAATTAAAAAATTAAAAATCATATCTGATCCTATAGATTTTTCAAAAAATCAGATCTAACTCAATCTACTACATATCTTTAAAAAACCGATCTAATCCAATCATAAACCAACTCATATTCAATCCATACCCGATTTAAACAGTAATCTAATATATTCTTTTAATTTAATAATATTTTTTTAAAAATAAAAATAAAATTTATAAATTATCACGAATTCTCAAAATATTTTATTTTATTTAATAATATTATATTAAAATAAAATTTTATTTTATTATAAATTATTATCAGGTCAGATCAGATCAGATTATTTATAATATTGATTCATACCTGAATCGATCCGATTACTTTAATATTAAAATTCGATCCTAACCTGATTTTTAAGAAAAAAAAAAACCCAACTGGATTAGATTTTTCAAAGTATCCGTTGTATCAAATCGGATCGGATATCGCGTTACTATTAAACTAATTTTTTTTTTTTTTTAATTCCACTTTTATTTTCTTATTTCTTAAGTAAACAAGGACGGAGGGGCTTTCTTGTAGTTTCCTCGAAATCATAAGGGCAAGATTCCAACTTCGCTATTTCTTAGTTGGCTCCCTCTCACTCCGGCCGACTGAACTTTCCCCTTTAACTGATCATCGACCCCCAAGCAGCCTTTGTAGTGTTGATATAAAGAGAGAAAATTTCGGAGGACAAAAAAAGGGGAGAGAGAGTGAGAGAGTGAGAAGAAGAGCAATGTGCCCGACGAAGCAAAAGCATCGGACGAAGATCTTAAGCACAAATGATGAACAAGACCGCAACGACTACGATTGGAGGGAAGAAACAATCAACGGTGGATCTTTACGCCGGGTGGACTTGATCGCTGGATTCAACGGCTGGGCTTCTCCTCCTGGCAATCTCTTCTCCCTCCGCTCCAAACAATATCTGACAAAGAAGATCAAATCCCCTGCCGGCGAGTATCTCTTCAAACCCACCGCCGTCGACTGGCTCAAATCCTCTACTCGCCTGGACAACGTACTCGGGCGCTCCGACAACCGAGTGTCGCAGTCCCTCATAAAAGCCCATTCTCTCAAAAAGGCCCTTAAAACTTTCATTTTTGCAGTCAACCTCCAAGTCCCCGGAAAAGATCAATACAGTGCGGTTTTTTATTTTTCGACCGACGAACCGATCCAACCGGGTTCATTGCTCTACCGGTTCATAAACGGAGATGATCAATTTCGGAACCAGCGTTTCAAGTTGGTGAACCGGATCGTGAAGGGGCCGTGGATTGTGAAAGCGGCGGTGGGGAACTACGCAGCGTGTTTATTGGGGAAAGCGGTGACGTGTCGGTACTTTAGAGGTGAGAATTACTTGGAAATCGACGTTGATATTGGGAGCTCGGCGATTGCTCGCACGATTGTGCATTTGGCAATAGGTCACGTGAGGTCCGTGACAATTGATATGGGGTTCGTAGTGGAGGGTCAGGAAGTGGAAGAATTGCCGGAAAAGTTGATGGGGGCTGTCAGGATTTGTCAGATGGAAATGGGATCGGCGACCGTCGTCGAGGCGGAGGATGCGGCGGCGGTGGCGGTGGGGAAGAGTGGATGTGGTGGTGGTTCTTCTAAGGTTAATAATCATGAGGAGGAGGAGGAGGAGGGGGATAATTGTGGATGAAGTCGATTTTTTTTTTTTAATTTAATTTTTCTTTAAAACCATGAATGAAGTTGGTAATGGGTCCCCTTTTGATTTGCGGGGATGATATAAACGGATAATAAGAATTTGGGCAAAAATTCTCTCTCTCTCTCTCTCGCTCTCTCTGTCTCTGTCTCTGTCTCTCTCTGTAGATGACTTTCTTTTTCTTTCTTTGAAATATAATTTGACTGAAAATGCAGCTCATGATTTTCCTTCAAAGCTTAGTATAAGCTAATTTTGCTTAACAGTTTAATATGTGATTATATATGTTTTATATAATAAATTATTTAATTATGTTGTATGAGTAGAAAAGAATATATTTTTATAAATCAATTCATTAATTTTCTCATTGAAAATATTAATCAAACCCACTTTCTGTCGAGTATTTTCTTAGTAATGAGAAATGAATTTGATGAGAAAATAGGTTTGGCGAATTGGGAAAAGTTCAGAACTTGGCAAATGTATATGAAGATTCAATTTCTTATTTTGTCTCTTCTCATATAAATATATATATATAGAGAGAGAGAGAGAGAGAGAGAGAGCTCCTTTTTGGTAAGGAAAGACTGTATTCGGTCAAAAAAATTATGTACCTAAAGTCTCAATGATATTCATTTTCAAATTCATTTGATTCCATCACTCTTCCTATATATTTCCCACTATTTAATATTTATTTTTGTCAAAAGACATAGGTTACTATATTTAATTTATTTTTTTAATAAACTAATATCTGATAATTAATTTATTAATTCTGATTAATCTAATTTTAACTAATTATCTAACCCATTAAGTAGTAAGCTCCCCAACTTTTTTTTTTTTTTTTTTCAAAACTTACGTTTGAGAATTTGGTTAAAAACAAATATAGTGCTCTTGTCACCATACAAGGGATTGGTACACCATATTTAATTATTGGTCAGTCAAATATGGCACTGCATGTGACTCATTTCACTATTATTATTGTTATTATTATTTAAAATATATTAATATTAAAATACAAAGGAAGTTAATTATATTTTGATGTAATATTGTATCTTAGTTAAATAAATATATTAATATTAAATTAGAAAATGCTATGCCACGAGCTTTGACTTTATGATTACAATGCATGACTCCGTAAAAATTATTATTATTTAATTGAAAGGCCAAAAAAGGGGTCAAATCGAAAAAAAAGTAGCCACACAGATGATCTGAAACAGTCACAAAGTGACAGCTACACCTACACGGCATTCAATTTTCTCATTATTTGCAATTGCACTTTCTTTTTTGGGTTCCCGATTCTGCCCTTTGGTACACGGTCCTTTTTCCAACTTGCCATATGACTAAATCGGCTGTGTTTGGAGGTGATATTTATGCCACTGGACCAGAAGACCCTTCCCACGGATAAGAGCATCAGAATATTAGGTCCAAATTGCACCTAGAGTCCCTAAACTATTTATATTTTCATAAATCATTCTGACGGGACATAACTCTAAACTCAATTTAAAATACCAGTACTTGAAAGACCCGCACACGAGACCCACAAAAAATAACTATCGATCGATATTCGATATTCCCTATGACTATATACCGAAAGACCTTAGTCACCAAAATCTCCCGAACGATAGGATCTCAATCGTCCCACTTATCGAAAGAGATTTACCAAGTGGGAGTAATCTCCCCAATCGGATACTCAATCATTAGTCCATCGAACGAACGAATTTCGAACACCTTTCGTCGGTCAGACGACCGATCGATAGAAAGTTGCTCTAACAATTCTAAAGGAATGTCAAAACACCCTACAGTTTTAGTATCCTGCCTAAAAACGACATCTTTAGGATCCTTCAGTTAAATAAGGGATCTCTCTAGGAAACGAAAGTTCCCATATGATGAAAATCACGATCAATTCAGAATATTGAATTCCCGAGATTTCCGGATCGGTTAGATAAGGAAATTAAGGTTGAAGCATTCCAACGGTGTATGACTCTCACAGGTATAAGATATCCTAAAACCATTCGAACCAGGTATGCTCCCTTAGTCTGACACATTGGACACTCTAATCATAGAAAACCTCTTCCTCTTTGAGCTCTCAGTCTGTTTTTTTTTTACATTCGAAAACCGTTTTTTCTGATTTGAGCATCGGAGCCTTCCCCGTCGGAGCACCCTTCGACAGTTTTTGCAGGTCTTAATCCTGTCAACAGCGATTGTTCGAGCTAGTAAGGAGCTAATATCTGTAGAGCCGTAACCCACCTCTAACAGATTGACGTCGTCTGTGGGAACAGATTAGAGCCACTTCTGTAATCCTGACAACCAAGCCTCCGAGAACCAGAGCATCTTCGAAAGTCACCCCTACTGTAAAAAGGCACACTGCAACACCTTTTGAGGCCGCCCTTCTTATAGCACGCGATCACTCTATTCGTAATCGTGCGGCCTCCCTTTGCCCGCCTCATCAGGAACAGGCCCTGCAGCCTGCACTCCCAGGATAATCGATTGTGGCCCCTATTCCAGAGCGAGCCAATCGTCCCCAGATGGAGAGGCTGGAGTAAAAAATTCAGGACATGAGCAAACAACTGGAGGGTCTGCCTTTAGGCCCGAGGGTCAGTCTTCCGTTGGGGGTTCTAACCGTCTCTAGCGACGACCATCACCCCCGCGCTATGAAGTGTTCAAAAATTCCAGATTAGACTCCTGCGATCTTCAAAAGCAGGTCAAGCAGCTTGTTGCCGACGAACTCAAGTGGGTCAATGCCCAGGGAAACCAAGCTTCCATCTATTCTCATGCTTCACCTATTGATCCGAAGGTCTGTTAGGAGTCTATGTCTCGCAACGTACTCCTACCCCCATGAAAAGATACAACAGGATAACAGATCCCCGGGATCATGTGGGCCATTTCGTGACGGTGATGATTTCAAAAGATATGTTTGATATGGCCATGTGTAAACATTTTCCCACTACTTTTACGGGAAAGGTGTTAACTTGGTTCAACTCTCTTTCGCTGTTGAGCATAAGGACTTTCTCTCAACTATGAGAACAGTTCGAGTCATATTTTGAGATAAGCAGAAGGGTTAAGAGAAAATCCAGTTCTCTGCTATCATTACATCAGAACGAGAACGAGTCCCTAATGGACTCCCTGGAAAGATTCAAGGCAGAAATGATGAGGATTTCATCTTTGAATCATTCTATCGCACTGACTACGTTACTAACAGGACTACGGCCTTTCAGCATGAAAGTATCGATTACGAAGAGCTCTCCTGCTACTATCCAGGAATTTTATGCCCGAGTCAAAAAATATATCGCCATTGAGCATGTTGAGGCATTTGATCATAGAAGGGATCGATCCGTTCGAAAGGAACGTAACCGATCACCCAGAAGGTCTCCACCAAGGAAGAGTCGAGCGAATCTCCCTCTTTTACAGAGGCATAATAACTACACCCCCTCTGAATGAGACCCCTGGCCAGTCTTAGTCTTAATCAGGGACAAGCTGTATATCCGATTACCCTCACGGTCGACTGAAGATGACTCCAAAAGGGACAGAACTAAATGTTGCCACTTCCACCGCGATTACGGCCACACAACAGATGATTGCAAGAAGTTAAAGGATGAACTAGAATTCTTGGTGCGCAATGGGAGATTACAAGAGTTCATCGACAAGTGGGAAAGAGATCCCCCCGCTGGTCATCAGCATGAACCGCCGCAATGTGACTGGATAGAGGACCGACAAGCTGCTCGGCCCCCAACCAACGGAAGAGACGAAATAATACTCCAAATCTAGGATGGGCGGGTCCTTTAGAAGCTTTCCCATCCTTTCGATAATTTATCAAAAAATGAAGCAAGATACCTAATCGCGTCGATCTTCTGTCTCCCGAAAACATTTCCTTCTATACCACAAAAATTCTAGCGACAGACGCCAATAAATGACAAGGGGGGAAGAGGCCCGTCATTGGTTTCACGGATAAAAATCTAAACAGAATAGACCCAAGTCGACACGATCCCCTCGTGATGACCGTCAAGATCGGGCAACATGAAGTTAGAAGGATCTTTGTTGATTAGGAGACAGGCTATAACCTTCTATACCGGGATGCTTTTAGATGAATGAGGTTTACTTCTGCCCATCTCCAACCCCAAGTAGGCCCAGTCAAAGGGCTTTCAGGCCAATGGTTATACCCCGAAGGTATTATCTCACTCCCGGTTACCCTCAGAACGCCCCCTAGCTCCTGTCATGTTCAACATGGTGGATCTTCCTTCACTCTACAATGTCATCCTGGGCAGGTCGGGCCTGAACGCCCTGAAAGTTTTGCCCAATACTAAACACATGAAGATCAAGTTTAGAACGCCGCTAGAGATCGGGACATTGTCATACGATTCGGAGCCTTCGGTCTTTGCTTCTAAGTGATCACGAGAGCCTACCACTAATGGTTCTCGCTTTAGAACAGGGAGGTATTTTTCAAATTAGCAAGGCATCGACTTAATGGACTTGTTATGAGCATACTCCCAGATCCTATCGTTCGAACGTGTCGTCAATAAGGGATGGAACTCCCTAAACGGATGGATATGACCCTTTTATCTGAAAGTTTCATATCGTATGGCGGGCCTTAGTCGCCCAGATCCTATCGTTCAAATGTGTCGTCAATAAGGGATGGAACTCTCCGAACGGGTGGACACAACCCCTCTATCTAAAAGTTTCCTATCATACGGTGGGCAATGTGTCATCAATAAGGGATGGTGTTAAGGAAATTGTTGTCGAACCCTAGTATATTTCGATGATAACAAAATTTTATACATGTTTCTAATAATTTATTAAGTGTGCAGACATTTAGAATATATAATGCAAGGTTATATGTATAAATCTACACAACTGGTTAGAGAACACTATCACAGAAGCAGGATAGAAGCAAAACTAGGTAGAAACAGTATAATGGGTAGAAGCAGTAGAGTTTCAGACAAGTTTAACTTTTGCGATTTCTACTGTGAGTTTATCATTCTTTCAAGCCCTAACTCAGCATGTTAAATACAGATTGGAAGTTGTACTTAACCATGAAGCCTATCCTAATGGGTGATTCAAATTCAAACTCATATCAGACTTTTACTAGAGGTAAAATTAAATTCAGAATTTGAATTCAAGCAGTCTCTGAAGTTCTGACAGGTTTTCAAGAACTTTATATTCTTATATATCTTCTCTAATTTTCAAAATTTTTAAAGTTCGATTTCTCTTTATTATAAGAGTATTGTTGGATTTAAAACTCAAAATGTTACTGCAGTAAAAGAAGGTTTTGAAACATTAAAACAAAAGGCATAATTTTAGGATCTGAAAAACTATCAGGTGCTGGTTCTAAAGTGCTTTTGAAGGGCTGAAATCAAATCGAGAGTGCAAGTTTTGAAAGAGAATTGAGTGTAAATTTTGAAGAGATATATTCACACTTTATTGAGAGACTTTTGTAGACTTAATTCGAGACTTGTGTTGAGAGAAATCAGAACCCAAAAACTACTACTTGATCATTCCTTCTGCTGTATTTTTCTGCTGTCGACTGAGTTATACATTCTGTATTTTCTTAGTTCTCATTTGTATAGTCTCACAAGTCTAACGAGAGTGTGAGGAACATTCTCAAGGGTTGATAGGTTAAGTGTGAGAGAGTTAGACTTTGGTGAGTGTTGGACTAAGACATCTTCAAGATGGAAGGTGTAGATTATCAACATTGAAGCCATGTACATGTGGTTGTAACTCTCTTTGAGTATAGTGAAAATTAGCTATCGCTGGACCCTGACTTGCTGAGTTGGAAGAGTAGATGTAAGTACAAGACTGAACCACTATAAACTGGGCTTGATATCTCTATCTCTTCTTTTCATTTGTGCATTTACACTTGTGTTTTGCATGTTAATTGGCCATATGTTTTAGAACTGATTTTAGTGGAGTAAAATTTTAAATGAAGCCAAACCAATTCAACCTCCCATTCTTGGTTTCTTTGGGACCAACAAGTGGTATCAGAGCTAGTGTTCATCTCCACAAAAGTGCTATCTTTTGAGCCAAAAATCCATGACTTCACAGTACACCTTCGGTCAATACACAAATAGAGCTCCTTACTTTGATGGAGTTAATTTCTCTCATTAGAAATATAGAATAGAGACCTTTATTCAAGCTACGGATTATGAATCTTGGGAAGTGATTTCTCAGGAAATTTAGATGTAAAAACTCATAGAGTGACTGAGGAAGACAAAAAGAAAATGTTCATAAACTCTCGAGCAAAGCATTTGTTATTCTGTGCAATTTCTCACATAGAATTTAACTTAGTTTCTTCTTATTCCACAGCTAAAGAGATATGAGATAGAATCTGTGTCACTCACGAAGGCACTAGAACTGTCAAAGACACCAAAATCAATCTTTTTATGCAGGAATATGAGTTATTTAAGTTTCAGCCAGGAGAACAAGTGAAGAATATATTTAACAGATTCACATCCATCACAAATGAACTGGAGTCTCTTGGAAAATCCTTTTCGGACACTGATCTTGTCAGAAAAATCTTGAGGATTCTGTCCAGAGTTTGGGATGCTAAAAAGACTGCTATGGAGGAGACTCAAGATCTCTCGAAACTATCCTTGAATGAGCTAAGAGGAAGCTGATGGCATATGAAACTGATGTGCATCATTCTGCTGAATCTGAAGGGAAGAAAAAATCTATTGCATTTATTATAGAGGAAGAACCTTCAAAGGATGAATGCAGTGATAGTGAAGTCAATCTTCTAACTAAAAAACTGTCTAGAATTCTTAGAAAAAAAGGTAAAAATTTTTAGAAATTTTCAAAAACTAATGTATCTCCAAAGTCTAAGTTCTATACAGGAAAATTCAGCAAAAACAAGGATAAAAAGAAAGACAAAGAAGAAGTTGTATACTATGAGTGTAAAAAACTAGAACACATCAAATATGAGTGCCCAATTCTCTTGAAGAAAATTCAGAAATTCCATAAAAAGGGAAAATTTTTTATGACTACCTGGAGTGAGTTGGAAGAAACAGATTCAGATTCAGACTCAGAAAATTCTGATGAAGCAAACATCTGTCTGATGGCTAATTCACAAGTGAAATCTGATTCTGAAAATACTAAAAATGTTATTTTCTGATGAAAGTGATATACTAAAACTGATTTCAGAGTTTAAATGCAGGATACTAGACTTATAACATGAAAAAGGCATTCTGAAACAGACTAATATGTTGCTGAATTCTGAAAATGATACTGTTAAATCTGAAAATCATGTTCTGAAATCTGAACTGGCAGTTTTAAAGACTGAAAATGAAGTTCTGAAATCAATAAACACTGCTGTAAATTTTGAACAGGAAGTGTTTAAATATGAGTTTAAAATACTGAAAATTAAAAACTCTGCTGTAAATATTGAATTATCAGCTTTAAGATCTAAAAATGAAGCAATAAAATTGAAAAATTCTGCAATGAATGATGAAGTATATTTGCTGAAGAGTAGAATAGAGGAGCTATCCATATCCATTAAAAATATATTTCAAAAGTTTAATGAAAGCGATAAAAAACTATCTAGGCTTCTTGTAATTCAAAGACATGATTCTTCTAGAAATGGTCTAGGGTACAACTCTGAAAATGCATCTTAATCACAAGTCAATAAAACCGTATTTGTTAGTGCAGTAAAAAATACAGACAACAAAAAATTTCAGACTACAAAAACTAGAGGTAGAAGCAGTGGTTATATAAGCACAACATACAGGGATAGAAGAAGCAATAATCCTGTCAATTTTAACAGTAATTTCAGAAATTTTATAGGATATAAAAAATCTGATTTCTCACAAGTTAAAGACAAATACTTGAATAACTTTCAGAAAAAGAAGAGTACTTTCACTTGTTATTATTGTTATAAAGTAGGACATATTGTTAAATTTTGCTACTTGAACAACCTTAGTAATAATCAAGGAAAATATTTTTCTAGTACAAACTTGTTATCTAGATGAACCAAGCAAATTTGGGTTCCTAAGAACAGGTAATCTGTTTATTTAATTTATGCAGGAACATGAGGCTAAAGCAAAAGGAAAATGGTATGTCGATAGCGGTTGTTTAAGACATATGACGGGTGATACCTCGCTGTTTAAAGAATTAGAAAAGAATGAACATGGAATGGTGACTTTTGGTGACAATAAAAAAGGAAAAAATATCGGCAAAGGTACCATAGGCATTAACTCTACCTCCATAAAAAATGTTTTGTTTGTTGATAAGTTAATGTATAATCTATTGAGTGTGAGCGAATTATGTGATTTGAGATATGATGTGCTTTTTAAGAAAAATAAATGCATAGTTTTTAATAGTGTAACTCAAGAAAAAATATTTGAAGGAATTAAATCTGGGAAATATCTATATAGTAAACTTAAAAATTTTAGATAGTTTAAGAGAAAATTGTTTGATGTCCATAGAAAATGATACTTATTCATGACATAGAAAATTAGGTCGTGTAAACTTTAAACAATTAGAAATTTTGTCAAAGAAAAATTTAATAAGAGGTTTACCAAAAATGACTTTAAAGGAACATATAAATTATAATGCATGGTCACTAAATAAACAAATAAAATTATCATTTAAAAATAAAGATTACATTTCAACATCTAGACCTTTAGAAATTTTACATATGGATTTGTTTGGACCTATTAGAACTCAAAGTTTAGGTGAAAATAAATATGGTCTTGTAATTGTAGATGATTTTTCCAGATTTACATGGATTTTATTTTTAGTTAATAAAAATAATTCATTTGAGTTATTCAAAATTTTTGCTAAAAAAATACAAAATGAAAAAGATCTAAAAATAGTCGGATTAAGAACAGATCACGGTAGAGAATTTGATAACATATAATTTCCAGAATATTGTAATAAGAAAAGAATAAATCAAAATTTTTTTGCACCCTATACACCTTAACAAAATGGAGTGGTTAAAAGAAAAAATAGAACAATTCAGGAAATGACTAGAACAATGTTAAATGAGAGTGGTATAGAAAAATATTTTTTGGCCGAGGTCGCTTCTACAACATGTTAGATAATAAATAGAGTATATCTTAGGCCTATGACTGAGAAAACACGTTATGAATTGTTTAAAGGAAGAAAACCTAATGTATGTTACTTTCATACATTTGGATGTTCATGTTATATTTTGAAAAATAATTTAAACATAATAAATAAATTTGATGAAAAAGCAATAGAATGAATCTTTCTAGGTTACTCATTAAATAGTAAAGCATATAGAATTTTTAATTTAGAATCTAAAGTTATTGAAAAAACTATTAATGTAAAATTTCATGAAAGTGATTTTCAAAATATAGAAGATGAGAATAATGGTGATATTATTAAAATAAATGAACTCTCCCTTGAAAATAATAACAATAATGAAATTCAAATTGAAAGAGAACAAAGAGATGAAATAATAAAAAGTTAAAAATTTTTACCTAGTCACTCACAAAAGATGTTATTGGTGATATAGATGAAGACATAAGAACTATATCAAGTTATAGAAATATAGAAAATCAATTTGCATTTTTATCTCATATAGAACCAAAGAGTATAGAAGAAGCTCTTAAAGAAGAAAGTTGGATAGAAGCAATGCAAGATGAATTGAATCAATTTAAAAGAAATAATGTGTGGTCTCTAGTTTCTAAACCAAATGATAAGACAATAATAAGAACAAAATGGGTTTTTAGAAACAAAATAGATGAAAATGGAATTGTTACTAGAAATAAAATTAGATTAGTAACAAAAGAATATTCATAAGAAAAATGAATTGACTATGATGAAACATCTGCACCGGTTGTTAAATTAGAAGCAATTAGATTACTTTTAGTCTATGCATGCTTTAAAAATTTTAAATTATTTCAAATGGACATAAAAAGTGCATTTTTGAATAGATATATAAAAGAAGAAGTGTATATTAGTCAACCTCCAGAATTTGAAGAACCTAATAAAGAAAAGCATGTTTATATATTACAAAAGGTATTGTATGGTTTAAAACAAGCACCTAGAGTATGGTATGAAAGATTAAGTGATTTTCTAGTAAAGAATAATTTTAAGAAAGAAAATGTTGATACTACATTGTTTATAAAATATGTTAATGATGATATTTTAGTTGTTCAAATTTATGTTGATGATATTATTTTTGGTGTCACAAATGAATGCTTATGTGATAATTTTAGTAATATGATGAAAAGTGAGTTTGAAATGTCTATGATGGGTGAATTGAATTTCTTTTTAGGTTTATAAATAAAATAAACACCCGAAAGAATTTTCATAAATCAAGAAAAATATGCAAAAGAGTTAATAAAAAAATTCGGAATGGAAAACTCAAAAATTGCTAATACTCCAATGTCTACTTCCATTAAGTTAGATTTGGATGAAAAAGGAAAAGATGTAGATGAAAAATTCTATAGAAGCATGATAGAATTTTTGTTATATCTAACCGCTTCACGTCCAGATATTTTGTATAGTGCGTGCTTATGTGCTAGATTTCAAAGTAAGTTTAAGGAGTCTCATTTAAAAGTTACTAAGAGAATTTTAAAATATGTAGCAAATTTTTATAATTTAGGAATTTGGTATCCAAGAAATTCAAATTTTAAATTAATTGGATAATCGGATGCTGACTATGTCGAATGCAAAATTGATAGAAAGAATACCTCAGGAACTTGTCTATTTTTAAGAAATAGAATTATAAGTTGGGTGTCCAAAAAGTAAAATTCAGTTGCTTTATCCACGGCCGAGTCAGAATATGTGTCAATAGAAAATTGTTGTGCTCAAATTTTATGGTTAAAAAAACAATTAAAAGATTATGGGTTAGATTATAAAAATATTTTGATGAGATGTGACAATACAAGTGTCATATGTCTAACAAAAAATCTCATAAATCATTCTAGATCTAAACACATAGAAGTTAGACATCATTTTATAAGAGATCATGTTTTAAATGGAGATATTATTCTAGAAAATGTTGATACAAAAAATCAATTAGCAGATATTTTCACAAAAATGAAATTGGAGTATGCTTTCCCTTTTTTTTGAAAAAATGAAATAATAAAAGCCTTATAGAAGCAAGGATAGAAGTGTAGCAGTGGTCTATACAAATAAATAAAAAAAGGGGAAACGGAAATTCATTTAAAATTTCACTTTCCCAAATTTAAAGAAACCTCTCTCTCCTTTTGGCGAAAACCCTAGGTCAAGAAATTCTAAAATTCTTCTACCTAATCTCCAAAGTCACAATGGTTCATGGAAAATCTCAACGGATTGTCAATAGGAAAACCCCAAATCCCATAGTATCTCACATTGAATTGGATAATGAAAGTTCATCTGAAAATGGAGATTTCGAACCTAGGTCAAATTCCTCCTCACCTGAAAGATCTTCATCTCCTAAAATTCAAATTCCTCCAATGGAAAAATCATCTAGGATCAAAATCACTTCAATAAGCAAGCGTGCTTTGAAGATAAATGTTTTTCCTTCAAGAATTCTGGATTTCGAATTTTTTGAAAAGAATGGGTTAGAAATTCGAAGGCTTCTTGAAAGGATTGGTTGTGTTAGTCTATATACTGGTTCACAAACATATTGGAAGCAAATAACTTTTGATTTTTACAAGAATTTGGATATTGAAAATACAGAGAGTTTGGTAACAAAAATTGAAGATCATTAGATTACAATAACTAAAGAAGATATATTTGCTTGCTTAGAACTGAAAAGAACTATAGATACTTCTCTGTCAAATCTGAACAAAAAAGAATTATATGCTTTACTTGATGGTAAAGATGAGATAGAAAATAAGTACTTGTACTGTAAAGATTTTCCTTCGTTAGTTAGAATCATTCACAAAATCGTGGCTCTGTGCATTACTCCAAGGAATGGAAGTCTGACAATTGTGACTGTTGAGGATGCCAAGATTATTGCTGCAATAGTTTTGGAAAAAGACTTAGACTTAGTTGACATTTTTATGTCTCACATTAGAAGGAATGTGAATATGAGACCTTATGGAAATGTACTGTTGAATCTTTTGGAATACAAAGGTTTTGATTTTTTTGAATTTAAAGGAGTAACTGAGAATGTTCTTACTCTTGGTGATTCTTGCATTAATCATATGGGAATCACAATATCTGATGACAAGATTTGGAAACATAGAGATGGGCAAGTTTGGCAAGGGAATTTAGATGAATCAGGTGGAATAGAAGCTGGTCTTGAACAGAACTTGAATGAACAAAGAGATTCTGAATTACCTAGATCAAGGCATGAAATGGGAGAATCTTCTAGGAAGAGAATGAAGACAACTGCATGTCGTGTGCATCATTCCATAAACAAACCAGAATGTGTTAGTAGACTAGAAGATAGAAGCAATGTCTTAAAAGGAAAAGTAGATCAATGTATGAATTTACTGCAGACAATGCAGAAAGACCTGTTTGCTTTGCTTGAAAGATTTCCATATGTCTAGGTGGATTCATGTATGTAGGACAGCTGTTGTTATTTTTGAATTTTTGAATTTTGCGTTTCATCTATCTTTTCTTTCCTTTAATGAAAGCTGCACTTTTCTTCCTTATAAATGTCTCATTTATTTGATATTGTCATTTGTTTTTGATGAAACAAAAAGGGAGAGATATAATAAAACGTGTAAATGTGCAAATATTAAGGAATATAATAATAAAATGTGCAAATGTGCAAAAATTAAGAGGGAGATGACTGTATCATTTTGCAGGTTCTATGTATTTCTTATGTTCACATATTCGTGAAGTAAGGGGGAGAATGGGGAGAATGTAATGTATTATGATTGCATACCATATTGTACTGAATGTAATGATCACATACTGTGCTGTTATATACATTCTTGTTGAGTATGTTAAGCATATCATTTTGTATTTTATTTAAGGTTTTGTTGTCGTCAAAAAGGGGGAGATTGTTAAGGAAATTATTGTCGAACCCTAGTATATTTTGATGATAACAAAATTTTATATGTATTTTTAACAATTTATTAAGTATGCAGATATTTAAAATATATAATGCAAGGTTATATGTATAAATCTATACAACTGGTTAGAGAATATTGTCACAGAAGTAGGATAGAAGCAAAACTGGGTAGAAGCAGTGTCATGGGTAGAAGCAGTAGAGTTTCAAATAAATTTAGCTTCTGCGACTTTTGCTGTGAGTTTATCATTCTTTCAAACCCTAACTCAGCATGTTAAGTACAGATTGGAAGCTGTACTTAACCATGAAACCTATCCTAATGGGTGATTCAAATTCAAGCTCAGATCAGACTTTTACTGGAGGTAAAATCAAATTCAGAATTTGAATTCAAGCAGTCTCTGAAGTTCTGACAGATTTTCAGGAACTTTATGTTTTTATATATCTTCTTTAACTTTCAAGATTTTTGAAATTCGATTTCTCCTTATTATAAGAGTATTATTGGATTTAAAACTCAAAAAGTTACTACAGTAAAAAAATGTTTTGAAACATCAAAACAGAAGTCAGAATTTTAGGATCTGAAAAACTATCAGGTGCAGGTTCTGAAGTGCTTTTGAAGGGCTAAAATCAAATCGAGAGTGCAGGTTTTGAAAGAGAACTGAGTGTGAATTTTGAAGAGATATATTCAAACTCAAAAAGTTACTACAGTAAAAAAATGTTTTGAAACATCAAAATAAAAGGCAGAATTTTAGGATCTGAAAAACTATCAGGTGCAGGTTCTGAAGTGCTTTTGAAGGGCTGAAATCAAATCGAGAGTGCAGGTTTTGAAAGAGAACTGAGTGTGAATTTTGAAGAGATATATTCAGACTTTATTGAGAGACTTTTGCAAACTTAATTTGAGACTTGTGTTGAGAGAAATCAGAACCCAAAAATTGTTACTTGATCATCCGTTCTGCTGTATTTTTCTACTGTCGACTGAGTTATACATTTCTGTATTTTCTGAGTTCTCATTTGTATAGTCTTACAAGTCTAAGAAGAGTGTGAGGAACATTCTCAAGGGTTGATAGGCTAAGTGTGAGAGAGTTAGACTTTGGTAAGTGTTGAACTAAGATATCTTCAAAATGGAAGGTGCAGATTGTCAACATTGAAACCATGTACATATGGTTGTAACTCTCTTTGTGTATAGTGGAAACTAACTATCGCTGGACCATATCTTGCTAAGCAGGAAGAGTGGACGTAGGCACAAGGCCAAACCACTATAAACCGGGCTTGATATCTCTATCCCTTCTTTTCATTTATGCATTTACACTTGTGTTTTGCATGTTAATTGATTATATGTTTTAGGACTGATTTTAGTAGAGTAAAATCTTAAGTGAAGCCAAACCAATTCAACCCCCTCTTTTTGGTTTCTTTGGGACCAACAGATAGAACTTCCCGAACGGGTGGACACGACCCCTCTATCTAAAAGTTTCCTATCGTACGGTATACCTAAGTCACCAAGATCCTATCATTCGAACGTGTCGTCAATAAGGGATAGAACTCACCGAACGGGTGGACGCGACCCCTCTATCTAAAAGTTTCCTATCGTACAGCGGGCGTTAGTCACCCAAATCATATTATTCAAAAGTGTCATCAATAAGGGATGGAATTTCCCGAAGGGGTGGACACGACACCTCCATCTAAAAGTTTCCTATCGTATGGCGGACCTTAATTGCCCAAATCCTATCGTTTGAATATGTCATCAATAAGGGATGGAACTCCCCAAACGGGTGAACACGGCCCCTCTATCTAAAAGTTTCCTATCGTACGGCGGGTCTTAATTGCCCAGATTTTATCGTTCGAACTGTCGTCAATAAGGGAAAGAACTTCCCAAACTGGTAGACACAGCCCCTCTATCTAAAAATTTCCTATCGTACGACGGGTCTTAGTTATCCAAATCCTATCGTTCGAATGTGTCATCAATAAGGGATAGAACTCTCCGAACGGGTAGACACAAGTTTTCTATTGTACGGCGGGCCTTAGTCGCCCAAATCCTATCGTTCGAATGTGTCGTCAATAAGAGATGGAACTCCCCGAATGGGTGGATACGACCCCTCTATCTAGAAGTTTCCTATCATACGATGGGCCTACGTCGCCCAGATCCTATCATTCAAACGTGTCGTCGACAAGGGACAAAACTCCTCGAACAGGTGGACACGGCCTAATCTATCTAACGTTTCTACCGATCGGATGGAACTTCCTTTCTATCTAAGATTTCTAATAGTCATGCGAGCTAGTACATCAAGCCTAACATGGTAAGGATTACAACATCAAATCACCAGACAACCTCATTCAAGGACGTGAAGCAAGGATTGTTTGAAACAAAAGTAATGGGATACAAAGTTCTAAAGGAAGAATACAAAGAATTGGGCTCATCGAAAAGCAGATCCCTTGGCAGTTGGAACTGTAGTAGGGGCCTCAAGAATGATTATCGAGTCCTGAATGGCTACAACCTCCTCAGCTGGGGGCAAAAATCGCCCAGATTTGTTCGGCGAATTACCTCTTCAGCACATCTCAATCTCTCGATCAACTTACATTGGGAATCTTTGAAGGCAACAGTATCCCTTGCGCAAGACTCCTCAAGGTCAGCAATCTTACGCTCTGCCATCAGAAGAGACTCTTCCCGAATCTGAGCCAGCCTCTCGACCGATTGAAGATGTGCCTCGCGCACCCTGGCCTCTGTTTCTAGCTTTTCACATTGTATACTCAATTCAACAATGCGTCCCTCCAAATGATCTCCCACCTGCTTTTTCTGTCGCTCCTGGAACTCCGCAAGAGCCATGGTCTGAAAAGAAAAGATGGATTGAGAAAGGAGCAAGAAGAAAAAGAAGTTGAATAAACATAAAAAAAAAGATGATACCATCAATCCAAGAGACTTAAGGGCCTTGCCAACTTGTTTCTGGGACATTCTGTGTAGATCCAGCTCACATCGATAAAAATCTAATAGGTCCACAATTCGGTCCGCCTCGGCCAAAACTATATAGCTGAATTGTTTATCCCCGGCGCAAACCGCAATAGTCCCTCGCTCTTTCGAGCCCTTCCATCCATCGAAGGATCGAATGGGAATGATAGGTGGTAAAGCAGTCCCATCGGGAACCTTGCGCTTTCCTTTCCGCGAAGGCCAAACCGGAATAGCAAAGAAGGCCCTGCCATCTTCTCCACCATAGTTGTGGAAGCATGGGATCCTGCCTCAGCATCAGGTAAGGGAACATCTCCTGATCTTCCTGGTTCACATTTACCAATGTCCCCATTCCCTGTTGACTCACTTTCTTCCGAGACAAGGGTCTCAATCAGAATGGTTCCCGACGGATCCGAGCGCTTCGACAGAACAACCAACTCGTGCCCTAACGAAGGCAAGGGAGATAAAATCTTTCTTCTCTTCAATAAGGGAGAAGAAGACTCCTGGAGGGCCACCGACTACCCAACGGACTCTTGAGGAGATTCCCTTGCACCTAACCGAACCTGCCTATCGATAGTAATTTTCTCCAGCACGGCATCATCGAAGCTGTTTATAGAATCAACCCACGCAACCTTTCCTTTTTCCAGTAAGAGGGGTCTATCGATCTTCATCTTCTCCCCAATTAGTAGGCCAGCCAAGGACAACAATTGATCATTTAGTAAGGACTCGACCCATATACCTCGACCGGTAGATTTACAATAACCACCAAACGACCGAATGAAACGACCGTGTTTAGATGCGGTTGGGCGTTTCAGTCCTAAATAAGGCCCCTTATTGGCATCGGGTAGCACACGGATTCAATTCTTTTCCGAGAACTCTATGAAAAAGAACTTGCGCATCCAATTCTTGTCAATGGACTCCTTGTAGCAGAACCTCTAGTTGGACTTAGGTCAAGTCTATAACTTGTACCAGCCCTTGGTCAAACCAGTGTTCCCAAATCTCATCAAGATAAAGATAGACAACAAAATGTCGAAATCAAAACGAAGACGATAAAACCCTAACAGAGAAGTCCGCCATCCACCAGATACCAAACACTTAGAATCAGGAGAGTTGGAAATATATTCCAACGACTTAATACTTTCGTAAAAGGACCTGTATATGGAACTTTTAGCCCATATTTGACCGATTGGTGGTATATCAGTACGCACCTGTCTGGTGCCATGTTAGCCCTATCTGCATCCATGGCGGACACCAATAATCTCTCATCAACATATCAGTTTGGACTTCATGAAGCTCCCTTATGGACATAGTGCTCGCGATATCACCGATGCCCGGGTAAGCCTGAGTAGCAGACGCTTTTACCGTTGCTTTTGGAAATGACTTTTCTGATAGTTCTCGAAGAATGAAGGGAAAAGAAAGTGCCAGGTACGCACGAACAAATGGACTTATAAAAAACACACCAAGTAACGATCCGTATACCCCAACGGCGGCATGTGGTGCCAACATAAAGATGGATACTCATGGTACCTTTCTCATAAAGTGACACCCTGATAAGGGGCAAATGATAAGACATAATCCTAGACCCAATTTGAAAGGTCAGCACTTGAAAAGCTCACACATGAGGCCCACAAAAGACAGCTATCGACCAATGTTCGATATTCCCTATGACTATTTACTAAAAGGCCTTAGTTGTATAGATTTTCTGAACAATAGGGCTCAGTCGCCTCGCTTACCGAATGAGATTTACCAAGCGGGAGTAACCTCCGATCAAATACTCAATCATTAGTCTATCGAACGAACGAATTTCGAAGACCTTTCGTCGGTCAGACCATCGATCGATGGAAAGCGGCTCTAACAATTCTAAAGGAAGGTCAAAGTACCCTACGGCTTTGGTATCCTGCCTAAGAACGACATTTTTAGAATCCTTCAGTTAAGGAAGGGATCTCTCCAAAAAACGAAAGTTTCCATACAATGAAGATCACGATCAAATCAGAATATTGAATTTCCGAGATTTTCGGATCAATTCGATAAGGAAAATATGGTTGAAACACTCCAACAGTGTACGACTCTCGTAGGTATAAGATATCCTAAAACCCTCCGAGCCAGATACGTTGCCTTAGTCTGACACATTGGGCACTCTAATCACAGGGAACATCTCAATCTTTGAGCTCTCAGTTTGTTTTTTTTATATTTGAAAACCGCTTTTTTCTAACTTGAGCGTCAGAGTCTCCCCCGCCGGAGCACCCTCCGATGGTTTTTGCAAGTCTTAAATCCTGTCGACAATAACTGTTTGAGCTAGTAAAGAGCCGATATCTGTAGAGTCGTAACTAATTTCCAACACATTCCATCTTTGGAGTAAACAAAATAGTTTCAAACTTTCAAAAACATTCCAAATCAGTTCCCTAATTTGTCAATTAAAAGTGCCAAACTTACATCCTTACATAGCACTATCAGGATAATTTTGTATGCATTTTGAAGATTATGAATGATTTGGAAAAACAAGCATAATTCAAGGACTAATTACTTGGTTGAACTTGTGTTTTTAGGGATTTTGTCCTCTAATGGATGGGCTCGACCGCCCTTATTGGATCCAAAATTAATTAGAAGCTTTCGAAATGTTTAATCTAGTCTCGATTTAGATTAAACCATTTTGATGGGACCCTACTCGAAAAATTCGAAACGTAATATGAAAAGCATCTAGTAGTCAAGATAAGACCTACGGTTCCATATGTCCAATGCGCCAAAACACAAATGGGCCTATGTAGCCCCGTTCTACTGATGAGATATATCTCCTTGAATGGGTCATGTCGTCCTGACCCACCAAGGGGATCTATTAGCCTTGACATCCTATTCGCTGTTTGATTAGCTCTCAACGAGGTCTATGCGATTCAATCCATAAACGCATTTGGTAAGACCAAACGACTATCTCTTTCATTCGACTGATGACTACCGAATGCTTAAAAAACCGAGCACCTCAACTTCTAAAGGGTAATATTCAACCGAATCTCATCTTGTTAAGTTTCCTATTTTAGTACGAAACATATCTCTTGATAAGGAAGGAAACCCTTGGGAATCTAATCGATAAGGGAAAGAATTTTTTCGTATAATCAAACTTGCTAAATGGTAATGATTTCAAGTCTCTGACATTTGAATTCCAAAATCTTCGGATCTCTTGTAAGGAAATTAGGGTTGTAGTACTCCGAACACACATGACCCTTATGATGCTCCCTATAAAAGCTTTCGGTACATTATTACCAGGTAAACCCTCTTGACTTTACACAGGACACACAAATCACAGAGAGATCCATCCTCCCTCCAACATTTAATTTGTTTTTCCTCTCAAAAATCGTTTTTTCTAATTTGAGCGTCGGAGCCTCCCCTTGCGATGCACCATTCGACGGTCTTTTGTAGGTTTCAGGCTTCTTAATCAAATATCCATTCGACTCACAAGGAGTTAGATCTGTGAAACCAAAACTCACCTCCAATAGATTGGTGCTATCCGTGGGAAACAGACTAAAGAAAATTCGTTGAGTTCTCTGGATCACCAGAGCAGCATGCCTCCAAAACGAAGAACCAGAACTACATCGAAGGCTGCAACCATCACGGATGGCACCCCCATCGACATAGCCTTTCCTGCGGCACCCACTCACTCTATTGACAACCATCCCGCTCATGCTCAAGCTCTTTGCTCGAAGTAGACCCCGGAACCTGTGCCCAAAGAATGAGCCTGCTAACCCCAAATGGACAAACTAGAGTCCAGGATCCAAGACATGAGCAAGCAGTTGGAAGGCCTTAGTCATGCGTGAGGTTCGAGGGCCGGTCTTTTTCAAGAGGATCTGGACATGTACGTCTTCGACGACAAATGCAACCGCTCAACTACGAGACCTCGACAACTTCCCACCATGACCCCGAAGACCTAAGAAGACAAGTTGAGTAACTTGTAGCCGATGAACTCAAACGGGCAAGAGAACCGAGCCCCCTCTACCCTGTTAATGCTTCACCGTTCGATCCGAAGGTCTCTTCGGAACCAATACATAGTGATATACTTTTGCCCCCATAGAAAGATATAACGGAATGACTGATTCTCATGACCATATGGTGCATTTTGTAATGGTGATTGTCTCAAGGGACATGATGAATGCCGCCATGCGCAAACACTTCCCTATCACTCTCAAAAGGAATGCATTAGCATGGTTCAACTCGCTCCCGTCGTTGAATATAAGAACTTTCTCTCAACTCTGACAGTAATTCGAGACCCGATTTGTGATAAGTTGGGGAGTGAAGAGAAAATCCACCTCTCTCCTATCGTTACATCAAATGGAAGATGAACCCTTGAGGGATTTCTTGGAAAAGTTCAAAACAGAGATGATAAAAGTCCCAACTTTGGACCACTCTATCTCGCTAGCAGTGCTGCTCACTGGATTACACCCTTTGGGCATGAAAATCGTGATCATGAAGAATCCTGCCTTCACTATCCAAGAGTTCTACTCTCGTGCTGAGAAGTACATCATGGCTAAAGATGTCAAGATCTTCGACTGAAGAAGAAACTATCATCCAAAAGAGGGCGTAGCCGATCGCCACGACGGCTTTCACTGAAAAGAAACTGATCAAGTCCTCCACCTCTTCAAAAGTTTGACATTTACACCCCTTTGAATAAAATCCCCAGTCAAATTCTACTCTAGATTAGGGACCAACCTTATATTTGATAGCCTCCTCAACCCACGAAAGACGATCCCAAGAAGGACAAGACCAAATACTATCACTTCCATCGCGATTACGGCCACATGATCGATGACTATAGAAGGTTAAAAGATGAATTTGAATTCCTGATCCAAAGTGGCAGATTACAAAGGTTCATTAATAGAGAAGGGAGAGACATGTCGAACTTCGACTGACAAGTACCACCAAGACAAAACGGACCGAAAGATTGACCGATCATCCAACCACCAGCCAATTGTCGGGATGGACTAATCCTCCAAATTCATGAGGAGTGAACCTCCTGAACATCTCACCCTCCATCAGACATTTTAGACCCTCCAGATAGCACAAGGAAACAAGACTGAACATCTGGTCGCACCGATCTTCTATTCACCTAACATTCCTCTCCCTACTCTGCCAGAGGTGCTAACGACACACATTGGTGAAGAAACTAAAGGCAAGCGGTCGATCATCGGTTTCACTGATGAAGACTAAGTCAGGATAGATCCAAATTGCCATGATCCCCTTGTCCTCACTGCCAAAATCAGCCTGTATGAAGTCTGAAAGGTCTTTATCAATCAAGTAACGGGGTGTGCTGTGAGAGGCTACCCCCCTCGAGCAGGTACCTTCACTCAAGGTATTATCTCCGAAAGCCCGGCATTCGACTCTCCCCTGCAGGGGTCGGGAATCGAACCCGTGACTTACCCCTTTACACCCCGCTGAGGGGTCGCCTCTCACCAATCGAGCTGCAAAAATGTAACACCAACACCGCGGTGTCCGTACTAGTATTCCGGTTCATGAAATTAAATAAAATATTTCTCAGTTTATATAGAGAGAAATTTTTAATTATATTGATTTTCGATTTTGAGGTATGTAATTTAAATTTTTGGTATATTTAAAGTATACTTGTTTTCGATTTGCAGTTTATCTTATTTTGTTAAAAAATTTGAAACCTTGAAAAATAAAGTGAGTATAAAAATATATATATTAATAAATAATAATAATAATGAAAAAAAAAAGTCGAAATTAGGGCTTAAAGCCCTAATTTCCCTCTTTCTTCCCCTTTCCCCTTTCGCTCTCTCTTTGTCTCTTCGCATTCCCCTCACCGCCGCCCTCCCTCACTCTCCCTCTCCGCCTCCGGCCATCTACCACCATCTCCGACCACTGCTCTCCCTTCTCCACCTCTCCCTTAGGTTCTCTCTCTATCTCTCTCCTTCTCTCTCTCTCGGCTTCTCTCACACCCGCGACTCTCTCTCTCCCTCTCGCGGTTCTCCGTCGCTACTCGGCTTCTTCCACCACCACCACCCATCTCCCACTCTCTACCTCACTCATTGTCTCTCAATCTCCCTCAGTCTCTCTCGCTCTGCTCCTCTCTCTCCTGCGCGCGTGCGACTGCTCGCGCGACAGTCCTTACCCCAGCGCGCGTGACCCTGCATCTCCCTATCATTCCCGCGCGCGACAGCCCTGTCTCCCTATCCTGTCCGTTCGACCACGAGCTGCTCACTGTGGTGAGCCTTCTGCGATCATCGTAGAGCTTTGAGTCGCCTGCAGACTTCATTTTCTACGTTGGGTAAGATGAGTTAAATTTAGGGTTTCGATTTCATTGGTAATTTAGTATAATTACTGAACCATGCTTCGATTTGGACGTATTTCAGGATTCTGGACTGAGTTGTAGGCGCACGGACTTTAGGGTTGCGAATCGGGAAACCCTAGGTAATGAGATTTCTGATCTTTTCAATAATTGAATGAATTTAGAGTTATTTTAGGATGAAAAGTCATGTATAGGTTTAGAATGTATGTTTGATTGGAATAAAATGCATTTTGAAAATTCTAGGCTTGAACAATAAGACCAAGTCTAGTGTCTGATATGAAAGGAGCATGTTAAAGGAAAATAGAGTCGAGTTCTATTGATTTGAATAGTTTCCTTCAGAGTTTCATTTGACATATACATGAAGATAGTTGGAATTTGGGATTTAAATTTAAGAATTTATGCAGTCTTTTTAATTATAAGTTGTCCTGCATATAGGAAATCAAAATACAATTTCTATATTTTGAAAATAGATTTCTTTACGTTAAAAATGACATATGAGTTGAAGAAATCGGATGAAAAGTGAAAAGTGAAAAGTGTATGATTTTTCAAAAATTTTTCCATTTTGTAGGAAACTTATTTACTTTAAGCATATTTCTGACTTTGATTGGTTAGGTTGATCTTTTTGGAGACTCGAGGAGTCGAATTGGTTTGAATATAGAAATAGGGAATGATTACCCTCCCTATAGTGTGAGTGGGACCCTAATCTCTTGCATAAAATAGTGAAACCTGATTTTACCTTGTTTTTAAACAAAACATGCTTTGATATGTATTGTCTCGACGTATGGAATTGAAATTCAAATCTGTTTTGTGATTATTGGAGTGTCGTACTTATGTTTTCCACAATTATACATCCATGTTTGAAAAGAAATGAAATTGTGTCATGATTTGAGAAACGAAATGTTTGCTATTCGACCATTGCATTGGTTTGTTGATTTGAAATGATTTTTATGAATGTATTGGCACACGGATTTGAAATGTTTTAAGATCTATGAGGGCACTGGAATGCCCACTTGTGATGACATGATTTTTACTTGTGGGATGTTGTGCCCTTGTGATACTATGATGATGACATTGATGATTCCGTAGCTACGAAGGGACTTTGTAGAGGCGCGGGTTGCCCGGATACGCTTCTGTAGGAGGTATCCGCAAATGTCCAGTTATTTATTCATAGGCACGGCCGGTTGAACCCTCATCGGGGGAGGACGTGTGTCCATCACCGTCTAGCACCGCACGTTGTCCTATTGACGAGCATATATATATTCATAGGCGCGGCCGGTTGAACCCATATTTGGGGGAGGACGTGTGTCCATCACCGTCTAGCACCACACGTGGACTTATTGACGAGTCTGGGTAAGCAATGAGCTAAGCCCACGGCCAACGTCGAGGTAGAGAGCTACTTTTGAAACACTTTGCATAATAAAACCCCCGATGCGCCTGTCCCAGGTCATGGTTGACCTTTGCCAAGATCCTTTCGGCTTGCTCTATGATCTACTTGATTTTAAATGGATGCGTGTGATTGAATAAATGAGTTCATTTTATTGAACATATCATGATTTATTGCGAAACTTGAGTTATTGTTTACGAATGATACTATTTGATACTCCAATGTTCACCTACACTATTAGTACTTGAGATTAATCCCCTCACTCACTGAGTATCCTCCCACACCCCTCTTCTTTCCTCCCTCAGACAGGATTGTTGTGCTGGAGTGATACTTTAGAGTTTAGTGATTTTGACGGATCTGGTTATTCTGGATGGTGAGATTTTAAGTTTAAACTGAAACTTGAATTATGTATTATATTTTTGACCCTGCGAGATCATGTTGAGGTCCGTAGTTGGCCGTGTACTTGTTTTGGGATGACTGTATAATTTATGTATATTTATTTGCGAAACTCTCATATTTTATTTGCATTGAGACAATTGTATGTATTTAAATGCTATTTGGGAAAATTATTGTAAATTTGCATAAAATTTAGGTCCGCTCGGTGTGGCGGCTGCTCATGCTCTAGTTGGACATGACAGTAGAGGTCTGTGGCTAGATTTGTTGATAGATTTTTATAGCCTTGCGTTGTTCTGGATGTCGGTTATGGGAGTTGTTGGCTTTGGAGAAGCCAGGATGGCCATTTGTTTTATTTTCAGGATGATTTTGAATTATACAGGTTTAAACAGGTTTAATTGTACATGGGAGACCTCCGATTTATGGGGTGGTTCTGCCTGATTTTCTATAGAAATACAGCCGGCATCCAGGACAACGGGCGGTTGTTCACGATTCTCGGTTCGGGGCGTGACATGTGCCCTCCTATATTGGGACGCTTTCAAACGAATGGGTTCCCACACATCTCCAACCCCCACACAGGTCCAATCTAAGGACTCTCCGGTAATGGATATATCCCAAAGGGATCATTCCCCTCGTGATCACACTGGGCGCACTGCCCAATCATGCAACAGCTATAACGATGTTCAATGTAATCAACAACCCCTCGCCTTATAATATTATCTTTGGAAGGTCGAGCTTGAACGCCCTGGAGGCCCTGCCTAACACGAAACACATGAAGCTTAAATTTAGAACTCCACTCGGGTTTAGGACATTGTCTTGTGATCAACAAGAGCCTCTGGTATCCACCCCGAAGTAGTTACATGGTACGTTTCGATTATCTTACATAGTCCTTATGTTATTGTCAAGGTATTCTTTTGTTCGATTGTGAACATACGTGACTACCTTATTGTTTGCATTCTATCGAACTTCTACTGTATATGGGAAAGAAACATGCTAACGAAGGGATCTATCTTCCCGAACGGGTTTCTGTCGTCCTAACCTAATGAAAGGATCTATCTCCCTGAATGGACCTTTGTCGCCTTGACCTAACGAAGTGATCTATCTCTCCGAATAGGCCTCTATCGCATTGACCTAACGAATGGATTTATCTCTCCAAATGGGTTTCTGTCACTCTGACATAACGAATGGATCTATCTCCCTGAACGGACCTCTATCGCCTTGACCTAACAAATGGTTCTATCTTCCCGAATGGGTCTCTGTCACCCTGACTTAAAGAAGGGATCTATCTCCACAACGAGTCTTTGTCACCTTGACCCATCGAATGACATCCCTATTCCTCTCTTTCAAACAAATCTCAATAGGTATGGCTTATCGGAAAGTCAATGACACTTGTCCAAATGTGCACCTAAAGAATGCCCCTAGATAGGCCAATGCTCTCCGAGAAGGTTTGAAAACAACTGAGTGCAGCCGACAAATTTATTTAAACTATCTAAATGACAAAAGGAATATCCCCCATTATCAGCACAAAAGAACACGAAAGAATTCTTCATTAAGAATTTTTATGATACAATAGCACAAGAGTTACAAAGATTTCAAGGGAATGGGGAGAAGTGCCAAAACCTCCTGAGAAGAAGCCCTCGCAGCAACTGTGCTCGATTCAACTAGAATACCAATTGACCTAGCAAGAATCTTACTTTGGCCCATCGCATCGTGACTAATAGCCCCTTTGATCGAAGGCAGAATTCCATCCAACCCAAACCGATGGATTATCTTCTTGGCACATCGTAGTCTCTCTATCAACTCACGCTGAAAATTCCTGAAGGTAGCGGCACTTTTAAGCAAAGATTTTTCTGATTCAACTGCTCTCTACAACACCACCTGGAGAGATTCCTCGCGTAGTGAGCTAACACTTTAACAGTATGTAATTGCGCCTCAATGGCCTTCTTCTCAGTCTCCAGCCTCTCGTAATGACTCCAAAGATTCTTCGTTTCCTTCTCCTTCTCAACCAGTGAGGCCTTGAGTGTCTCCTCCGTTCCAGTATCCTTCTTCCTTTGATCAAAAGTATCTCATAATGTCAGACCTGAGCGTTTAACCAATTAACACGCTCTTCCAGATGTCCCACTGTCTGTTTCCTCCGTTGATCCTGGAACTCTACCAAGGCCATTGTCTGCAAAAAGAGAGAGGAACTGGATTAGCCGATGATAAAGCAAAATAGGATGAATTCAAAAGATCTAAGGGACTTAAGGGTCTCGCTAGCCTACTCTATGGATATCCTATGCAACTCTAAGTCGTAACGATGAAACTCATGCCGATCAATTATTTTTTCTACTTCAGCCATGTCCACGTAACTGTACTATTTGTCTTCTGCGCTAATAGCTGTCGTCCCTCTCTCCCTCGATCTCTTGTCACCATGAAAGGATCAAATAGGAATAGAAGGAGGGAGGACAGTCCCATGGGACACTTTACATTTCCCCTTGCGAGAAGGCCACGGCAGGACAGCACTCGATGGACCGGACAGTTCTTCGATCGCTATAACTTGAGTTTCTCTTGGCGCCCTCACTTCTACAATAGACGATGGAGCCCCTTTGAGCCTCTCCATAGCAAGCGCAACTAGCAGTGAAACTCCCTTATTCTCGATAGATAGCGAATGTCCATCCCTATCAAACTCCTTTAGCTTAACCTTGGATGGCTTCAACGCGACAAAGGGCAATCGCCCTTCAGTTTTCTCGCCCTCCTCGTGCCCACCTCTTGATGGAGATTCGGGCAGTACCATTTTTCTCCTCTTTATTGAGAGAAACGCTAGCAAAGTTTGGGTCTCAGTTGCCCCGTCTGTCCTCTCCGAAGGATCCCTTATAGATGAATCCCAGTCAATTATAATCTTCTTCAGTAGGGTTTGTCCATAAAACTTGAATCATCGGTCAGTCCAATCTTCTTCCTGTCGACTAAGAGAGGCTTGTCGATCTTCATTTTCTCTCTTATCAACAGACCTGCTAGAGATAGCATATGGTCATCCGTCAAGGAATCAATCAAGATGGCCCTCTGCGTAGACCTACAGTAACTACCGACTGAATGCACAAAGCGAAAGTGACGTGAAGGGTTTATAGGCTTTAATATGAGCGCATGCCTCCCTTCAGCACTGGGAAGTGGTGGCATAAGGTTCTTGTCCTTAAACTCCACAAAGAAATACTTGTACATCCAGTTACTACTAGTGGGTTCCTCATAATGAAATCTCCAATCAAATTCAGGATGGGTTTGCAGCTTATACCAATCTCGGACCAAGCCATTCTTCGTGCATCTTACCAGAGAAAAGAGAGCTGTCAGGATATCAAAATCAAAACAAAAGCGACAAAACCCTAATATAGAGATCACAACAACAATCAAGTGCCAAGCGCCAGGGGTCAATAAAGTTAAAAATATGTTCTCACACTGTAACACATCAGTGTATGGTACCCTCAAGCCAAACTTCACCATTTGTTTGTATGTCAGAACACAGCCCTTTGGCACTCTATTCGCTCTATCATCATCTGTGATTGATATCAGGGTGTAATCATCACCTACCAACATGGCGGTCTGAATTTCTTAAAACTCCACCATTAAAATAACACTCCTAATGTCATTAATATTTTGAAGAGTAAAGCCTCTTGCCATTTCTCTTGTAGAAGATCTTCCGTATGCTAAGACAGTTTAAAGAAAAGAGAAAACAAGCGCGAGAATATGGGAACACCAGACCTTTCCCAAGAAAGAACTTATAAAGGACACTAGAGATGATTCGTGAAACACAAAATGGCGTGTGTTGTAAAAGGCTTTCCATTTCTAAATGGCTACTCGTGACGCCTTTCTCACGAAATAACACCCCGAGTTGAGAGCAAATGATGGGACCATATTCAAAAGACTCTGTAACACCGACACTGCGGTGTCCGCACTATTGTACTCCTATTCATGAAATATATAAAATATTTCCTAAGTTTATATATATATAGAAAAAATTTTTAATTTTATTCATTTTCAATTTTGGAGTATCGAATTTGAATTTTTGGTATATTTTAAATTTTTCCGTATCCGCGAATCGTACTAAACCTCATTTTTATGAAAAATTTAAATTTTAGTGAACAGAGGGTGTGAGTATATATATACATATATATAATTATAATTATTTATTTATTTGTAAATAAAAAATGAAGGATTGGAGACGCAGTATTTTGGGGTAAAACGCTGCATCCCCAAAATTTTGAATTAGGGTTAGAAAACCCTAATCCCCTTTTCCATTTCCCTCTCTTCGTCTCTCTCGCTCTCTTTCCCGAATTCTCTCACTCTCTCTGTTCTTCTCCGTCGCGTCTCTCCATCTCTTCTGCCCCTCTCCGCTGTTCGTCGGTGGTTCTTCGACCACCACCGCCACCGTCTACTCTCTCTCTCTCTATTTTTCTCTCTATTCCTCTCTCTGTATCTCCCTCTGTTTTCTCCCTCTCGCGCGCGAGATAGTCCTTCTCTCTCTCCTTTGCTCACTCGCGTAAGGTGCTCGCTGTGAGCACCTCTCTTCTTCCACCTCTGCAGAAGACCTAAACCGGCGCTCTGTGGACATTCATGAACCCTTGTTGCATATCCTTCAGCTGACCCTTGAAAGCCCTAGACCGAGACCTGCAATTTCATCCACTGCACAGGTAAGAGCGATACCTTTGAACAGTAGCTCTAGGGTTTGATTTCTTCGGTAATTTAGACTAACTAATAGAGTTTGCTTCAGTTTGGAACCCTACAGATCTTGGACTAAACGGAGTGTATTCGGAAATTAGGGTTGTGAACTGCAAAAACCCTAGGTGAGGGATTTCTTACTCATTCGATAAATTGAATGAATTTAGGGTTAAGTTTAAAAATCTGCAGGAGTTAGGCTGTTCAGTATGAAAGAAGCATGTTAGAGGATGAAAGATTCATATTTGGTTGATTAGAATAGTTTTCCTTAGAGTTCAATTTGACATATGTATGAAAATAGTAGGATTTTGGGGTTGGAATGAAAAGAAATGCATATTTGAAGGAGAGTTTCAAAAATTACGGTTAGGTTTAAGAACTGTTGTGATCATTCTCATTATAAGCTGTCGTGCATATAGATAATCTAATACGACCTCTATATTATGAAACTAGACATTTTCATCTTGAAAATGACATATGGTTTGAAATATTTGGATGAGAATTGAAAAGTTTATGATTTTTCAAAAATTTTCTATCTTGAAAAAAATTATTTTTTTTATGCTTGTTTTCGACTTTAACTGACCATTTAGGTTGAATTTGGCTCGACTTTGAACATGAAAATGACAGAACTAGATCTTAGCATTTGAGACTTGAATCATTTGGATCTGATATGTGTAGGAGAAATTACATTAATTTCTCTGTGGCTGTGCAAATGTAAATTTTGAATTGTTTTAAAAAATGATTTTAAGTGGAATTGATGTTTAATGCCTTAGGATAACATGTTCGGGTTCAAATGAGAAATTTGATTTGATTTGGTTTGGAATTGGGAGTGCACACCCTCCCTGAACTGTGAGTGGGATTTTGACGTTTGCTATTAATTGAAAACCATGTTTTACAAATGCTTTTCAATGACATGATTCTACAAATGTATGATCATTAGAGTTTTGAATATTTTATGAAATATTTTGTGACCATTGGAGTGTCCCACCTCTTGATTCGACGGATATGCATCCATGGTTTTGAAAATTTATATTGTGCCACCCTTTGACATATTGACATGCTTTAATATTTTCATTCTATTGGCACACGGTTTTATGTGATTTTGATTTGGATATGTGTGTGGGCTGCATGCCCGGCTGATATGATGGTATTGTTATATGCTTCCTATAGTATCTGTAGCTACGAAGGACATTTGGTAGAGGCACTCCTTATGCCCGGATACGCTTCGACCAGAGGTATCCGCCAGATCGTCATGTGTGTGGATGTACCCTGTTGACCCTCATCGGAGAGGATGCGAGTATGGCTCTGTCTAGCATTGGGTGAGGTTCCATACACGGCCGACTATTTATATGTATATATATGATATTTACGGGCTAGTTGGAGTAGCTTGTGACCAACATTGGGGCATAGAGCCATTTTTAATACTTGTATTGTGAAAAACCCCCCAATGCGCCCGTTCTTGGTTGAGGTAGACCATTGCCGGGGTTGTTTGATTAGCCGGCTCTTTATAAATTGATATACATATTGGATGTATATGTTATTTTCTAATGTGTGCCTTGAGATATGTAATTTTTTTAAAACAGCATATTATTTTTGCACACTTGATATTGTGTTACAGACTTTGACACTCCAAGTTCACCCTCAATATTAATAGCACGATGTCAATCCCCTCACTTGCTGAGTATCCTTCCATAGATACTCACCTCTCACTTTCTTTCCTGTAGGATTAGTCTTGGATTGAGGGAGAATTATTGTGGTTTGCATACTTGCGACGTGGACTTGATATCACTGGACTTAGGTATGGATTTTACCATTCCTTCCGCTATGATTATTGGTGATATCGCTGTATATTGGAGATTTTGGGGTAAAACGATGCATCCCTAAAATTTTGGATTAGGGTTAGAAAACCCTAATCCCCTTTTCCATTTCCCTCTCTTCGTCTCTCTCGCTCTATTTCTTGAACTCTCTCACTCTCTCTGTTCTTCTCCGCCATGTCTCTCCATCTCTTCCACCCCTCTCCGCCGTTTATCGATGGTTTTTCGACCGCCACCGCCACCGTCTACTATCTCTCTCTCTATCTTTCTCTCTACTCCTCTCTTTGTATCTCCCTCTCGCGCGCGAGATAGCCCTTCTCTCTCTCCTTTGCTCGCTCGCGTAAGGTGTTCGCTGTGAGCATCTCTCTTCTTCCACCTCTGCAGACGACCTAAACTGGAGCTCTGTGGACGTTCGTGAACCCTTGCTGCACATCCTTCAGTTTACCCTCGAAAGTCCTAGACCGCGACCTGCAATTTCATCCATTGCGCAGGTAGGAGCGATTCCTTTGAACAGTAGCTCTAGGGTTTGATTTCTTCGGTGATTTAGACTAACTAATAGAGTTTGCTTCAGTTTGGAACCCTGCAGGTCTTGGACTGAACGGATTGTATTCAGAAGTTAGGCTTGTGAACTACGAAAACCCTAGGTGAGGGATTTCTTACTCATTCGATAAATTGAATGAATTTAGGGTTAAGTTTAAAAATCTGCAGGAATTAGGCTATTCAGTATGAAAGAAACATGTTAGAGGATGAAAGATTCATGTTTAGTTGATTAGAATAGTTTTCCTTAGAGTTCAATTTGACATATGCATGAAAATAATAGGATTTTGGGGTTGGAATGAAATGAAATGCATATTTGAAGGAGAGTTTCAAAAATTGTTGTTAGGTTTAAGAACTGTTGTGATCATTATCATTATAAGCTGTCCTACATTTAGGCAATCTAAATACGACCTCTATATTATGAAACTAGACATTTTCATCTTGAAAATGACATATGGTTTGAAACGTTTGGATGAGAATTGAAAAGTTTATGATTTTTCAAAAAAATTATATCTTGTAGAAATTTATTTTTTTATGCTTGTTTTCGACTTTGAGTGGCCATTTAGGTTGAATTTGGCTCGACTTTGAACATGAAAATGACAAAACTAGATCTTAGCACTTGAGACTTGAATCATTTGGATCTGATATGTGTAGGAGAAATTACATCAATTTCTCTGTGGCTGTGCAAATGCAAATTCTGAATTATTTTAAAAAACGATTTTAAGTAGAATTGATTTTCAATGCCTTAGGATAACATGTTCGGATTCAAAGGAGGAATTTGATTTTGTTTGGTTTGGAATTGGGAGTGCACACCCTCCCTGAACTGTGAGTGAGACTTTGATGTTTGCTATTAATTGAAAACCATGTTTTACAAATGTTTTTCAATGACATGATTCTACAAATGTATGATCATTAGAGTTTTGAATATTTTATGAAATATTTTGTGACCATTGGAGTGTCCCACCTCTTGATTCGACGGATATGCATCCATGGTTTTGAAAATTTATATTGTGCCACCCTTTGACATATTGACATGCTTTAATATTTCCATTCTATTGGCACACGGTTTTATGTGATTTTGATTTGGATATGTGTGTGGGCTGCATGCCCGGCTGATATGATGGTATTGTTATATGCTTCATATAGCATTCGTAGCTACGAATGAGATTTGGTAGAGGCACCCCTTGTGCTCGGATACGCTTCGGCCAGAGGTATCCGCCAGATCGTCATGTGTGTGGTAGCACCCGGTTGACCCTTATTGGAGAGGACGCGAGTATGGCTCTGTCTAACACCGGGTGGGGTTCCATATACGGTCGACTATTTATATGTATATATATGATATTTACGGGTTAGTTGGAGTAGCCTGTGGCCAACATTGGGACAGAGAGCCATTTTTAATACTTGTATTGTGAAAAACCCCCCAATGCGTCCGTCCTTGGTCGAGGTAAACCATTGTCTGGGTTGTTTGATTGGCCGGCTCTTTATGACTAGATATACATATTGGATGCATATGTTATTTTCTAATGTGTGCCTTGAGATATGTTATTTTTTTAAAACAACATGTTATTTTCACACACTTGATATTGTGTTACAGGCTTTGAGACTCCAAGTTCACCCTCGATATTAATAGTACGATGTCAATCCCCTCACTTGCTGAGTATCCTTCCATAGATACTCACCCCTCACTTTCTTTCCCACAGGATTAGTCTTGGATTGAGAGAGAATTATTGTGATTTGTATACTTGCGACGTGGACTTGATATCACTGGACTTGGGTATGGATTTTACCATTCTTTCTGCTATGACTATTGGTGATATCGCTGTATATTGGAGATTTTAGTTTGATCAATGTACTTATCTATTTATTTTATGGGATAACTATATAAATTATGGACATTTATTTGTGAAACTCTCATGTTGGTTCATTACGTTTGCATTGATGTACTTGTAAATATTTAAAATGTCAACTTGGGAATTTGTTGTACATTTGTATAAAATTTAGACCCGCTCGGTGTGGTGCATGCTCATGCTCTAGTTGGGCATGACAGTAGAGGTCTGTGGGTAGGACTGTTAGTATTGATGATAGCCTTGCATTGTCCTGGTTGTCCACTGTGAATGTAGTTGATTATTGTGAGGCCGTGATGACCAATTTATTTATTTGACAGGATGGATGTCCATTTTACAGGTTGATTTGTACATGGGAGACCACCAAAATATAGGGAGGTTCTGTCCAATTTTCTATAAAAATATAGTCGACATCCAGGGTAACGGGCGGCTGCTCACGATCCCAATTAAGGGCATGACAGACTCAATAGATAATACAAAAAGCGTCCAGTAGTTAGCATAAGCCCTGCAGTTCCATATGTCCAATACGCCAACACGAATAGGCCTGTGTCGTTTCGCTCTACCGATGAGATAAATCTCCTTGAATGAGTCATGTCGTCCTGATCTACCAAAGGGATCTATTATCCGTGATATCCTATTCCCTGTTCGGTTAGCTCTCGATGTGATTTATCCGGTTCGATCCATAAGCGCACTCGATAAAACTGAACGACTGTCTCTTCTATTCGACAGATGACTACCGAATGCGTAAGGAGCTAAGCGCCTCAACTTTTGAAGGGTAATATTCAACTGAATCTCATCTTGTTAAACTTTCTATTTTAGTACGAAATGTATTTCTTAGATAAGGAAGGAAACCCTTGGTAATTTAATAAATAAGGGAAAGAATTTTCTCGTATAATCAAACTTTCTAAATAGTGTCGATTTTAAATCTCTAATGTTTGAATTCTGAAATTTTTGGATCTTCTCATAAGGAAACTAGGGTTGTAACGCTCCGAATGCACACGACCCTTATGATGCTCCATATAAAAGCTTTCGGTACATCATCACCAGGTAAGTCCTCTAGACTTTATACGGGACACACAAATTACAGGGAGATTCGTCCTCCCTCCCTTTCTTAGTCTATTTTTTCTTTCGAAAACCGCTCTTTTTGACTTGAGTATCAAAACCTCCACCATCGGAGCCTCCCCTACTAGCGGTCTTTTGTAAGTTTTAAGTCTCTTAATCAAACATCCGTTCGAGTCACAAGGAGTCAAATCTGTGGAGTTAAGACCCACTCCCAACATGTTTTATAAGGAGTATGGATGTCAGATGGTAGAATTTTAATAAGAGAATAATTCTGTATTTGTGAAATTATAAAACATAAGTTAAATAGTTGAGGCATAATTAGATTCATAGTACTACTTATAATATAACAATAATCAAATTTTTATCCAACTGAATAATATCGGTTAATAATAATACTTATAGTAAAGGAAGAAAATTTTTGTTATGCTCACAAAGTCTCGTGAGTATGCTAGATCAAATGAGTGATAGACTAGAGTATACATGATAATCTAATCAATTTGTTTTAATTAATGTTTAGTTAATTTTTTTATTCATAAAAAATATTGATAATTTAATAAAGAATTGATGTATTATTATAAAATTTTAATTCATAATCATTAGCTTCAAATAACTTTTCAATTTCTTACGTTACAAAAATGACTTTAACCATGTCAATCATAGCACAAAACCCCAAAAAATCTCATTCCTCAAAAGTTCACCGATAGATTAACATGAGAAGCTTACTTAACTGTCCTATTAATCTATACTATTTATTTAGTTAAAAAAAAAAAAGAGTGTGACAGTGAAATACCAAACTTACCATCTACATATATAATAAATTTCTCATAAAAATTAACAGATCACATTTAATATTTACATCTGTTTAATTATAAATACTAAAAAAAAAAATAACCTTTAGTGACAAAGACATTTTGATCACTAAAGCTTCAAATGTCATCAATAAAACGAGTTAATGACAAAAAAAATTACATCACTCAATAATCACTAAAATTTCGTCACTATAGGTCATTAGTGACGAAGTATTAAAAGTCATCATTAAAGGGTCAACTTTACTAGCCAAAATTTTTTCTTGTCACCGAGTTGGTCACTAAAAAGTACGAGTTGTTGTCAAAAGTAACTCGGTCAACATATTTAGTGATGACATTTTATGACAAAAAATAGTCACTAAAAGTGGACCCGTGGTCCGACTGGAATTGGTAGGAACCATCGGCTGCCTAAATCGTCGTCGGTGGCCAGTCGACTACGGCCGCCGATGCTGGCGTCCGGAGGTCCTGCTGCACCAGCAGCCTGAACCACCATCTGTGGCCAATGGTTCAAGCGATTGACTAATCGCAACCTCTGATGTCGATAACAGGTGGTTGCGCTTGAACCACCGTCGATCGTGGCTTACGTTGGCACTGACAGCCTGAATCGGTGGTGTGGTTGGGCCAGTCTCCGGATCGGTCTGGGGTGAGGCCTAACAGTGCAGTTGGGTCAATTTTCAGACCATCCAATTGTTGTGGCTTCAAGGATAATTATATATAGTTCAAATTTTGTTTTGTTATCCGACATAGGACAATTATACATATTTAGTGATGATTTTTTTCGTCACTAAAAATTGCAAGAATCAACAAGTTTAGTGGCCAAAAAAAGTTGTCAGTAAAAGTCACTAAAAGCCATTTTTTTATAGTGTCATTTAGTGACTAAATTTTAGTGATAAAAAAAAATATTGTCATCAAATTTGATCACTATTGATATTTAAATTAGTGGATTTTTTCCAGTTATACAATTTAGTGATAACTTTTTCATGTTCGTCACTAAAAGATATATGAAACAATGAATTTCTTTTTGTCTTCCAAAATTACTATTAGAGATCTGAATTTTATTCGTCATTAAATTTTTAATCATTAAAGATCATTTTTTGTAGTGAAATAAAGAATTAAAAGATTATATCTGATATCAAATGATAGATAAAAAGTTTAATTACATCTCATATCAAATAGCAAACAAAGAATTAGAGAATATATTTACTGTTACATATAATTACTGGTGAAAGAAAAATATAAACGCATGTGGAGTAATAATTCTGTAGGAATGGAAGATGATTTTTTCTATTTTCTTAGTTCTCCTTATACGATACATGCATCATGTGTGCCACATATCAACTATCCGACTTCCGGTCTTTAAAATAAAATAAAATAAAAAATAGATAGGAAAGAGTCACCCTTTAATTATATTTTATAATTATTAAAACCGTATTAATTGGGTTTTTAAATATGGATGTTGATGTAAAAAAAGAAAAAAAAATAATTCTTATGTGACACGTAGGCTAGTAATAATTACGCGTCCAAAGGTCTTTGTTCATACGGAGCAAAAACGCTTCTGAGGGTTGCTAAATCAACACCAGTAATGGCTGGATGGGTAGGATTGAGAGGACAACTCCAAATGTGTTTAATGCTCCGTAGCTAAATATATTTTTAAAATAATTTATAAATTATTAAAGTTTATTTTAGAAATAATTAATAAGATTTCTAAATAAAATAATTCAAACCGTTTATAAAATATTCTATAAACCTGTACGCCATTATTATATTTAACACAATAAATCTTTATAAATGCCTTTTACTTTTAATATTAAAATAATTAAAAATAATATGGTTTCATTAACATTATTTAAATAACTATTAATTAAAATAAATTCTAAAAATATTTTATTTTAAAAATTATCAATTATAAATTTATAACTTTTTAATATTTTAAAATTATAAATTTAGTCAAACATTATTCATTGCCTCTCGGCGAGGAATGGCGATAAGGATGCAGAGACAGACAGAATAACAAGGAGATTGACAAATGTGTTGATTCCAAAATTATGAGATGACACGTGGCAAGATTTAGGTTAGGACATGACACGTGGATATGTCTGCTTTGCCTTATTGTTTTACCTAGACTAGACTTTTGTTCTATTTTCTTACCGACCGTTTTCGCACCAGGATTACATTCAGTTTGCTTCTTTTTTTTTTATACAAAATCAAAACAAATTTGATGGGGGCAAGAGCCCACAATCAAATTTGATTAGTCAGTCTTAGAGTGGTTTATATAGAAAATCTATGAAAATAATTATCGATTGAGGTTTAAATATAATTATTTATTGAAAGATTTCAGTCATTCAAATCTCTCGACCAATAGAGTCTTAACCGTCTAGCTAACCGAATGATATTCGGTAAGCGAAGTTAATCGTTTCGATCAGGTATCCAATCAACAGCTCCTCAACTGAAGGAGTCCTGGAGACCTCTCGTCGATAGAATAACCGATCGATAAGTAATGATTATAACGACTCAGAAGGAATGTCAAAATACTTAAGTAACTCTCGTTTCTTACCAAGAACAGAACTCTGAGATCTTTTCAGTTAAGAAATGGATCTTTTCAAGATTACGATAGTTTTCAAAAAGGATAAAGATCGCAATCAATTTGAAATATTGAGTTCCCGAGATCTCCAGATCACTCGATAAGGAGGGTAGGGTTAGGACATCGTGGCGGCGCCCAACTCTCAAAAGGTATAAAACATCTCAAAACTCTCTAGAACAGATACGTTCTCAGGGCCTTACACTCTTGGCACACTAATCTCTGGGAACTATTTTTTTTTTAACTCCCAGTCTGTTTTTTCTTTCATATGAAAACCGCTCTTTCTGATTTGAGTATCGGAGTCTCCCCGTTGGAGCACCCTCCGGTGGTTTTTACAGGTATCACATCCATTTGGCGGCAACCGCTCGGGTTAGCAAGGAGCCAATATCTGTGGAGCTATAATCTACGTCCAACAGATTGGCCTCGTCTATGAGAAACAGATTAGAGTAACTTCTGTCATTTTGGTAACCATGCCTCTAAAGACTAGAGTGTCTTCGAGGGTTGTCCCGGCGGTAGGAGGGCGCATCCCTATGCTCGCCAAACCTCTTGCTCCTCCAGGATCTGATCCTCCTATTCGTGATCATGTGTTTTCTCCGCGATCGTCCCATCCAGAACCAATTCCGCAACCTGCAGCTTAGGAGCAACCAGCCATGGCCCCAAGGCCAAAGCAGGTGGACCAACCTCAAATGGAGAGATTGGAGTCTAGACTCCAAAGAATGAGTAAGCAGTTGGAGGGACTCAGTCGAGCACTCGGACCAAACAACCACTCATCTGTTGCAAAGTCCGAATATGAGCGGCTACCCAGACGAAAGTTCCCCGAACCATCGGCGGTCTCCCAATATGACCCCCAAGACTTGTAAAAACAGATTGAACAACTCGTAGCCGCCGAACTCAAAAGAGCAAGCGCAAGGGATATGAAAGATCCCCTACACTCCCTAAGTGAATCGCCATTCGATGCGAAGATCTCTTCAGAACCAATGCCAAGGGATGTTCTTCTACCTCCTATGGAGCGGTATGATGGAACAAGTGACCCCCGAGACCATGCCACCCATTTCGTAACAGTTATGGTTTTTAGGGACCTCTCAGATGCCGCGATGTACAAACACTTCCCCACTACCCTCAAGGGTAATGCCATGGCATGGTTTAACTCTCTCCCGCCGTTCAGTATCAAAAGGTTCGTACAGCTCCGACAACAGTTTGATGCTCATTTTGTAATCAGTCGGGGAGTTAAGCGAAAATCCACCTCCCTCCTATCATTACGACAACGGAGGGAGGAGTCTCTCAGGGACTTCATGGAAAGATTTAAGACGGAAATGCTGAAAGTCTCCGCTTTGGACCACAACATCGCTTTGGCTGCTCTCCTAACTGGCCTGCATTCTTCCTATATGAAAGTCTCTATCACAAAAAAAGCCTCCGGCAACCATCCAAGAGTTTTACTCCCAAGCAGAGAAATACTTTGCTGTAGAAGAAGCAGAGGCATTCAATCGACAAGGAAACCGTCCTAGTAGGAAGGAACGCAGCCGATCACCCCGTCAGCCCTCTCCGAAAAGAAGCAAGTCAGGAGCTCTGCCCTCACAAAGGTTCAGCGTGTACACACCGCTGAACGAAACCCCAAGTCGTGTTTTATATCAGATAAAGAACAGGTCATATGTCAAATGGCCCCCTCGCCCCACGGTAGAAAATCCTAAGAAAGACAAGTCCAAGTACTGTCATTTCTATCGAGACTACGGTCATACGACCAATGAGTACAAAAGGCTTAAGGATGAACTGGAATTTCTGGTCCGTAACGGAAAACTACTAAAGTTCATCAGTATGAAGGGGAGAAGTCTGCCTTCCCCCAACAGGCGCAATGCGCCACGGGAGAAAGAGCCCCCCCATAGGCCAGATCCCTGACCGTAGCGCGAGGAACCAGGAGGTGTGATCCTCCAAGTCCACGGTGAAGATAGTTGGCACGAGCCTTACTTTCCCACTAGCATTTGTCCGGCTTATGATCAGGACTTCCCGATACTCTTCTTTTGATGAAAATTTTGATATTTTCTACTATTCATCGACTGTACGTGGCTTGAGACTTCAAATGACCCACGAAGAAAGCACTCATCGAAAGGCCTCAATCGCCCAGATCTTCTGAACAAATGTGTCACTAAGTTGGAATGGAACTCCCTAAACGGACGGACATGACTCTAACTCCTAAAGTCTCTAATCGACCGAAGAGTCTCAGTCGCCTAGATCTTCCAAACGAATATGTCACTAAGTTGGGATGGAACTCTCTGAATGGACGGACACGACCCTAACTCCTAAAGTCTCTAATCGACATAAGGGTCTCAGTCGCCCAGATCTTCTGAACGAATATGTTACTAAGTTGGGATGGAAATCCCCTAATGGGCAGACACGACCCTAACTCCTAAAGTCTTTAATCGACCGAAGGGTTTCAGTCGCCCAGATCTTCCAAACGAATGTGTCACTAAGTTGGGATAGAACTCCTCGAACGGGCAGACACGACCCTAACTCCTAAAGTCTCTAATCAACCAAAGGGTCTCAGTCGTCCAGATTTTTCGAATGAATGTGTCACTAAGTTGAGATGGAACTCCCCGAATTGGTAGACACGACCCTAACTCCTAAAGTCTCTAATTGACCGAAAGGTCTCAGTCACCCAGATCTTCCGAACGAATATGTCACTAAGTTGGGATGGAACTCCCCGAACAAGGGGACATGACCCTAATTCCTAAAATCTCTAATCGACTGAAGGGTTTCAGTCGCCCAGATCTTCCGAACGAATGTGTCACTAAGTTGGGATGAAACTCTTCAAGCGGGCGAACATGGCACTAATTCCTAAAGTCTCTAATCGATCGAATGGTCTCAGTCGCCTCGATCTTCCGAATGAATGTGTCATTAAGTTGGGATGGAACTCCCCGAGCGGGCAGACACGACCCATAATTCTTAAAGTCTCTAATCGACATAAGGGTCTTAGTCGTCCAGATCTTCCGAACGGATGTGTCACTAAATTGGGGTAGAATCCCCCGGACGGGCAAATACGACCCTAACCATGGAGGTTCCAAACCGAACACCAGATCCTGATCAATTGGGCACATCATGGAGGAGTCAAACTCCCCCGATCTTATCAAATCAATGAGATAAAGCCCTCGAAAGTTCTTTATTAAAAGTTATTACATTCCAACAAGTTAGGAAACAAAAAATTCCTTCAAAAGACGCAAAACTACAAGAGATCAAAAAAAGCGCTAGAAGCAACCTAGGCGGAATACAAACTCGCTGACCCATCAATAGGAGGAAGAGTTATGTGTTGCCCGACTTCTTGAATGATCTCTTTGGTGCACTTCAAACGTTCGAGCAACCTATGCTGAGAAAGTTCTCAAATGACCGACGCAGAATCAACCTATGGCATCCCTTGTCACTCCAGCAAGAGGGGCTTGGTGATTTGTTTCGACTCATCCATGAGCATGCTAGACAATATCAACATTTCGTCTTCCACCAAGCTGTTTACCCACAAGCTCTTACAACGGGTCTCACAATAACGAGCCACAGCACACAAAAAATAGGAGTGGCGAAAAAGAGGTGGGATCTTCTCATTCAAAAAGGCGCTTGGTGGCATCCAGAAACGCAGGAAAGAGATCCATGTTAAAAAATTTGACGAAGAAAAACTTTCGCATCCAGTGTTTATCCTGAAATTCACTGTAGAAAAATTTCCAGCGATTCTCTATGGGTTTGAAGTTTATACCAGCCATTAGTAGACCCTTTGGAACTATATCGCCCTAAAGAGAAAAGAGCCCATAGAATCTCCAAATCAAAACAGATGCGAAAAAAGCCTAACAGGAAAATTAGGGTAATCACAAATCGCCAGACACTTGGGATAAGCAATGAGTGATGAATGTTCTAATACCTCATGATCTCCGCCAGTGGGTCCATATATGGAATCTTCAAGTCGTACTTCACACACAGTTTATATATCGGAATGCAACCCTCAGGGACAAAACTCGCTCTATCCCCTTTACAGGGCAACATGAACTCAAAATCGTTACCGAGCGACATCTCCTTTTGGACTTCTATCAAATCCTCTTCGGTCATAGTGCTCTGGATGTTGTCTATACTGCGTGATGAGGAAGCATCTGTTGACATCTTTATAGAAAATGAGAGTTTTTTTTTTTTTTGGAGCAAAGGTTGGAGAATGACATTCTTAAAAGAACATAAACTCTTATGAGGCGTGTGGAAGACGGTTCGCGAAAATCGAAACGATTATAGTCACATTAAAAAGTTCTGTGCCTTTTTTCTACAGTCATAACTCATGACGTCTCTTCGGTAAGAGAGCCATGAGTTAGGGGCAAATGATAAAATAAGATCCCAAAATCAAATCTGATGAATCAGCCCTAGAGAGGCCCACGTAGAAAGCCCACGAAAAATAATTATCGGTTGAGGTTTAAATACAATTATCTGACGAAGGGTCTCAATCGCCCAAATTTCTCAAACGATAGGGTTTTAGCCGCCCAGCCAACCGAACGATATTCGGTAAGCGAAGTTAATCATCCCGATCTGGTATCCAATCAACGGCTTCTCAATCGAAGGAGTTCTGAGGACCTCTCGTCGGTCGAACGACCAATCGATAAGTAACGATTCTAACGACTTAGAAGGAATGTCAAAATACTCCAGTAACTCCCATTTCTTACTAAGAATAACACCCTGAGATCTTTTTAGTTAAGAAATGGATCTTTCCAAAATTACAATAGTTTTCTAAAAGGATGAGGATCGCAATCAATTCGAAATATTGAATCCCCGAAATCTTCGGATCAGCTCGATAAAAAATGTAGGGTTAGGGCATCGTGGCGGTGCCCAACTCTCAAAAGGTATAAAAACATCTCAAAACTCTTCAGAACAGGTACGTTCTCAGGGGCTTACACTCTTGGCACATTAATCACTATGAACTACTTTCTTTCAACTCTCAGTTTGTTTTTTCTTTCATACGAAAACTGTTTTTTTTGACTTGAGTATCGAAATCTCCCCGTCGGAGCACGCTCGCCAGAGTATCCTCCAGTGGTTTTTGCAGGTATCACATCCCTTTGACGGTTACTGCTCGGATCAGTAAGGAGTCGATATCTATGGAGTCATAACCCACCTCTAATAAAATTGATTTAGATTATTAAATACAAATTTAATTTGATGCCATTTTTTTTGTTTTATTTATTTTGCTCATTAAGTTTGCATGCCTAACCTAGGTAGCTTGGAATCAGAAGGGAAAGCCAAACGTTTGATTTTTAGATTTTTAGAGTTACGAAAAAAAGTAAACGGAATTTGGATGAAAAAGTATTCACAGAATCTCTACATCCCATATACTAAAGTAAGCAAAAATGCATAGGGCACGAGAGAGGGCACATCTACAAAAAATAATATAATGATTATATTTCTTTCTGTAATCTCACACTTCGATATTTAAATCTCGTTATAATAAAAAAAAAAAAGTAAAAATGCCAAGATAAAATAATACTCCGTATTTGGTCTTCAGCACCTCTGTTGTATTGAGGTCTTGAAATCCAAAAGCACAAAAAGAATCGAAATCCAAGTATTTTAGGATGCTCAAAATTCCAGCATCACGATTCATCAAACAACAAAATACACCAGTTGGATTACGGTCATTCCATCTGGCGGTCACTAATCGTTCGGTCAGCACCCACAAACCGTCCTACCCATAGACGGCGTAGACTGCACCTGCAGGCACTTATGCTCTCTTGGCTTCATCTTAGAGCTTGTTATCATTTGTGACGAGCTACGGCAAATTTCATTGCTCACAGAAAAGCCATTTTTCTACCTTGAAATCCACAGAAAGGCAACAGAAACTTGGGTAAGACGAACATCAGTTCTGCTTCGAAATCCTAGCATATCATCATCTAAAATCTAAAGTAAAATCCAAACTTGCCAACTTACACTTGTTTAACATTTTTTTACTTTCGAGTTTCCTCCAGAACCTGATTGTGGTCCCAATTGACTGGCTAAGTCTGAGCCATATAAGTGGTTCTGCATCAGGGTCTAACTACTACATATTTAGAAAATGGCACCCTGCTAAGACATAAGAGAATACTAGGGATATGGGGCAGACCTCTAACTGATGGCCAGAAATTTAGGGCAGCCAGGCCCTTCACTGAGCATAGTAGAGAGACCCAAATCTCAAACGTTCACTTTCCCAAGTTTCTCACAAACAGCTCTTGCAGCCCTAAATTTCCTGCCACACAGTATCCCCAAAGCATGAGATCAAAGCTCACAGATGCCTGCACACACACACACACACACACACACACACACAACCATAGTCGCAACACATAATGCATCCCAATAACCAGGTGTATATTCGATTTCCAAGCGGAACTAATATTCTAATCGATGATGCTTCTCCCAACAGTAATTTTCCTCATTAAAACAATCTAATAAAGTTACAGCATATGTACTGGTAAAATGAAGTTATCGATTTTATTTACAAGCCAATCAGAACTCTGTAAATATCTTTCTAATCGCCTTGTAAAAACATTTTACCAGTAGCCACACTTGTCCGCTTCAAAGAAGTTCTAGTAAATCCGCTCATCTTGTAATCAACATGGGAGATGCAGTCCGTCCATCACACATGAATCCCACCTAGACCTTTCGATTGAAATCCAACTCTGCTGAGTCTTCTGCAGCTATAACAACCTACAGGAAATCTGGATTAGTAAGTACACTAGCTAATGCATCACCATAAAGCTGAACTGGAGTCGATGAAGTAGATGAGTTTATGGTGTACATGGCTGTATATATTCCCACAAATGATATTTGCCACAAGTTTACATAAGGACAAAGGTGCTTAAAAAGGTGTTATAAGGTTTGGCCAATTGCAGTGACCTAAAGAGAGATTATGGTGATATGAGTAGATCAACAGGACTAGAAACTGATAAGGTAGTCCATAAGGAGAGATATACTACATATTACAAACACAATTAAGTTTGTCAAATTCCAGAAAAGAAGCATGATTAAAGTTTCAATTAGCTCTTGGTTTCACAGGGGAAAACGTTGTAAGCTTGTGGAAGACAATGGGCCACTGTAAAGAGGAGAGGCCCATACAAGGCCAAGGACAGAGCAATTCCATCAAGATACATCTTCTCACACATCAGAATATAAGCAGCTAATCTCCTTGTGATCTTACTGTCAGAAGTCAAACATTACGTTTTCTGAATGTGCAACAGCCAAGCACATAGTTTTCTCATATAGATGATCAGCAATTTAGGCGGCTGCAGTAGTAGGTAGATTTTACAAGGTAAGAGCAACGATAAAAAGTAGATGAGTAGGCTATAACAACAAAGAACTGACAATGAGGTTGGTGGTGGTGGAGGCAGTTAAGTTGCCAGTGTCTCATGGTGGCTGGCTGGTGGGTAAGACAATGATGGTGGTTGGTGGCAGCAGTTCTAGCAAGGCAGTGGTGGTACTAGGTGGCTAAAGTACTGGTGGCCAGAGAGTTGAGTAAAGACAGTAACCAGCCATGGTGTTGGTGGTAATAGCGACAGTAGTAACAACATTGGCACTCTGCAGTGGTAAGAAATAATAACAGTGATTTGTGGTGGCCAGTGGATGGTAGTTGGCCAAAAAGTAAAGATACGGTAACCATATGGTGAACGTGAACATACATAAAGGGAAATTGGTTCATGTGAAAGTTTTTTACAACGATAAACAAATGTAAATTTTTGTAAGTACCAAAAAATAATTTTCAATACCCTTTTCTAAATTTTGGGCGGGTATGGGATGGGTATGGGATTCATCTATAATTCCCAGATTTAGCAAATGCACTATTAAAAGATGAGAAAGCAAAAAAAGAGGGCATTTAGGGTAGAGTCAGCATAGACCCGACACAATAGTTAAGAACTAATAATTCCCTCTCCAAGTATCCTCCCAGGTAAATACAAAGTTTGTCCCTACAATATATTTGAAATACAATATGCTTGAGATACAAAAATCAAAGGCTTCAATAGTGACATTTGTCCATTTCATGGTTTTTAACTTGAAGTAAATGTTATTCTTTACCTTAGAATTTACACAATGAAGCCATACAAAGATTACATCTTCAACCAACCAAGAACCTAGACAGTGATTATAAATCCAAAAATTACAAAACCAAGACCAATTTGCATCAAGATCATGTATCTTTAGTTGCCATCAATTGTGCAAGGAGTTTTGGGATACAATGAGCAAACCACCACAAGGAGCATTCTCAACTAAGAAGTGCCCTTGAAAATTGAAGGAGAGACTGTCCATCTGAGCATTTCAATGAAATGTGATTGTGTACCTATAATTGACTTTAGTATGATTTCTTACCATGACATGGCTCAACTTAGATTCATCTTTTATAACATTAAAAAATAAAAGCATCACAATGAGGATGAGAAAACTATTAAAGATAAGAGAAACCCAATAATGTGCACCCCTCTAATTAGTTCAAAGTTTGGGACACATTCCAAACTACCAGGTACAAAGATCAAAACGAGGCTTCAAACTTTCACACCTCTTCTCCTGCCATCCCTCATAATTAACATAACCACCCAAACTCACAATTCTTAAAAAAACCCTCTCCTTTCATAATTACTAGACATTTACTAGATTCTAATTTCATAGCCAAAAAGATTTATAGCTTCTTCAAACATCTAAAGGATCTCTTTGCTCCACATTGCCCATACTTAACAGTATCTCTAGCAGCAATATTCTCAACATTACCTGTATTCTTTTGGCGTGATGAAATATTCTCTATGTTTTTCTCCATAAGAGTAGGTACATTTGATAACTAAGGTCCTGTTACATGCTAGGACCATCAATTCCATAAACATTTTTAAGGCAGATTGAAACGAAACACCAAATTGCAAATTTCTTCAAACAAATTTATTGTGCTTCCCGTGATCTGTTTGGAGATTCTTTATCAAGAAACCCGGCTCTATTTTACAACTCTGGAACTAAGTTGCATATTTTTTAACTTTCCAATGAATATATTTATATAATTGTCCCATTTAGCAATTATTACAGCTTGACTTGAAAATAGGAGGAAGAAAAAGAACTGAATGAAGAAAAACAAGCTTCAACAACTCCCTCTTAACAACACATTTCCATACTAAAGAATTAATTATTTTTGGATGGCCATTCAATGCAATTTATTACTTTTGTAAGGCAAGGGCCTCAATCAACCAAAGATGTTACCATGAACTTTCGACACAATGAAGCATGATTGAACCTTCAGTTGCTTTTGTGAATATAAAAAGAAGGAAAACAGAACAAAATACAAAAAGGGGAAAAGACGAATCACCCTTCTTTGGCTAAATAAATAAGTGAATTTTGATTCCTTTTTGGGGGGAGAAAGAGAGAGAAAGAGAGAACTCCAGTCACTCAAATGTCCTCATAGTGCATTTCCTTGAAGCCAACCAACAAGTAGCATTGGGATGTGAAACACACTTTGTCCTCCCCAAACAAAACCTATTAGGTTACTGCCCAAGCCACCCCACCATAGAGTACCACCAACTACAAGATCTTTGTTGTCCATTCATAGTGAAACATAGCCTTTTCCCTCTTTAAGATTGCCAATGGTGAGAATGGATTCTAAGCTGCCTCAATGAAGAGTTTAACTTCTAAAAGAACCCCAGCCACTAGAAAAACTTCTAGAGAAAAATACAATGGGTTTTGGACAAGTTTTATCATGCCTTGGTTTACCTCCAAGCAACACACCTTTCCCTCCACCCGCCAAACAACATTTATTGTCACTAACAACTGTATTCCATCATATTTATTTCTTAAAAAAACTATGTACTTAATATTCTATCACTAGCTTAATAAAACTGAGCAGTATGATGAAATTGTGTGCCGAATCTGCCCATAAGCTCAAAATGAGTAAATAGTTGAATTGTAAAATATTTACTAAAAGAAACACCAATTTATCGTTACTTTATATTATCATTACAACAGAAGAATTTGTCCATCCACCCTGCAAAAATAAAAAAAGGAATCGAACTGTGGATAATTGATTGCTGACTCATTCATAAGAAACAAAGATAATTTTCTTGGAGCAAAGCTTATCGTTACTTTATATTATCATTATAACAGAAGAATTTGTCCATCCACCCCGCAAAAAAAAAAAAAAAGGATTCGAACTGCGGATATTTGATTGCTGACTCATTCATAAGAAACAAAGATAACTTTCTTGGAGCAATAACTTATCAATAACTATACTCTACATATTCAAAATTCTAGACAATCCTTAAAAATAATCGAAAAGAAAAAACAAAGAGGAATTTTAGTTCAACATATGTTAGATAGGCATAAAAAGTGATGCAAATAAGAGAGCAACTATTTCAACATGTCAATATACTTGGAACACACAGCACAACATGCAGAGCTAAATCCCTTAGTATTGCTTCATTATAAATAATAAAATAAAACTAATGATAGCATTGACTAATTCATAAATATTGTAACCCCTCTAAGCTATCATGAGTGCTTCTAAGGCAAATTAATAGGAACTTATCAACAATGCACCGCTTTGGTGGCATGTAGCACACTGTAATTTTATTTAGTCTATTGCACAACCCATCGAAAAGTTTGACCTAGCAAAACAAGTGAACTATCCACATATGCATCATTTGGTGAAAATCTTAAGACATGTGCTTGTGAACAGTAAAAATAGTATGCTGATCTACAAAATACGTACTGCAAACCAATTTATAGATCATGAAGTTTTCTTATCATGTTGTACCAATATTCCCAATGTTCCAAACATGAAAATTCTGTGTATGACATATGCACCAAAAATGTGACATCGTCAAACACTAGAAGCTAAATGGAATAATATCACAAGGAGCACCTGGAAAACCCACAAGAAAAAGAAGCCAGTCCCAACAAACCATCATCTCTATTTATAGTTCAATAATAGTAGATCATGTTGCCACGATTTATGATATAAGATAATAGACCTCAATTTATGTTTAACAGTAGAAAACAAATCACCTAAAGCTGTGGACAGCCATACAAGCATGCAATATTGCTCAAGGAAATTTAAGCAAAATAATAAACACGCCAAGAAACTTCGCAGAAAATGAGATTGGCTACACATTTTACATGCTTATACTTTTATTTCCCATTTTAAGTAAGTGGCAAAAATCATTATTTCATGCCAATTACATCCACAAAATAACCAGAGTCAAAAAAAGTTAATAGTAGTAGTGGTAGTAGTAGTAGTAATAATAATAATAATAATAATAATAATTTCAAGATGACACAACATGGTTTTCTCATCATATTTCAGTAGGAAACAAAATCATAGTGATGCTGATGTATAGCAAATACTCAAAAAACCATCCTCCTCTGAAGCAATTTCAATGTTAAAGTTGATTGTATCTATGATAATCATTCCATTGGAGCTAATGTTGACGTGGATGTTTTAGCTTATATTCTAGGGTGCAAGGTAGGGACTCCTTCCTTAATCTAGGTTTGGCTCTTTGACCAAGTAAGAAAAGTGCTATTTGGTCTAAGGATATGACAGTAGGTTGGAACAAAGGTTTCATAAGGAGAGAAACTACATTTTGACCTAGGAGTTGTTCCCAGATATCCTCAAATTAACACAGTACTTTTTGAAAGTACTTTAAAGTTTTCATTGCATCTAACATACTTTCTTTTTTCTATCTAAAAGATAATACTTCAAAGTTTGGAAAGTAGGCAGAGAGATTCAACCCGCTCAATTTTAACAAGTACTTTTCAATCTTTGGCTGCACTTTATGTCTGCATATCCTTGATCAATGAGAAAACTCAACGAATCAACTGAGCAAAGGAAGGCTTAGTTACAGTCCACAGACTCGGAAGGTGGACAGATACCTTTTAGGATTAGCTCTATAGTGGAGTCCAATCAAGTTTGGCTCAGGAAATGAATGTGGAGATTCATGGTGGAAAGGAGATGTTCTGGGGCGCCAAGGGAAGTTTTTTCTGGTACATTTGAAAGAGCCCTCTCTAGTTTTTTTTTTTTTTTTTTTTTTTTTTTTTTTTTTTTTTTTTGTTTTTTCGGCCTTGAAACTCTTAACTCTTTTCGGCTTTTTTTCCCTTCAATGAGAATGGCTTCCATTTCCAATTTAGGTTTTAGGGATGATCCCCCACAAGGTGCTTCTTCTGGGTGAAGTTCAAGAACTGTTAAAACCCTAAATGCTATCACCCAGTTTAGCGTAACCCAGCCAACATTCGCAAAAATACCAAAATAATCATAAAAAAATGATAAAAACTATGATAACTAGTTCACATACGGAAAGAATTAAACTCAGAAATGATAAACCAAAACAGATAGCTTAAAATTAATCAAGGATCTGAAGCACATGGTCCTTTATAAAGCCTAATAAAGCATGGACTGACACAAACTAACCTCGTTTATATCATTCAAATGGGGAATAAAGAAAGATGTTGCTAGGCTAATGTTCCTTTCTCCGAAGAGGTTGCTTGTCGGTTGCTAGTCTGAAGATCCCGAATACCTGAGAGAGAGAGAGAGAGAGAGTGAGAGAAGCGTGGTGGAAAAGAGTGAAAGAAAGTGATGAAGTAGAGTGAGTTACCAAAGCGAAGACATGAGCAGCGATTAGAAGGAGCAACAATAGAAGTACAAATTCCATGGTCCGAGAGAGAGAGAGAGAGCGAGCGAGCGGGACGAGGGTGAGTTAAAAGGAAAAGCCGTAAACCAACCGGGCTAAACCTTCTCTCCGAAGCAAAATCACGATTAATGGTAACGTAATTTGGGGGTATATGTAATGTTGCACAGCTCGGGTGTGGGGGTATTTTGGTCATGAACTTTTTTAATTAAATTATTAATACTATTAATAAGAAATCTATAAAAAAATTATTTTGAACGCGATCATATTTATAATAATTTTAACGGTGATATATGCATATATTTACAGTTAATTAAAATAATACTTATTATAAATTTTTATTGGAAAATTAAATTTTGAAACATGAATTTTGAATTCATTACATTTTTGAGTGAGTATTATTGTAAATTTTGATAAAAATGCATAATATTTTTATTGACCCATAAAAAATTTATTGATTACATCCCAATCCAGCCTCATCGTTTTAATCACTCAAAAATAATATAAATATATGGAACTTCCCTCTCGCACTTGCCATTTTGAAAAAATGCTTTATATGGTGGGATCCATCATCTACCCTCTCAAGTTCTGGTCCTCATCATATCCATCCATGTCCTTCCTTCCACTATTATCTATGGCATCTGTAGGTACTGCCATTCCCAATCTTCACCATCTACATCCCTCGAGAGGATTCACTTCCACGAAGAAATGTATTCTTCCCCCTTCTTCACACTCCCTTTCTCTTTTCAAATCTTGGAATTTGATTCTCTCTCTCACTCTCTCCAAAAACGGCGAGAGAAGATTTGAGGAGATTTATATATATCTGTTTTGATTTTTTTTTTATTCTAAAAATATTATGTTTTAAAATAAATCAGTTATTGATTTAATTTCAAAAATATTTAATTTTCTTTATTTCTAATATTTAATTATAGATTTTCTATATAAATCTAATTTATTATAATATTCTAGTGGAACAATGAATTATCATGGGTTTAGCTTCCCATCTTTATCAGAATCATATTCAAATTTTTTTAATATGGTATTTGAGATAACTTTGTAAAAATGATTAGGTTTAAGTCATCTACTAATCATTTGATAAATGCAAAAAAGTTCTACTCTTAGAGACAATCTTATAGGCAAGAATCATATATCCAAAAACCACGTGTCTTATAATCAACACCATATCTTCAAACACATCAACTTCACGTGTCGTCACATTAGCATACATGTATCATATATTTCAAATTCCAGGTTTTCATTAATCACTTTGAATTTGATAAATGTTAAAAAATATATATTATGTATTAAAATTAAATAAATTAAAAAAATTTTACATAATAAAATAAATCAATAATTGATTTGATTTTCTTTATTTTTATATTTGTATTAATAGATTTTTTATATAAATCAAATTTATTATAATATTTTATTAAAATAATAGAATATTAGGGTTTAACTTCTCATCTCCAACAAGGTTATATGAAATGAAGTGCAGATGCAATCTTCTCCTCCCTGGTTCATGTTGATGGAATCTACAATGGTTCTCATCCTAAGAAGCTGGCTATTAACGGCCACATATATGATGTCTCTGAGACCACGTTTTCTTTCTTTTTGGAAATTTTATATTTCAATTTATTTTTTTGAATTTGTTGATTTGTACGATCACAGTCCATTCCCAAATATATAAGTCAAAATTTAGAAATTTGAAATAGTAAAATCTTAAATATTTTTTTAAAAATAAAATAAAAAAATTGTCAATTTTTTCTTACTAATGATAAAAAACCGAAATGGTTTTCCTATTTAAGAAAAACAGTATTTAAAATATATATATATACACAATAGGGAAAGACCATAGACATAATTTCAAATATTCAAAATTGTGTCTATTTGCCTACAGCAATGAGCACAATTCGCAAGCTAAAAACAAATCAGCATAATCACAACTCTCCAAAAGTTATTTATTTGCTCACAACAATAGGCACAATTTGCTTTTTTTTAATCAGACACAATTATTCGTTAATTTCAATAATAATTATTTTTAAAAATAAATTATTTTTTAAAAAATAAAATTATTATTATGTTTTCGTTGCCCCAAATGCCCAACTTTGAACTATTAAATTCAAATTTTTTCTTTCCATTCATCTTTTCCATTTAATTCAATTGATTTGTTATTCACTGCGTTATAAACTCATCAAGATGTCTTTTTTTTTTTCAATATAGAACAAAAGATCATCCCCATTTAATTTGTAATATTACAAATTACAACTGACAGAAATTTTGTTACAAAGTTTTTATCATGGAATGACAGATCGTAAAGAAGAATGAAGAAGAAAGAAAAATTTGCCTACCAAAGACACAGATTGCAGCGATGTTCATAGCATGCAGTTGCAAGTTCTGTAGAAAGAAAATAAAATGGAATAATGAAGATGGTGTTTTTTCTTTCTTTCCTTCTATAATTAAGCAGTATTTGATTGTTTTCATGTGTTAAAGTTGCACCTCACTTGCACATGAAAGGCGATAACATTACAATTTGACATGCTTATTCCATCTTTTATATAATAGTCTAGATATTTATGAATTTTATACTTTAATATATAGAAATAATATAAAAAATATTTTAAAAAATAAAACAGATTTAACTAATATAAAATTATTTTTTTTGTTATTTTATACATGAACAAAAATTGTTTTTAGTTAGATAACTAAACACTAATATTAATTAACAATTGTTTTTAATTAGAGTAAATTACATGTCCGGTCCCTAAAGTTTGTCATCTTTTCACAAATTAGTCCTTACAGTTTGGAATACTACCTTGTGATCCTCAAACTTCAAAAAGTGTAACGAGTTGGTCCTTCCGTCAATGACGGCGACAGGCTGTCCGTTAAATGTTGATGCGACATCCAACGTGGCTGTACATATACTGAGGTGTCAATGCCAGCTCAGCTCATTTGACTCATCTTCCTACCATGTCAGCATTTTGTTGACGTGGCACAGCCATGCTGGCATTTCGCTAACGTGGCACTGCCACGTTAGCAAGGTCAGGGCAGTTTCATCAATCCGCACGGTAGTGTCCTACTAGGGTTTTTTTTTTATTGTTTCGTATTCTCGAATAGAGGAACCTTTCGCTTTCTTTACTCTATCGAAGAGAGAGAGGGAGAGAGAGTCTGTCGAAGTGAGAGAGAGAGAGAGAGAGATTGTTACATTGAAGGAGACATCAGTTGATTTTGTGGTCTCGAATGTGTGGTTTCAATTATCAGACAGTGAGGCGAGATCAAAGAAAGTCATTTAAGATATGTAATCTAACACTTGGATCTGTTGAGGAATTATTGTTTATTTCTATATTTTACATTTACGTTTTTCAGAAATGGGTCCTACGAATGGGTTCGAAAGTCGTTTAAACCCTTGGTTTGAAATTAAGATTTTAAAACAGAATTTGAAATCAATGTTTAAAAAATTAATTTATTGGGATTTATTAATTTGGGGTTTAATTTGAAATTCGGGTTACTGAATTTGGTTTGAAAATTAGGGTTTGAATTCAGGATTTCAATTTCAAATTTAGAATTTCAATTTTAGGGGTTTCGATTAAGTGTTTAAATTTAGGGTTTCAATTGGGAGTTTAATTTACTTTTTTTCTTTTATCAACTGTATTGTTTATGTTTCAATTATGTTTTAGCAATCACTAAATTTATGTTTTGATTCACAGTTAATTTATCAATTGTTTTGTTCATGTTTCAAATATTGTTCATGTTTCAATTGTAGTTCACAAATTCTATCAATATGCTAATTTATTTGTAATACTATATACCTAGGGCTGAGACCATGTACAACTGTTACTTAAATTAGGGTTTTAATACTTTATACATTTCCATTTCATTGTCAGATATGGCTTCTATTAAATTTACTGTTGTAATTCATCATGAGGGGTAAATTTGTGGGACCTGAAAAATATGAAAGTAGAGAGTTGACCTATTTTGATAATTGTGATATAGATAAGATGTCTTTAGTTGAATTGAAAAATATAGTAGTAGAATTAGGTTATAAAAACTTTGTAAGGGCGTTGGTAAAAGTTGATGGAGATGGGTTCAGTAAATTTATTAATGATATTGATTTGTTGGATTATTTAGAGGAAAAATTAAAAACAGAGCAGGAAGTTCATTTCTACATAGAGCACAGGATAGATGAGGCTAATTTTGTTGATGAAAGTGTTCTTAGAAAGGAGGTAGAAGCCATACAGGGTAGCCAATATGAGAAATATGATTTTAAGGATTTAGTTTCTGATTCTGATTCTGAAGACAGTGGCTTAGGTTTCAGATTTGAAGCTAGTGATTGTGATGATGAAGGGCTAACCTTTTTGATAGTGATAGGGAGCATACTGCCATGGGTTTGGATGACTCTGAAAATGAGGTGGCCCTATAGATTTTATTGAATAGAATGATCCCTCTAAGGAAGATGAAGAAGATATAAATTACACTATTTCTAACATTGATTATGATGATGAGGGGATGCAGTCGAAAGGGGAGGGGATAAGTTATAAGGAGTTCAAGCAGGATTACAATCCTAGGAGCATAGAATTGAGAAAGGGTCAAATATTTGAGAGTTTGGACCTTTTTAAACAAGTGTTGAGAGATTACACTATAAACAATGGGAAGAACTTGAGATTTATAAAAAATGACAAGTTCAGAGTTAAGATGGGATGTGTTGAAGGTTGTGAGTGGTTGGCATATGCAAAGAAATTATCAGATCATGACAAGACAGCCCTGCTGGTCACATATAGGCCTACAGATACTTGTGCAAGGTCATGGAAGGACAAACATGCAACCTTTGCTTGGTTGGCAAAAAAATGGGTAAAGAAGGTGAAAGATGATCCGAACATCATAATAAATGTCTTGCAGAGAAAAGTCAAGGATAAATTTGGGTTAGATTGTGTAAGAATGAAGGCATGAAGAGCTAAAAAAATGGCCATAGAACTAGCAGAGGGGCAGGATAGGGAGCAATTCTTCCTTTTAAGGCTGTATTTTGAAGAAATTTTGAGAACAAATAGGGGGCACTTCAAGATCGAGAGTTCATTTGAAAAGCATGGAGAGCATTCTTTGAAAGACTTGTACCCAAATACTCTAATTTTTAGAAGATTATACATTTGTCTCGAGGCATGCAAGAGAGGATTCTTGGCAACCTGTATGCCTTTCATAGGCTTAGATGGTTGTTTCTTGAAGACATCATTTGGAGGGCAATTATTGACTGCAATTGGTAGAGATCCAAATGATAGAATTTTCCCTTTGGCTTTTGCCTTCGTTGAGCTACAGGAGAATAATTCATGGAGATGGTTTTTGGATCATTTGTTGACAGACATTGGGGAGGACAGAAGGTGGACTTTCATTTCTGATCAACAGAAGGTATTGTCCTGGTTCCCCAGTTTTGTTGCATGCTACAGTAATTTCAATTTGATGCATACTGAACATAGGTATTATCCTATTTTTCAAAGATTGATAAATGCAATTTTAGTATTGTCCCCCCATTCTGAGCATAGGTTATGTGTCAGACATATGTACAACAACTTCCACAAGCATTCCCAAACTTAAAATTGAAAAACATGTTTTATGCTGCTGCAAGGGCTACATATAAGGCTGAATTTTTTAGAGCCATGACAAAAATCCAAAAAATAGACCCAAGAGCATATACTTGGTTGATGGAGAAGAAGAGGAAAACATGGACAAGGTTAGCCTTTTCGTATATGTAAATGTGACACTTTAGTGAATAATTTATATGAGTCATTTAATGCAAAAATATTGGAAGCAAGAGAGTTACTAGTGATTAGTTTATTAGAGTTTATCAGAACTGGTTTGATGGCCAAGTTTAGTGAAATAAGACTAGGATTTCATCTTTTAAAGGTGAAATTTATCCTGTCATTCAAGGAAAGTTAGAGAGTTTGAAGAAACAAAGTAGACATTGGTTTCCTGTATTGGCTGGTGGTGGAATTTATGAAGTTTCAAACTTCAGCAACAAATTTATTGTAGATTTGGATCATAGGACATGTAGCTGTAGGAAATGGGAATTATGTGGCATTCCATGTTCTCATGCATTTAGCTGCATTTTTGCATTAAAGGATAAAGCTGAGAGATATGTGTCTATTCTCCCTCTGTCTATGCTGAATGTTATGGTCCCATTATCTATCTTTGCAATGGTCCCAATGTATGGGACAAAAATGATGTCCCAACATTGTTACCTCCAATATACAAAAGGAAACCTGGGCAACCATCAAAGAAAAGGTGCAAGGAGGCCACTGAAGTTCCAACAAAAGATCCTCATCATCTATTGAGAGTTGGATAAAAAATCAAGTATACCATATGCAAGGGAGTTCGACACAATAAGAGGTCATGCAGGAGAAAACAAGAGGTCATGCAAGAGAAAACAAGAGGTCATGCTGATTTCTTTTAGTGTCCTCAATACTAAAGTTGTCTGAGTTTCAATAATGATTTCTTTTGTTGACACATCTCTTCATTTATTATAGAGCCAAGCCAGTTCCTCTCAGGCTCTCAATCAAACAACTCCTTAAACTTCACAGAATGAGTCACAAGTGGTTAACCCAACTCCTCCTACAAGATTATAATGGTTCCAAGCAATTACATGAGATTGTAATGCAAGCTTGTATGTTATCTGAGCTTGTAATGTTTGTGACAAGAACTGTTTTTTGTAATTCAAGAATTGAAACTGAGAACTGTAATTATTATTCTCCCAAAAACTGTATTCGTTTGTTGTTCTGAATTTTAAATGAAGGTCCTAAATTTCCATTATTTTGTTGTCCTGAATTTTAAATGTTGTTGAGAACTGTAATTGTTATTCTCCTAAGATGTTATAAGAGATTTTGAATGTTGAACAGGACGTTGTTTGATGTTCTAAATTTTAAATAAATGTCCTGAATTTTCATTATTTTGTTGTCCTGAATTTTAAATGTTGTTTGCTGTTGAACAGCATTTTGAACAGGATGTTGTTTGATGTTGTTTGGTACAGGATGAAGTCCATTATTTTTATTTTGTATCAGGATTTATGTTCATTCATTTTTAAACATTATAGGACGCACTCCATTCTTTTAAGTCGAACAACAAATTAACCTCTTTGAACACCATCCATTCCTTTTCAGTCAAGAACAAACTAAACTTTTCCAGACAAAGACAAAACAGAGTCTCCACTACTTTCATTTTAAACATGAGAGCAATAATAAAAACTACAATAATAACTACCCAGACACATTTAACCCCAAAACATTGTTGCCTTTGAACACCATTCGTTTGCAACCTTTTAATCTCTATCTTCATCTTGAAACAAATGTCCTCCAACTCTAACTTTTGCAGTTTCAGATGCTGATTTTCCTCATTCAGCCTCTCAATCATGTTATTTGCTATCGTCATTCTCATGTTAAAATCAGCTACAATAGAACTACTTCTTGTCTTCTCCTCCTCAATTTTGTTCCTTAGTCCTAGAATGACCTCAATTGCTCGATCAGACAATGGTGGATCATACCACTGGAAAAAATCACAGGCATTCCCATCTTATATTGCAGAGGTCCATGAAATTAGGGCAATTGTATAAGCTCTGTGAACCTCCGTGAAGGAAAAAAAAATTAAACTTACCCAAAAGTTAGGGCAACTGTGGAACCTCCATGACGGATGTTGAGAGGTCCATGAAGTCACTAAGATTGCATCAAGATCACATCTGCACTTTAACGGACACTCTTCCATTTCAAAACCCAAAAATTTTAGTAAGAGAGAGAGAGAGAGATAAACGAAAGTAGAAGAAATGCAAGAGGAATCTTCACACCTTACACAAAATTCAGAGGACCAGAGGGATGTAGATTGAGAGTAAGAGAGAGACCCCTAAACCCTAAACCAGACTTCCATTCCTCTCTCTCTCTCTCTCTCTCTCTCTCTCACTATCGGGTAGAATAAATCCCTTCTAATGAGCAAAAATGAAGAATTAATAAGGTAAAGCTGCTCACTACTATACAGATTGATGAAACTGCCTCGACCTTGCTGACATGGCAGTGCCATGTCAGCGAAATGCCAGCATGGCTGTGCCATATCAGCAAAATGCTAACATAGCAGGAAGATGAGTCAAATGAGCTGAGTTGGCACTGACACCTTAGCATCCATATAGCCACGTTGGATGTCACGTCATCATTTAATAGACAAGCTGTCGCCGTCATTGAAGGAAAGATCAAATCCTTATACTTTTTGAAATTTGAGGATCACAAGGTAGTATTTCAAACTGTAGAAACTAATTTGTGAAAAGATGGCAAACTTTAGGGATCGAACAGTAATTTACTCATTTTAGTTATTACTCATTTGTCATCAATTATCAACCATTAACTATTAACCATCGATGATCAATCATTTGTTGAATTTCGTCAATTACTGGTAAGTAAAATGAAGGCAGATGCTGCTCGGTTAGAAGTATATTCGAGTCAAGTCAATCTTGAGTATCGCTGTTCTCAAACTCGAACTCGATTTTTTTAACCTGATTTAAATTTGAATTCGAACTCGAACTCGACGAGTAGTAAATAATAAGATCGAATTGACTCGATTGTATAATAAAATTATTCAAACTTGACTTGAAAATCCAATTATTATATAATATATTAATATATTTTATTTTATTTTTTATATTATAATCATATATAAATATATATAATATATATTAATATATGTTATCAAACTATTTGATGAATTTTTGAGTCCAAAATTCTATTACTTGAACTCGACTCGAGTTTGGTCAAAATCGAGTCAAGTCAAGCCGTTTATCTTGCAGCGCATGAGCGACTCGAATTCAACTCTATTCGCATAACAGCCCTATACTCGGTAGTTTCTTTTTATGTTTAGTATGTAAAATTTAACTTGGGTATAGTATAAAAAAAAAGGTAAAAATATTTTCAAATAAAGGTAAAGTATATTTATACTTTAAGCGGCCCTTTTGGAATAAAATAATAAATCAAATTAATGTGTTTTTAGTAAGAGAAAAATTATATAAAAAAAAAGTAATGTATTTAGATAGAAAATTATGAGTTAAATTGATTTTTAGAGAAAGAAAATTTGATTTAAAATTTTCAAATAGAGAAAATTTAAGATCAATACGTTCAGAGAGATCAATTTTTTTAAGAGAGAATTAATATGCTTCATTTTAGAAAGATAAAAAAATAATTTTGATAATTTTTAGATAGATAAAATTTAAAATCAATGTATTTAGAGAAAAAAATTGGTGTGTTCTTTTTTTTAAAAAAAAAAAAAAAGAGACAAAACTAAATTTGGTTTTAAAAAAAAAATCAATTTTTTTGTTTGTTTTTTTTTTCACTTGTAATTAGTAAAAATTTTGATGTAAAAGAAGCAAATACATGTTCATAAAAACTCTAGATAATATAATTTCAGTAGTAGAATTCAATGTAATTTTGTTTAGAGGTTCATTATTTAATGGTTTTATAAATTTTTAATAATATTTAAAAAAATTATTTAACACTATATTTTAACATATAAAAAAAAAGGAAGGTTCATCTCGAAATTCATTTTACCATTCATCAACAGATGAGTTGGGCAACCAAAGCCTAGTTGATCTAGTTGTTAACTATTAGTACCCTTTAAATAAGGTTTTGATTTCGAATATTATATATAAAGAAAATAAATAATAAGAGAGTTTTGACCCCCTTAAAGCTTATCTCGACTCAAATCGATTTAATCAGATTCAATATAATTATCAAATATCAATAATTTATAAAAGAACAAATGAGATGAACAAAAATAAATATTTTATTGACCAGTGATAGTAAAATTAAATACAATTAAATTATTGTTGTCTTTAATCCAAAATAGCCCCTACTTCCTTGTTAGTATTAAATTCTTATTTAGAAAAAAAAAATGTATAATACTAGGTAGGTGAGTTATTGGTATATTCACTTTTTTTTTTTTTTTTGGTTAATGAAATTAGCATTTAAATTTTGAAATTTTCTAAATAATTGTTGCTGGGTTTATGGGAATGTCGGAAATCCTTCTTTTTTTTTTTTTGGGTAGTAGAAAGTGTTTGTTTGCAACAAATATCGGCTAATCAAATTTATATTTATATTTTTAAAATTATATCTATAGTCACAACAAAAATCCGATTATTTTCCCAAAAAAAAAAAAGAGAACATAATTGAAAATCGAATAATTTAACAATAATTCAGTTTTGGCTCGATTATTTTTTTTATAAATTCGGTTAATCAAAAAATCCAACTGAACTAATCAAATCTGTAAAACCAAATGTTCATCCTCACTTAGAACAGCCCCCTTAAAGGAATAATTGAAATCATGTGTAATAACGTTCAAGGTAAAGATAGAGTTTATTGACTCAAAACACCAGAGACAGAGAGTTGCTAATGAAATATGCGACTAGGGAAGTGAATTGGGTACTAGTTCCAGGACTTTTTTCTTTTTTCTTTTGGTTTTCACTCATCGATTTTCGAGTTTTATCCAATTAATTCAGTTTGAATACTATGAGATCCATTAACGGGTTGACTCTCCCAAATTTTTTTTCCAATCCTACTTGAACTCAAGATCTCTAATTAAGGGAATAGAGTATCTGACCACTTAACTCAAACCAGTTTGATGGGTACTAGATCCATGATGGTAGCTAATTCCAACCCTCCCAACGTATCCTTAATCCGAAATTTTTGGATCTTTTCATTAAAAAATTAGGGTTGTGATGTCCCGAAAGCACACGACTCTCGTGGCATCTCATATAAAAGCCCTTGATACATTAAGTCAGGTAAATTCTCTTGACTTTACACAGGACACACAAATCACAGTGAGATTCATCCTCCATTCCTTTCTTAGTCTGTTTTTCATTTCTTTCGAAAATCGCTCTCTTTGACTTGAGCGTCAGAGCCTCCCCTTCCGGAGCATCCTCCGCGGTCTTTTGTAGGTTTCAAATCTCTTCATCAAGCACTCGTTCGAGTCACAAGGAATCGGATCTATGAAGTTAAGATCCACCTCCAACAGATTGACACTGTCTGTGGGAATTTAGACTAATCATCAGTCTTCCTCGTCAACCTTCTGTCACCATATAAAGCATGACTATAATCAAGAGAAAAAAACCAATCATCAAATTCGACAACGATGATCAAATCAAAATTAACCTTGGTCGCAATGATCCTCTAGTCATTACTATCGAAATAGAGTCTCATATGGTAAAGAGGGTTCTCGTCGACCAAGACACAGATTGTGACATCCTTACTTGGGATGCTTTTCAACGATTGGGTCTCAAATCTTTACATCTCCAGCCCTCAACTGGATCCCTCAAAGGATAATCCGATGAATACATTTATCCAGATGGAATCATCTCTCTCATCATGATTTTGGGGACTCCCTCTAACCATGCAACTGTCAAAATCACCTTCCATGTGGATAAACTATTCTCATCGTATAACGTCATTCTTGACCGACCGAGTCTAGACGAGCTAGAAGTACTACACAGCATTAGACATATGAAAATGAAGTTTAGAACATCAGAAAGGGTCGCTACTATCGAGAGTGATTCCGACCCCTACGTCCTCTTCGCTAACAGAGACGAACAGGGGAACTTTCTGATTGATACCCTAGAACTTAGAGGTGACATCGAACGAACGAACAAGCCAAAACTAGGAGAAAAGGTGAATGAAATTCCTCTAGTCGATGACCCTACCCGAACTGTTCAGAATAGAGCTGGTCTGTCTACGTCCTTATGAGAAGTAATTGTCAGTTCCCTACGACGACATTCCAGAATTTTCGCTTGGTCCCCCAAAGACATGTCCGGCATCGACCCGTCAGTCATTATTCACAAGTTAACCGTAAACTTTGATTACAAGTCGGTCAAACAAAAGAAGAGGGTGTTCGTCCTTGAATGTCAGCAAGCTATTCAAGAAGAGGTTCAAAAGCCGGGTTTATCCGTGAGTCAAGTACTCCAAATGGCTAGTCAACGTAGTCCTGGTGAAGAAAGTCAACGGTAAGTGGAGGATGTGCGTGGACTTCACAGATCTCAACAAAATATATCCAAAAAACAGTTAGCCTCTCCCGAATATCAACAAATTGGTGGATAATTTTTCAGGCTGCCAACTCTCCCAAATTAGATGTTGAATGTTCAAACTAGGCGATTTGATGCTAAGGAAGGTAAAAGCTACTGGCCAACTCTTGCCCAGGGACAAGTTAGGCCTTAATTGGGAAGGCTCCTATCAGATACACTCTATAGTCCGCTCGGGGGCTCATTGTCTCAATAACCTAGATGGATTAACTGTGCCTTGAACCTGGAATACAAAAAACCTACAGATCTACTATCAGTAAATCATATTGTTTCTCCTTCGATAGAGGTATCTCCTATCGGGAAAGCCCCTCACGATTTTCCTTTCGATGGTCCTATCGTTTGATTTGTAACGCTTTGACTCTTATCGGTTATTACTTATCGAAGAGATCTATCTCCCTGAGCGAACCTTTGTCGGCATATCCTATTGAAGGGATCTATCTCCCCGAATGGGTCTCTGTCGTCCCATCCTAATGAAAGAATTTAACTCCTTGAGGGGACTTTGGCCATCCTGTCCTACTGAAAGAATTTATTCCACCAATTGAGTTCACATCGATGGACAGACCGAGTATAATCCTATCAATTAGGAAAGTGTCTTAAGTATTCGCACAAGAGAGTCGATCACATAAGTAGCTTGACTATGGTATCATTCAAACGAACATACGAAAGAAACTCCAATAGGCACGACAAATGACAAGTAAGTAAAATAAATCTCTTTTATTTCCATACGATGAATACATGTTCGATTATATGAGTAATTACACTTCACAAGTCTCTTAGTCGGATCGATTACATCGAAAGAAATACATAAATGACTATATCGCCTTGATCATTTGACAATATTGGAGAGTATAAAAAGGGTAAACAGAGGAACAATCAAAAACAATTTATAGCCCTACTGACACAAAAGGACTACCAAAAGGGGGACAAACCGATCAGGAAGGGATCCTGAGGATGCATCAGGATATTATTAAACTCTCTTGCATCACTTAACTCCGTACACACAATCAATACATCCTGTCACTTGACTCGAGAAGAGACTCTTTTCTTGAATCCGAGTCAGAGACCCCAACGAGAACCTTGATAGAGCCCATCGCAACATTCGGACACTGAATGGCATGACGAGCCCTTATACCAACAATTCTCGTTCTTGATGAGGCCTCATACCAACAGAAGCAACTCACACTACCGAGCTTTGCAAAGTTGGAGCATCCTTTTGAAGACTCCTCATGGAAGATAACTCTCACAAGAAGAAAACCCTCAGGCATGAAGAAACTCGCTGAAATAACGCAAGGTCCCACAGTCCCTATTTATAGACACGAAAAATCTCTTTCAATTTCTGAGCAGTTGAAGTGCTTCTCTGAAAAGCATACGAATTAAGTGGGAAAGTTCATACCGTCTCACCTTCCTGCACCACATTAATTTCGAATTAAATCAAGTAGAAGGTGAGACACATTAACACCAGTGGAAGATGGAACGATTGAGACAAAAAGGGGACTTATATTCCATCCATTTTAATTTTGTATCAGTTACAGACGATTTGCATTATCTCAATAAACACGTGTTATAAGCTTCTGTACCCTTCTAACTTCTTGAGAAGCGAACTTCACTAATGACGTCTCTTTCACAAATCGATACTATGAGTTTGGGGTAAATGATGGGATATAATCTAAACAATAGTTAGTGTGGTATCCAAAAACTCGACGAGACACCCATGATCACGAAGGGCCCAACTTTTTCAAACAACGAACATATCGATTCAGATAGTACGACCGATTTGCAAGCGCATTCGGTAAGACTGAACGGCTACCCCCTTCATTCAACCACTAAATACTAAAGAAACTGAGTACTTTGACTTCTGAATGATAATTCTCAACCGAATCACATCTTGATTAAGGTTTCTATTTTAGTATGAAACATACCTCTCGAATAAGGAAGGAAATCGTTGGGAATCTAATTGATAACAGAAAGAACCATCTCATATAATCAGAACTTTCTAAATGATAACGATTTTGAATATATGACATTTGAAATCCAAAATCTTCGCATCTTCTTATAAGGAAACTACGGTTGTGACGCCTCGAAGACACATGACTCTCGCGGCATCTCGTATAAAAGCCATTGATATATCAAACCAAGTAAGTTCTTTTGACTTTATATAGAACACACAAATCATAGGGAGATCCTTTCTCTCTTAGTCTGGTTTTTATTCCTTTCGAAAACGCTCTTTCTGACTTGAGTGTCAAGACTTCCCTCACTGGAATACCCTCCGGTAATATTTTGTAGGTTTCAAACCTTTTCATCAAATTCCCATTCGAGTCATAAATAACTGGATCTGTAGAGTCATAATCCACCTCCAACGGAAGTACTTATTTTTAAATACCAAAATCTAAAGATAGTCAAACCCAAAATTTACTGAGATTGTGAGATTTAAAAATATAAGACTTTGAAAAGACAAATTTTCCCGTCCTAAAATTTACAACAGGCATGCTTTAAATTGTGTGATTTCTTTTAATTTGTTCATATATCTAAATCTCCATCGTACTCCTTTTAGTTTTTACATGAAAATAAAATTCTATTTAAAATAATATATTTATATATTTTAAATCATTATAAAACATTTTTAGTAGTAATATAATACCATAAAAAACATAATCTCAATTATTATTATTTTTTTTAACACCCAATAGAGTCTCAACTGACTAGAGGGCAAAATTCTAATCACCAAGTCAAAAACAGTATTTTAGAAAGGCACCCCGGCACCACGGGTCATGGTATCCTTGCCTTCAAGGAAGTGCTCTCCTCTTTGCTGAAGCGCCAGAGGAAATCGGAGTAAAGAGTTGGATGTGAAGAGTTGAAGAACTGAATGTGATGTCATAGGAAAGAGTTGGGGAAAATCGGAGTCGACTGTATATTGTAATAGATCTTATGCAAGTCTCAATTTTAATGGATTAAATTTGTGGAATTGAAAAATATATTAGGTTTTTGGTAAAATAACAAATCTAAATTTGTTGAAATAGAAAAAAAAAAAATTTATGAGAAGAGAATAATCCCTTAAATAAAGGTTTGAATCAGATTAGTCAGATTAATCAGAGTAATCAGAGTATGATTGTAAATGTATATGAACTAAAATAAGATCTAAGGCAAATAAGTATGAATGATGCCCGTGACTAAGAAGCGAGATCTAAGGCAATCTAATACAGTGCTCGATTTTTCTAGCAATCCTAACTGTCAATTTAGATAGCTTTAAGTAGATGGGTAGAAATTATTAGGACATATGGTCCAAATCTAAAGCCTCCAAGTGCTCACGAGTTGAGAGTCAAAAAGGCATAACAAAAGCATGGCTGTTCGATTATGTCAGATTCTTGTATCGGCCGAAAGCAAAGGACTTGTCCATTGCAGATAAAGTTTGATGAAAAAGCCATCTCTATAACTGGCTTCCTGTGCTCTAAACGTTATGAGGGAGTTCATGAGCAAACAAGAGTTAGTTCGATGTGGAATCACATGGTTAGAAACAACTATTCCGACCATGCAAAGTGTTGACGGGCAAAAAACGCTTGTAGGGAAAAAGTAAATAATCCAAGGACCACAGAGCTATAGAAATCGCCATTTATGCTGTCGTTTTGGAATTCTATTGTCGATGCTGTAAACGTAGTTTTTTTTTTTTTTTTTTAACTTGTTCGTACAATACAATGGAACACATATATGAAGCAATAGAAAGAGCCAAAGCAATCCGAAAATATGAGAAAACACAAATGTTTCAAATTATTCACAAGAACTGAAATCCAGCTTCATCCTCTTCATGCAGCGGATCACTATTTCTTCAATAAAGATACATCCAAAGAATTTAATGATCAAATCATTGGTGGATTGTATATGTTCACTCAAAGGTAAGACAATATATTGGAGGAGTTTTTTTTTTTTTTTTTTAATATCATCAGTATCCGGAGTCATATTCTGACTAAATCGGTTCGAGTGTTTGTAGGACTCTATTTAAAGGTCGACTCTGTTAGTATAATATTTTTTATTCCCAAGTTTCAAACCCAAAATTTGATTAAAAGATCTAGCACTATATCCAGTAAAGTAATTGTGGAGTTTATTTGGAACTTCTGCTCCAAATCTTCAGCAATTAGCAATCTAACATTCTGTGCTTAACTTGTAGTGCTAGTGGCTGCGAGTGTCATTGAGCAATTCGATACAATTGCTATCAAGTTAAGTCTTATATTTTATGGATACATTTGTACCTATTATTCTCCTACATAATATTCAATTTTAGTAGTTTTCAAATTCTTGTAACAGATTCAGACCAATAAAAAGCACAGATGGAAGCATAAAGGACTTTAAGATTTGGTGTACATCAAGTACAAACAAACACTCAAGGCTCGATATGACTGGAAGATTGTAGTTGATCCGATATAATGAATGATATTGATGATAGTAAAGAATGGCTGATAGGAGAGAGAGGGGAGATAATACTAAGAATGTAGAAGATAACTTGGTGTTTGTTGATGATGATCTGATAATGTAGAATGATGTTGTTCTTATGTTAGCTAGTTTCACAATTTAAAATTTTTCTAACATAAAATGATCGAATTTAAGTAATATTATGAATATTATTTAATAAATCGAAAAACAATATATAAATCATAACAAATATGAATAAAAGTTTCAATATGAACGTGAACAAGAGAGTTTGAAAATCATGTCCTTGTTTATTCAAAAGCTTGATTTTCATTCTCCTTGATTAAACTTGCTAGTTGGTCTCTAATTCATTTGCACAAACAACACCAGCAAAAGAATACTTTGATAAAGATCAAACCTACCACCAACTCCAGCAAGAGATTTTAGGTTTAAAGGTTTGAAAAATCTTTAAACTAGGGTTGAATGCTCTATGAATGCATCTTCCTCCTCATATTTCTTTTGTGTAGATTTGATTATTTTTTCAATAACAATATATACCCAAAAAACAGAAACTATTTTTGAGAAAACTGCATATTTTCTTAACCCTCAAATCATAGTTGGATCCATCAAAAGTGATATTAAGTGATTGAGGGGGAACTTGAAAACATCTATAGTGCATACAAGAATGAAGTGCTTCACAATAACGCTTGAAAATCTATGTTGCATGGAGACGGAAGCGGAAAATGAAAATGAATATGAAACAATACGGCAAAATGACATTTTATAAAAATACAGAAAATTGAAATGTGAATAAATACGTAAATATAAAAAAATATAAGATATTTTTATGTAAATATTAATTATTTTATAAAAATAATAAAAAAGTTATATTTTATAACAAAAATATAAAATGATCATAAGATAATTAATATAAAAAATAAAAATTATAAGTAAATGAATAAATAATTCATTAAATATGAAAAATATGTAATTATAAAATTTATAAAAAATTTTATGTAAATATAAATTAATTTAGTTTATTGAAATATTTTGAAGATGTTTTAGAAACAAGAAACATTTTAGAAAACACTAGTTTTAAAAAGTTTCCGTGCATTATAATTGAAAATCACAAAAAGGGTGGGAACCTGCTTGTAAAATTGGAGTTCGGCCAATTTGACTAAAAAATGGATTTTTAGAACACTTGAAAACCTTGTAAACTAGTCTGGTTACCCTGTTGAAAAGTGGCCGTCCGCGAGAGTTGTAGTCAATGGCTTGAACCAAACTGAAACTAGTACTGATGTGGCACAAACATTGACGTGGCGTCCACGTGGAAGCTAATGTAGTGGAGTCCCAAACTCAATCTGATGATGTTTCACGTTATGCGGTGAGTACACATGCCAGCTGATTGGGTGACCCGTGACTGATGACCGGATGACACAGTTGATAAGTGGTCGAGATGTGGCTGATGACTGGGCAATACGCGGCTATTGGCTTGGCAACACATGGTTGATAGCAAGGTGACACGTGGAAACTCATTGGGTGACACGTGTTTGATGACTAGTCGATATATGGCACTTGATTGGCTGACACGGCCAATGAGAATATGATATGCGGCCGGGCTTGATGGCGTTGCTCAAACTCGCAGATGACACAAGACAGCCAAAACAGCATCGTCTCGTTCACGGGTGGCTAAAAACGACATTGTTGAGGTCGTATCCTTCCTCTTGATGGCAAAATTTGCGTGTAGGAGACTTCATGGGGCGTACGTCGACATATGGGAGGCCTTCTCTAAAGTTTTAGTTAGAAACCATTGTGATTATTTTGAGAAGTAAAATTGTTTGATATCTACCCAAATGAATATTGAATGATATCTTGAACGACGAATGTTAAATGGAAGTTATGATTTTACAAATACCGTCTTCTTGATAAGTCAAACGTCGATGGAGTGCGAGACATGCAAAAACCGTCGGAAGGTGTTCCGGCGGGAGAGATTCCGACGCTCAAGTCAGAAAAAATGGTTTTCGAATATAGTGAAACAGACTGAGAGATTTAGAGAGAGAGATTCACTGTGATCAGTGTGCCCAATGTGTAAGACCCAGAGAGCGTATCTGACTTAGAAGGTCTGAAGGTATTTTATATCTAACGGAATCGTCTGTTTTTTAGGTGTTATAACCCTACTTTCCTTATGGATATGGTCTGAAAATCTCGGGAGTTAAATATTGCGAAACGTTCGTGATCCTTATTATATGGAATGTTCTGTTATTCAAGGAGATCTTTTTCTTATTAGTAAAATTCTGAAAATACTACTCTTAAATAAGAAACCGAGGTCGTTGGAGTGCTTTGACCCTTCCTCAGGATGCTTTTAGGCCGTTAACTTTCGATCGGTCGTTTAGCTAATGTAGGACCTTTGAGACTTGTTTGATCGGTGGATCAAGGGCTAAGTATCTGTTCGGAGAGATAAATCCCGATTGATGAATATCGTTCGGTGACGGGACGATTAGGGCCCTTCGATAGATTACTTGAGTGGCCATAGAGACTAGTCATTCTATGATACCGGGCTATATTTGTCCATCGATCGGCAGTTGTTCTGTCAGTTGAAGCGATCCCTTCTGACTTGTGGGTCTCGTGTGTGGGCCTTTTAAGGTTGACCCTTTGAAACAGATATTGAGTCATATCCAATCATTTGCCCCCGACTCGTAGCGTTCTTTCTTGAAAAAGGCGACAGAAGTTATAACCATTGGAAAGGGCATGAGCTTTTGGGCGTGACCTCGGTCGTTTCGATTTTCGGGAATCATCTTTTGTATGCTTTATAAAGATATGTGTCCGTCAGGATATCACATACTCTAGTATTCTTGCCTGCCGCTCTCTTGATCTTTTATGAAAAACTTTTCCTGAAAAAATATTGAAAGATTCTTCCTCGTTGAAAGGCATAGGCAACATACGGAGCACGATGATCGAAGGGGAACTGTAGGAAGTCTGGAAAGACATGTCGCTCGGAAGCGACTTCTAACTGGTGTTGCTTGGTGAAGAGGACAGAGTGAATTATACCCCCGACGGCTGTGTCCCGATGTACAAATAATGTGTGAAGTACGATTTGAAGGTCCCATATACAAGCCCTCTGACAGAGGTTTTGAGATACTAGAATGTCCACCGCTCCTTGTTTATCCCTAGTGCTTGGCGTTTTGTGATCGTCCTGATTTCTCTATTAGAGTTTTATCGTATTCGTTTTGACTTGGAGATTTTGGGGATTCTTTTTTCTTTGGTACGATGTAGTGCTCGAGGCTCCACCCAAGGTTGGTATAAATTGCAGACCTACCAGGAATCTCGTTGGAAATTCTTTTACAGCTAATCTCAAGACAAGCACTAGATGCAAAAATTCTTTTACGTGAGGTTTTTGAATAAAGATTTTCTTTCGGTGCTTCCGGGTGCTGATCAAGTGTCCTTATTGAATATGAAAATCCCGGATCTCCTTCATTACTCTCGCTTACAGTTTGTTGGGCATTATTGTGAGTCTACTCGGCAGAGTATCTGGGTAGATTCTTTAGTGGAGGATCAGATATTACTGTTGTCTGGTTTGTTGGTTGACGAGGTAAGGCATATCAATAAACCTATCTTACTGGAGCAGAAGGAGAAGGAGTTGGTTGATACTCTACTGTCTGTGAATGCACTTCTCCTGGAGGATATTTTGACTGATCGAGAGGTACGACCGACCGCAAAGAGATTGGTGAAGGCAACCGATACTCCTCCCAAGACTCGGTCGAAGAGACCAAGGATTCGATCGACTGAACCATCTACTAGTGAAGAGAGACTAGTGGAAACTGGAGAACGTGTGTATCCTCAAGAGCATATCGAACCAATGGGGAGTCAGTCAGATGTTTTGGCAACGATTGTTTGCACATCAGCCAAGGACAATAGGGAGGAAGCCCCGAAATAGGGAATTCCCAAGGCGACAAAGGGCGCTCTGGCTTCGAGTCAACTGATATAGGGAGAGACTTCGATGGGGTCAGATGTTTTTGCCCCTGTTCTGGGGGAGGCGTTCGAATGATCTCATTAAGTATTCTAGTGTTCCCTGTATGATGGGGAAGAGGAGACTGGCCTTCCGCGTCTTATTTTGGTTAAGATGCTCAATGGTCAGGAGGATGATCTAGAAGAAAGATCTGTAGCGGTCTGTATAGGAGACCATCAGTATAGTTGTATCGATCCAAATGAGGTACTACAATTGCCCGAACAGTTTGAGTTTCGCTCTGAACTCGCACTCCATATAATGTCTTCGGATCATATTGACAAGGCTCTTCATTCTCTCTGGCTAACGGTAAGTGTTTTTTTCCTGAGCTCTGTTTACATTTATTATTACATAACTCTAACTATCGAGTACACTTCTTCTCAGACTGTAGCTTTGACCGAGTTTTAAAGACAACGGAGGAAGCAGTCCGAGGAATGCCTTGTTTGCTTGGCTAACCGGGTACTGATGCTGAAAGATGCTCTTGAAAATAAGGAAAATGACGTTAAGAGGGAAAAAGACAAGCAGATCGAACGTCTGCAATAGGATCTAGCCTTGTCTCAAGAGCATTGTGAAAAACTGAAAGCCGAGGTGCGTATTTGTGAAACGAAGTTAGCGGCCGCTGAGACGTTAGCTCACTTTCGGGAGGAATCTCTCCAGAATGCCGAACAGGAGATGGCTGATTTCAGAATATCTATCACCAAGGACATTACCAACCTCCAGCTTTCTCAGCGTAGGTTGCTTGAATGTTTGAGGTGTGATGAGGAGATTCTTCGATAGGCCGGTAGATATGAGGCCTTACCTCCTTTTGAGAGGTCAGTCGAGGGGATGACAACGGATCGGAGCTTTTCCTAGATAGCCTCTGTTGTTCCTTCTGATCTTGTGTAATTTTGTATCGTCTCGATAATGAAAAGATTTTTTTCTTTGTGTGTATCTGTCCGAGGGTATCGCTCAGACCATTTGTCTGATACTCTGTCAAAGTGTAGTGACCTTTCTTGCAAAGGGGATCTTTAAAATGCTATGAACTCTTTAGAGGGTTGTACTATTGAGCGTTTTCTCATTGATAGGTTTTGTAGTCTTGTTCGGAGAGTTAAGTTCGTTATCTAACAGAAATTAGGGCGACTTAGACCCAATGCTCAGTAAGAGTAGAGTGGTGCTAGCCCATTCAGGGAGTTGCATTCCAACAATCATTTGATAAGATCAGGGCAATTTAGGCCCACCGTACGGTAGGAAATGATTGGTAGTAGAGCCGTGTCTATCTGTTCAGGGAGTTCCATCCCTTTTTTATGTCACGTTCGATCGATAGGAAACTTTACATAGGAGAACCGTGTCCACCCGTTCGAGGAGTTCCATCCTGTTTTTAACGACACGTTCGTTTGGTAGGATCAGAGTGACTTAGGCCCAACGTACGATAGGAAATGATTGATTGCAAGGCCATGTTCACCCGTTCGGGAAGTTCCATCCTGTTTTTGACGACACGTTTGATCGATAGGAAACTTTAGATAGGGAGCCGTGTCCACTTGTTTGGGGAGTTCCATCCTTTTTTAATGACACGTTCGATCGATAAGAAACTTTAGATAAGATGGTCGTGTCCACCCATTCAGGGAGTTCCATCTCTTTTTGTTAACATGTTCGATCGATAGAAAACTTTAGATAGGAAGACCGTATCCACTTGTTCGAGGAGTTCCATCTCTTTTTTGATGACATATTCGTTCGATAGGATCAGGGCGACTTAGACCCAACGTACGATAGGAAACGATTGATGGTAGGGCTATGTTCACCCGTTCTGGGAGTTCCATCCCGTTTTTTACGACACGTTCGTTCGGTAGAATTAGGGCTATTTAGGCCCAACGTACGGTAGGAAACGATTGATAGTAGGGTCATATCCACCCGTTTGAGGAGTTCTATCCCGTTTTTGATGACACGTTTGTTCGGTACAGAAGACTAAGCGTACCATGACAAACGAAGGCGCAGGATTCTTTCTCAAGCCGTAATGGAAAAGCAAATAATAATTGATTCTTCTGTCGATCATTAAGGATCGTGTGTCATGAGTCATCATAGGAATGATCACTAAAGGAAAAGAAGGCGCAGGATTCTTTCTCAAGGAAAGAGGGCAGGAAACTCCAGGTCGTATGCCGGACAAACGCTGGTGGGAATATAAGGTTCATATAGGATACTTTTTGTCATAAATCTAAAGGATCACCCCTTCTGGTCCGTCGTGCAGGGGCCTAGGGTTCGGTTGGTTGGACGGCTCATTCTCCCGTGGCAGATTGCGCCGGTCTGGGTAAGGTATATCACTCCCCGATCCTCGATCCGAGGCCGTGAACAGCCGTCCGTCACCCCGTATGCTGCCACCACTCAACACGCATACCGAGGCAACGAAGGCTATCACCAATACCTATATAAAATCTGTTTCCTTAAAATATCATTTTCCCAAGTAAAGAATATAAAGTGCAAAACATTTACCTCAATGCATAAGATAACAACATATATGAGAGTTTCAATTTCATTACACAATATAATTTCAGTCATCCCAAAAAAATATAGAATGGTCATTCTATAAACCTCAAATATACATATATATCATCCAACAATATCAAATACATCACTGCGGAAGAATGGTCGATACCATACCCAAAGTCCAAGGTCTTCAATACAAATCAAGTATGCCGAACTCTCTCGACACTTCTTTTTGTCAATCTATTCTCTGAAATCAAAGAAAGTGAAGGGTGAGTGTTATGGGAAATACTCAGTAAGTAAGATGATCGACAATATGTTCTCAATAATAAGTGTGAATATGGAGTATCAAAGTATATTTCAAAACAATAATGATATCAAAACCAAGCATGTCATTTCCAGAAATCAGGTGACCACATATCACACATCATGGTATCAAAATATGCATCCATTTACATTTCTAAATCATTTAGAGTTTGCCAAGAAAATAATCCCGGCGAAAGTCTACCTCGACCAATGACGGACGCGTTGGGGGTTTTTCATATGCAAGTGTATAAAATTTAGCTCTCTACCCCAACGTTGGCCACAGGCCTCACCAAGTACTAGACAGTGACGTAACATATGTCCTCCCCACATTTGGTTCAACCGGATAGTCCGTGTCTATACGTATACCTAACAAATCGTGTGTAGTACCTCACTCGGAGTTAGATTGTGGCGTAACACACATCCTCCCCAATTTGGTTCACCCAAGTACAACTATACAAAATCGAGTATGGTACCGCACTCGGAGTTAGACTGTGGAGTAACACACGGCCTCCCCAATTTGGTTCATCCGAGCGTAACTATACATATGGCGTTCGGGAGATACCTACTGCAGAAGCGTATCCGGACACAATGGGTGCCTCTGCCAAATCCCCTCGTAGCTACGAAAATCCATCAAGGATATCATCACATCATCATATCATAGGTAGGCATCCGGCCCACATCTATCATAAATTCATATCAAATCCATGTGCCAATATATTTCATTAAATTATTTCAAATCAATGTGCCAATGCAATGGTAGCATATAAATCATATCGAGATTTCAAAGAGTGGCATAGCGTCTGTTCATTTCAAACCGTGGATGCATAATATTCAAATCAATCATTTGGGACACTCCAATGAATCACAAAAGCCATCATTTATAATATATAGTCAAAATCATATGTTTTCACACATACCTTAAAACATACAATTTGAAAAGTTATAAAACAGAAATTTGCTCAATCAAAAACACAGTGTCAAAGTCTCACTCACTGTACTAGGAACGATAGTCACTCCCGAACGTCTTTGCGGTGAATGTCCTGCCTTGTTCAGCTTTCGACAACTCCTAAGGAATATAACCAAGTATCCACCATCATCAATATCAATCCTTTCAAGAAAACCCAAAATCCTAACGTAGAATACACAATCTTTCTCTCATATATGGTGACTTAAAAACCCATCAAATTTATTTCATCAGTCTCCAAAAATCCTTTCCCGTTCGGGTTACGTCGAACCCTAGAATTTTACTCTTCCTTGTGACAACATCTAGATCTTCAAGGTTTTCCAATATCAAGGCTAGAATCTGATTATTGAAGTGCTAAATGAGAAATTTGGAATCTTAAATCTTAGGTTTGTTAGTGAATCGATCGAGTTTAGGAAGAGAAAAGAAAATTGTTTAGAGAGAAAAATGATTTTGGTTTACGTAAATCTTCTGTAATCTCACCCCACTTCTGTCCTTTTATTCTCAGCCCATTTTTTCACATTCGATAAATAGTCATTGTTGATTCCTAAATTACATAATTGCCCAATCATGTCCTCCTCTTTCGGACTTTGGGGAGTGTCAAGGCTATGAGTTAAGTATTGAGAGTTGAGTCCAGTTGGTGACAATGTGATTACCGATGGGTAGAGAAAATTTAAAAATGGTATTTGTCATCTATGTAAATGAATTTAGAAATATTAATATTTGGAATATATATAATAAATGAAGTAATATATAATTAGAAACTTTGGATGGCTTGATGGTAACATATTCTTTTGCACACTTGGAGGTCTAGGATCAAATCTTCGTGGAGGCAATTGGTGGTTCAATTTACAAGGTAAATAATAGAGCATTTGTACTTCAATTTGGCAAGTGACGTGCGGTACTTCAATTGGGAAATAAGAAAGACATTTGGCACTACACATGAGGGGAATTTTAGTGAAATTCATCTGATCAACCCAATGGCCTGAACTGATGGCAAATGGTAATTACTTGACCCAAGGAAGAAAATACAAAATGACAAATGCATTGATCGACGGTAAATGGCAAATGACAATTACATATGTTAACCGATAGGTGTGACCGAATGGAGAAATTAGCAAAAGCATAGACCGATGACCGAACAAGGAAAATAAATAAATAAATACATAAAATTTGGAATGAGTACCGAACGGATAAGTGAAAATATATATATTATACCGAATAACCAAATGGTGGTAAAGAAAATCTCACATTTCCGACGGTACACATTACCAGTCATAGATTCACAATACCGATCGGTATCAAAATAATCATTAGAGATTGAATATACCGATGGACATATAAAATTATAAAATAATAAGTCTACCCAAAATTATAACTTTCTCCATTTACCGATGGGACCTAATTGTTCTGTACTGAAAAATGATAGGAAAATATACCGACAGTCAAATCATTTGTTTCACAATATACCGATGGGCTCTTACTATACCGACAGGAGTTTCAATACCAACTGGTGAGTAAATGACCAACAGGAGTTTAGGAACCTAGCACCGACAGATATAAACTTTATTTTCACAATAGCGATGGGTGTCTCATAATTATTGATCAGCAGATGATTACCATCGACTACTGACTAGAAAACCAAAAATTTGAGGGACTGTTCACTGAACTTAAATCTCTACCGAATACTAAAATTCCTCTGAGTACCGAACGGTTAAAATCCACCAAGTACCGATTGTCGAACACCCAAATAACCGACGGCTCTGGTGATCAGGACTCCAATGATCGATAACTTAAAAATTTTAAAATCCATCAACTAAGTGTTATAAAAAGTCATGACCATTCTGAATGACAAAAATTTATATTTTTATTCCAATAAATTATTCTCTCATATTTTCACATATATAAAAATTTTCCAATTATCCATTTAAAACAAAATCACAATCTGGACGTGTCCGGTGTTACAAGGTAGATTCCTCCCTTCCGTACTGATGAACCTCTGTAGCCTTCCGTTGTGAACCAAGAACTCTAACTCATCTTTGAGCCTCTTACACTCGTCGGTCATATGACCATAATCCCGATGAAAGTAGCAGTACTTAGACTTATCTTTCTTAGAGTCTTCCTCTATGGAACGGAGGGGCCACCTGACATATGATTTATTCTTGATTTAATATAGGGCCCAACTCGGGGTCTCATTCAACGGCGTGAAAACGCTGAACCTTTGTGAGGGTAGAGGCCCTGGTCTGCTCTTCTTTGGGAAAAGTTGATGAGGCGATCGACTACGTTCTTTTCTGCTCGAACAGCTCCTTCATTGATCGAATGCCTCGGCTGTACTTTTCGGTATGGGAGTAAAACTCTTGAATGGTCGAAGGGAGATTTTTTCGTAATGGAGGTCTTCATACCGGAGGGGCGCAGGCCCATTAGAAAGGCAGCTAATGCGATGGAATGATTCAAAGTTGGGACCTTCAATATCTCTGCTTTGAATTTCTCTAGGAAATCTCTCAGAGTCTCGTCTTCCCACTGCCGCAATGATAACAAGGAGGTGAAATTTCCTTTGACTCCTCGACTGATTATAAAGTAAATCTCGAACTGTTGTCAAAATTGAGTTAAACTCTTGATACTAAATGACAGAAGAGAGATGAACCATGTCAGGGTATTGCCCTTGAGCGTAGTGGGGAAGTACTTACACATGACCACATCTGACAAATCCCTAGAGACCATGACTATTATGAAGTAAGCGGCATGATCACGGGGGTCGGTTGTTCTATCGTATCTCTCCATGGGAGATAAAAGGTATCGGTTCCATGGAAATCTTCGAATCAAAAGACGGTAATCCTTAAGAGTGGAGATGATTTTCATCCTTCTTCGCACCTGCCTTTCTAAGCTAACCGACTACAAGTTGTTTGATTTGTTTTCTCAGATCTTCTACATTGTGACGAGAGGTCATCGATAGTTCATAATTCATAGGAGGCATTTGTTGCTAAGAACGTTCATGTCCAAAGTCTACTAGTTCGGTAGACGGGATGACTTAGGCCCTATCGTTCGGAAGACAGGATAACTAGGACCCTTCGGTAGTAGATTACTTGAGTGACCATAGAGGGTAGTCATTCTATGATACCGGATTGTACTTGTCCGTCGATCGACAATTGTTCCGTCGGTTGGAGTGATCTCTTCTAAATTGCAAGTTTTGTGTGTAGACCTTTTAAGTGTTAACCTTTTGAAACAGATATTGAGTTATGTGTGATGAGCGAAAAACCAAAATAGTGGACCTAAAAGATCTTGAATTTTTTTAATCCCCTTTCACAAATAGAGTTATGATAATGAGAAAAATGAAGTCTTGGAAAGAAAATAAATTTTATATTTTTTGTGTATTTAGTGTCATGTATAAGGAGTATTTATATTAATTAATGCATACAGTAATTAATTTAATCTAAATGGTAAGTTACAATTAACTTGTTCTTTTTTTTGTGTGTAAAAGAATCGAATTATAAAAAAGAAAAAAAAAATTCTATGAAGACGGATCCATGCATTCATAATAGAAGCAATGGCTATAATTGGATGAGTGATATATGTGTGCGCGTGGCTTTATGTAATAATCAATTCACAGATTCGTCATCAGATCTTCGTAAATAACAATGTATATTTTAATGACACTTCTCAAATTCCATGGATTTGGGAAGTGCTTGATGGATGTCCCAATTATTTTAATATAGTTGTACTAAGATCCATTACTCAAAATGGAGCGTCACAAAAAAGGACCATTACCATTGACGGTTAACACTACATATAAAAATTCAAAAGACAAAATCAACGGCCATATACATCGCCGTCGATCAAACACCATTTATGTATATATTTATACATACTACACCAACACCAGGCCCGAAAAACATATAAAACATAAAAGAAAAATACTAGATAATTTCAGAACGACGGAACGACGCCGTATCCAGAATCGGCGGCGATGAAGTTGGCGACTTCAACGTCAATGACCGTACGCTTGGCGAATCTTCCTTTGATTCTTGGTCTTGTCTCCGCATATGCCTTTCTCGACGCGTACCTAATCGTCTTCTCGAACTTTCTGTTCTTCCTCTTCTCTCTGTACCTCAATACCCTTGCCTCCCTATCCACACCAACCGCCGCCGTCGCCGGAACTTGTCTTCCGAACGGATTCGACACGTCCACCATCGCACCTCCGTCGGGAACCACTCCAACGTCGCTCGATGACATCTGCAGTATACTTGAAGAATTATTACTTCGATATATAATAATTTTGTTTCGGATCTGAGTGAAAATTTTTGAACACTTACGCTTTGGCTAATGGATTGAGCTCGATTGTTGTTGTAGAACCAGGTGTTGATGTAGCTGTTGTTGTGGTGATGGTGTTCGACGAACTTTGGTTGAACGGGAACGACTCCGTCTGTTGTGGCTGGACTTTGCTTTAGTTGGTTCTGATCTTCCTGATCCAGCGAGAAATAATCTAGATCCAGGTATGGATTCATCTCATTCAAGTAATATTCGTTCCCTTTCAGATCTGGACTCGCGGTTATTTGTTTGGTAGCGTTAGGGTTTGGGAGAAGCCAAGAAGCCGCTTCCGCTTCTTCACGGCTGGTGTCTCCGTCGGATAAGCAGCGCTCGTCGTCGTTCTCGGCGGAGAACACGGCGGCGTTGGCGGGGGTGGTTTTGTCGGAGGTGGTGGAGTCGTAGAAGGGGGTGACGGGAACGCGCTCGTGCCGGCGAGCGAGGGGGTTAGCAGAGTGGATGTCGCGGTCGCACGTGACGCAGAGGGCAGCAGCGTCGGCCTTGCAGGTGACGCTAGCTGGAGCCTGCTCGCAGACCTCGCACATCCAGACGCGCGCGTGGCGGGACGCCAGCTTGTTGGCAGCGTGCACCTTGGAATCGCAGCTGGTGCAGAGGAAAGCAGAGTCCGCTCTACAGAAAAGGTTCGCCGTCGCCGACTTGCACGAGTCACATAGCTTCGCCGCCATGCTCCAACTTGCCGTGAAACTCTTCACGTTCACACTCTCTTCACACCCTCCCATCTCACTCCCTCTCTCTCTCTCTCTCTCTTCACTATTCTCTGCTCCCCGTGGTCTTCAAAATTGCGTGTGTGACTGGAGAGCTGAGGAACTGCCTCTTCGTGGGGTTTTTTCTCTCTCTAATCAGTCTATCTGCTAAGAAAGGGAGATCTACGGATGTCGAATGACGGATTGCCACGTGGGTATTTCTTGGCCATTTAAATGGATTTTTATTATATTGCGGCCGAAAGTATTCGGAATTATAATTGTGGATGGTTAGGGGAAGGTGTGGCGGAGAGGACGAGAGTGGGGGACCAATAGGAGTGGGGGAGCACAAGGGTCAAGGGCATCACAGGATGGTAATTTTGGTTTAGGATTTTTCATTTTAGAATTTTATTATCCTATTAAATTGACCATACGCAGGGGATGTGTGGAACCCACCATTACGGAGGGGTTGAAGTTGAATTGGATTGGGACATCAGGTTCATCACCATGATCTGGCATGCAATCCAGATGAATCTATTCCTGGCTTCTGGCTTTATAGCTTTGCCTTAGCTTATTTTCATTTGATTGCAACACGCTTTTAATGTGACCACTCATATGCCTTCTTCTATTCTTTAAATCCATATCATAAATTAAACAAATTTAGACATAAGAGATAGTGGTTTTCAATTAATAACTTTTAATCTCTCCCTGCAAATTACAATCTGCCCCTGTTATTGAAATTTTAAGGAAAAAAAGTTGTCAATTATTTGTTCCTAAAATAGTTTCATTTTCAAATATTTAATTCAGCCACCTGTTTGATAAGATGTCTCAATGACTTTCGGAATGTTCAAATTTGCAATGACTCATCCATATACTGATTGTTTAATAATGTCACAATTAATTTTATTTGGTTTATTCATAGGACATGCTTATTATAGGATCATGATCGGAAATAACAATTAAAATGATGTCAATTTGATCACTCACGTCGTTTCCAATTTTCGATTCAATACGAATAATTAGAGGATTAGTAAGTTCAAATTATAGTAATATGTATTTTTCCTTCAATTTTAATTTGGGAATCATTTTGAGATATATATATATATATATTTATCAATTTATCAGATGGCAACGGCAAGAATAAAAAAGTCTATATATGGAATTCAAACAATTGCCCCTTAAATTTTCTTTTGGCTCCGCCCCCGCCATATAGAGACATCCATAATGAGTACAAGGAGGTGTGATCATGGATGGACCCAACGTAGGAGTAGAGGGACAATATCCCCTATCCCCAAAAAAAAAAATTGTAGATTTTCTAACTTCAATATATATATTCATTTTCTAAGTATATCGAAGTAGATTTTAGTAATCATATTATTAATTTTAATACAATAATTTAAAAGAGAAATTTACGTATGATATTCGTCGATCTGAAAAAAAAAATATGATAGAGTTATTCGAGAGATATTATAACGAACGCTAATAAAGAAAGAAATCTATTTAGAATACATTAATTTTATTAGAGATATGTATGAGAGAACTATAACCAATATAAAAACTTACAGGAGTCTAAATGATAGTTTTCTTATTAATATTGAACTCCATCAAGATTTAGCATTAAATCTCATCTTTTTTGTAATAGTGATAAATGAAATTATAAAAAATATCCAAAATAAAATATCATAGTGTATACTCTTAACAAATGATATAGTGCCGGTGGATGAAATCAAAAATGGTATTAATATTAAATTAAAGTTATGGAGTGCAATAATGGAATTCAGAATATTTAGATTGAGCAGACCAAAAACTGAATATATGAGATATAGTTTACCGACAATTATCAAAATGATGAAGAAACAATTAGTTTAGATGGAGATATTATATAAAAAAGCGAACGTTTTAGATATTTTGATTTTATCATTTAAAATGATGACAATATAGATGACAATGTGAATTATAGAATTCAACCAGATTGGATGAAATTGAGAAGAGTATCCAAATTTCTTTGCGATCGCATGATACCGCTGTATTTAAAGGGAATGTTTTATAGAACCACGGTAAATCCTACACTATTGTATGACACCGAGTGTTGTGCTATTAAATAATAATAAGAATAAAAAATAGCGGTAGCAAAAATAAGAATGTTTGGCTAGATGTGTAGTAAAACTAGAAGAAATAGAATTAGAAACGGAAAGATTCGTAATAGGTTGGGAGTTAGTTCAATTGTAGATAAGATATGAGAGTGTTGTCTTAGGTGATTTGATCATGTGTAAAGAAAATCTAAAAACGCACTGGTTAGAAATATCGAGAATTTAATTATAAGAGATTTAATAAAACGTAAAATTAGAATATTGAAAATTTAGATACAAATTATTTATAAATACGTAATAGTTAAAGATTTAGATAATATGATAGTTTTGGATAGGAATGAGTAGCGTAAAAAAATTCACATAAATTAAATCAATATTCTTTTCTTTTTTTAATCTTTTCTATTTTTATCTCATTCAAATTGTTGTTATTATATAATAATTCAGATGATAAAATTTTCACTTCATCTTAACTAACAAATTACTATTTTTTAAGTAATTCAAAAGTTCATTTATATTTTTATATGAGATTTCAAACTTGAACACCATCAGATTTCGCAGCACACCATCCCTGACTTGCTGCACGTATGCGCATGCATGGCTCCTGCTACATAATCCCAAACTTTCTAGAACTCACTCTTATATATTTTAACTTTCTATTATACAAAAATAAATAAATAAATAAAATAATAATATCATATTTTTATGGGCACAATCATCAAAGATGGAATCATAGCCCCATTCAAGGGCCTTGACCTTTCTCCTCGTCTTGTCACAAGCACGAATATATTAGATCAAACAAATTTCGTCAAGGGACTTTGAATAGCCATAGGAGTAACCTTTTTTTGGGGAAAAAAATGAGGCAAAAAAGGATACCCAAAAGAGAGGCAATCCCACAAAAACCTGGCCAAACACAAAATAACCCCACTCGAATCTTGGTCAGAGAAGGATATAAACAAAGGCAAAGCTGCCAAAGCGACAAAAACCAAGCCTCAAGGAGAGAGAAAGCTAGAAAAACAACATAGCTTAGTGCAAAAAACCTAACCAAAGCCAAGGAACCTTAACACTCATTAGAACATTGCACAAAAATTACCACGCAAGCAAAACTAGAAACTATTGGCGAATTCGGAAAGTAATAGGAGTAAAATATTTTTATACGATAATATATTTTTATAAAATGAAATGATATATATTTTTAAATTATAAATATAATTTTTTATGAGAATATTTTTTTAAAAAAATATGAGGATATATTTTTTTTATGTGGGGTAATTTTTAATTTAATGTATAATATTTAATAATTTTTTTTTTGCGGGGCAATTGCCCCCCGCATCTATCAAGGCGACTCCACCACTGCTATAGGCACGGCGACACGACAAGATGGTTTTAGCAGCATCACAATCAGCCAGTATTTGGTAAAATTGTAAATTGTTCGCTTTGTGCCCATCACGCACCGCGTAAAAAATTGTAAATTGTAATCATCACAAACGCATATGTAGACTTCGAATTCTTTTTTTTTTTTTTTTTTTTTTTTTTTTTAATTCTCTACTTATATATCAAAAAAAAAAGTTTGAGTTGAACAGGACCACCGTCGTTTTCATAAGAGTTACGCCACCAAAAGCTTGAGAAAAAGTCAACTATTTAAAATTGAAATTCATCTCTCCACACTCTCCCACCATTAATGATGATGTGTCGCGGCAGGCTGATTGGCGTGTTCAACACGGTGTTTTCAAAATTATATGAAAGCGATCGATTCGACCGATTTAATCATAATTATTTTATAAATTAGATTTAAATTTTATTATTTTAAATCAAATAAAATCAAATCTAATTAAAATTATTTAAAATCAATTAAAATATATAAAATTAATTAAAAAAAAATTATAATATACAAATTATATAATATACAAATTTATTTTTTTATTTTTTAAAATCAATTCAAAGAAAAAAATTATATAATATATAAATTATAATATACAAACTGTTACTGATGAAATAAATTTATTTTTTATAAAAATATATGAATTTTATTTTATTTTAAAATATATAATATATATATAAGTTAATGTGACAACCAATAAGGGGTTGAATTGGTTATCTTGATTGGTTTTTTATGGGACATAACCCCAGACTCAATTCGAAGGGTCAGCACTTGAAAAAACCACACATGAGTCCCACAAAGGACAGTTACCATCCGATATCCAATGTTCTCTATGACCATCTATCGAAAGGTCTTAGTCGCTCAAATCTTCTAAACGATAGGATATCAGTCACCTCACCTACTGAACGAGATTTATTGAGTGGAAGTAACTTTCCCGATCGAGTACTCAACCATTGTCCATTAAACGAACGAACCTTGAAAACCCTCCATTAGCTAGACAATCGACCGATAGCTAACAGTTCTATCAATTCTAAAGGAAAGTCAAAACACCATAACGATTTTGAGTTCGTGCCTAAGAACGATATCCTTCAGTCAAGGAAAGAATCTTCCCAAGAAACGAAAGTTCCCATACGATAAAGATCTTTATCATTTCGAAATATTGAATTCCTGAAATTTCTAGATCGACTCGATAAGGAAAGTATGATTGAAACACTCCCACAGCTTACGACTCTTGCAGGTATAAGATATCTAAAAAATCCTCCAGGTCAGGTACGTTCTCTTAGCCTTACACTTTGGGCATTCTAATCACAGAGAACCTCTCCCTCCTTAAGCCTTCAGTCTGTTTTCTCTTACATTCGAAAACCGCTCTTTCTGACTTGAGCGTTGGAGTCTCCCCCGCTGGATCACCCTCCGGGAGTTTTTGCAAATTTCACATCCTATAGACAGTAGCCATTCAAGTCGACAAGGAGTCAATATCTGTGGAGTCATAACCCACCTCCAACAGATTGGCACCGTCTGTGGAAAACAGACTAATCTTCTGAAAGCTCATGAGAATATCTACTACCATCACTCCCAGCGTAACGCCTGCCAAGAGAAAAAGACCAGTCATAGGTTTTGATGATGACGATTTGGTGGGGGTTAATCTCTGCCACGACGAGTTCATAATCATTACCCTCAAAATAGAATCCTACATCATGAAGAGGGTCCTTGTCGATTAAGGGGCTGACTGTGATCTCCTTATCTGGGACGCCTTCTGTCGAATAGGTCTCAATCCGTCTCGACTTCTACCCCTAAGTGATTATCAGGGTATGCTACTAATGGTTCTCTCTGCAGAATGCGAGGATATTTTTCAATTAGCAAGGCATCGACTCAGCAGACTTCTTACCTGCATATTCCCTGATCCTATCGTACAACGGATTTAATTCGTCCGGATTCTATCGATCGAACGTGTTATTAATAAGGGATGAAACTCTCCGAACGGGTAGACACGGCCCTCTAATTTAAAGCTTCCTATCGTTTGAACATTCATCAATAAAGGATGGAACTCTCCAAACGGGTGGACATGGGCCCTCTATCTAAAGGTTTCCTTTCGTACAGTGGCCTAAATCGTCCAAATTCTATCGTTTGAACGTGTTATCAATAAGTGATGGAACTACTTGATGGACACAGCCCCTCTATCTAAAAGTTTTCTATTATTGGGGCTAAATCGCTCAAATTCTATCGTTCGAATATGTCATCAAAATGGGATGGAACTCTTCGAACAGGTGGATACGGCCATAACATCTAAAGTTTCCTATTGTACGTCGGGCCTTAGACGCTCTGGTCTTACCGATTGAACGTGTCATCAAAATGGGATGAAACTTCTCAAACGGGTGGACACGGTCCTAACATCTAAAATTTCCTGTCGTACGTTGGGTTTTAGACACCCTGATCTTATCGATCAAACATGTCATCGAAATGGGATGAAACTTTCTGAACGGGTGGACACAACCCTAACATCTAAAGTTCCTATCGTACGTCGGGTCTTAGACGCCATGGTCTTGCCGATTGATCGTGTCATCGAAATGAAATGGAACTCTTTGAACGGGTGGATACGACCCTAACATTTAAATTTTCCTATCATACGTCGGGTTTTAGACGCTCTAGCCTTACCGATAGAATATGCCATCAAAATGTGATGGAACTCCCCAAACGGGTGGATACGGCCCTAACATCTAAAATTTTCTATCGTATGTCAGGTCTAAGATGCCCTGATTTTACCGAACGAACGTGTCATCAAAATGCGATGGAACTCCCCAAATGGGTGGATACAACCATAATATCTAATGTTTCCTATCGTACATCAGGTCTTAGACGCCCTGATCTTATCGATCGAACGTATCATCAAAATAGGATGGAACTCCCCGAGCGGGTGGACATGACCCTAACATCTAAAGTTTTCTATCGTATGTCGGGTTTTAGATGCCCTAATCTTATCGATTGAATGTGTCATCAAAATTGGATAAAACTCTCCGAACGGATGACACAACCCTAATATCTAAAGTTTTCCATCGAACGTCAAGCCTTAGACGCTCTGGTCTTACCGATCGAATTTGTCATCAAAGTGGAATGGAACTTCCCTAATGGGTGGATATCACCCTAACATCTAAAGTTTCTTATCGTATGTCGGGCCTTAGATACCCTGGTCTTACCTATCGAACGTGTCATCAAAATGGGATAGAACTCCCCGAACGGGTAGATACGACCCTAATATCTAAAGTTTCCTATCGAACGTCGGGTTTTAGACGCCCTGATCTTATCGATCGAACGTGTTATCAAAATGGGATGGAATTCTTCGAATGTGTGGATACGACCCTAACATTTAAAGTTTTCTATCGTACGTTAAGTCTCAGACGCCCTGACATTATCGTCCGAACATGTTATCAAAGGATGAAATTCCCCGAATGAGTGGATACGACTATAACATCTAAAGTTTCTTATTGTGTGAGGGTCTAAGTCACCCTAACCTTATCAAATGAACGGGACTCCCCAAGTGGGATGTAGCATTCTAAAGGCTTTTTTCGCGGAGAATCATTGCATTTCGATGGAGCATTGGACAAATGGCTTGACACACTTAATGGAGAAAAATCTTTTCATTATCAGAACAATGCAAGATTACAAGGGGATAGAAGGAATAACAGAGGTCACTGGCGCAAAGTCCTGATCCGCGATCATTCTCTCGATCGACCTCTTAAGAGGAGGTAGAGTCTCATATTGGCCAATTTGTCAGAAAATTTCCTCAGCGCATCTCAAACGCTCGAGCAACCTACGCTGAGAAAGCTGGAGGTTGGCAGTATCTTTGGCAACAGATGCCTTGAGGTCAGCCATCTCCTGCTCGGCATTTTGAAGGAAATCCTCCTGAAAATGAGTTAACGTCTCGACGGCCACTAATCTCGCTTCTCGCACATACGCCTCAACTTCCAGCTTTTCACAACACTCTTGGGACTGGGCTAAGTCCAACTGAAAACGTTTAATCTGCTTGTCTTTCCCCTCTTCGATATCTTTTTCCTCATTCTCCAGAGCATCCTTCAGCACGAGCACTTGGTTACTCAAACGAACAATTTGCCCATCACGCTCCTTTCTCCATTGCCTTTGGAGTTCGATCAATGCCGTAGTCTGGGAAGAAATAAACTTGACAGTCAAAGTCATATAATAATAGAATTCGGGCGAGAAAAACGCTTACCGTAAGACAGAGAGTAGATAGCCTTATCAATGTGATATGGAGACATAGTCCAGAACACGAGCTTTAGGGGAAACTCAAATCGCTTGGCCAGCTGTAGTGCTTCTCGCGAATAAATAAAGTTATATTGACGGTCCCTCACACAGACCACTACTGATCCTTCTTCTAAATCATCCTCCTCTCCGTTGAGCGACCCAACCAAAATAGGAGGTGGAACGCCAGCCTCATCTTCTATATCTTGCAGGAGACATTGGGATGCTTAGGGTGACCATTCAGGTGTTTCTCCCAAAATAGGAGCAGAAACCTGTGTTATTAAAGTCTTTTCTTGCTGTCGTGTATCTAGTGCTAGAGCACTCCCTGTTGTCTAGAGCTTCCTCGTCCGGAACGTCCCCCTCCCCATCTCTGAGGGGTGTACCAATGATCATCGGATGAGTGATCGACTGACCCTCTCTTATCTCGACATGCTCCCGAGGAGACTCATGTTCTCCAGTATCTGCTATCTCCTCCTCGCCAGAAAGCGAGATAGACGATCGAACCCTTGGTTTTTCCGACTGAGTTTCAGGAGAAGTATCAGCCGCCTTCCTTTTTGCGTTCTGTCGTACCTCCTTCTTAGTGGAGACATCCTTAAGAAGGGAAGTATTTATAGACGACAGATAATCAACCAACTCCTTCTTCTGTTGCTCCAATAAGAGAGGCTTTATGATCTGCCTCGCCTCATCCACCAACAAGCCAGACAACAGCAACATCTGGTCCTCTATTAAAAGATCTATCCAAATGCTCCAATGGGTAGACTCACATTAACGGCCAACAAACCGCAAAAGACAAGAATGGAGAAGGAGGTCCGGGATCTTCATGTTCAAGAAGAGCACTTGGTCAGCATCTGGAAGCATTGGAAGAAAATCCTTGTTTAAAAATCTCACGTAAAAGAACTTCTGCATCCAACGCTTGTCCTGAGATTCACTATAAAAGAATTTTCAGCGAGACTCCCGACGAGTTTGGAGTTTATACCAACCATGGGTAGAACCTTTGGCATTGCACCATACTAAGGAAAAAAGGGTCTCCAAAATTTCCAAGTTAAAGTGAACGCGAAAAAACCCTAACAAGGAAATCAGGGCAATCACAAAACGTCAGGCGCTAGAGATAAGTAGCGAAGGGTGGATATTCTAATATCTCAAGACCTGTCACGCCCCGAACCGAGATCGTGAACAGCCGCCCGTTGCCCTGGATGCCAGCTGTATTTTTACAAAAAATCGAGCAGAACCTCCCCATAAATCGGAGGTCTCTCATGTACAATTTCACCTGTATATCAACATTCATCCTGTAAAATAAACAAATGGTCATCCCGACCTCTCCAAAATCAACCAATTCCCACAGTCAGCATCCAGAACAACGCAAGGCTATAAAATTTCTAACAGACCTAACCACAAACCTTTACTGTCATGCTCAACTAGAGCATGAGTAGCCGCTACACCGAGCAGGCATAAGTTTTTATATAATTTACAATAATTTTCCCAAGTATTATTCAAATACGTACAATTGGCTCAATGCAAATGAAATGTGAGAGTTTCGCAAATAAATATACATAAATTATACAGTCATCCCAAATTTAGTACACGTCTAACTACGGACCTCAACAAGATCTCGCAGGGTCAAAAATAAAATACGTAATTCATCTGTTAAATTAAACTTTGATCTCACCGTCGTGAATTACCCAAATCCACCAAAATCTCCAAAATCTAAAGCGTCGCTCCGGCACTACAATAATCCTATCTGAGGAGGGAGAGAGGAGGGGTGAGTACTCGGGGAAGAATACTCAGTGAGTGAGGGGATTAATCTCAAGTACTAATAGTGTAGGTGAACATTGGAGTGTCAATATCATTCGTAACCAATAATTCAAATTTCACAGTAAATCATGATATTTTCGAATAAAATGAACTCATTTAATCATTCATACGATATCATACATATATACATCCATTTAAAATCAAGTAGATCATAGAGCAAGTCGAAAAGATCCTGACAAAGGTCAACCATGACCAAGAACAGGTATATCGGGGGTTTTATTATGCAAAGTGTTTCAAAAGTAGCTCTCTACCCCGACGTTGGCCGTGGGTTTAGCCCTTGCTTACCTAGACTCGTCAAATAGGTCCCCGCCCGGTGCTAGACGGTGGCGTTACACACGTCCTCCCCCGATATGGGTTCAACCGTTCGTGCCTATGAAATATATACATGGCTCGTCAATAGGTCCCCGCCCGATGCTAGACGGTGGCGTCACACACATCCTCCCCCGATGAGGGTTCAACCATTCGTGCCTATGACCATATAAACTGGACATTTGCGGATACCTCCTGTAGAAGCGTATCCAGACAACCCGTGCTCTACAAAGTCCCTTCGTAGCTACGGAATCAATCAAATAATGTCATATCATCATATCATCTCAAGCTAGTAGGCATCCAACCCACATAGCCAAATCATCTCATATGCTCACAACAATTCAAACCCGTGTGTCAAATTCATTTCATCGAAATCATTTAAATTCAACAAACCAATGCAATGGTAGAATAGAAAACATTCATTTCTCAAATCATGGCACAATTTCATTTCATTTCAAACATGGATACATAATCGTGGAAAACATAAGTACGACACTCAAATAATCACAAAACAGATTTGAATTTCAATTTCATACGTCGAGACAATGCATATCAAAAACATGTTTTATTCAAAACACGATAAAATCAGGTTTCACTATTTTATGCAAAAAGATTAGGGTGCCACTCACATTCTAGGGAGGGTAATCACTCCCTATTTCCAAAATAAATCCGAATTGACTCCTCGAGTCTCCAACAAAATCAACCTAATCAAATCATCACGATTTTCATCAAATTTTTAATTATTTTAGGGTTTGTCATTTTCCCTAAGTTTGTACAAACCTTAATTCTTCAATTTATAAACATATTCCAATATCATCAATTTCATTCCATTTATAAGTACATAACAAAATCAAATCAATCTTAATTCAAATCTAAAACCGTTTAAAATTGAAAACAAATCTAAAAATAAATAAATTCCTGCAAAATAGAAAAATTTTGAAAAATCATACACTTTTCACTTTTCATCCGATTTCTTCAAACCATATGTCATTTTCAAGGTATTGAAATCTATTTTCATAATATAGAAGTTGTATTTTGATTGCCTATATGCAAGACAACTTATAATGAGAAAGACCGCATCGATCCTTAAACTCAAATCCTAATTTCCCACTATTTTCATGCATACATTAAATTAAACTTCAAGAGAATTATTCTAATTAACTCAACATGATTCTATCATCCGGAACAACCCAATTCGTATTAAATCCTCTATTTAACCTAAACAATTACGTATAATGTCAGATAACGCATTCAAATCTAATCTAATATACATCATAACATATACAATGCATTCTTACTCTAATTTACCCTAAATTCATCCAATGTATCGAAAGAATTTGTATTTTACCTCACCTAGGGTTTCTCAGTTTGCAGACCTAGCTTCTAGTCGCTAATGGATTCAAGCTCAAACCTGTAACGATTTCAATTTGCAGCAATCATTAGAATTTAATCTAACTACTAAGAATATTCAAACCCTAGAATCAAAATTAGAAAACCTATGCTTACCTCTGCAGAACTGCGATCGAGGATTTCCAGAATTCTACTGTCTGCAGCCTAGGGTTTCAAACAGAGGCTGTCACAATAGGGTTGCAGGAAGACCTCTAGAGAGAGAGAGAGCAGAGCTCGTGAGTGTGCAAGCAAAAGAGGGAGAAGCCGCTTGCAACCGCATGCGCTAGGATCTATCGCGCGCTGCAGCCACGTGCGTGTCGCTCGCAGTCGCGCGCGCGCAAGGAGCTGTCTCGCTATCGCGCGCTGGCGCACGTGCAGGAGGGGCCTGTCGCAGCAAGGATCGTATCGCAGGAGGATCTCTCAATAGAGAGAGAGAGTAGAGCACGCGCGAGCAAGGACAGTGGTGTTCTGTTCGCGCGCGAAAGAGAAGAGAGAGAGAAACAGAGGGTGAGGTAGAGGGAGAAGGCAGTGGCGGTGGTGGGTGAGCACTGTGGGTGGCGGTTCACGGTGAAGAACCGCGGAAGGGAGAGATCGGGAGAGGGTGAATCGCGAGAGAGAACCCGTGAGGGATAGAGAGAGAAAGAATTCGAAGGAGGGAGACAGAGAGAAAGAGAGAGCAAAATAGAGAGAGACAGAAAGTGATAGAGAGAGGTGGCGGTGGAGAGGAGCTGCGGCGGTGTGCGACAACTCGCGGTGGAGGCGGCGGAAGAAGAGAATTGCAGGAGAGGGTGAGAGACGAAGAGGGAGAGAGCGAATGTGGGAGAGAAGATTGGGGCTAAAAGCCCTAATTGAATTTGGGGGCAAAACGCCGCGTTTTGCCCATTCTTCTTCCTTTTTTTATAAATTAATAAATATCAATATATATATTTTTATATCCACTTTTCTCTAGAATATAAATTTCGTAGAAATAAGATTTACTGTGAATTAAGGACGCAACATTTTAAAATATACCAAAAATTTAAGTTTAATATCCCAAAATCGAAAATCAATATAAAATTTAAAATTTTTTTCTATATAAACAGAGAAAATATTTTTATTAATTTCAAGTACAAGAGTACAATACGGACACCGTCGTGTCGGTGTTACAAGACCTCTGCCAGCGGGCCCGTATATGGGATCCTCAAACCGTATTTCACACACTGCTTATACATTGGGACGCAACCGTCGAGGGCATGATTCACTCTGTCTTATTCACTAGGCAACACTAGTTCGAAGTCGCTTCCAAGCGACATGTCTCTCCAGACTTCCATAAGTTCCTCTTCAGTCATCGTACTCCATACGCTGCCTATACCTTGCGACGAAGAAGAACCTTTCGACATTTTGTCTACAGAAAAAGTTTTCCGCAAAAGATTAAGAGAGCAACAGGCAAGAATGTTAGGGTATGTGATGCCCATACGAACATAAATCCTTTACAGAAGACGATTCTCGAAAATCGAAACGACAAAGGTCACGCTAAAAAGCTTTGCGCCTTTTTAAATAATCACAACTCTTGTCGCCTTTCCTGAGAAAAAATGACATGAGTCGGGGGCAAATGATGGGACATAACCCTAGACCCAATTCGAAGGGTCAGCACTTGAAAGGCCCACAGAGGAGACCCATAAAGGCAATTACCGTCTGATATCCAATGTTCTCTATGACCATCTACCGAAAGGTTTTAGTCGTCCAGATTTTTCGAATAATAGGGTCTCAGTCGCCTCGCCTATTGAGCAAGATTTATCAAGTGGAAGTAACCTCCCCAATCAGGTACTCAACCATTGTTCTATCAAACGAACGAATCTCGAAGACCTTCCATTGACTAGACAACTGACCGATAACTAACAGCTCTATCAATTCTAAAGGAAAGTCAAAACACTCTAACAACTTTGAGTTTTTGCCTAAGAACGACATCCTTCAGTCAAGGAAAGAATCTCTATAGGCAACGAAAGTTCCCATACGATAAAGATCCTTATCATTTTGAAATATTAAATTCCCAAAATTTTTGAATCGACTCGATAAGGAAGGTAATGTTGAAACACCCCTCACAGCATACGACTCTCGCAGGTATAAAATATCCGAAAAACCCTCCAAGTCAGGTACTTAGCCTTACACTTTGGGCACTCTAATCACAGAAAACCTCCCCCTCCTTAAGTTTGTAGTCTGTTTTATCTTACATTTAAAAAACACTATTTCTAACTTGAGCGTCAGAGCTTCCCCCGCCGGAGTACCCTCCAATGATTTTTACAGATTTCACATCCCGTAGACGGTGGCCGTTCATGTCGATAAGGAGGTATCTGTGGAGCCATAACCCATCTCCAACAGTTTTTAAAAAATTTAATCTAACTCCACTTAAATATAAAAATAATTTTATAGTCAATTTAAATATATGTAAGAAAAAAATAAAAATATAAATAAATATAAAGGATAGAGAAACAAACACGATTTTATAGTGATTCGATTTTGTGTTTATGTTTACTCTTCCAGGCAGCAGGCCGGGATCTAGCAACTTGCTTATTTTTCACTATGATACGAAATTACAAAAATACAATTTTAAAACTGTTGACTTCTGATCTTTCTTAACATGAAGATATTTCGTCCAACAATGGTGGTCTTGACAAATCATACAAAATCTCTCTCACAAAACTCAACTCACAACTCAAGTCAAAAGAATTCAAGTACACAAAAATATTTTGCAAATGATAGTAAACTTGTGATCAAGTGATACTCTTTCTACGTAGAAATTTCTTCACTCTTATTCTTTTGTAAAATGCTCTAGTCCTTATCACCTTTTTTCTGATGTACGTCCCATTTTTAACTTGATTTTTCAATCTTTAAAACTTGCAATAACAGCCCACAATTACCTTCCAAAGAGTAGCAAGTTTCTTGAAAAGTTTCCATATTTTTAGGAGCTGAATATTTTCGATTCCTTGAGATTTTTCTAATTGATAAAGTATGCTAAAAAATTTAAACTTCTTTCAAAAAATCAACTTTTGAAAATGTTTCCCGTTTTCGTAAGTCTTTAAACTTTCCCTCCCTAGGAAAAATCTTTTTTTCCTTGTTGGAAGAAGTCAATAACTGCAACTGTCATATTTAAACTCAAATTCATTTGAATTTAAATACTTTTCCGAATTGTTGTTTGGATTTAGAGACTTTCCTCCTTTGGGCTTTTAGACTTTCATTTCCCACAAGATATCTCTTTAATCACGGATTGGTCAAAATATCTGAATATATTTTTAAGGTAAATATGGTACCCAATCTATACCACATTGTTGGGCTGGATCTTTAAAAATAAAAGAACATAGTTTTCTGTTTTTGCGACAGCCTCTATGATCTAAGATATCTGGCCTCTATGGCAACCTTTATGAATAATTTTTATGTGAATTTTCAAAGGAAATTTAATTTACACATTTAATAAAAATATTAAAATAATATGAAACGTTTTGTTATCATCAAAATTCTAAATGGACAATAATTGCTCTAACAATCTCTTCCTTTTTAATGATAACAAAACCATAAAAATTAATACTCAAAAATATCAAAAATACACATTTTCATGCTTTTATGCTCCCCTTCAATTTATGGACTTATTAACATTTTAATTTTCTACCCCTTAATGTTTATATATATATATATTTTATATCATTCATTTATTTATTTATTTTTTCTATTCTTTCACTTTTTATTTTATCAAAAAGAAAAAAAAATAAATATCATAATAAATAGCACATAGAGAAATAAAGGAAACAACTCATAATTTTATTGATTTTTACATATCTATTTTTTTGGGTTAATTATAAATTTTTCCCATCTAATTTGACCAAAATCCATAAACCTATGAAAAAATATACAGTTTTATCTAGGGTTTTAAAAAAAATGAAAAATGATGAAAAAAGTTAGAAATTAATAGAGATCTGACAAAAACAAATGAAATGTCTATTATAACTCTCGCTCTCTCTTACTGTTGATCTTCAACCTTTAGAACATTAAAAAAAAAATCTCCATCACTCCCTTTCTCTTCATAGATCTTCATAATCTAGAAAAAATTCACCACATTCCTCCGAAATCCAAAAACCTCAAAGGTAATTTCTTGCTGAGGATAAAAAGATCAAAAGTAAATTTTAAGAAATTGAAAAAAATTGATAAAAATTTCATCTCTCTATCCACAGATTTTCGTCCAAAATTCAGAATCCAGGACACAGAGTTTCAAGAAACCCAATATGAGATCGAAGAGGTTCGGGCTCGAGAAAATTAGAGTTCTGGGATGGGTTTAATTGAGAAAATTAGGATATCAAATTTTTACTCTCTCCGTAGTAGGATTACCCCCAGCTTGCGAACATACAACGTGCAGAGACTGATGCTTTCAGCATGGCCATTATGCCCTCCAAATGCTTTCAACAAGTGGGCCCTCTGTGCAGAGGCGCATGAAATTGGAAGGCCCTTATGCGCTCCAAACGCCTCTTCTTCTTCATCTTCTTTCACTGAAACCAATTCTCTTTCCCCCAAATTTTCAAACTTTCTTTTCAATTGAGCCTTTTATACCGTCTAAACACCATCACTACATCAGAAAAATATTCATCTTCATCATAAATTTCAGGCTTCACTGAAAATCCGCCATTAACGGTGGCACTCGAGCTCTCTCCATTGACAGTAAGCAATGGTTTCTTAAAATTGAAGCGTAATTTTGAAGTTTTGGGACTTTGTGAGTTAGACTAAAGCCTCGAGTCACCATTTTAGCCACCAATTGCATCTACACACCAATTCAATTTTGATTTGATGTCACCAATTCAAGTTCTCCTGCGGTTCTTCATCAAGTTTTAGAGAGAGAGAGTGAGAGATTCCCCAAGTCTGACTCTGGCTTTTGCGAGTTCGTCGAGAACTAGATCTTCTTCGACTGCTGTTGCTGTTGTGATGGGACTCGCCGTTGATTCGCAGCTTAAAGTTTTTTTCTGGTGGTTATGGTTATGTGCTTGAAGATGTCCCTCATTTGACCAATTACATTAATGATCTCCCTGTTCGGATCTTTGATTACTTGCGTTTGTTTTTCCCAAATTGCAAAAATATCAGGAACACTAGCATTAGGATTAGAGAGACGCTTTCAGAGAAGAGACAGATGCTTGCTGCTATTGGCGATGAGAGAGAGGGAGAGAGAGAGAGAGACATATATATATATATGGGTTTGTGTGTTGCTATTGGCGAGCAGAGGAGAGGTGAGAAATAGAGAGAGAGAGAAAGACTTTGGGAGTAATTTTGCAAAAAAATAATAAATTTGTAGGACAACTTGACGTTTTTCGCGCGTGACTTACATGCTCCACTAATTTTCAACTTTTTCCATCGCCTACCGTTTTTTTTTTTGAACTACAGACGTATAAATTGATATATATATATTTTTTATCATAGGGTAGTATATGACTTTTGATCAAATCATAAGAAAAAATTATAATTAATTTTTCTTTTTTTTAAGGATGATCAATCCACTAACTCTATTAAATTTTCCTTTCCAAATTCTCTTATTTTTAAAAAAATTTCACCATTAATATATTCTAGACAATAATTTCCTTTTCCAAATAGCAACATAGCAATATTATTATTTCTACCGAAATTTCATTATATTTTGTTCTAGGTGTCTCTATAAAAATATATAATTGTCCTTATTTGTTTTCACCTCAACTTAGATTTCTAACATATCCAAATAATCCTTATGTAGCATTTCTAAACGTATAGATGTGGAAATATGATTTTTATTTTTAAAGGATGTGTTTTCTTGTTTATTCAATGAATAAACACTACAATTTATGTATTTTTAAAATTTTTGAAATTCCTTTGACTAATTTTTTTAGACAATATTTCTAATTGCCTAATTTCTTATGTCATGCAAAAATATCATTACTTATAGTTATTGAGCAATTCACTTTTAAACTATCTAAAATTATAGAATCCACTACATAAACATTTCATAATCTAATCCTTTCAAAAATTTGTTCTTGAATCTCATTTAGCACATCATACTTTAAATCACACAATTAACTAATACTTAATAAATTATGCATCAATTTATAAAAAAAAAAATAATTTTATGGTAATAAAATTTATACCGATGGTGCCTTTTCCAGTGATTTTTTTTAATTGTCTCCAAAGGTCATCACTCTATGATTTTTTTTTCAAACTTTTTGAACAATGAAACATCACCTATCATATGTATTAAGCATCCGCTATCGACGTACAATTTTCTTTTAACTCGTCTCTTGTTCCTGTACAATAAAGAAAGACATCATCTGTTCTTAGGGATCTAAACAAATTTGAATCTCCTAAAAAGCAAACTTGTATTGAAATTTAATTTTTCTTGAGATGTGCTAAGTTTGTTCATGAAATAATTTCTAGTAAAGTGACCAAATTTGTGACATATATAACAAGAAAAATTATTTTTATTTCTTAAATAATCAGGTTTATAATTTCTATACCCATAAATATTCTGAACAAACATAGATTTATTATGCTTTTATCCAGAAAAATATTTTTCCAAAATTTCATCTTTTTGCGACAATCTCTATAGGTGCTTCTGTACCAATTTTTTGCAGTCTATGAGTTTTTATTCTGAGTTTCTTTTGCAGTATTAACAAAAATAATTTTGTTAGAATTTGAAACAATTTTTGAATCATTTTTATATCGCAAATCGGTTTTGGAAAAATCTATTATTTGGATTAAAAATAGTTTTGACAATTTTTTATTATTTTTATGAAAATTTTGAAATACGGTTTCTATGGACTTTGACAAATTTTCTACCTTATTTTTAAGAACTTTAATTACATTTTTTAGCCATATATTTTCATTTTCTAAGACCATATTCTTACTCCTGAGATCTGAGATAATTTTCAACAATTTTTCATTTTCAGAATTGTTTTGCAAAGAATAATTTGAGTAAGTTTCAGAGTTCATTTGAGTATTGGTCATTAGACAAAGGTTGAATTCATCAGAAGTTTCAAAATTTTTAGAGTCTGAATGTTCATCTTTTGAATTATTTCAAATAGCCACCATTGCCTTGCCTTTCATTTTGAAATTTTCAATTTTTCGTAGTAGGACACGAAACTTATAATTCATATGACCCTGCATCTTATATTCATAACAAATATTTTCTTCCTTCTGTACCTTTTCGTTGCTATTTTTTTCTACATTTAACTTAAACTTTCGTGAGTTATTATTAGATTTGAAAAATTTTTTACCTTTTTTTTTTAAAAAAAAGAAATATGGCTAAATCTTTTTGCTAATATGTTCAGCTTTTCATCACAGTCCTCTTTATCTTCTGAACCTTCATCCTCCTTTGTTTCGAAGGCTATTGTTTTTTTCTTACCTTCTGTTTTAGCCGCATGGAAAATTTCGATCTCATACGACATCAATTTTCCTCTCAACTCATTTAGGGACAACTTATTCAAATCTTGTGCTTTTTCAATTGTTGTTTTTTTGGTGTCCCATGTTTTAGGCAGTAGACAAATGATCTTTCTAACCTGATCAATATCTGAAATTTTTTTGCCAAATGAGTTTAATTCATTTTAATAATAGAAAAATGATTAAACATATTTTTGATATTTTCGCCTGACTGAATTTTGAAAAGCTCAGACTCTTGTATCAATAAATTTATTTTAGCTTTCTTTCACTATTCTGATTCATTCATGGGTGATGCAAAGTCTATCCCAAATTTCTTTAACTGTAACACATGAAGAAACGAGATTAAATTCAATGATAAATATAGTACAAAGAAATAAATATTTAACTCTAAAATTTATAGAAATCATTTTCTTATCATCTTCGGTTATTTTTGAGCCTTTTATAACTAGATCTTCGAGATAATAACCCCACAAACCTCATAGTCTGTATCTTTTATAAATGTCTATGGAAAAAATTTTCTTCATCAAAGTATGAAATTCTATTTATGGATTGGCTAAATACTAAGTGTGAAACCATTGGATCTTTTACTCAAAAGTAGTCACTTTTATGGAGTAGAGCACTAGGATCTGATATCACTTTTTGGTCTCTGTGACAACCAAGAAGAGGGATTGAATTGATTATTTTGATTGGTTTTTAAAAAATTTAATTTAACTCCACTTAGATATAAAATAATCTTATGGTCAATTTAAATATATATAGTGAAAAATAAAAATAAACATAAAGATAAAGGATGGAGAAGCAAGGCCGATTTTATAATGATTCGGTCTTGTGTTTATGTCCACTCTTTCAACCAATAAGTCGAGATCTAACAATTTGATAATTCTATTATGATATGAAATTACAAAAATATAATTCAAGAGCTGTTGATTGCTGATTTTTCTTAGCATGAAAATATGTCGTCCAATAATGATGGTCTTAACAGATCACACAAAATCTATCTCACAAAACTCAACTTATAACTCAAGTCAAAAGAATTCAATTACACAAAAATATTTTGTAAATGAAAGTAGGTTTGTGATCAAGTGACACTTTTCCTATGTAGGAATTTCTTCATTCTTATTATTCTATAAAATGCTCAAGTTCTTGTTGCCCTTTTTTGATGTACGTCCCCTTTTTTAACTTGATTTTTCAATATTCAAAACTTGCAGTAACTATCCACAATTACCTTCCAAAGAATAACAACTTTCTTAGAAAGTTTTCATATTTTTAGGAATTGTATATTTTCTGATTCCTTGAAAATTTTCTAATTGATAAAGTATGCTGAAAAATTCAAACTTCTTCCAAAAAATCAACTTCTGAAAATGTTTCCTGTTTTGGTAAGTCTTTGAACTTTCACTTCTTAGGAGAAATCTTTCTTTCTTTATTGGATGAAATCAGTAAGTGCAACTGCCATATTTAAATTCAAATTCATTTGAATTTAAGTACTTTTCCTAATTGTTGCTTGGATTTGGACACCTTCCTCCTTTGGGCTTTTAGACTTTCCTTTCCCACAAGATATCTTTTTAATCATCGGTTGGTCAAGATATCTGAACATATTTTAAAGGTAAGTATAATATCCAATTTATACTTACATTGTTAGGCTGGGTCTTCAAAAATAAAAGAACAAAGTTTTTTGTTTATGCGACAGTCTCTATGACTTAAGATAACTTGCCTTTATGACATTCTTTATGACAACTTTTATGAACAATTTTTATAATCTGCATATTTAATAAAAATATTAGAACAAATTAAAAGATTTTATTATCATCAAAATTCCATGAGAACAACACTTTTCCTAATAATATAAATTATATATATGATATTTTAATGACATCATCTGGTTTGTAAAATGGTCTGACCAATCCGATCAATGAACCAATAAATCAATAAGTTGATCAGTCAGGGGATAGGTTGTGGCACGTACCAGACGCGCAGCGCATCTGGCATGCACTTGCATGCACAACACATCTAGCACGCGCGCTCTGCGCGTCGGGCGTCGACGCACGCGTAATTCAAATTTTCATTTCAGACATTCCACAATCACAAAAATATATATAAAACATATAAAATCATTTATTAAATAATTTAAAATAATTTTGTTCATTTAATGGCACAACGAACCATCCACTCAAAGTATATAGGAGGGTAGTCACTCACAAATTTCTTCACAGTAAGTGCCTTACTTGATCGGCTTTGTCCAACTCCTAGATTTTTGTCACCACTTTTACTGCAAGTCAAACTATCATCAAATCTTAGGTTTCCTCTTTTCAGAAAAATCTCAAATCCCTCACTAGTTTTAACTTGCTAGAGATTAGGTTTTGAGTTTTAGAGCCTTCAGAATGTAAGTTTGTGGTGTTTTAATTGATCTTTAATAAAAGCAAGAAAAGTGGAATAGAAGGTGTGTGTGCAGAGAGAGAGAAGAGTGGTAGATGTAAAATTCTAAATTCGTGGGTTTTAGAATCCCACCACTAATACTACTTTTTATTTACAACTCATTTCTCATATTTACTTAATTGTCTTCATTCTCTCCAACTTACATAAGTGCCTAATATGTTCTTTTTGGTAATTTAAAACTCAATCCAATGAATTTAAATATTTAAAATTTTATTTGTTGAGAGAGAGAGAGAAAGAGAGGTGATCGGTGATGTATTGAGGATGTTAAGAGGAAAAGTGTAAATTATGAAAAATAAAGAAAAATTAGTAAAATAGGAAATATTCATGAATATTATTACAATTGGAGGTTGATGGTGCTTGGGTTTAATTTTCACCGGTTACTGAAGGAGCAAAACCGATAAGAAATTGGAAGGATGTAGTAAAGTCTCACATACAATAGAAATACATTAAATATAGCAATAACCATGGAATATAATATAGATTTTGTATACAATAATTAAAATATTTGGATGGCTTAGTGGATAAATTCTTTTTGGACCACTTAGTAGTCTTGGATTCAAAACTCAACAATGACAAACGAGATGAGAATTTAGAGGATAAAATGTGAAGTTTGTGCATGTGCTCACCGAAGAGAGAAAGTGCACCGAATAGAGGAGGGAATTGTTGTGCTGAAGAGAGGGGACTTGGACTATTCGGTCAAGTGGTGTTCGGTCAAATAAAAGAAGACTGAAGGGTAATGATGCAAGCAATAGATGTTGTGTTCTTTATTGGTGTCTTCGGTCAAATGGAAGAAAAGGACATGTATGTTTTGTTCAGTGAATGAAGGAAATTGCCAAAGAGAGTTGGATGTTTGGTTGAGACGATTACTAACAAATTATGATCACCGATCGACCGAAGAGAAAATGGAGATGATTTACCAATGAGAACTGTTCGACTAGCGATGAGCAAATGATTTACCAATGACCAATGAAAATGAATTACCGATCAGGAATGAGAAAATTTGTTGAGTGTTTGGTAAACATCTCCATTAAGTTGGGAGAACTGACAGGGTGTCAAGGGATTCTCAAATTAATGGATCAATATCATATACCAATAAGAAGTATATATATATATATAAATATGTAAGTGTGACGAAAGTGCTGATGAGTTTATCAAAGTGATCACAAGTTCTGCCAACCAATGAGAGGCATTCCTAGTAGCTAGCCAACGGAAATGAAAAAATAAAAATTCAAATTGAATTGAGCATTCAAGTACCGAATGGTAACCAAGGTCACTACAGTAAAGTACTGATGGTAGAAATAAAGTAGTGATCACTACCGATAAGTAAATTCTTACAGAAACACCAATTTCTACTAAGTACTGAACACAATTTAAAGTTTACCGAACGTCAACACTCTATTAACTGATCACTTAAAATTAAAATATCTACCGATCAAATACCTGAGAGATTTTCTGATGAACCTCAAAAGCAGAATTTCACATTTTTATTAATTATTTCTCCCACACTTTCGTAAAATAAAATATAAAATTCTTAAATTTTCATTTCAAAAGAAAAATCAAATTTCGGACTTGTCTGGTATTTCAAAAGAAACTGAATCCAAATACCGTGAGTGAATATTTTATCGGTTATGCCAATAAGTCTAAAGGATATCAGTTTTATTGTATATCCTATCACATTTGGTTTGTGGAATCTAAAAATACTAAATTTCTAGAGAATGATTTGATCAGTGGAAGGGATTACTTTCGGGACTTATCTCTTGAAAGTGACCTATCAAGTATTCTATCAAGTTCAAGTACCAATTTAGTTGTCATCCAAAATGACTTTCAAATGTCTATGGACACAAATTAGGGTACGTATGATAACCGAGAAATTCCACAAACAGCTGACTAAGATCAAGTGGGTCAACCTTCTCCTACGAAGAATGTTGAACCAACATTAAGGAGATTTATCCGAGAAAGAAGGTCAACTATACCTGATGACTATGTGGTATACTTTCAAGAGTTTGACTATAACATTGGAGCCACAGAGAATCTGGAAACGTTTTCACAAGTTATGAGTTCTAAGAACTCGAACTTACGATTGAACACAATGAAAGATGAGATGGACTTCATGAGCAGCAATGGAGTTTGGGATCTTGTGGAGTTATCAGATAGGGTAAAACCCATCGGGCGTAAATGAGTTTTCAAAAGTAAAATTGATTCATTAGACAATATCAAAAAATAGAAGGTTAGATTCGTTGTTAAAGGATTCATCTAAAGAGAAAGATTTGACTACTCGGAGACATTTTCTTTGGTGTTTAAGAAAGATTTCCTCTGCATCATTTTAACACTTGTTGCATATTTCGACCTAGAATTAACAAATGAATGTGAAAACAATTTTTTTTAATAGGGAACTAGAGGAAAATGTTTACATGTATCAACCTGAAATATTTTCTTTTAGTGATAGGATCATTTGGTGTACAAACTCAAGAAATCTATATATGGGCTGAAACAAGCCTTTCGCGAATGGTATTTGAAGTTTTATAATGTAATCACTCCGTTCGATTTTGAAGAGAATATTGTGGATTACTATATATACCTTAAGGTTAGTGGGAGTAGATTTTTGTTTTTTTATCCTGTATGTAGATGATATACTACTTACCACCAATGATAGAAGCATGCTCTATGAGATGAAATAGTAACTCTCTAAGAAGGTGATGTATTTTATATCATTGGTATAAAAATATATCAAGATAGATCTCATAAGATTCTAGAACTATCTCAAGAGATCTATATCAACAAAGTATTTAAGAGATACATGATAGAGAACTGTTCACCAAGTATAGCTCCGATTGTCAAAGGGGATAAATTTAATTTGGATCAATGCCGTAAAACAGATTTGAAAAGGAAACAAATGGCTAACTTCCTGTTTACTTTCGTTGTTAGAAGTTTCATGTATGCACAAGTTTGCACAAGATCTGATATAGAGCATACTGTGGGGATGTTAAATAGATATCAAAATAACCCGAGTTTGAAACATTGAAAGGTTGCAAAGAAGGTGTTGAGATATCTACAAAACACTAAAAAGCACATGCTTACATATAAAAGAATTAACAGTCTAAAAGTAATCAAGTACTCGGATTCAGACTTTATCGACTGTGTTGATTTTTGGAAATCAAAGTCAGGTTATATCTTCATGATGGCCGGTAGAGCTATGTCGTGAAGGAGTGCTAAGCAAATATTGACAGTGAACTCTACTATGGAAGTTGAGTTCGTGACGTGTTTTGAGACTACGTTACAGGCAATGTAGCTCAAGAGTTTCATATTCGGGTTTAGAGTTTTAGATTCTGTACCTAAACTATTATGTATGTTTTGTGATAATTCAGTTATTATATTTTTGGTTAAGAATAATAAGAGTGGTAGTCAAAATAAATATATCGATATAAAGTACTTAACCATTATGGAAAGTGAAAAATAAAGTTATAATCTAATACATTAACACTGATTATATATTGGATGATCTTTTAACCAAAAGCATGCCATTAAGTAGATTTAGGGATCATGTTATAAATATGAGTTTATTATCTTATTTAAATGAAACTCAAAGTTAAATTTTTTCAATAATATTGTATACACATTTTCTGTTTTGAGATAAATTTATCAAATTTGAATTTGAAAAAACTTGGGATTTATTCATAAGGTAAATGTCACCATAAGATTAGAAAATAGAATATATTATAGTACATGGAAGACAATATTTGCTTTTAAATGATTTATCGCCATGACTCGTGTACTTTATTTTCATAAGAAATTAATTTGGTTTTGACTTCAAGTCGGTTTGCTGGACCAAGTGGAATAATGTTAGGAATTCTTTTTGAATTCAAATTCAATTGAATCAATACATTCAAAATTGAATTAATAGAGAAAAAACATAACTGAATGGATAAAATGTGATAAAGATGGAAAGAATTTGAATTGGGAATGCATTTGGTCGGATTTTGGTGTCCTATTCAAATTTTTACATAATTAATCTTGTTTTTCTATTTTAAATGTTTAAATCAATTCTCATAACGTTCAGCAAAAATTTAGGAAAATAATTATGAGATTTTAATGACATTTTGATGTTTAAAAACCTATATAAACCCCCTAATAGTGTATTAGGTCTCTAAGTCTAAATCTCTCAACTCCACATTATCTATTGAGTAAAATTGAGAGTTTAAAAGGTTTGTGTAAGTCTCAAGGATCGTTTTGGTGCTATTACAGTGGTCGGGATTCGTTGGAATCGTGAATGGCCGGAGATACATTTAATCCCCTGTTTTCGGATTACTCTTGTTTGTGTTGATTTTTATTGCATTTAGTGCACAATAGAATGTTACACCAAGAACACCATAAGCTGGAGAGTTGGAATGTTAAAGGGACTTAGCATTCGATACCTATGGTTCATAGACGTATTAAAACTTAAGATCCAAAGTATTCAAGGGATTCTGGATTTCTATAATTCTTTTTAATTGTTGTCCTCAGAAAATAAAAAGTTTAACTTGAAATTGTCCTCATGGCATGCCCTATTTATTGAACTATGCAGAGCTAGAGCTTAGAGTTTAGTAAGGGCTTAATTTTAATATGAGATCATTAACTGTTGAAAATATTTTTTGTTTAACACTAGTAAAGAGTGACTAAATATTTATGCTAAAATTTGGAGGTAAATTATGGTTTGGCTAACAGTTAGCAGCACCATGTTTTTCCTCTTCGAGCTTTTTTGCCGTAATCAAGGCTTAAGCTACTCTAAAGCAAGAAATTTTAGCAGTCAACGATCATGAAAAATATTAAAGAAACCTTAAAATACAGGTCCTTCAAACTTCTGTCATAGGTTTGAAATGCAAGAACGTTATCAAACTTATGGGATGTTAATGAAATCTTCTTAACTAACACTGTTGTCCATACCTATGCTACTTCACAGCTAGATTTTGACTTGTTAAATCTGGTCAATTTAATTAGCTTCTAGATGGATTATTGTTATATCTGTTTTAAAAACATAACTTCATCCAGGTTAATGGTACTACGAGGGTGAAAGTTCTTTTGGTTTTGTGGCAATGTTGCAATGAATGGGAGGATTAAGGTGAAAAGTTACTACTATGAGTGTCACATGGGGTTGACTTTTCTTATATTTTGCAACTATTTTTGGTAAACTATTTGAAATTCATTTCATGACAAACTTTATTTAGATGATGCGGTAGAAAAGTATATTACGCATATTGTAAACAACAATGGTACTCATAATTGTGAGATTATGATTTTGAAAACTATAAAGAGTGTGCGCCTGAATAACTATGATGAAATTTAAAATACGTAAAAATTCTCATGGTAACATACTCCATCCAAAACCCTGATGAAATTTAAGACATATGTAAATCTTTTTATAACCTGCTCCAACAGATATTATTAGAAAGCTCTCAAGTCTCCTAAAACAATTATCCACTTGTATTTATTAGATGCTTCTCAATTGCCAAAAACTACTCAAGCAATCATACTACAGTTGCATGCTTGTGTTGTTGTGATGATTAGTCTTACCAAGTTCAAACCCTTGTGGAGTTCTTCTATTGAGATCTAGAAGAGAATTTTCTCCTTCCTTGCTAAATCAAACAAACTAATTTAGTAAATTTAGTTCCACTTTTAGTTGATTTTGAAATTTTAATTATTAAGTGAAATTGTTTTTTTCTTACATGTGATCATTTCGCAAGAAGCTAGTACAGTTGCATGCTAATGTTGTAGTGATGAATAGACCTACCAAGTAAGATGTGCCTAGAATTCTTCTTTGAGACCTAGAAAGGGGTTTTTTCCTTTCTTGCAAGATCAAACATACTAATTTTATGGTTTCCATTCTATGTTTAGTTGATTTTGAACGTTTAAATTATCAAGTAAAAATTGTGTCTTACATATGCTTCTTTTGCGTAACCATGATTTTGTACGATATTTTGCTGGGACTTAAAATCGCAGTCACAAAGATCAACGCATAAGAGGTATATTTATTTTTCATAGTTGTGGAACTATTCATTTGATTGGTTTGCAGAGTGCTGATTTCCTTCTTGAGAGCTTATAAATTTGTTCTTTTCTTGTGTTTCTATGTTCTATAGACAAAAGCAATACTTTGAATAAAGAAAACGACAACAACAGCATCTCCAACACCAGATATCTGGCTTGGAGAGTTGTGCTGATGAAACTTGTACATTTAATCAGTATCACCACATGCATCAATCTCTTAATGTTCTTAGTTTGCAGAACTTGTCTATAGACAATAAAGAGACCAACTCCTATCGCATTCATGGTATTTTTTTTTTCAGATTAACATTAGGCTGCATGTTATGAAGTTTGATGTTTATATTTCTTGGTGATGCTTTAAATTGAACATTTCCATGTTAAGTTGTTGACAATGTGGTGCTTACAGTTTTTCTAAGTGTTTTATTTAACTGAATATACAATTGTACACTTGCTCTTTACTATTTGATAATCATACCTATTATGCAAAATGCCTTTTGAATGTATTGGTAAAGATACCATTTTTCAAACTGGGTCAATGAGATCATGGTTGCTGCATGGAATACAACAACAACAACAGTAATCAGAGATTTAATCCTAATAATTGGGGTCGATTTTGGAGTGACATCATGGTTGCTACTGCATGGAATATCTTTAGAATTCCCATGGTTTAGAAAATTAATTAAAACTTATTTGTAATACATAGATAATAATTTTTAAAACTTTTCCTCAAGAGTATTATCTTATAGTTCCAACCTAGTTTTATAGCTCCAGCTATATCTTTTTTCCAATGTGGTCTATGTTGGTGAGAAAATAGAGGAGGAACTTTTTTAGTACATAGTATTTCTCACTTGCTGTATTCATTCAAATTGAATTTTATTTATAGAAACACAATACTTAGTAATTATAACACTTTAGAACTCATAACACTTTGGAACTATGAGAGTGACCTTTTAGATATTCACAACTTATTAATTTAGACTACTAAATACATATTATTTATTCTAATTAGCACAAATTTATTTTTCTAACACCCCCTCTTAAACTTGTAGTTCAACCTTTGAAACTCCAAGAGTAGCTCTCAATTTACAAAAATCTTCAAACTTTAGAACTTTTGTAAATATGTCAGCAACTTGATCCTTAGACGTCACATGCTTAAGCTGAATCACTTTCTTCGCAATGCATTCTCGGATGTAATGGTACTTGGTGTCAATATGTTTGCTTCTATCATGAAAAACTAGATTTTTTCCCAAGGCTATTGTTAATTTGTTATCAACAAAAATATCAGTAGCTCAATTTTGTTCAAATGTTATAACCTTTAGAAGCCTCCTCATCTAAATGGCATGACAAACACAGGAAGCTACTGCAATATACTCAGCTTCACAAGTTAAAAGAGTAACAATTGGTTGTTTTTTTGAACTCCAAGCAAATGCAGTTACAACCATAAAGAAAACAAAACCACTTGTACTTTTTTGATCATCAACATCTCCTCCCCAATCACTGTCATTAAGCCCATACAATTTGAAACTATTTGCAACAGTATAAAATAAACCATAATCCAATATTCCTTTAATATATCGAAGAATCCTCTTGGCAACACCATACCAAATATTTGGCCTTATACAAGTCAAAAAATGTAGCCTTCCAACTAATCTTTTAAACATCATTGGATTTACCTTTTCGGCATTGTCAAACTTGGAAAACTTGATTCCACACTCCACAGGTATAGTAACTGAATTGATTTTATTCATCTTGAACTCTTTCAAGATTGTTTTTGCATAAGTCCTCTGTGAGAGAAAAATCCCTTCCTTACTTTGCCTTACCTCAATTCCAATATAATACCAAGATAATAGGACATAAGTCCCAAATCAGTCATCTCGAATTTTTCAAACATTTTCCTTTTGAATTCTTCAACCATCATCAAATTATTACTTATGAAAATCAAGTCATCAACATATAGACACACATACATAATCTCTTCTTCCTGTGACTTCTTCAAATATAAAGCATGTTCATAAGGGCACTTAAAAAAACCATTTTTCTAAAAATATTTATCAATGCACGTATACTAGGCCTTTGGAGCTTGTTTGAGGTTGTATAAAGCCTTTTTCAACTTTAGCACCTTTTCTTCTTGACCTTCAACAATGTAATCTAATGGTTGGTTCACATAGACTTCTTCCAACATACCATTTAAGAAGGCAGATTTTACATCCATTTGAAAAATCTTCCTATTTTGTTGAGTAACCACGGAAATAATCAGCCAAATAGTTTCCAAGCGAGCTATTGGAGCAAATACTTCTTCATAATCAATTCTAGCTTTTCAGGTGAATCTCTTTGCAACAAGCTAAACTTTGTATTTTTCCACTTCTCCTTTGGCATTTTTTTTCATTTTGTAAATCCATTTTATTGCAACAGATTGTTTTCCTTTTGTGAATGTTGTCAACTGCCAAGTATCATTCCTTTCAATGACTTTTGTCTCTTCAGCTATAGCTAATCTCCATCTTTTATCTTGGACTGCTTCTTAAAAACTTATTGACTCTGTGTCTGCAAATAAACAAGAGAAAGTGGAATCATTTATTTCTTCTATTTCTGCATAGATTTCTTCCAAACTTTGCATACAATGAGACCTTTCGGAGGAGCTTTGAGGGGAAAAATCTACTTGATTTGATTAAGGTGCACATAGAGGAGTTTGTAGTGTAGTAGTAGTTGCTTGGTTTGTTTGAGGTGCATGTGGAGGAGTTTGTGGTGTAGTAATAGCAATAACTTGATCTAAAGACTGATCTGTAAAAACAAAATATCAAATAAAGGAAGAAAATTATAATTTTCATCTTGAGAAATATTCCATTCCTAAGAGCTATCTTCATCAAACTCCACATCTCTACTGACAATAATTTTTCCATTATGAGGATTATAAAACCCTTAGAATGTTTTGCACACCCTATGAATACAAGTTTTTCACTTTTATCGTCCAATTTGCTTCTTGTCTTATTAGGAATATGAACATTACCAATACTGCCAAACACTCTTAAATGTGAAATATTCAGCCTTTTCCTACTCCATGCTTCTTGTGGAGTCATTTGCTTCAATTTCATTGTGGGGTTTCTATTAATCAAATAGACTGCACATGCAATTGCCTCAACCCAAAACTCTTTTGACATCCTCTTGCATTTCAGTATACTATGAGCCATGTTAAGGATGGTTTTATTTTTTCGCTCCACCACACCATTCTGTTGAGGTAACCTTGGAACAGTCAATGAGTGTCGGATACCAACATAATCACAAAATTGATTAAATTTTTTTGATGTGAACTCTTCTCCTCGATCAGTTCAAATGGCTCAAATTAAGCATCCACTTTCATTCTCAACTTGAGTTTTGAATATTTTGAAAGTTTCAAATGTCTCAGATTTTTCCTTTAAAAAATAAACCTAAGTTTTGCGAGTATAATCATCAATAAACAATAAAAAATACATGCTCTTCCCATATGAACTTAGGTTAAAAGGACCATAGATATCAACATACACCAAACCAAGTGGTTGTGAGACTCGAGAGAAATACTCCTTCAGAAAACTCCTTTTGGTTTGCTCACCGTACATACAACCTTCACATATTTGATTGGGATGGTTTATGAGAGGTAAACCATACACCAATTGTTTCTTGGACAATAGCTCCAATCTACCAAAATTTAAGTGGCCTATCCTAAAATGCCACAACCATGATGAATCATTTGTAGTAGCCTTCAAACACTTGGGAATATCAGTGTTGACCTTTAGTTTAAACATTTTGTTTTTTGATAACTGCACTTTTGCAATCAGTCTCCATTTTCCATCTTTCATAACAAGCCCACTCTGGCTCATCATTATCCCATATCCCTTTGCCAAAAGCTGTCTAATACTCAAAATATTTGTTTTTAATGCTGGAACATAATAAGCATGAGAGATAAATTGGTGATCTTCATTCTTCAATCATATAAGAATATCTCCTTTGCCCATGATAGAAGTAGTAGTTTTATCGCCAAAAGAAATGTTGCTTTTAACAGATTCATCAAGACAACAAAACAAATCTTTGTTACCTGTCATATGATTACTGGCTCCAGAGTCCAGATACCAAAACTCTTGATTCTTTTCTTCATTTTTGTCACAAGTCATTAGTAAGGTGGACTCTTCATCTTCCTCGACCTCAATAAAATTTGCCTTCTCATTTTCGCTGAAATTCATTTTATAGTTTGAGCAAAGTGATTCCATCCTTGACAATTGTAACATCGTATACTAGATGCTTGACCACAGCCACTTTGAAACCAGCCACCTCTACTACGTCCTCTTGATTTTTGTTGCTGAACATTTGGTTCGTCATTGTTAGCAAAATTCTGCCTCCTCTGCCTCTTCCACGACGTCCTCGAGTCCAGCCTCAACCTCTTCCACTTAGTCTTCATCGACCTCGGCCTCTGCTACGTCCTCCTCTAGCAAATTATTGATGTGTATCCTCCTTTTCATTTATATTCAATTTGGCCTATAATGCTTGGGCAATAGGCTCTTCTCTTTTCTTCAATCTTTCTTCATGGGTTTGCAAAGAACCCAAAAGTTGATCAATTAACATTTTCTCCAAATCTTGTGACTCTTTGATTGTAGTCACAACATAATCAAATTTTGGAATCAACGAACGAAGAATTCGAACAACGTCCATCCTCTCTCAATATCTTCTTAGTTGATTAACAATTGCCAAAACTCTATTAAAATATTCTTCAACATATTCAGAGTCCTTCATTTTCAGATTTTCATACTTACGTCTCATTGTTTGCAGATGCACTTTAATGACTTTGTCATTCCCTTTAAAGGAATTTTGAAGAACCTCCCATGCATCCTTTGCACTTGTTACATGAGAAACCTTTTCAAACATACTCTCATCCAAGCACATACGATAAGAGTAAGAGCTTGCTAGTCTTTCTTTTTAGCCTTCTACAAAGCGTCTCTTTGTGCAGTCGTCATTGCTCCCTTGTTCTCGGGCTGATCATAGCCCTTCTCAACAATGTCCCAGACATCTTGGGATCCAAGTAGAGCTTTCATTCTGATGCACCAGTTGTCATAGTTTTCCTTGGTGAGTTTGGGAAATTGGAAGGGAAACATTCCACTCATCTTGTTTTAAGATAAGGGTTCTTGTCACGCCCCAACTCTCCCATCGAATACGTAACAACCACCACGTTATCTCGGCATACGGGCATGACCTCCCCATATACCGGGATAGCGCGAGACATTCTAATTTTTTAATAAATTTTCCAACACAATAAACCCATAAAAATAAGAAAATCATATAACAACTTGCATACAAAGGACCCATCCGATCTATCTCTGTACACACAAACATGCGTCGGCACACAATCGGGGGAGGGGTTCCTGTACATGCAATGCATGCAATGTGGCCTTCCCAGCCATTCCAAAGTTTCACATAATTCACAATCTCAAAATATTTCAACAATCCCAATAAAAGTCCAAATGTCCCAAATTAGAACAAAACGTTTTGCAAAAATAAGTTTTAAACAAAATTAAACACTTTCCACATAAACCAAGTTTGGATTCCACCAATACTTGTCCCAAAAAAAAAAATATGACAAGTATCAATTAAATCCAAGTTTCAAAAGAATAGTACAATAGCTTTACTTCCACGGATGAACCTATATCAAGTCTCAAAAGAGTAAAATCCACTACCAATACCTATCGTGGATCACCAAAAGATCTCTAAATCAGCTAATACCAGCCACAGTCTATCCTTCATCTGAAAAGGATTTAAAGGAGGGGGTGAGTATTTAAAATACCCAGTGAGTAGAGTGCAGTGGCATATAACATATAAATGAAGGGTGAGGGTGGTAATACCAAATACATGTATCAACTATCATTGAATGACATAACAAAATTCATTCTCATAAAATCATTCATATCAATCCATCATGACTCATATAATCAAATCAAATAGTCAAATCTCGTTTTTCCATAATTTTGGGGTTTACCGAAAACAATCTCCTGCCAATGGCCGTTGGTAGGATCCGCCAAGGGGTTTTCCATAATTTTCATAAAATCCCCTCCACCTTGGCGTTGACCCAAAACCTCCGTGGGGTGCTACCATGTTATCCGGCAGCCTGAGGAGACTCTCCATCCCGCCTACCATCAAGCTAAATAAAATAGCCTTAGCCACACTGCCCCAACGGTCCAGTCCGTGGCAAGACTTAGACTGCAGTTATTTTTTCCAGCACCATGTTATCAAACTCAATTTATTAATCAATGCATGCTCAAATATAAGGTAGAGCAATATTTCACCATTCACATGAGTATCCCAAAGTAACATGATGCAAATAATTCAATAATCAAGTTTAAGAGTCATGGACATTTCAAAATTTCATTTTAGGCATACAACAATCACAAAACAATTTCAATTCCATTTGCAAATTCATTTCAGAACTCAATTTATAAATCATATCTGAAAACAGTTTACTCATTCATATGCACATAACCATCCACTCACCTATAGGGAGGGTATTCAATCCCTATTTCTACAAATGTTCCAATGGAACCCTATTTCGATATTCAATTGATTTTCTTAAATCCACAATCACAATTATAACATCAATTTACAATTATTTCTAAGGTTTATCAATTTTTCCTAATTTTTGCACAAACCTTAATTCCTCCAATCCATGAATACACATTCTAATCTTATCAATTGCAGCACATTTACACATCAATAAAATGTTCATTCTCATTTGTCCTAAATTTTCACTATTCCCATCCTAGGGTTTTTTTGGGTTCTTCACAAAATCTTCAAAAAAATTTCAACAATAATTCATGATTCACTAAAAACGAAACTAGACCTAAGAGTAGGGACAAGAAATTACCTTGATTTTGAGATCGAATCGAATTTTGGAATTAGGTTTCAAAAACCCTAATTTCTTTGATCGTTGCCACTCACACAGAAAGAGCGAGAGGGTGAGGGAGCGAGAGAGAGACTAGCGACACAACTACTGCTGCAGCTGGAATTGCCATGCCTAAGAAGCTCACAACGAAAGATAGAGAGAGAGAGAGAGAGAGAGCGAGTGAGTTAAGTTGGGAGCAGGGGAGGAGAAAAGAAAAAGAAAAGAAGAAGTAAAAAGAAAGAAAAAGAAAAGAAGAGAAAAAGGTGGGTGGTGGGGCCCATTTCATTTTTTTTTCCTGTTTTGGTGCTACAACACTTAACCCCCTAAAATCAAATTTCGTCCTCAAAATCTTAAAATACAATTTATACATCAAAAAGCTGCGGATTTTGCTTCCATATTGATTCTTCAGTTTCCCAAGTTTGTTCTTATATTTGATTATTTTTCCATAGTACCTTGACCATGGGGATTTGTTTACGTCTTAATTGCTTGACATGTCGGTCAATGATTTGCACTGGTTGTACTCTAAAACTTAAATCTGGATTTAGTTCTATCGGAGGAGCTTCAATCACAAGAGAAGGATCTGAAAAATACTTCTTTAACATTGACACATGAAACACATCATGAATCTTCTCCAAATCCAGAGGTAATTCCAATTGGTAGGCCACATTTCTAATCTTCTCGAGGATCTTGAATGGCCCAATGTACCTTGGATTCAATTTGCCTCATTTTCTGAATCGAATTACACCCTTCCAAGGTGAAACCTTAAGGAAAACCATATCTCCGACCTCGAATTCCAAAGGTCTTCTTCTTTTATCGGCATAGCTCTTCTGTCTATCTTGAGCCGCTTTCATTCTTGCCCGAATCACCTTCACCTTTTCTGTCGTGATCTCGATCATTTCTGTACTTTCAATCTTTCTCTCTCCAATCTCGTCACAACACAATGGTGTACGACACTTCCTTCTGTAAAGGGCTTCATAGGGAGGCATCCTTATGCTAATTTGATAACTTTTGTTGTAAGCAAATTCAACCAACGGAAGGTGTTTATCCCAACTGCCTTAAAAATCCATAACACATGCCCTAAGCATGTCTTCCAATGTTTGAATAGTGCGTTATGATTGCCCATCAGTCTGAGGGTGGAAAGCAGTACTAAATTTCAATTTAGTCCCTAAGGACTCTTGCAGTTTTGGTCAGAATCTAGAAGTGAACCGAGGATCACGGTCTGATACAATCGACACCGAAACCTCGTGAAGTCGGACAATTTCATCAATATATAACTTGGCTAGTCTTTCCAAGGAATAAGTATTTTGAATTGGCAAGAAATGAGCCGACTTGGTGAGACGGTTTACAATCACCCATATGGCATCGTGATGGCTCGGGGTACGTGGCAATCCCACCACGAAATCCATAGTGATGTGCTCCAATTTCTATTCAGGTATAAGCAATGGCTGAAGTGTCCTAGCCGGTTTTTGATTTTCAGTCTTGATTTGTTGACACACTAAATACCTTGCTACAAATTCGACTATTTCCCGCTTCAATCCCGACCACCAATAAGTTTCTTTGATGTTTCGGTGCATTTTAGTGCTCCCGGGATGTATAGCATAAGCAAAAGGGTGTGCTTTCTCAAGAATGGCTTTACGAAACTCATCATTTTTGGGAATACAAATCTGTTTCCCATACATCACAATGTCATCCTCCCGAATATGAAAATCACTAGTTTCACCCTTACGAACTTTCTCTACTATCTGCTTTAGCTCCTCATCAGTTGCCTGGAGCTCTTTAATACAGTCCACTAGGGTTGGTCGAACTTCAAACTTCATCAATAATGCACCATTGTCATCATAAGCAAATTTGGCTCAAAGAGCACGAAGTCCAACAAGGCATGAGAGATAAGAACTTGCTTGAGAATGAGAAGATAATGATTTGCGGTTCAGAGCATCCACAACTACATTCGCCTTACCCAGGTGATAGTTAATCACCAAATCATAGTCTTTAATTAGCTCTAGCCATCTCCTTTGCCTCAAGTTGAGCTCTTTTTGGGTAAGCAAATATTTGAGACTCTTGTGATCGGTAAAGATTCTGCAGGTGGCTCCGTATAAGTAATGTCGCCAAATCTTCAAGGCGAATACAATAGTAGCAAACTCTAGATCATGGGTAGGATAATTTAGCTTGTGCTTCTTTAACTGTCGAGAAGCGTAGGCGATAACTCTGTCGTCTTGCATCAAGACGCATCCTAACCCCTGTTTACTAGCATCGCTGTAGACAATATAATCACCACTAGCAGTGGGTAGAGCGAGTATAGGAGCCGACGTGAGTCTCTTTTTGAGTTCTTGAAAGCTCTGCTCATATTTATCTATCCATTCAAACTTAATTCCCTTCCGTGTCAAACTAGACAACGGAGCTGTAATTCTGGAAAAACCCTCTACAAATCTTCGGTAGTACCCAGCCAAACCGAGAAAACTACGTACCTCGGTGACGTTCTTAGGTTGTTCCCATTTCAGAATTGCCTCAACTTATCAACAAATATTCCTTCTCCTAATACCATGTGTCCCAAAAAGCCAATTTCCTTAAGACAGAATTCACACTTTGAGAACTTAGCAAACAATTGCTTATCTCGGAGGGTCTGCAACACAATCCGAAGATGATTTAAATGCTCTTCATCATTCTTGGAATATACCAAGATGTCGTCAATGAAGACAATGACGAACTTGTCAAGATAAGAATGAAAGACTCGGTTCATGAGAACTATGAAGGCGGCCACAACATTCGTTAGGCCGAAGGGCATCACCAAGAATTCATAGTGCCTGTACCGCGTCCTAAACGCAGTCTTGGGGATATCATCTTCCTTTATCCGCAATTGATGATAGCCGGACCTCAAATTAATCTTGGAAAATATACTCGCCCCTTGGAGTTGATCGAACAAGTCATCAATTCTCGGCAAGGGGTATTTATTTTTTATGGGCACCTTGTTCAACTGTCGGTAATCAATACACAACCGGATTGTGTCATCTTTCTTCTTCACGAACAGAATCGGAGCGCCCCAAGGTGAGATACTTGGTCGAATAAATCCCTTGTCTAACAATTCTTGTAGTTGGACCTTTAACTCCTTAAGTTCCGCAGGTGCCTTCCTATACGGAGGAATGGAAATGGATATGGTGCCAGGTGTCAAGTCAATAGCAAAGTCAAACTCCTGAACTGGAGGTAAACCTGGTAACTTGTCCGGGAAAACATCTAGAAATTCATTCACCACCGGAACGTTCACCAATTCTGAACTCTGCACGGTGGTGTCAATAACATGGGCGAGATAAGCTTCACAACCATTGTTCACTAATTTCCATGCTTCCAATGCCAAGATTACACAACTCGGTAAAACCCGTCGTTCACCAACAAATACTAGCGGAGGATATCTCGGTCTACGGAAGTCAACCTCCTTCGTGAAGCAATTTACTGAAGCCCTATGAGGGTGTAGCCAACCCATGCCCAATATAGTATCAAAATCTCTCATTTTTAACGGAATCAAATCCGCTTCAAGAATTTCTCCATTTACCTCTACTTCACAAGCTTTGAACACGGTATTTCTGTACAACCGATCTCCCAATGGAGTGACAACTAATAATTTCTCTTCGAGTGGGGTTAAAGGTTTATTCGAATGCTTGGCAAACTCAGTGCTCACAAAATAATTATTAGACCCAGTATCAATTAAAACATGAGCATCAACCAAAAAAATTTTCATCATACCTATACATACGAAAAATACGGATCAAATTCCAAAATTAACCGAATAAAATCAGAATTTAAAACCCTCAATGTCATTAAATCATCATCAATATCAAAATCACCTCAATTCCCCTTAATATCATGCAAAATCTCGAATATACCTTAAATTCAGAATTTAGCAACTAAGATCTCATAATGTTCTAAAATATCAAGTTCGGGTTCTAAGAGATTTACCTGTGACTATGTCAGGGTTGTTCTGGGCATCCTCATTAATCATTGCGTAGATTCTGGTCTGTGCCCTCATTTGCGGACGCTGAGCTGGAGTAGTTACAGTGTTGCTTCCAGTCCCCGCCTGAGATGTACCAACTGAAGGTGGAATAGGAGTGTTTGCTTGGCTGCCCATCAATCCACTAGGGCGATTCTGACTTATCTGACCTCCTCGTCCCAATTCCGGGCAAGCGTTACGAAAATGGCCTTCCTTTTCGCAGTGGTAGCACCTCTTGGGTGCTTGGCAAACCCCAAAATGAAACTTGTCGCAGTGCTTGCACTGTTCCTTCATAGTTTCCGTTGACTGGCTTCCCGAAACAGCACTAGAGGTAGGGGCTTTAAATTGAGACACGCGTTGGCCTTGAGGAGAGCCAACCGGTCCTAAAAAAAATCCACCACCGAAGGAGCCCATACTTCTACTCTTCTTAGAACTTTGGCCCGGTATGAAACCACTGGGTCTCTTCCTCTTCCCATGCTCTCGGACTTTTCCCCTTTCAGTCACCATCTTCTCGGCCCTTAAGGCCAAATCCAGAACATCTTGGAATGTTTGCCCTTTTGTAATTGACATCTTCTCCCTTATGCTCAAATTTAGTCCTGATTCGAATTTCGCACATAGATACTCCTCGGAGTTCACAAACTCCGGAACATAAGTAGCAAGTTCCCTTAATTCTGATTCATAATTAGACACCGTCTTGTTTCCCTGAACAAGCTCGAAGAACTCTTCTCTCTTCTGGTCCCTATAGAACCGAATATAATATTTCTCTTCAAAAGCTCTCAGAAAATCCGTTCAAGAGAGAGATGTGGTTGCCCTGGCATTCTCATTCTCCCACCAGGTTCTGGCTCCATTATCTAGCAATTTCACCATCACCCACAACTCATCTCAGTACTTAATCTCATATCGGTGACGGTCTCCTGAACTCGGCCAATCCATTCCTTGGCCATTGTGGCATTACAAGTGTCGGAAAAAGTGTCACATCCGAGCTGTCTTACCTCTTTGAGTAGCTTTGACAACTCGACTGTAGGACATTCGGTTGATGCAACAACCGGTGGAGCAGATGCTGTGGGAATACTAGGCGCCACAGTCGGTGTAAAATGAGGAACTGGTTGAGTAACAGAAGATTGGGGCGGAGCCTGATACTGTGCCCCGAAAGAACTACACCACTCTATCACTTGCTGGAGGGCGGCAATAGGAGGTGGAGGAACCCCGGTTGAAGGAGCTGGGTGTGTGCTCGTGGCAGCTGGAAAAGAAGTTGGAGCATGTGAGGATGACTCATCCTCGTGCTCAGAAGGAGGAATCTTACTAACATTTCTCGTCCTTTGTCTAGGCGGCATGATTCCTATAAGAAGAGACATTATGTTTAGCCCGCTAAATTAGGCATGTGGCTAGGTATTTAACCCCCTAAAAATAAATTGAGCCCTTTTTGTCCGTAGAAGGCTTTTGTACATCCTTTAAAAATTCTTTTAAAATCTAAAATTTCAAAAGAAAAATGCTTTTAAAACCTTTAGAAACCTTTGGGACATTTGGAAGTAGTTCAAACATTTAAACATTTAAAATCGTAAACCTAAACTTTGATACCAATAGAATTATCACGCCCCGACTCTCCCGTCGAGCACGTAACAACCGCCGCGCTATCTCGGCATACGGGCATGACCTCCCGATATACTGGGATAATGCAAGGCATTCCAATTTTTCAATAAATCTTTCAAAACAATAAACTCATCAAAATAAGAAAATCATATAACAACTTGCATGCAAAGGACCCATCCGGTTCATTCCTGTACACACAAGAATGCGTCGACACACAATCGGGGGAGGGGTTCCTGTACATGCAATACATGCAATGTGGCCTCCCCAGCTATTCTAAAGTTCCACATAATTCATAATCTCAAAATATTTCAACAATCCCAATAAAAGTCCAAATGTCCTAAATTAGAACAATATGTTTTGCAAAAATAAGTTTTAAATAAAATTAAACACTTTCCACATAAACTAAGTTTGGATTCCACCAATACCTGTAAAAAAAAAATGACAAGTATCAATTAAATCCAAATTTCAAAAGAATAGTACAATAGCTTTACTTCCACAGATGAACCTATATCAAGTCTCAAAAGAATAAAATCCACTGCCAATACCTATCGTGGATCATCAAAAGATCTCTGAATCAGCTAATACCAGCCACGGTCTATCATTTCTCTGAAAAGGATTTAAAGGAGGGGGTGAGTATTTTAAAATACCTAGTGAGTGGAGTGCAGTGGCATATAACATATAAATGAGGGGTGAGAGTGGTAATGTCAAATACATGTATCAACTATCATTGAATGACATAATGAAATTCATTCTCATAAAATCATTAATATCAATCCATCATGACTGATATAATCAAATCAAATAGTCAAATCTCGTTTTTCCATAATTTTGGGGTTTACAAAAAATAATCTCCTACCAATGGCCGTTGGTAGGATCCGCCAAGGAGTTTTCCATAATTTTCATAAAATCCCCTCCACCTTGGCGTTGACCCGAAACTCCGTGGGGTGCTACCATGTTATCCGGCAGCCTGAGGAGACTCTTCATCCCGCCTACCACCAAGCTAAATAAAACAAGCTTAGCCACGCCGCCCCAATGGTCCGATCCGTGCGAAGACTTAGACTGCAGTCATTTTTCCCAACACCATGTTACCAAACTCAATTTATCAATCAATGCATACTCAAATATAAGATAGAGCAATATTTTACGATTCACATGAGTATCCCAAAGTAACATGGTGCAAATAATTCAATAATCAAGTTCAAGAGTCATGAACATTTTAAAATTTCATTTTAGGCATACCACAATCACAAAACAATTTCAATTCCATTTGCAAATTCATTTCAGAACTCAATTTATAAATCATAACTGAAAACAGTTTACTCATTCATATGCACATAACCATTCACTCACCTATAGGGAGGGTATTCACTCCCTATTTCCACAAATGTTCCAATGGAACTCTATTTCGATATTCAATTGATTTTCTTAAATCCACAATCACAATTATAACATCAATTTACAATTATTTTTAAGGTTTATCAATTTTTCCTAATTTTTGCACAAACCTTAATTCCTCCAATTCATGAATACACATTCTAATCTTATCAATTGCAGCACATTTACACATCAATAAAATGTTCATTCTCATTTTTCCTAAATTTTCACTATTCCCATCCTAGGGTTTTTTTGGGTTCCTCACAGAATCTTCAAAAAAATTTCAACAATAATTCATGATTCAGTAAAAATGAAACTAGACCTAAGATTACGGATAAGAAATTATCTTGATTTTAAGATCAGATTGAATTTTGGAGTTAGGTTTCAAAAACCCTAATTTCTTTGATCGTTGCCACTCATACAGAGAGAGCGAGAGAGAGACTAGCGGCACAACCACCGCTGTAGCTGGAATCGCCATGCCCAAGAAGCTCACAACGAAAGATAGATAGATAGATAGAGAGAGAGAGATAGAGAGCGAGTGAGTTGAGTCGGGAGCAGGGGAGGAGAAAAGAAAAAGAAAAGAAGGGAAAAGAAAGAAAAAGAAAATAAGAGAAAAAGGTGGGTGGTGGGCCCATTTCATTTTTTTTTTCTTGTTTCGGTGCTACGGTTCTGGTTTTTTTTCAAGTAACCTGAGGGCCTCTTTTTTCTGTGAGGAATGAGAAGGCTCTGATACCACAATGGTGGTGAGAAAATAGAGAAGGAAATCTTTCGGTACAAAGTATTTTTGACTTGCTGTATTCATTCAAATTGAATATTATTTATAAAAATACACTACTTAGTAATCATGACACTTTGAAACTCATAACACTTTGAAACTATGAGAATGGCCTTCTAAATATTCACAACTCATTAATTTAGACTATTAAATACATGTTATTTATTCTAATTAATACAAGTTTATTTTTCTAATAGTCTACCTATGCAAGGTTGATAAAGGTGCATAGGATAGAAATGCCTCATTTTTGCTTCTTTACACCCGCGCACACACATATTGTACCACTTTAAGAGACTCAATGACATGATCAACTCAATTCCAGAACAATGACTCTTTGATTGCATAGGGATGAGTCATGGACCAATGAAATCTGTAATATGGACAAGAAAAACATAGTATTAGCTGTTTTTGAAACTTGATAGCTTGGTGTGCTGTCTATATTTCGTCAGTTGTGCTGGTTCTTCATGCATGCATGATTGATGTCAATCGTAAATACATAACCTGACGATGACTTGAATTATTAAAACCTTTCATTTGAATATTCTTTTGACTTCTGTCTGAACATTGCATAAGCAAGCGAAGATTTGGAGCTCGGTCATTCAACTCTACACCAACACGTTGCAAAAGTGCCTTCGATCATTAGTGGCAAAGTCATGCGTGGGGCCTCCACTCAATTTGACAAGTCAAGTATGTTCCATTCACTTATTTGTAATCACCATGTGACTTGGCATCAAGAATTTAGCTGTCCTTAATGACTTACTTTCTTTGATAATGTGCTGAGATGTTGCATTTATGGTGGATTGCGCTGAAGTTGGAGCTCCACCATGCCTTCAAGTGAAAAATGAATCCCCAAGGAAGTATGTAGTGTATGCATGTGCATATTCATTATCAGTTGGACCTGTCAACCACCTTAACTGAGCTGTAATATTGATTTGTTTTATATGCAAGTACTGTGAGAACATCCAAGAATCTGACACTGGACATGATTGCTTGGTTGTCTTTGCCTGTTTGGTCTGCTGTGATAGGAGGAAAAGTAGAGTACAGATAGGCAAGGTAATGGAAGGGACCGTAAGATTCCTTTCATTTTCTTTTTTATGCGATGGAGGGCAGGCAGTATCTAATAAAGCACTACGGCCCAGAGTGGGAAGGCAGAAGAGTAGCTTTTACTAATAGTGTTCCCTTTTAAGTGCTTCCACAAGGAGATGAGAAATTCACCAGGATTAGGGGAAAAGTTTCCTAGATTTCCCATTCTTTCAAATTCCATTCTTACTATCTTTCTTACTGGCCAAATAAGCTGATGGAATTTCAATTGATCTCGTTCTAGCCTTGCACCCTGGAGACAGTAAATTAGCAAGTTTGATTCTAGATTTATATGATTTTTATGGATGACGGTGGCCCAGCTATATTTTTCAATTAGCAGGATGTTATTGGATCCCAGGATTTCTTTAGCTGCTTCTTCCGGTCACAGCCATACCATAAACCGGAAATAGATCTAAACTGGAGCATAATAGCACATCTCCCAAGCATTGTGAGTATCAAATATCTGCCGAACATAATCTCTTTCTAGCTCTCTTACTCCCCTTTATATGCATGGTTTGAACCATGGCTTGGCAAAATTTTTAGAGCCATGATCTTTCAAAAGCACTTGGAGGCATCTTTTCCTATTTGACGATTTTCTTTCTCACTATTGACATGGTTGTTGTTGTGCATTTGCAAGATGATAAATCTGCTTTTATTTTTGTTATAGCTTCTCTAGGGTTGTCTGTTCTTGATTTACTTACTGATGATGGACAAGATGACAATTCAGAGAGGGTTTCAGCACATGAGGCTCACGTTGCATTTTCACTTGCAGGTTTGTCTTGTAATAAGATTGCACAATTAGGTCTTGTGGCATTTAATTTTGGTGTGACTACATTTTGGCATAAGTTGGGAAGATGTAGTCTGGAGAGTTCACTCTATGGAATATATATTTTGTTGCTTTGATATTGAACTATTTAAGTTCCTTCATTGGACCAAGGAATACAAAAATATACTTGAAACAAGGGCTCTTCTTACACTAGGAACCTAGCCAAATATTGAGAAAGTTAAGAAATTTCCAAGACAAAACGAAGGTGAATGACTATGATTTAGTCTGATTCCTTCAGGTGTATGCCATCGTGTTCTTTCATTTGTTGCTTTGTTCTAACAGGAATGGAACCATGTAGTTTCTGTTTTTACTCATTATGTTGTTTATTTCTAGTTTCAACAAAGTTGTCCCCACACAAGCAACAATAATGTCTTCATGCCCGTAGAGCATTTCCATTTTGATAAACAACATTATTCTGAATGTATTTTGTTTTTGGTGAAACGCCTGCCCGTTCATGGCAACATCTGACCAGGTAAAGTATAATAACAAGCTAGAATACTGAAAATTTCACAAGTATTTAGAGATAATAGAACTTGTGTGATTGCTGGCTCATTGGTTGAGGGTGGGCTGGATCTTTCTGGAAGAATCTGGTGTTGATTGAAAAATAATCAATGACATGATTTTAGTGTCAATGATACTTTGATGAATGCCTACCGTCTTACATAGGGCTATTTTGGGATTTGAGTGATGCTTGATACTAATCTTGATGGACCACTTTTTCTTGTTTCTGTTGATTCAGTTCATTGCATTTTGTCAGTTGTATGAGTGCATGGCTCATTACATGTTAATACCATGCAAACTCTATTGTCTAATTATAATGTTGTCTTGACACATTGTTTAATTGCCATGGATTTGAATAATTAAAGGTATATAATTTTGACCGAACTCCTAGTAACGTTTGCTACAGTTGCCATTCTCCATCAAAGGCTGGAAGGCAGTTTCGCTCATCCAGGAATATGAATCTTGTGCTGAATAAGCCTGAATTTAATGTGGTGAGAGTGCTGCTGCTAACTACTTATCCTCAAAATTTTTGCATGTTATAATCTTACTGGTCCTGGATGCTGGTTATGAGTTCTATGCCAATCCCTTCAGTGAATTGGGTCCGATAGGGTTGTATATGTCTTCTTTAGAGAAGCCCTCTTAACCTCTCATCCTGACTTTACTTTTGGCATCATAAATCTCGGTCTTGATATCTTACATGTCTGGCTTGAGCTAGTGAAACCTTGATATGCAGACCTTATTTGGTTGAGAAGTTTTAAGTATCCTGGACCATGTTTACTAACACAATCTTGCAGAAACTATTTTTTGATGTTTGTGTATGCTTTTGTACTTCCCATCTCTGCACTTATTTTTGATGTAAATAGGACCTTGTACCAAATGAGAAGAGGACGATGCTGTATCTGTAAATTAGGAACAAAGATCACAGCCAGACTGAAATATTCATAAATGTGCATCTTCTGTCGCTTATCAAGTCTTTTTGTATTATCACTACAAAATTAAAGCGTTCTAGTGACGGTAATATTTATTGTCGATAACTTTTAGTAACGCTTTTTTGTGTCCTATAGCAACACTTTTGACGAAACCGTTAAGAAATATATATAATTTACGACGGTATAAAATTATTCGTCAGAAAAAGTTTAGCGATTGTCAATAAAGATAGCACAACCGTGTGTAAAAAGCGATGTTAAATTATCACAATTATTACTCGTGGTCAGTAAATATCAAAGTTTTAGGGACGATTCGAAAACAGTCACTATATGACTGTTTTTATTGTCTACCTAACCATACCGACTACATAAGTTCTGCATCTATACTAACTTATACATTATAACTATAAAATGCTATAATCAATACGACGGTTATCATTTGTAGTCATAAATATAATAGAGTTTTAAGGATAGTTTGAAAACAGTCTCGATATAACTATTTTTCTTGTCTATTTAAGCATACCATATTCATAAGATCAACTCAATTCTAACGATTATTATTTATGATCAGTAAATATGGTAAAGTTTTATAGACGGTTAGAGAAGTGTTTCTATATGACTATTCTTTACTATCTAGTTAATTATACCATCTACATAAGTTCAAAATCTATACTAACCCATATATTATACAGTCTTTAAAGGGTATATTCAATTCTGACATTTATCGTGGTTAGTAAAGAGAGTGAGGAAAAGAAGAAGAAGAAAAAGCCAAGATGGAAGAAGAATCAAGTGAATCATGAGGAAGAAGTTAGAGAGACAATTGAGACCAATGAAAGGTATGTATTAATACAATGTAAAAAAAAAAAAAAAAAAAGGTCGGATTTTTTTTTGGGGGGTGTTCTAGTGTTAATTCAATGGGCTATGTGTCGTATGTATCTGCAGTGGAAAGAATGAGGATGTTGCTAACAAGGTGAAGAGTGAGGAAGAGGCTAAGGTTGTTATGGCTGAAAATGGACAAAGTGATGAAGGACTGGCCAAAGGGGCAATTGAGATTAATGTCAGAGTGCTTGTGGAAATTGTGTGGTAAAGATTTGTGTTGTGATTGAATTGTGTTGCTGATTTCATTTTCTTCTGCTTCTGCTTGTTCCCCTATATCTTTTTTGTTAATTTGCTGAGTGACGTAGACAATTGAAACCAATGAAAGGGTTATGCGGTAAAGATTTGGAGAAATTCTTAATAAATGTTGCTATAAGAAAAAGGAAAAAAAATTGATTAAACTATTTTATTTATATTGATTTGGGCTTAAGGTGGTGATGCCATGATTTTCTTCTTTTCTTCGTCAAATTTTTTAAAATGGAAATTTAGAGTTTTATGAATGAAAGTGTTCTGCAAAGCAGGAAAGGATAAAATTGATTTGAATTATTTCATTTCTTCTGGTTTTGGGTTAATGTGATTCTGCTATTTGTGATTTGTTCTTTTTCTTTACCAAAGGTTTGTTGATTTTATTGGATGTATAAGTAAGGACATTGTCGGAGTGATTTTGGTTTGATTAGAAGATGGCACCCAAAATTTTTTACTTCTCCCCAAATTTTGTTGCTTAGCTAGGGAAAGTATAAGAGTTTGGTCTACTTGAAGAGGGTGTTAAAATTATCACTCTTACTGAAATTATTGTTAGACATTCAAAGGAAGTGTAATGACACTTTTGGTTTACTTAAGTGTGTCTCAGATATATATATATATATATATATATATATTTAATGGTGTGCTTCTGAAATTTTCTAGTGGTTTAATGGGTAGTCATATAATCTGCAGTAAAAAAAATGAAGATATTGCTAACAAAGTATATGTTGGAGGTATCCCATACTATTCGTCAGAGGAGCATATTCGGAGTTTCTTTGAGGTTTGTGGCACCATAACTGAGGTTGATTGTATGACGTTTCCTGACAGTGGAAAGTTCAGAGGGATTGCTCTTCTCAGTTTCAAGGTTTTTGTGCTTATCTGAGCTCAATTTACTGCTTTCTCACTTGTGACAAGTAGAAAACATCTTCATGAGGCACCATATTTGGATAAAAGCCTTGTTTTCATCTAAGAATGCCAAGCTCTTATAATCATTAAAGGACTTTATATGTGACCCTGCATATTCACCATGAGATGCAGTCGATAACCTTTCTAGAAAGACCTTGCCCTGCCATTCTTCCCCAATTTGTGAGCACATGATGTCCCGTATGCATCTTTATAGTAACATAGCATAGATGCCAACACATGGTATCCCTCCTGGCCCTAGGATGACAACTAAGCTACCAATGTCTGATTTTCATCATCATAGCTTCTTTTCATAATAGAAAGAGCTACTTCTAGAGGAAATAGAAATTACCCGCTGTCTTGCAGTGATTTGCTTTGAAGTATGTGGGTAACAACCTTTTATTTAATAGTGTGTATGCATGCATGTGTTTATTGATAGTTAGACCTTGAGTTGTTTGTTAGGACTCTACTAATGTCTTGGTTGCTAGGGAATTTGAATTTTCTTATGCACGTTGTAGATGTGCATTATAACTGTTTCGGCAATTACTTGATTTAGCCCTCTCATGAAAGAATTTATCGGACGATAAAAATAAACCTCCCTCGTAGACCAAGAATTTGTGTCATGTTTCACAAGCTTACAACTAAAATGTGACTTGCACTTGAAGTCCTGCATTTTCTTGAGTGTAGTAAATCTGGAAAACAAGAGCTTGAATTCTGTTGCTTAGCTGAGAAAATGCTGTGAAATCCAAAGAATATATTCTATCATCTGTTAAAACAAAATAACAAAAACACTCACCTAATACTTGGCCCGAGAAAACAAGTCAGTTTCAATAAGGTTCGAACGGTATGAGATATACAGAATTTCGTAAAACTGAAAGAAAATATCGAAATCCAACATTATATTCCAAATATAATTTCAAGTAAAAGAATGAAGTCGACCGTGCATATTTTACTGATATTGAGTTACTGTACAATATAGTCTGAATAGTTTTACAACAAAAAATTTAGTGTAAAGGACATTATAATCACTTTTTTCTCCACTCAGATAGCACAATAAGATACTTCAATAAATATTACTATTGCATTTTTTTCCTATTTTATATTGAAAATAGATTATGATTTTGTAAATAATTATAATGTTGTCATATAAACATTGATTGGGAATAGCACTAAAGCATAACAAAATCAATGTTTCGTCCCTATAATTTTCTCACTTATATCTTTTCGCCACCATTGTGCATCAAGATTTCAATTCAATATCAGAATATTATAGGCAAAAGGCCACAATCATGCTCACCATGGCTATGAAGACCTTTTATTATTAACTTAGCTGATACAAAAGTTAACCACCAGAATAGATACATAATGATAATATAACTATTTGGGCTAGGAAGCATTAGTATTCGAATGTATATTCAAATTAATGAATATATTACAAAGTAGAAGGCATATTCAGGATAACCTCTATCTTACAAAATCAAAATGCATAGCATGGAAGCACAAAATAATTACCTGATTTTGCCTGACTCATTGACATTCTCTTGTCATAGAAGTCATTTGGAGGGTCAGGGAGAGGACCAGAAGCTTTTCCCTTGGAATTAGAATGTTACAAGATAGTATCACCATTCATCTTTTGCCATAGTGATTCATCTACAAATCTAATACGCCATAGTGATTCATCTACAAATCTAATACTTGTAACAAGGATCATAATTAGGTAATAAAAAAAAATTACACACATTTAAGCAATTAAATTCAATTTCTTTTCACCCTTACATTTAACTCCTTTTAAAAAATGATCTTGTCTTTCGTAGTGGTGCGGCCTTTGCTTTTGCTTTTCTTGAAGGTTGGGTATTTGCTTTTGCTTTTCTCACAGCCGATTCACATGGTTCAGAGATTGGTTTGATTGATTTATTCTTCATTTGCATCTTGTGCATGATCTCAGATCGAACCATATTATGCTCAGACAATAAAAGTGTGAGAAAATATTCTTTTCTCAAGAAATTAAGGTCCTGCCACCATGAAATAAAGTTATCAAAAGAATCATGACTGCAAGAACAAAATAATGATAATAATAATAAGAATAATAAGAATATGAATATGAATGTACTTCTTGAGTTGGAGGAATCATCAACATCCCCGGTTCTCATATCTCCAAAAGGCACATTACAAATACTCCACAATCATTCCTGTTAAATTTATTTTAGATATGCATTTCTTGTGAATTTCAAAGATCCATAGGTATAGTAATACTAGTAGTACTTACGTGTTAGGCTGCTGAGGAACTTTAATAGGTACTATTTCAGAGATAACGAGAGAGTTTTCATAAATTCTTTCAATGCAATTTTTCTAAAAAAAAAAATTTAAAGGTTAAAGTGAAAGAAAATTTAATGTGAAAGAAAATTTAATGATTAAGTATATTAAACAATTACCATCAAAATTTGCAATTCCTGTTCTTCACCGCCTCTAAAGCAATAACTCGAGTCCAAAACGTACATGATATGCTTCTCGATACAAACAGCATAACAAAACCAGTGGTGTTTGAAAATTATAGGAATGAAAACCTATTACGAAAACACAATAGCATATTAATTGAAACTATTAATTGAAATATTAATGTGTAATGATAAAACAAGTTAGTAGAAAATTATTGACAAATTAAATGCATAAAATATAAATAGTATATTAATTGAAGTATTAATATGTAAAAAGTAACCTACTAGATTGCAAGATTTAAAATCGAATCCAAGTGCTTTTGTTGACAAACAATGTTGAACCATTGAAATATCCCACTTCATATTTTGTTTGACATCCAAACCAGAGGTGCACACCACAGACATCTGCATTGCATCAGTATTAGTGCATAAACTAGGTAGAAAAAAAAAAAGGTGTCATATTTACAAGGAAGTGAGAAAAGAAGGTAGATATTTGCATTACTAAAAATAAATTAGAAAGTTACTAAAAACAAGATAAAAAAAATAAGGTACGTAAGGATATTAAACACTGCATACATTACTAAAAAATACTGCATACTTGTAAAATGATAAATCACTTAAATTTCCATCATCAGCACATAATAGAAATCCAATTCCAAATTCAAATCTAAATCCAATCCAAGTTAATAAAATGAAACAGTGAAGAATAAAGATACAAGAAGAAGAGTAAGTGTAGTGTTGAGAAAAAATAGAAAAATAAACACAATGAATGAAAGAAAGAATAATGAGATAAATAATACTTACCGAAAACCATAATGGCAAAACACATCTTGAGAATAAGGGATATGGGTTTTGGCGGTAAGTATTGAGGAGCCCTATATAGCAATCCATAGTCTGCAAATAGTATTCATTATCTCATAAGGTAATATAAAAATTTTAAAAATAAATTAAAATTCATACCAATGTGCCAATCCAATGAGGCGGGAGCAACTCATGAGCATCAGTCCATGACATGTATTTTCCAGCAATATTACACAAAATTGTTCTATGCATTGTCATAAAAAGTCATAACGTTTTAGTAATGTATTAAATAATATTGTTTGATATATGAATAGAAATCAGAAATGATAAATAAGAGAGGTATCATTGAGAGATAACTTACCTGGTTTCATTTTTTATGGGTTTTCATCCATAAAAAATCCAAACACTTTCCTTTTCAGTAGAAAAAGTTCTAAGGTTAGCAAAGGTAGAAATTGTGTTTGCATTAACCTCCTTCACCTCCTTCATTTCAGTTAAAGCATCGACTATTTCATACAATTGAAGATCTGATCCCTCCTGTTTATCCAAAGGCTCATCCAAGCCCTTATCCTCCTCCCATACCTCATCCTCCTCAATAAAATCATGATTTAGTTTTTTCTTCTCTTCCTCTACATCAAAATCGTCTACATGTTCAGAGCTGGATATTCTATGCAACAAATCATGGTGCATTTGTAACAAATCAGATTGTAGTTGAATTGAACCCTTCAATATTTGAATTGACTTCTCCAAAAATGTTTTAACTTCCTCTTTGATGTCAATTCTCTAAAAAACAAAATAAATGATTCTAAGATGAGAGATATTAAAGTATGTGATAAAGTGTAAATGGTATTAGTTTACCTTAGTTTTTTCTCCAATGACTTGAACAGATTTATTCCATCGATTGATTTCTTCATTTTGAGTTGTTTTATTTGACAACAAACCCTATATAGATCATACAACATATTATCAAATAACTCACGTTTTAAAATTCAAATAAATAAGAGAGTTCATACATAGTATTTGAATCAAATAAGAGTTTAGACAATAAAGTTGTTTTAAATAATAATGCAGCCTATTCTTAATTATAAATAAATATTCATAAAAGAACTTACATTAAATAAATAACAGAGATCAAAACAACATAACAATATTACTTCAAATAAGAGTTGACACAAGAGTGCAGTTAACTTACATTTACACGCTCAAATCCTAATCTTCGAATAACAAGATCTGTAGTCCAATAGCGAATGGGTAGTTTCTTTGTTTTACCACCCAATCCACCAATTCTCACCTTCTCAAAGTAAAAAATCTATGCATGTAGAGGACCAACATCATTTGGTTAGCACAAGACAAAGGTTAACAATAGTTATAAACATTGAATTAATATTTATAAACTTACCATAAGTAAAAATAAACAACCACCAATAGCTCTGATCTTCCTTTTCTCCTCTCCTCTTCTTCTCTTCAAAACACCCTTAAATTGCCACACCTCATCAGCTAGCCATTGTAATACAAACTTTGCCCAGTTGTATTGGCCAGCATTGTCCACATCAATGCTAGCTGTAAGGTGTCTAGCAGTAGGGAAGATATTTGTAGACGGACATAAAAAGCATCCGAGAATGAACAACAAGAAGCATCGTTTAAATCTGGGGGATGAAGGATCTTCCATTTGCATTTGTTCTTTTAATTGGGTATGTTTTAGCTTGGAAAATAACTTGATCTCTGAGGATTCAATCAAAGATGAAGAGCCTAAAACATCACGTCCGGTGTAGGGAATTCCTAGAATTCGCCCTACTTCATCAGGTGTGAGCTTAAACTTTTGAGTTGGACTGATACAAAGAAGTTTATCCATAGGTTCAATCCTCATAATCAATTCTTCACATAATTTTCGACTCAGAGTATCGCAGGTAAGACTCAAAAGTTTTCCAAACCTCGTATGTTTTACTACTTGTCTCATATCTTCAGTGAGGGAAAGAATTAACTCCTTCAGTTGCCTAGGAAAACACCTTGTTTGAATCGGTAGCATTGCCTTTGTTATGCCAAGCATTTCATTTGTTTCCTTTGCTGCTTTGTTGTACTTCTCCCTCTCTGTTTCACTTAATTCTTTCCATCTTTTATTGCATTCACTTTTGTTCACTTTATTCTTGGAGAAAAATTCTTTTCTATATTGGACAATATAATCAAATTTTTTGATATTATACATTTGTTTATATTAATTAAAAATGGAAAACATTACAACAAAAAATAAAACATTAAAAATCAAACAAATTAACAATATAATAACCAAAATGATGCTATATAATGAAGTATTACATTAAATAAAATAACAAAATAACTATATAAAGCACTCACTTTAATATAAAATAATATTAATAGATAAAATGTTTGTAATCTCTTAATTAATAATAATAATAATAATAGAAGAAATATTTTAACAAAGAACAAAGTAAAAAAAATCTCATTCAAATATCTCTCAAGGAACCAAACAAGTATTCTGGTATTCTACGCATGTTTAGCAAATAACTTATCACTATCATAATTGATACACAAGTAAACATAAACATATTTTCCCTTTCGAAGTATCTAAAAATTGGCTTCATCCAGACATACTCCATCCAGACATACAAGTATGCAATGTTGATTTTTCTGCTTAAGAAACTTCCATAATTAGTTTTATAAAGTAAGATCAATTCTTTAGATTGATAGAGGATTATTAAATTTTTAAAAAAATTACCTAACAGTGAAGGTCAAATCAAAAATATGTTTATAATTGAAAATTTATAACTAAATGCAACGAAGTAAAACAATCACTTTCATTCATTCGTTCTTCCAAATTAAATTTTTTTCACCATCTAATAACTACTAAAATTAATTTATAAAATTAAGTTTTAAAGTAAAAAATACTAAATCATCACCTGAAAAATTTGTATCCGGAAAGATATTTGATTCTTATGACCCGAAGCTTCGCTAGAAAGCACAATCTTTACATCTGCATCACCCATTTTTGAATAAAAATTTCCGAAACTATTTTTCTTCTTTTTCCCCTCTCGTTCTGCCCTTTTCCCTGGTTTCTCTTCCTGCAATGCTCGTCTCCGCTCCTGGAACTTCTATTCCGCTCCTGTAACTAACCCTTTTTCCTCAATCTCGCCCTTCTCCGCCCTTAAACTCTTCTCCTCACTCGAGTCGTCTTTTTGCCTTTTGTAAAGAATAATAATGGAAGTATTAGAGATGCGTGCTTGAAAGGACGATGAATGCAAGCCCCAGCCATAGGATCAATACGGCAGTCACACTCAAACAATCATAACCATTAGATATCTGTCATTTATTATTATAATAATATTTAATTTTATATTTATTTTATTACTTATTAATGATACATTTATATTTTTAATTATATATATTATATATACTACATAATATATAATATATATTGTAATACAAATATATATATATTTCATATTACGATATATTACTACTATATATTAATATATATTTATATGATATTATATATATTTTGTTTATATATTAATATATCCATTATTATTATTAATATTATATATTACTAATATATACAATTATATATTAATATTATATATTACTATTATAAATTAATATTATATTTTACCATTATTATATATTGTTGCTTTATATTATATATATTATATTATTGTCTTACATGTTTTATTATTATAAAATATATTTTATATTTTATTTTATACAGTAACAAATTACTATTATATATTAATATTAAATATTAAAACTATTTATTATTATATATTACTATTAATGTTGGTAATAGTAATAGTGATATGTTACTTTAATATTAAATATTATTATTATTTATTACTACAATTACTTTTTTTATTACTCTATATTACTATATATAAACATATAAATATTAGTAATATATATTTCAAATATATGTAGTATATAAATATATATATATATATAAATACACACGCGGGGATAGCGCCGGGAGCCCTATATTACATTTTTAAATTTTTTATTAAATTATAACTATATATTATATTACTACATTTTATTATATATTATTATATATTACTGTATATTACTATATTATATATGTATATATAAATCTATACTACTATATATTAATATTATATATTATATTAGTGTATATGTGATATTTGTATTATATTATTACAAATTATAATCTATATTTTAAATTACTTATTAAATTATAATGATATACTTCTACATATTACTATATATTACTATACATCACTATATATTATTATATTTTATTACTATATAGTTATACTAATATTGTTAATTTTATGATTTTATATATCAAATATTATGTATTGGAATTTTTAATATACATATATATATACATACATATATATATATATATATATATATATATATATATATTAGATTGTAATATATGCATTTTGTCTTCAAATCAAATCAATTATAGTTCTTCAAATGCGTCCATTCAAATTCATCCAAAATAACTATGCTCATGAGAACCATTCAATGACAACTCAATGACACTTTCACTTCAAAGTCTATAGTCTATCTACTATCTCTTACTATAAATTTTCAAATCCGTCCTGAGTCTTTACTATCTCTTATTATACTCTTCAAATTCATCCAAAATAACTATTACTCATAAGACCATTCAACAACTTAAAGGTCACACAACTATTGCTCATTAGACCATTCAACAACTTAAAGGTGACTTTATGATAACTTAATGACACATTTTTTCAACAAGACAACACTTCACGTGATTTTCACATTTATAGCTCTAGGCCTCTACTATCTCTTACTAGCTATTCTCTAGGCCTCTACTATCTCTTACTACTAGCTATTCACGTGTTACTAGCTTTTCTTTACTTTATGCACACTACTAGCTATTCACGTGTTACTAGCTTTTCTTTACTTTATGCACACTGCTATAAATGATGTTCATTCACCTTCAACATTACTCATCCTCAAAAACCTTTCTTTAAATCTACTCTCAACCAAACCTTTCTTTTCCTATTTCTTCTTTGCCTTCCGAATATATTTCTCTTTTCTCATCCTTACACTTTCTAATCCTTAGAATTTGGACATGGCATCAAACAGCAGAAGCAAAAAAGGAAAGGGAAAGGAAATTCTGCAGGATGAATCCACAGCAAAAACCAAAAGTAAGTTCAATAAAAATGATTTTTTATCACTTCAAAGAAGCAGAGAGTTTGAAAAAAATTGCTTACAAAGACATATCAACTATGGTTGTTTAATAGATTGGGACTATCTTAGATCTATTGAATTTAAATATGAAGAAATTTTACATTTATATTGTCCCAGATGGCTTCTCTATCCCCACAGGGATATATATGAACGACCAACAAGGATTTTTTTCACTAATATAGAAGTGGACGAAGGGTGGATGGAGGATGATGAGGATGATGATTCCTTTTTCAAAATTGAAAATGAGATACAACCTTCTGCCTTCAAAACTTACGTGAATGGTCAAATCATAGAAATCAATCCTAGAATCATATGTATAGAAAATAATCTAACATGAGTTAAATATAGTGATTGTATGCCTTATATGGAATCCGACTTACTTGACGATGCCAAAGTTGTTTTTGATGATGATAATATTGAGGAAGTTAATCACAATGCAGTGGATTTAGGTTTTTATGAAAGGATTTTACATATTATCGTGACACGTGTTATCAGACCAAGAGCCGAAAACTATACCACTATCACTAGAGAGGACTTTTGGTTGATGGCGTGTTTGATTAGAGGAAAAAATCCTGGTATCCATTACTTAATTCCCTATTTTATTATAGTTGCCAGGAGTGTTCCTAATATAAATCTCCCGTATCCCAGCATGATAACACGGATTTTGATTGACCAAAGAATTGATCTTCATAAAGAAATAAAAGTTCAACTCAGTTTGAAAAATGGAATCAATAAACTTAGTATCCAAAGAGCTAATTGGGTGTTTGAAGATGGTGATTGGGTAAATTTGAAAATGAGAAGAGGTGAAGCAAGAAGAGGTGAAGCAGAGACAATATCATCAATACCAGTAGTATCAGAGGAAGAACATTTCAACAATGAGCAAAAATGGAATCAATTTTTTGAAGTAATGAATGATATTCGAACAAGTGTGCATGATGGCTTCTATGACATGGGAAATAAATTTGATAATCTGAACAACCGAGTAACAGGATTGGAAAAGGATTTTGGTGATTTCAAAATTTTTCAAACCAACGTTGATCAATATATGAAAGAGTCCAGAGATTACATGAAACAATCTACTCATCACATGCATCAGTCAGGAGACTATATGCAGCAATCAAGAGTGCAACATCTGGATATACAAGATAAGATGAAACACATGTCTTGTGAAATGAAATATTATTCAGGTTTCATCACTAACATATGGGAAAACACTGTCAATCAACCTGGACTCCGTGCTGGAACAGCTAGTATCCCACTCAGAACACCTCCTCCTCCTGGACTCAGTGCTGGAACAACTAGTATCCCACTCAGAACACATCGTCCTCCGAGATTTTTTGCACAGACACCTAATTTTTGTCCCACACCACCCAATATTTTTCCTACATCATCAAATACCGAGAAGATGTCTAGTCCCACTACCACCACCTCTTCAAGAGAAAACAGAAAAGGAAAAGCAAAATTTAAACCCAAGACAAGGGAAGATAAGACCATGGAAGATTAGGGGGGAAGATTGATAAATGTGTTTTAAATTTAATGTAATATATTTGGAGTATGTAATTTTAATGTGTGTTTGTAATGAATCATTTATGTTTTTATGTTTGAATATGTAATATGTTTGCAATGATATGTAATATGTTATTTGTTTCAAATGCATATATTTATTTCAAATGTTTCAAATGAATATGTAACATATTATTTGTTTCAATTTAGAATAAATTAGAATAAATAGATAAATTTAATATTCCATTAAAAATAAAATTAGTCATCCAAATTAAATCATTTTTTCTCCATTACAAAACAATTGAAAAAAAAAAAAAAAAGGGCCAGGCGCGGCACCGAGGTTGGGCCCGCGCGCCTGGGTGCCAGGCGCTAGGCCCCCGGGGGCCGCACTGGGAGGGCCGGTCGCCAGGTCCCCGGGGCCGGGCGCCAGCGCCTGGGTGCTGGGCGCCAGGCCCTCGGGCGGCGCCCGCCGCTGAGGGCCGGGCGCCCGCCAGCCAAAGAGCGCCCGGCCCACTGGTGTGCCGGGCCCTTCTATATATAAATATATATAAATATATATATATTTATAATATATATATTTATAATAGTACTATATATAAAATACTAATATATAATACTAAAATATCTAAAATAACAAAATTTTAAATATTTTCTAGTTTATTTGTCTAAAAATAATTATCATAATTATTTAAATATATATATTTTTATCTAATAGATATATATTTAATACTAATACATAATACTAAAATATATATATATAGGATTATATTATATATTATAAAATATATTATTGAATTATATATTAGTATAATATTTAAAATAACAAAAGTGATCAATTTTTTTATAATTTATTTGTAGCACAAAAAACCTAATTCTAAAATTAATTATCATAATTATATTACTTATATAAATTCCACAAAATACCTAACAATATTAATTTAATTATTGATGTGTTAATAAATTTTTTTCGCTTAAAAATTTACATTTAAAACATATTTTGCTTATTTAATTTAATTGATATTCTAATAATTTTTGGGCGCCAAAATTCACGCCAAAAACATTTTGCTTCTTCTTTATAGCGCCAAAACCAATCATCCTTATTTATTTTACTTTTCCTTCCATTTATATATATAAATATTTCTCTAATATTTCTATATTAACTTTTGTAAAATAATGGAGAGGTCATGGATGTATTCTAAATCAAGAGGAAGTGATGAATATATTGGGGGAGTTAATGTCTTTCTTGAATTTGCATCAAAAAATATTCAATCTATGGATGGCAAGATATCATGTCCTTGTGTTAAATGCTTCAACACATTGAGATATGCCACACACACGGTATTCAATCACTTGTTACGCTATGAATTTCAACGTGGGTATCAGAAGTGGATATTTCATGGAGAGAGTAATGAAAAGTCTAAATCTCGTACAACGAAGGATACCAACCAAGATCCATCTTATCATGATCCATTGAATGGCAATGGTAATGATACCCTTTTTGATCATGACATCTTTGGCATGCTACATGATGCATTTATAGACTTACAGAATCCTGAATCAATTTCTCATACACCTCAGCCAACTTCTCATACGCCTCAGCCAATTGACCCAATTTCAGATAAGTTTCATGAATTACTTGAAAATGCAAAAAAACCAATATATCCAAATTCTAAATATAGCATGCTTACAACTATTGTGCACTTGTATCATTTAAAATGTTTGTCTGGGTGGACCAATAAATCCTTTTCATTATTGTTAGAGTTTTTAGGAGAATTGTTGCCTTCTCAAAACATATTACCAAATAGTTGCCACCAAGTGAAGAAAGCTATTTCAGCTTTAGGATTGGGATATGAGAAAATTCATGCTTGTCCTAATGATTGCATGTTATACTGGAAAGAAAGAGATAAAGATGATGCATGTTATATATGCGGGGCTTCCAGATGGAAATGAAATGGAGAACAAATAGATGGAAATCAAGGAGCTCAAGATGGTAAAAAAAAAAAACCCCTCAAAATATTGAGATGGTTTCCATTGATTCCTAGATTGCAAAGACTATTTACATGTGATAAAACTGCTTCTTTGATGAGATGGCATTATGATAAAAGAACAAAGGACGGACTCTTAAGACACCCAGCAGATTCACCTGCATGGAAAAGATTTGATTCTCTGTATCCTAAGTTCTCTGATGACCCCAGAAATATTCGATTAGGATTAGCGGCAGACGGTTTCAATCCATTCAAAACCATGAATATTACATATAGCACTTGGCCAGTAATAATGATACCATATAATCTACCTCCTTGGTTGTGCGTGAAACCTACAAATTTTATACTCACATTACTTATTCCTGGTCCTAAAAGTCCCAGTGATAAGATTGATGTATATATGCAGCCACTGGTGGTAGAACTGAAAGAATTATGGTACAGAGGAGTAAATACTTATGATTCTTCGGTTGGTGAAAGATTTAAAATGCATGCAGCATTATTATGGACTATTAATGACTTTCCTGCATATGCGAATTTGTCTGGATGGAGTACTAAAGGTAGATATGCATGTCCAGTATGTGGATACGATACATGTTCGCAATGGTTATATCATGGTCGAAAGTATTGTTATATGGGACATCGAAGATGGTTGGAGTCAACTCATCCATTCAGATATGATAAATACTCTTTCGATGGGACAGAGGAATTTAGAGTTGCTCCCAAACAAAGAACTGGAGCTGATGTTTTGCAAGAATTAGATGAGATTCACTCAACAAGCACCAAGGAAATGCAAGGATGGAAAAAAAAAGTATATTATTTGATTTGCCTTACTGGGAGAATGTTTTAATCAGACACAATATTGACATGATGCATACAAAGAAAAATTGTTTTGATATAATTATTGGTACAATTCTTGGACAAGAAGGAAAGTCTAAAGATAATTATAAGGCTAGACTTGATCTTCAAGAGATGGGAATAAGAAAGGATCTACATGTACGTAGACAAGTTAAAAAAGTACGAACCTATTTCTGCCTAAAGCTTGTTACCAAATGACCTTGCAGGAGAAAGATGCATTTCTTAAGGTTTTGAAGAATTTAAAACTTCCATATGAGTACTCAACTAATATCTCCAGATGCGTTCAACTCAAGCAACGGAAGCTAATAGGTTTAAAGAGTTATGATTGTCACATTTTAATGCAAGAGTTTATTTCCATAGCAATCTGTGGATCACTGCCCGATAATGTTGCCTCTGTTATAATCAAAATTTGCAACATTTTTAAATATCTTTGCTCTAGGGTACTTGACCCACAAGAGCTTGAACAACTAGAGGCATTAGTTCCACAAATTATGTGTGAACTCGAAAAGATTTTCCCTCCTTCATTTTTTACCAGCATGATACACTTAATCGTGCACTTGACAAGCGAAGCAAAGATTGGTGGACCAGTAACGTATAGGTGGATGTATCCGGTTGAAAGGTAAATTTATATAACAAGCATACTCAATTTATTTAACAATTACCATGTATATATATTTATTGTATGTAATACTGTGTGTAGATATTTGCTTCTGCTCAAGTCCTATGTACGTAATAGAGCACGACCTGAAGGTTCAATCGCAGAAGGATACATAGCAAATGAGTGCTTGCTGTTCTGTTCAAGATATTTAGATGGAGTTGAAACAAGGTTTAATCGTCTATTGCGGAATAATGACAACCACATTGCATTTGGAGAAGAGGAGTCCACTATCGGAAGAGTTATAAGAATAAGAATATGTAAAAGGCAAAAAAGAAAAAGAATAGCTCGAATTCGTCTTGATAAGAAATCATTGGAGCAATGCCATAGATACATATTATTCAACACTGAATCGATTGCCTCATTTAGACTGTAAGTATACATTGTCATAATATTATAATAATAATGAATATCAATTTTAAACCTTAATGTCTATTGTTTCATATGAAGGGAACATATGCAACATGTTCGAAGGACAAATCGGGGGAAGAAGTTAAATACTTTCCAAATTGACAAACTTCATAGCAAAGACTTTAATACCTGGTTTAGTCGTCGTGTAAGTATCAATAAACAATCATTTGTAGTATTATTAAATTATTATATTTATATGATTTCTTTTCTAGGTTTTGAATCCAAAATACTCTGGAGAGATTACAGATGAAGTTAAATGGATTGCTCGTGGACCAAATCCATTGGTTAGAAATTTTAATGGATATGTAATCAATGGATATCGATTTCATGTAAAAGATCACGAAAAATGCCTTCAAACTCAGAATTCAGGTGTTGTTGTAGCCGTTGATGACATTACTTATGCAAATGCCAAGGATAAAAGGCCGACTAAAGGTAAAGTCAATTATTATGGAATTTTACAGCAAATTATTCAAATAAACTAAAATGGGATGTATAGTTTTGTATTATTTCGGTGTGATTGGGTCGATCTACAACGAGGATACAAGAAGGATAGATTTGGCTCAACACTTCTGAATTTCTCTTATCTGAATCATACGGGTGCCGATTTACTGGATGATCCTTATGTGTTGGCATCCCAGGCAAAAAAGGTATTTTATGTAGCTGATGAAAGACACAAGGGATGGCTTATTGTTAAACATGTCAAAGTGAGAGATGAATTTGATATGGGTAATGAAAACATGAATCAACGTCTAAATTCAGAAAGTAGCCATACAGACAATCATGTATGGGTTCGGACTAATCTTGAAGATGGAGATGGAGGAGATGAATTAACACACATAAATGACGATGATGATGAGATTGATAGAGTAGGATGGGATGCATACACATATGAAATGTAATGTAATGTAATGACATTTTATTTATATGATTATTAATTTTTTTTTTCTATTCTTCTTTTGGTTTGTAACATAATGCATTTAAGATAAGAAATGATAAGTACTCATTATTTTTTATCTTAAATATGGTAAGAAGACTTAATAATGCATCATATGAATATGAATTGATATTATTTTATTGTTAAATAATAATATGGTAAAAATAATAATAGAGTGGTATGGTTATAATAGATGGTAACAAGTAATAAAATATGGTAGCATATGATAATAAAGGTAAAAAGTCAAGTAACAAGTCGTAAAATTTGAAGAGCTGGCCCACGCATGTTGGCTGAAATGGAGCCATGAGTGCTATGTACATTACTATATATGACATTATTATATATATATGAATATAATTTTTTAATTAAAATTATAATTAATATTAAATCACTATTAACATTATATATTACTATTACATACTACTAAATATTAATATTATATATTACAATTATTTATTTACTATATTTTATTATAAATTACTATACATTAATACACAACACAATACTATATATTCCTAAACTCTAATTATCAATGTTAGATATACAGCAATAATATTTGAAATAATTAATTTAGGGTAAACTTAATTAAGTTATTAATATTATATAATTTTATATAGAAAGAAATAATTATTAAAGAAGTAAAAATTCATATTAACTATCAATATTATATAATTATATATAAATTTAGAAAAAAAGAATGACAACATTAATATTATTTTGAATTTCAAAGTTGATATTTAATTTAAAGACACATTACTTAATTAGTTAATTAATTAATTAATTACTTTAATCAATTAAAATTATTTTTCAACTCTCTTATTTATTTTGCTTGCTTTCTTGCAAGTTGTAAATATATTCTATATATATATTTTTTAATTTGCATCTAATTTGTATAGACTAGACTTGAGTACTTATCTATTTTATTATTAACTGTTATACATGTTATACATAGTAATAAGTAATAATTAGTAAAAACGTCATAAAAAGTTAATACAATCTCATAAAAAATAAAATAACATTTTGATTATAATAATTTAATTTGAAAGTAATCTATTAATAAATTTTTAATTAAGTGCATTTGGACTATATTTTAAGTTAGTAAAAATTGAAAAGATTGTACGAAATTACATATCTATAGGTTATAAAAATTATATAAAATTAACCTAAAAAAAAAAACTTCTGAATAACTAAAAATATAAAAAATATGAACAGGTAGTGGCCGTAAAGATTGTAACGTAAAAAAGGTTGAATGTGAAAAAGAAAAATATGAGGTCTAGTAATAGTAAGGATTGTAATATAAAAAATGGCAGATAAAATTGAAAAAATAGGATAAAAAATATGAAAAAAAAAATTGCCAAAAAAAAAGGCGGGCTTGAATTGGCACGCTCACCAATAATTTTATATAACTATTACCATTACTATATTACTATTACTATTACTATTACTATATATTACGATCTATATTATATTATATTATATATTACTTTATTATATATTAGTATAATTTTTTAATTACAATTACTATATAATATATATTAATATAAAATTACTAGTAATATATCTAATACTATATATTATTATATATTACTATACATTACTACACATTACTATATATTATTACTAATATACCAATATATTGAGTCTCTGGTGCCCGGCCCCATCAGCGGGCGCACGTCGCATTCGCATTACTGTATATTACTATATATTACAATCTATATTATATTATATATTACTTCATTATATATATATATATATATATATATATATATATTAGTATAATATATATGAGTTTTATATATACTATATATTTTTTTTATTTACAATCACTATATAATCTTAAATTACTCCTATATCTTAATAATATATTATTATATATTACTATATATTACTATACTGAACTGATAGTTTTTAAATTATAATCTTTCCCTCAAAGTTTTTCTTTCACTCAACTCAAAGCTTTTCTTCCGCTCAAAACTCTCCTCAAAACTCTTCTTAATTCATCCTTATTTTCAATTTAACATATTTTCAACTAAAATTTTAATATATTCTGAACAATATCTACTAAAAAATTTTAAATAACAACTCTTAAATATTTTTGATATATCTAATGAATATTGTCTTAACAAAATATAATAACAAGTGATTGTTATCAAGTTTTAAATTACATTCCATGGAATGCACAAAATATCAAATTATCAAGTAGAAATATTGTTATATTTAGATTATTAATTATTAGTAATTATGAATATTATATAATATAATTAATTACCAATACAAATAAAAAATATGAATTTATATTAATTATTAAGATCGCCCTCATCCGTGAGCACCCGGTTACAGAGGGGCCTGGCGCCCGCCTCAATGCCCGGGCGCCCGGGTATGCAGGAGCCTGGCGCCAGCACCCGTCCACGGGCACCCGCGCAAGTGGGAGCCTGGCGCCCGCCCTTATCTACGAGCGACCGCGCTAATGGGAGCCTGGCACCCGTCCCCTACGACGGGTGCCCGCTTATATTAATACTATATTACTATAATATATTACTATATATTATCATATATTATTATATATTATTACATATTACTAATATTGATATTAATATATATTATATATATTGATAATTACAGACTATATATATAAAATTATATTATATTATAATTAGAGACTATATTATATATTCTTGTATTTATTTATCTACATTTACTATATTATTATAGATTGCTATTTATTTATTTGCAATTTAATTCCAAAATAATATAATAATAAATTTTAATTTAACTGGTTGTAAAAATTTATATAAAATTATTTTAGTTGTAAAAATTATATAAAATCAATCTAAATAAAATACATATCACCAACTAAAAATATGGAAAAAAAATGAAACGACAAAAATTATAAAAAATATGAGACAAGGTAATGGCTAATGGTTAAACAAAGATAAGGATTGTAATATAAAAAAGGCAGTAAACAAAAGTGCGGGTAATGAAAAAAAGCGCGAGTAATGAAAAAAGAGCGGGTAAATCTAATGAAAAAATTAGCGAAAAAAATTGACGGCCTTTGAAATTGTGGCGGGCTTTGAAATTGACGGACTTTTTAATTTTCTCTATAAATTCAATCCCAATACATATTCAAAACTCTCCTCAAACCTCTCTTAACTCAACAAAAAGATTTTTACTGTTTGATGAGTATTTCAAAAATTTAAAATATTTCCATCGACTATGGGACGAACTAAACGCCGGATGAGTATTGTATCTGATCATGAAGAATCACAACAATCCCAACAAGTTCAATGTGAAGAAAATCAATCTTACGAAGATACTACCCCAGGTTATCGATCATTTCAATTTGAGATTTCACATTGACATGTTATCAACTAATTATCTTTTTTTTCAGTTGTCAAGAAACATAGAGGCCCAACTCGCTGTCAAGATGTTTGGGACTTAGAAAAAGGACAACGCATGCTAGTTGAAATGAACGAATTAAATCAACCCATAGGAATTGATGGTACAATCTTTATAAGATTTCTTGGGTCTATAGTTAGAGTGCATGCCATTGCTCCAATAAACTATAAAACGTGGCGCGAAATGCCAATGGAGTATAAAGATGACATGTGGAACATTGTACAGGTATTTGGTAATCTATTTTTACTACTGGACGAGTAGATGAAAAAGCTAATATATCTAATTTTATTTTTTACATATTTCTTTTACTTTAATTGTAGTCAAAGATTACTTTCAACCCACTCAGAGATGACACTAAGAAATGGGTTATTGAAAATTTGTCTGAAAAATGGAAGAGTTTTAAAAATTCTCTGAAATCAAAATGGTTCGATGAATCACTTGGAATAGATGAAAATATCAAGAGAATGGAAGATGAAAGAGTTGATCCAGATCAATACAAGGAGCTTGTTAGTTTCTGGTTAAGTGATAAAGGAAAGATACAAATACAATCCACTATACAATTCACTATATAATTCACTCTTGTTATTCTGATATTTTTTTTCTTTATGCTAGGAAATTAGTAAAAGAAATTCAGAATGTTGTTCAAAGTTGACTGATCCGCATTGTTTAGGATCGAAATCATTTGCAAAGCTCATACATGAGAAGGTATAAAGAATTCATATTTCATTTACTTGTAATTAATTACAATCAAAATATTACAAAGTGTGGTTTCTTTTTTTCATTATAGATGACACAATCAGGGAGGAAACCTTCGAGAGTTGAACTTTATATTACAAGCAGAACACGATCAGATGGTAGTTCAGTTTCTACAAAAGCATCAGAACTTGTGGTATGGATGATTATCTTTTTATGTAATTCTAATTGAATTATTTATACTTAACATTTGATTCACTTTACTTTTTACTTCTTACAGGAAATAATAAAGAGTGGAATGGAATCTAATGAAGAAGTGCAAATAGAAAGTTCCAATTTGTCTTGGGAAAGTGATATTGTATCTAGAGTTAAAGGGCCTGATTCAAGGGGAAGAATTAGATGTGTGGGAAAGATTACAACTCCGCGTGTGCATTCAACTAAAGCTGGGAACGAAGATATGACTATTATGATGGAACGATTAATGGAACAAAATCACAATCTTACTAATTTGGTCAGCAATGTTCTTATGCATGTTGCTACACATGCCGGAAGTGGACAGCAAAATGAATTGATGAATCTGGTTAATGAAGCAAGGCTTATTGCTGGTGTTCAGGTATAAATGTCATTTCTTTGGTCACATAATCTTACTATTTTCACATTTATCTTTTAATAATAATCCAAATTATTTTTATTGTTAGATTCCTCTAATACCAGATGCTAGTAGTGCACATAGAAATCAACCATCATCATCAACACCTGACTCCATCCCACGGGGTAATATTTTCATTTTTAACCATTCTTTACATTCTTTACAACGTCACTATCTAATTATATTAACTTAATTTTTTTTAATAGATCAACAGGAAGAAAGAGTATGATAAACTAGTGGTCACTGCTCTGCTCTGCTCTGCTCTGCTCGCTCTCTGCTCTGCTCGCTCTGCTCTGCTCTGCTTAGTTTTAGATTTATGGTGGGATTGTGCCCTTCATTTTGTGATGGTAATATTTTTGGTGATCAAAGTGAATATTTTTTGTTTTATTTTTGGTTTCACCATCTTAGTAGAAGATATTCATGTCTTAGCAGAAGACATGTTGTTGTGGGAAAGGAATCTTTTTTTCCCTTTTGATCTTATATGTATTACTCAATCTAATGTATTAGTCAATCTCACATATCAATGCAATTCTAATTATATTTATATTAATTTTGTGATTATTTTATACCCTCTTAAATTTAAAATTAAAACTGTGTCATTATTGATGTAAATATCGATATCATATCATGTAGTGATTTCCTATCACTTCTGATAACTACAACTTTTGTAAGAGATTGGTAACACTTGTGTAATGTGATTTTTCAGACTATACTATAGTAACCGATGGCAAAAAATTATAATATTTTCTAAGATATAGTAATTATTGATAATAAGGTACTAACACGTGGTAATCTTTGATAGTAACAAATTGTAAAAGGTAGTAACACAAAAGATAATAACATTAGTGTAACTAATATAAAAGTTAAAAGTGTAGTAACACATGAAAATCGAAGAAAAAGAGAATAACATTTCCTAACATTACTGCTAGCCGATAATAAAAGTTATTAACATTTTCTAACACAAATCGACTGAATGATAACTGATAAAAATAGTAACATCTAATAATATATAGTAATCGATGATAAAATTACTTACATTTCTTAACTTTCCTAACTCAAGGTAACAATAAAAGTATAACATATTTTTTTCTCACTCAATGTAACTGTTGATAAAATCAATTATTTTTCCTCATTCAATCTAACCGTCGATAAAAGTAGTATAATCTTGCAACACATGATAAGCGATGTTCAAATTAGTAACTTTTCCTAACTCAATGTAACCGATGATAAATATAATAACATTTCACAACATTTGGTATAGTTACATTTCTTCACTTTCCTAATCGACAATGAAAGTATAACATATAGTAATATATAGTAACCGATTATAAAATCAATTACTTTTTCTAACTCATTGTAACAGTCGATAAAAGTAGTAATTTTCCCCACATGATGGTGCCGACGATGTAAATAGTAACATCTCGTAACATATAATAACTGATGATAAAATTGTAACATCTCCTAACTCAATGTATCCGACGATAAAAATAGTAACATCTCATAACATATAGTAACTGATAATAAAATAAGTGATTTTTCTTCACACTATAGTAACAGACGATAAAAGTAATAACAAATCGTAACATATAGTAACCGATGATAAAAATCCTAATATTTCCTAACAACCAATTAACTGACAATAGAACTACTGTTTCTATCGACACTTTTTAAACGTCACAATAGATATATACATGCTACAATAGTTACAAAAACATCAGCATATACCTATCCCGACTGGTATATACTCAACCATATTCTATCCGTTGGAGAAAGTATTAGTGACGGATTTTATATGTTTTGCTCAAGGTTTTTTTCCGTCAGCGTACTCCTCTTATTTTGTAGTGTATGAAAGGTGGTGCTTATTTCCATTGTGAAGGATTGAATCAAATCTATCTGATGACCCGAAAATAATTTAGATGTTTTTGCTTCACTTTGCTGTCTAGTTCATTTATGTTGAAGTTTATATTTCTGGACTAATAAAAATGCTGGAGGATCCTTAGCAACATTGACTAAACTGATTCACAAAATGCAGGATGCTTTGGTGCAAGATTTTGATATGCCTCTAGATGGCAATATTTGGGAGTTGCCTCATCACTCAGGTGGCGTCGTGAAGTCATTCTGCAACATGAAGCAGAAGTTATCCACCAGCAAAAAGCACAAGCAACTTGATGAGAGGTCCAGTTAAATAAGGAGTCCATTTTCCGAGGAAGATATCTGTTATGACATTAAAGAAAATTTGGAAGGTTTATAACTTTCACTCATTATTTTTTAATCCTAGATTGCTTTTCTTTGATATAGCAATCGTTGGGTCCACACAGCTAATGAGTTGGAAATCTGAAAGTGACCAAATGATCTTTTCTCTGTTCTTGATTACAACTTGCTAGATTTATAGTTAAAAACTAGTGCATACTCCCGCATCACTGTGGGGTGGGAAAAGACCATATAAGTTAATTAATATTTATTATAAGATTTATTTTTAAATAGCGATGACTTATGAATATACATAATTTTAATTATATAAGCATTAATAATTGTAATTATTTCCAAATTTTATCAACAATTTATCATCATAATTATGAAGTACTTACATAGTGAAAGCTTAGGCCATTTTTTTAATTATTATTTTTTTTTTCATTTGTCATTGATACACTTATTGTAGAATGGGTTGAATTTAAATGTACTCATAAGTTGTCCTTATTTAATTTAAATTAATTTTGATTTTGTATTTGATGTTTTTTATTAGAATACCATGTAGTTTATATTTATGTTGTATGTATATATAAAATATATATTTCTTATGATCCTAATCTAGTTGAGAAGTGAGAGGTGTTCGTGGTGTGGGTGCCATGACACAAAAGAAGAGAGATTTCTAAATGTGTTTATGCTATAAGAGAGACATGAAAGACATGGGAATGGGCCCACGACGAAGAGAAATTTTAAATGGACACATGGCAAATAATAATCCCATGTAGTTAGCTTAAGCTTATTAGATAGATGTTTGGTTGATGAACTGAGATATGCACTAGGTGGCCGGGTTTAGTGATTTCTTTTAGGTTTCCTTCTTGCCATTTTTTATTCAGTGAATATGTTGATTTTCTTCATATCAAAAATATGAACTCTGCATGTGGACATGAAAAGCATGAGTCACCCCCTGCATGTTCTTTCTTATGTGGAAAATAGGCAACGGGAGGCAAAAAGTCATAAAATGAATGCCATATGTATCTGCATATTTAAACATAACTGTGTTGGTAATTTGTTAGCTGCTTATTAAGCTCACTTATTGTAAAATTGCTTCTTGGGCCGAAATGAACACAATGAAACTCTTTTGTTTGTGCCCACCAGCCTCCAGTTTTTCAGATCCTTTTGAGGAAAAGTAATATGATGTATCCTGGGAAACTCCTTCATGTCAACTACACCATGATTCTGTTGATTTTTTCAAACTTAAGGACCATGAGACATTAGATTTTTTTTGAAGACTGTTGTACATGGAGGAAGAGGTGGCTTATTTTAAATATTATATTACAGTTCAACGTTCAGATATTGTTCAGCTTCTCATTCAAGCTGTCTTACCCTTGCAGGCTAACTGGATCCCTAGCAGAAAGATTCAGTATTTTAGGTGCTCTCTTTTACATATGCTGGAAATTTTATGACACTGATAGTGCTTACTCAACTACATTTGATGAATATAGCTTCTTTAATTTTTTTTTGTCCAGTAAAATGCAAGTTCAACAAATGGCAATTGGTGATTTTGTTGTCAGTTGGCTATATCTTGAAATGTTCTTGGTTTAGCTTGTTCATGACATATTAGCCGAGCACTATAATTCAACCACGTAACCATGCCCACTTTAATAGTACCTGCTAATCAGAATGCTAAGATTCCTTCGGCATATTATAGTTACCTACATGTCAATTTATTTGGAACACATTTAAAAGTTCGTGTAGATTTAGGAAGTTTGATCTTCTCTTTTTGGGTCTTCTTCCTCTCTTAGGATCTTGACTTGAGAGTCGGGCATTCCTTTTGTACAAGGAAGTTCCATTCACCAGTGTATTATTGACATAAAAGAGCCTCTTTATGGCTGGGTAGGTGTTACTACATTCAACTAATTTCACTCAATTCTCTAATAATTTAATTGGAAAATCATCACAATGACAATTGAGCAATGCCCCCGTTGGATTGCCCCTGCTGCCAGAATTCCATATTTTTATTTTTTTTCCCCGTATTTCAATTTTGAATTCTTGTGTCATGGCGGGAAACGTTTTTCAGAATTTTGTCCATTTTAAGAATTTTTCAAATATTATCTTTTCCAAAAAATAAAGTTATTAAAATAGTCGATAAAATTGCAAGATGGGTATAATATAAATTAAATGGGATTAAAAGAAAATTTTTCTTAGTAAGAATTTAAGAAAATTAGTTTTATCTTGTGTTTGTGTGGTATCAAAAAAATCCCAACTAATCTCTTTTTCGGTTGAGATTTATTTAATTTTTTTCAATTGAAATAAAGAATTTTTAATAAAAAAGACGCAATATTTTTAAATAAAAGACAAATTTCTCAATAAAAAATTTTAAATTATCTTTATATTGACTAATATGAACCGAATTAACTCAACTTTTTTTGATGGACCATTGTATACTAACAGTAACATTTTTCCTTTGACAAGAAAAAGAAACATTTAATGTGATACTTATTTTTATCTCCAAATCCAAACTTCACAAAATAAATAAATAAATAAATAAAAATAAAAATTTGAGGATGAGATTGTGGGTAATGTATTGTCGTGGGCTGGGCAGGAGTTGGCACCGTGCTAGCTGGCATCGTCAGTTCAGGCAGCCCGGCGGAACATAGTTTAGGCGCATCGAGGCCCACTTAGTGGCCACCTAGGGTGGGCTCAGCTTTGGTCATGCGGGCGCTTTGGAGCCCATCTACAAAAGTTTGGGTTTTTTTTTTTTTTTTTTTTTTTTTTTTTTGGTTGCATAGCGATTTGAACTTTGATCTTAGAATTGGGTAGAGCATTGTGACCATTGGATTATCCTCTTAAAGACTCGACCTTAATTTTTTTTAATCAATCGGTATTTGATAATCAATTTATTAGTTATGACTAATCCGATTCGAACTAATTGTCAAGTCCATCAAAGAGTTAACTCTTTAGCCACCTATTTTTTTCATTTACAAAATTCAAAATTAAAAATTTGATTAAGAGAATCCAATACTTCTGTACTAATAAGGCAATGATAAAGTTTGGACATAATACCAACCTGGGAGGTCATTTTGAAAAAATAATAAAATAAAACTATTCGATATTTTTGATACAAACATTTATTATCCTCTACTTATAAAATTTTATATTATCCGCAAATTATATATATATATATATATATATTTTTTCTTTTAGTTAAAATATATTATAGTTAAACAAAATAAAATATAAATAGATTTTAATGACATAAGTTTGTAGGAGTTATCAATCAAAGCTTGATCGGACCAGTGACCGGTCTACACAATGATTGATAATAGATATGGTATCTCAAAATAAAATATATATATATATATATATATATATATATAATATGTTTTATCAAAAATTAAGAATGATTATAAATCTACCAAACTGAATCCATCCGTTTACATTATTGGATGACTCGTGACTTTTTAAAATTTTGTAATTCGTCTACATTTCGGATGTGTGGAGATTTCGACCGGCCCCACCCACTATTTATATAATTATATATATGATAGTTGTCAAGTGAGATATAAAGTTAAATCTTTTTTGAATTTTAAAAATAAAAAAATACATTAGGAGGACAACCCCTGAATGGACCACTACAAGTTTCGAATTGAATTAATTAAAGTATTGTTTTCAAATATCAATGGTGTGGACAAAAAAATATAATTATATATATACATATATAAATATATATTATTTATTTTATTTTTCTTAATTTATAAATTATAATTATATGTTTATATTATTTATTTTATTTATTTTATTATAGATATCTAGTTTTATAGTTTTGTTTTTTTCTCTTCTATATTATTTCGACCAAATAATTTAAAGTTGTTGTTAGAATATGAATTTGAATTCTATGCTATTATTGGTTTGTCGTTTTCATTTCAAATTTAAAATTTTATTATCTTTGTTAATTTTATTTTTATCATATAATATTTTCTTGATCATTGGTGAAATTTTTTACCAGTAAATATTTATATTAATTATAATTAAATGATTAATGCGTCAAACCCTTTTGATCCAACACAAACCGTACAGTTTGTAATTAAAAAAAATGCAATTTAAAAATTTGAATAGCTGTTCGAATGAGATCATATTGATTTGAATATAAAGAAGAAGAATTGATTAACATACCAAGACCAAATCCTAAAAAACCAAAGACTTTTGATAGTTTATAGGTGGGTAAACCAAGGCAAATGTCGTGCCTTGTATTATCTAGGATGTCACGAACCCAAGTGGGATAGTCGACCAAGGAAGGAAAGTTTAGTCGACCATGGGAGGGAATCTAATCAACCAATGGAGATTTACTGGGTGGAGATTTACTGGGTAGTCGCAGTTTTGTAGAATGTCCTTCTAAAGAAGGATTGAAGAGAGGAGATAGAGAAGAGTAGAAAGAAAAGGAAAGAGAGGGATAGAGAGACTGAGAAACAGAAAGGGAGAGAGAGCAATAAGAAATCAATTCGTCTGTTCTATATCAATTTATTTCTTACACCATCTATTTATATTGATTTTTCTAATTTCTTATTAACCACTAATTATTTTTCAAACTATGTAATTATCCAATTACTAACTTTCTAACTATTAAAACTAACTTTTAAAACTATTAAAACTATCAATTATTACATGTAGTTATTACATGGGACTTATGCCTTGTATTACTAGCAAAGCAATTGTTGAGCATCTGAACAACTAGAATCTCTCTCTCTCTCTCAAAGCAACTGAGGAGGTAGAACACATACGGTATAGCAGACCTATCATATGCTTACCTAGAAAAAGACAACAAATTGATTACACAATCTTCTGATGATTACTAAGACACAAAAATGTTTTTTCGAGAGTGAAGTGTTGACTACATCTTGTGCATAAATAGCCTTTTTCCCTAGTGATGTTGTTGGAAAAATAGGGTGGGTTTGCCCATGGGGTAGACCCAACCCTCTTTCCAACTTGTTTAAATTTTAAACAAGGGAGGGAGTGGTTATTTTGTAATAACCACCCCTCAACCAGCCTCTCTCTCTCATATCTCAAAATGCTAAAAGAAAAAAAATGTTCCTTTTCCCAATGTTCCTTTTTGGTTGAGAGAAAACACGTTGTATTTTGAGAAAAGGGAAGAGATTGTCCCCACATTGAATCAAGAAAGAGAACTAGGGTTGATCATTGATTTCACCACGAAGGAATTTGGATCGTGAATAATAGAGGGTGATCTAATTTTGTGATACCTTCTCGATTTAGGATACTCAATCATCAGAAAAAGATTAGTGGTTCTAACCCAATTTGGATCTTGGGATTTCCACTAAAAAAATATATTTGTTGATTTGTATGAAAACCTTCATCGGCAGCATGAGTTGTTTCCTACCTCATTTGGGTATTCAAAAAAAATAAAAATGACATCATAATGCTTAAGATTCGTTAACGGCATCATGTAATTGGCTTCACTGAATGCTCACAATTTAACATAATAGGATGCTTATGAGATGAGGATAATTCTATAAAATTTCGCATGCATCCAATGAGTACATTTAGATATATTACAAACCCTAGCCAAAACTTAATATACTTGTAATTTTTAAAATACTATATTTCATTATATGAAATTTATATGGTTAGCTTCCACTCAAAAAATGCTTTCCAACCATACAAAAATCGTAAAAAAATGGCTAAGAATTGAGAGAGTTATGGTCTTTCGAAAATGGAGTTGAATTGTAGAAATTCCATGCCATTTTAGAGAAGATAAACAGTGGCCAGGGACCTTTCCCACTCTCAGATGTGGCAAGTGAAATTCACCCCTTAGGCTAGAGACGTCTAATCTAAAATCCGAGATCACCATTGAATTTAGAGATATCGAAAATTGGAGGTAACCAAAATTTGGTAGTCAAAAACCGTCGAAAAGCGGCATTATGGTGGAATCTATCAGGGTTCCTCAAGGATGCTGGCTTTGAGCATAGAGAGATCTTAGCTCAAATAGAAGAGATTTTTGTTCATAGTGGAAGCTCTCTTCTCAAGATTAGGATTATCGTTTGGCCTTTGCATATGACTGGTGACCAGGGATTCTTCCTCGGCTTCTTTCAAGTTAGGCGATAAGAGAAGTTGAGAAACGGGGGAGATTGGGCAATAGAGAGAGATTGACACTCAATGCATCTTTTTTGTCTCCTTTTTTGCCATCTCCTACCTTCCTAGAACTCCTTCCATTTTTTTTTTTTTGGTACAAATTTATAGTCTTTTTCCTAACTGTATGATGTCTCTTTTGCTGTTAGAGTTTGATAGTAGTCTGATGAGCCACTGAGCCCCCTTTGGCTCATGTTTTGTATCTAGTAGGCTTTGCAGTAGTGTTCTACGACATGTATTCCACATATGTGCTTTGAGATATACTCATTGTCTTGAAATAAAGAGAATGTTCTTATAGCCTACTTGCTAATTTTGTCTTTGTTTGCTCATAGTCCATTGTTGTGAGCCGTGAGGGTCAAATGATAAAGTTAGTACTTCCAACTAATGAGATGATCGTTGGTGGTTTAACTTGTCTAGTAGTGCGTTATCGTCCTTTGATTCATTCCCTTGTGTATGACCAGAGAGAGTTGTGCTTGCCCTAGCAAGGATATTCTCCAGTGTTTTCATTCGAGAAAATAAACCATGGCTATTTGCCAGGGAGATGAATCCTCTAGTGATGGTATGTTTCTTCAAAAACACGGGCCATGCCTACCCGTTGAGGAGAGAAATCCTCTATTGATGGCGCATTCATTCAATAGGGTGGGCCATATTTACCAATCGAGAAGATAGATGCTCTATTGACGACACGTTCATTCAAGAGTGGGTCGTGTCTATCCGTCGAGAAGATAAATTCTCTATTGATGGCATTTTCATTTGAGAGTGGGCCGTGTAACTCAAAGTCACCTGTTACTTTTGTATAGTAACCTCTACTCTTTGATTACTATTGTCTTATCTATAACTTTTGGTTGTGGAATAGATAAGTTGATTTAGCATTCTATAGTTATTTCAGCAATAATATTTTCATTTCGTGTGTTTCACTAGCTTTCTATAGCCTTATGACTAAGATAATGGTATGGGATCAAGAATACTCGGTGGGTATCTAAGACCTTCGAATACACCGTTAACGCAATATAAGACTTTTGAAATAGGTGCACATGGCCCACCTCGACGCAATGCCCCAAATTCCTCTTGGCACTACGCCAATGAGAATTCTCAGCACAATGCCTTAAGCTCCTCTTGCCGCAACGCCAACGAGCATCCTCGGTGCAATGTCAGCGATCTTCACTTTTGTATTTTGTAGCTACCATAGCCCTCAACACAAATATAGAACTAAAAGTGACACAATTTATAGCAAGAGCTATGCACAATGTAGAAGACGAAACAAGGAATATTATTGTCGTCATATGGAGTGTACATTTGGAAATAAAAGCACAAAAACATATGAAATACAAGAGTCATGGTGGAGAGAGATGAGAAGGTCCTTGCTACAAGCGAGAGAGGTTTTCCTGAAGAGCAACGATTCGAGAATCCGATTCGATAAACTCTCAAGCCAAGCTAACAGTACAAGCACTAGTTAGATCCTGGTTAAGGCCTTTATGATCATCATTGCCTGCATTATCGATCAGGGTTTGCTCTAATCTTGCTTTGTGGATGATATCTTTCGTTTGTTGTAATCTCTCCAAAAGTTTTTGGTTATGGTGCTCATACTCCTGCCTAGCTTCGGTGAACCTTCTCTCTACAGCCAACAAAGAGTGCCCTCTTTCCTCTGCTAGTTTTAGCGCAGCCTCACACCCTGCCTCACTTTTTTCAACAACACCCTCACCATCTTGTATTCCTTAACGGCCTTGTCTATGATCATTTATGAAGAATCCAGATCGGCTTGTATTAACTCCAATTGTTTCTCCTTCTTCTTCAAAGCAACACTCATAGCATGTTCCTCCTTCTGGGTGTCCATGGCTCGAAGATGAACCTGCTCCCTTAGTTGTTCCTCCGGATGAGATATCACCTGATTCTTTTGCAGCCTCTGAAACTTTGCGATGGTTGTAGCTTGCCAACATGAAAGTACATTCAATATACCAAACATTGCATTGCAATTTAGGCTTAACCAACAAGATGCATACATGAAGCATGAAAGCTATCACAACCTCATCCCCCTGATCAATGGACATGCGGTTTAGCTCAGTTTCTGCCTTATGGAAATCAAGTCTGTTTGCAAATCTTCTTGTTTTCACAAAATCTAAGTAGCAGAAGTCGCTATCACAATAGCCCACTACGGCAGCTCCCCTTTCCTTCAAATCCTCATGCTTATCGAAGGATCGAACCAGAATAGGAAGTGTCGTTTCCTCAACAATGATCCCTTTACCCTTCCCAATGTGCATATATCCTGGGAGAGTACTTATGGACCCAGACTCAATACCTTGCTCCTCCTATGTTGTGGGTACCACGGCGGTCCTTCCCTCTCCTTCTACCGGAAAAACTTCTTTCAGATGGTCAATCAAAGGTCCATTGACTGTAGGGAAGGTAACCTTGACCTCGACATCTTGTGCCATCAGGTCTTCACCGCACTCGGGAGAGATCAAGAGTATTTCATCTTCGGCTCTCACCTCCTTGGAGTCCTAAATGGGGGAAACCATCTTACTCCTCTTACCTCTAAGGATAAGATTGGAAATAGGGCAGTCCTCTTCTACCCGTTCCTTCTCGAAGCCTTCCGATATGGGCGCCTCCATTCACTCGGGATCTGTTCCCCCGTTGCTCTCTTCATTGTTCGATACACACACCATCCTCCTCTTTTAAGATGGGTTTGAATCTGGGAAAAGGTCATCGAATACACTCCCTTGGTCCTTAAGACCCTTTTTAGCCAGACCCCTCATTGACCTTTCGATGCTAACCCTAACCAGGTCCTCTACCTCGGCAAATTTAACCATGCTTGTGAGCTTTTTCACTCTCTTTCGTAACATGAATGACCTCCAAATTTGTAGCTTTTTCTTTAACAGGAGGCCAGCCAATTTTAACATTTCATCCTCAATTAGGGCATCTGCCCAAATAGCCCTATCCTTGGCAACACAAAATCTACTAACAGACTTAACAAAATCTAAATGCCAAGAAGAAGTTGGGACTAGCAAACAGCAGGCTTTGCATCTATCCTCGGCAGAGATGGGATCAACTTATTGTCTAAAAACTCTACAAAGAAAATTTTCTTCCTCCACGACCGATCAAGAGTCTCCTTGTAAAAAAATCTCCAATTAGAATCTTGTCGCGTCTGCACACAATACTAGCCTTTTATGGGACCATTGATGCCACATTTTCTCAAAAGAAAGACCAAGGAAAGGATCTTAAAGTCAAATCTGAAGTGGCAGAAATTCAACAGGCTAGCTATAGCCACTATTAGCCGCCATGTGCTAGGAATCAGCAGGATCGGAAAAATATTCTAGCCAATCACAGCTACAGCTGGAGGCCACAAATAAGGTACCCTCACGCCATATCTCAGGTACTCTCTATACATGAGAACACAATCCTTTGGAGTCTGGTTTACCCTTTCTTCTCCTTTGGACAACCTCAGTCGAAAAGTAACTACTAAACTTATCTCTTTGGAAATAACCTCCAGCTCTTTCTCTATCATTATACTTCCAATTTCGCTGATGCTTTGGTGATTACACATGCTAGGATTCTTCGTTATCGTAGATCATCTCTGAGTCCTTTCTAAAAAATCGTAACCCTAGAATGTCAAGCTCTCTTACATAGCGAAAGAAAATGGCGAGATTGGAACAATAACAATGTCTGTAACCAATCTTGAAGTTACCCATAGGAGTTGTGCCTCAAAAGATTCTTGAATATGGAGACAGCATTAAATGCTCTGCTTTCACGCATGTTCTGCCGACTTTTTGCACCATGACTCTTTAAAAAACTATACCCCCAGTTAAATGCTCTGCTTTCGACATCCCTTCTAACCTATTCAAGGCGATTCGTGTTCTCTTGGTCCTTTAACTCCTCCTCTTCTCCACTCCTGATGTTTCCCCTTCATGTAAATGCCAAGAGTTGAGGACAAATAATGAAACATGAGACAATAGCCTATTACCATAAACTTAGGAATATCCGAGTCCACTAGGCCAACCACTATTTATTAGCCCATTCTCGATCGAACTTGCCCTAGCCTTGGCCTCCTTGGTAGGTAACTTGATCTTTCGCTCTTCAGCTTACAAGCCCCTCAACTACTCTACTCCTCGGAAGGAGTAATTCTAGCATACAAAGATAATTCATCTTGTTACGGGATAATCTTATCATTGAGGGAATGAGCCTTCTCCAATTTGGAGTTTATCTTAATCGGATAAGGTTCTCACTTATTTCAATCAGGTAACTGATTCAATAATCATTCTTAAAAAAGATCTCCTTGGCAAGAGCAACTTCAAAGAGCCCCAAGAATCTCAAAACATCCCTAACTAGCTACTTGTACTAGAGCGGGGTTTCAACACTCCAAGACGCATACAAGATATGTAGGTACACAATATATAGACTCCGCATCGGCTATCGGCCATGTACGTTTTCAGGAAGTCTGCACCTATCACACTAAAACTACAAAGGGCTACATAACGGCTCTCAGTTTATTTCTTTACTTTTAAAAACCGCTCACACTGACTTAAGCGTCGCAACCTCCCCAGTCAGAGCACCCTCCAGCGACTTTTCCAAGTTTCACATGCCCTTGAGATTTAATTGCCATTCACCATCCTTGGTTCCACAGTTAAGTCAAGTAAAGTAGATCCTGTGGAGAAAACCCACCTCTATTAGGGGTGTTACAAATATTCACGAAAAACGAAATAACGCCTTCAATATTTATCACTCCCATTCTGCACCTATCTCAACAATACATAAAATTTTTCCTTTTGTCTCTCAGATTTCCACTCTGCATCCACTCCTCATGCCACTTCTGGAAAACGACATTAGAACAAAAGTGTGAATCATTATACATGATCAAATGGAACATCAACATGAAACTTCACCAGGCGAATGATTATAAAATCCTTGAACTCCTTTTGGTAAAAAACAAACATTTTTACATTCTCAGTTCTCATTCAGCTGAAATCTCCTGTTTGCACTAAGAGTCTTGGTCAAAAACCCTCCCGGTCAATGTGCTCTTCACTTCTTCGTCTCTTAGACTTTTAATTTCAAAGTCATCGTACATCTTCTCTCTTTGACTTACTGGTCAATGCTGTATTTTATAAATTAAAAATTCTACGAACTTCCTTTCAATTAATCTTTTACAATTATTTCCAATGGGCATATATAATCGAAACTCCACACCGTGCACACATGTGGTGTATTCAGGAATCGAGTTCCTATATTATCTATTTAATTCAAATTCTAAAATAGATATGATTATTATCATTGATATTTGGTTTGTATATTTTTTGGAATGTGAATCATATAATTGTTAATTTTGCTATTGATAAAAAATGTTTTAAAATTAATATTTTTAAAATTTTATTTTATTTTTTAAAATTAAAACTATAATTATTATCTATTTTGTTTTGTTTTATGTTATGTTATTTTATTTATTTTTTAAAGTTAAAACTAAAATTAAAGTATGTTTTATAATATTTTAAAACTAAAATTGAGATATGTTTTATAAAATTAAAATACGTGAAGCTTCCGGTGGAGTCCATCTAGGTTAGTATCAAGCATCTGCCAAGCACCTTGGGAGAGATGAAGAAACAGGGAAGGATTCCTTCCAATTTCCATCTTGTAAAATAGTAAATGAGTTTTCTCAAGCTCCTTAGCCTTACAAAGACCACGAAATAGACTATTGAAGAAACAACAGGGATTTCTTTAATTCATAAGTTTTTTTTTTTAATTTAGTAAATGAGAAATTCTCTCTCTCTCTCTCTCTCTCTCTCTCTCTCTGCTGTCAAGTTTGTGGTAGATCAATTTTATTTTAGCCATTTCCCCAACCCATGAAGCATCTCTCTCTCTCTCTCATGGCGGAGGATAAGAAGAAACCTCTATACTCTGCTTCTTAGTCTCCAAAATCTCTCCGCTTCTCGATCTCGTCCCCATACTCCTACCTCTCTCTCCCTCTCTCTCTCTCTCTAAAACTTTCTTTATCTAACTCTCTCTCTCTCTCTCTCTCTCTCTCTCTCTCGACCTCGACATTAGACTATTGTGGGCTTTTTCTAGTGAAATCGAAGCCGTCGAAGGTGAAGAATGAAGGAAGATGCCAATTTCCTTCCTCCTCTATTTCTTCTTCTTCTTCTTCCTCTTCTTCTTCTTGCTACTTTCGAACATGGGTTTTACATGAGAGAGTAAAGAGAGGAAAAAAATCAGTTGGAGGGTTTCATCCGTGGCCAAAAATTAATAAGAATTTTTGTTAGGTTTCATTGTGGCTTCCGTTGAAAACCATCAATTTAGTTGAGTTTCACAAAACTCATAGTTTGAGGGTTTGATTTTCAATCCTTCATACATATTCCTTTAATTCAAACAATTTATATTGGTTTCAATCTCATTCCTGATTTTCATACCATTTAACCAAACACAACATGTTGTTCATGGAAAATCTTAAAAGGCTTGTTTTTGCTTCCTTTACAAAAGAAAAGCTTGTTTATAAAATAAATAAATTCCAGATTTAACTCAAAACTTCACTACAAGAAAACAGTCTTTCAGCGACGAAAATTATCGACGGAAAAAAATCTGTCACTATTAGCGACGGATTTGCAACGGATTAATGACGAAAAATTCAGCGACGGAAAAATCTGTCGCTAATTGTTTCGTTGCTAAATCCTTTGTTAAAATTAGTGATGGAAATTTTCGGTCGCTAAAACTTTTCTGGACAGATTAGCGACGGAAAAATCCATCGCTAATTTTTCCGTCGCTAAATCCGTCGCTAAAACGTTTTTTAATAGATTAGTGATGGATTTAGCGATGAAAAAATCCGTCGCTAATTTTTCTGTTGCTAATCCTTCGCTAAAACTTGAAAAATATTTTTTGTTTTGGTTAAATATAATTTTTTATTTTTATATTGTCGCTAATCCGTCTTTAAAACTTGAAAAATATATTTTGTTTTGATTAAATATAATTTTTTATTTTTATTAAATATAATTTTGTGTTTTTATTAAATAGAATTTTGTCTTTTTATTAAATATAATTTTTTCTTTTTATTAAATATAATTTTTTGTTTTTATTAAATACAATTTTGTGTTTTTATTAAATATAATTTTGTATTTTTATTAAATATAATTTTTTGTTTTTATTAAATATTATTTTGTTTTTTAATTAAATATAATTTTTTTATTAAATATAATTTTGTATTTTTATTAAATATTATTTTTTGTTTTTATTAAATTCAATTTTTTTATTAAAAATTATTTTGTGTTTCTATTAAATATAATTTTTTGTTTTAATTAAATATAATTTTATATTTTTATTAAACATATATTTGTATTTTTATTAAATATGATTTTGTGTTTTTATTAAATATGATTTTGTGTTTTTATTAAATATAATTTTTTGTTTTTATTAAATATTATTATGTGTTTTTATTAAATATAATTTTTTTTATTAAATATAATTTTGTATTTTTATTAAATATAATTTTGTGTTTTTATTAAATATAATTTTGTATTTTTATTAAATATTATTTTGTGTTTTTATTAAATATAATATTTTTGTTTTTATTAAATATAATTTTGTATTTTTATTAAATATAATTTTGTGTTTTTATTAAAAATAATTTTTTGTTTTTATTAAATTTTATTTTGTGTTTTTATTAAATATAATTCTTTGTTTTTATTAAATATAATTTTATATTTTTTAATTATAATTTAATATTTTTATTAAATAAAATTTTATATATTTTTTTAAATTAGGGTATTGTATTTTTAATATTGAGAGTTAGAAAGAAAGTATAGAAATAGAAAAAATAAACTAATAACACAAATGTGATGATGGTATATTGGTTAAAACTCTCAAAATCTCTCTCTCATACCCAGATTCGAACCTGGGTGTGAGAATTTTTATAACATATTAAAAGTGGACAGACGGGCAGGCGGGCGGGCAGGTCGAGGCCGGGACAAGGACAAGTGCGTGCGAGGGCAAGCGAGTCGGGTCGGGCAGCCAGGCCGGTCGTTCGGGTTCATGTGCTTGGATTTGCTCTTACTCACTTTAACGACGGAATAGCGACAAAAATATTTTCGTCGCTAATAATCCGTTGCTAATCTGTCGGTAAATAGGAATAATTAGAAAAAATAAAAAATTAAATTACCGATAGATTAGTGATGGATTATTAGCGACAAAAATATTTTCATCGCTAATTAGTGATGGATTAGCGACGGATTTTCTTAACAACGAAAAATTTTCATCGCTAAATTGGCGAGGTGACTTTTAGCGATAAAATTTTCCGTCGCTAAACTTCTTTCATTAATACTTTTAATGAAGAAAATTTGAGTATCAGCGATAGATATTTCCATCACTGATAATCATTTTTCTTGTAATGGTTATTTATGAACAACTCTAATCGTGTACAATTATCCTAATCCCTATGCTAACTTTACTTGGCTATGGCGTTGGTGTGTGGAATCACCATGAGTTGGGTACCCTTTTAGATGACTTGTGTGTTGTGAAACGGTGAAACTCTACCGCAAACTTGCTTTTCAGAATAAGAATACATGAAGAAAGTGACCTTATACTAGTGCCATATCACTTACCCATGCGCTTCTCTGCAAAGAGATGTCGACATCTATATTTTTATTATAAGTTCATCATAAGAGTTTTATGCTATCTTTTCATTGTATTTGTACCTATATCAATTATTTCAGTTAGTAAAAATTTATAATATAATTTCAGGGATCGTTAAATTGCACTATAATAAGAGTTGAAGATTTTTTGATAGGAGAGAGTCATTTATATTGAATAAAACAAACAATTATCATATTAATTGGCCGCTCAACCCTATCAATTAAACTTCATTAGTCGGTGTCAAAAAATAAATAAATAAATAAATAAAGTAAAAGAATCAATTACACAAAAAAAGGAGGTATGAGTTTTATCATTTATGTCATTTGGTTTAATAGATTACGTTCATACTTTTTTTTTCTTGATACATAGGGAGATTCAAACCTGAATTTATTTTAAGGGGAAGGGGAAGTGGTGTCATTTGAGCTAAAGTTCATTGGGAGATTATGTTCATACGGAAAAATGAGAAAGACCCACTAGAGAAAAGAAAATGATCTATAACAATGCAAAACCAACTTATAGAAACCCTAATCGCAAATACACCGAGGAATTCTCCTGAAAATTGTAATTTGGATTAAGTGATAATTTGTTATATAATTAGAACTTTCTAATACAAATCTTTATACTTTGGGGCTGCTGCAAAAGCATTCAGTATTTGCAAAGTAGCAAAGCCTATGAAAATTTTAATAAACATTTTTACTTTGTCAAAAGTTTTTCCTTTTGTTTGTTTAAGATTAACAATAATATGGAGCATAAATTCCTTTCGGCTCTTGTACTAAAAAAAATAGTTTGAAATAACAACAATATTTTGAGAGATAGGGTGAAATAATGGGAGCCGACAATGGCATATTTACTCTAGAAATTATGACTTAAATTTAGAAAAAAAAAATATTTATTTGGCACCATGTATTACAAGAGCTAACTATTAAAAGAAATGATGATGATGATGATGATTATCATAATAATAATTGATGAAGGTGGGTTTTGGCTCCTCAAATACCAGTTTCTTGTTGACTTGAACGATTGTCGTTAATGGTGGATATATGCAAAAATCATCGGAGGGTGTTTCGACGGGGAGACTTCGACGCTCAAGTCAGTAAAGAGCGGTTTTCGTTTGAAAGAAACAGACTGAGAGTAGAGGGAAAGTGGTTCCCTGTGATCAATGTACCCCATATGTTAGGCTTAGAGAGCGTATCTAATTTTGAGGGTTTTGAGATCCTTTATACCTATGAGAGTTGTGCACCGTTAAGGGGCTTACACCCTACTTTCCTTATCGAATTGATTTCGGGAATTTCAAAAGTCCGCGTTACTAATTGATTACGATCCTCATATATCAAGAAACCTTCCTCTTCGAGAGGGATTCTTCCTTATCCGGGAGATCCGCGATTCGCTATTATGAAATAGGAAACCTAAGTTAAGTAGATCTTGACATTCCTTTAGAATCGCTTGGAGTGCTGCGTACCGATCGATTGCTCGACTGATAAGGGTCGGGGACTTGTCCGATCGGTAGACTGACGTTTGCTTGATTAGAAGAGGAGACTGTCTCTGATCGGTTAACAAGGCGACTGAGGTCTTATCATTCGGTAGATCTGGGTGACTAAGGCCCTTCGGTAGACAGATCGGAGCGACTACGGCCCTTTAGTAGATTGTTGTTGTGGTCGTTAGATATTGATCGTCAGGCCCCCTCTTCATAGGCCTTTTAGGGATTAACTCTTTTGGTCTGTGCCTTGGACTACATCCCATCATTTGTTCCTGACTCATGGTTTTCTTGGAAATAGACGCCATGAGTTATGATTTAAATCGGAGGTTCGAGGGTCTTTTAATACAGCTGTTGTCGCTTCGATCTTGGTAAACCATTTATCACACATCCCATAAGGACCTGTCTCACCACAGCTTTCTTTATTTCTTCCGCCTTTTTCTCTCTCTCTCCCTGCCAAAGAGTCCTTATCGGCGACAAAGATATCTGCTCCTCAGGCCTTTCCAAGCATTGGTGATATTTCGAGCACCATGTCAGTGCAAGAGCTCCAAGAAATACAAACTGAGATTCTGTTGGGGGATGATTATTTTCTATTGTCTGCGACAGAGGTTGATAGGGCTAACATGGCATCAGAGATCTGTGTGCTGATGTATCTTCAATCGGTCAAGTACGGTTTGAAGGTTCCATACACGAGTCCTTTTTCTGAAGTTTTGCGTCAGTGGAACATATTTTTGACTCTCCTGATTCCCAACGCCTGGCGTCTAGTGGTCATTGTAGCTTTCTTATTAGGGTTTTGTCGTTTTCGCTTTGATTTTGACATTTTGTTTTCAATTTTTATTCTGATGAGGTGTGGGAGTAACGGGCCTACCAAGGGATGGTACAAACTACAGACCCGACATGAGTTCTATTGGAGGTTTTTTTATAATTAGTCCATTGATAAGAACTGGATGCAGAAGTTCTTTTTTGTTGAGTTCCTGGACAGGGACCGCATGCCCTAGCTCCCCAAGGCTGATGGGGTGCCCAATGTAGGGCTGAAACCTCCGACCGCTTCAAAGCATGGTCGTTTTATTCGATCAGTTAGCGGCTATTGCAAGTCTACCGGTCGAAGCATATGGGTCGAGTCCTTGCTGGACAACCAGATGTTATCCCTGGCTAGTTTACTGCTCGGGGAAAAGAGAAAAGTCGATCAGCCTCTTCTGTTGGAGAGAACAAAGATCGAACTAGTTGATTCTTTGAGTCATTTTGACGACGCCTTGTTGGAGAGTGTCACTGTTGATAAGTTGACTCGCCATAGTGCGAAAAGACCTCTTCAGGAGGATCCTGGGGCGTTTGAGGCCCTACTTAAGTCTCCTTCGAGGGCAACTGAGGCCCCTCGCGGTTCGCCGCCCTCTTTGGCAAAAAGGAGGAGGGCTTCCTTGCTTCCATCTGCGCTGGGGGCTTCGTCCCAGCACCCGGACTCGATAGTTGTTGTACCGACAGAAAGGGTCGGAGATCTTCCTTCACTTGATGTTGGAGCGAGGACAAATGCTTCTCGAGCCACACGAGACAAGATGGCAGGGCCTTCTTCAGCTGTTCCGGTCTGGCCTTTGCATAAGGGGAAACACAAAGTTCCTGAGGGGCGGTCTTTTTATCTTCTATCCCTGTTCGGTCCTTCGATAGAAAGAAAGGCTCAAAAGAGCGCGGAACCGTTGCCATTTGCACTAGAGATATGCAGTATAGTTATATAGATCTGGCGGAAGCGGAACGCATTGCTGGGCAATTTGACTTTCATCGCTGTGAGCTTGACTTTCATAGGATGTCTTACGAATAGGTCAGCGGAGCCCTTGAGTCCTTAGGCTTGATGGTAATATTCTCCTTTCATTTCTTGAATTCTTCTCTTTCTTTTATCATTCGTTAATTTGGTTCTCTTCGCAGACTATAGCTCTTGCTCGATTTCAGAGGCAGCAGGGAGAGCAGGTAATAAGCCATTTAGAGGGACGACTCTCTGAGTTGATTTGTCTACGGGAATCAGTCTCCCTTCAGGAAGGAGAGTCTTCGGTCGTTGAGAGCATACCCGGCGCCCTACTTAGCCAGAAGTAGGAGGAATTGAGATCCCTTCGATCGGAATTGGTCCAGTGCCAAGGGCAGTGTGAGAGGCTGAAGTCAGAAACTCTAGTGCACAAGAAGTTAGTCTAGCTTTGTGAGGAGTCTCTTCGAGCGGTAGAACATAAGATAACAGAGCTTGAGGAATCTCGCGCGAGGGAAGCTATCACCCAGAAGGATTTCCACCGAAGATTAGCCGAGAGATTAGAATGCACCGAAGAGATAATCCGTAGTATGGGTCTAAGTGAGGCTCTACCTTTGGTCGAAGAGGAGATTGATACTTAAGATCCGACTGTATAACTTCGGCTCAGTATTTTTATACTAAGTGACCTCTGTTTATTTAATGAAAGATTCTTGTATTTTTTCCGATAGTAGTCATCTTCTTTGCTTCTCATGATTATACTTGTTGGTTCGAAAAGTAGTATCATTTATCAGTGAAGTACATGATCAGCAGGGGTAGAGCGGTTGAGACCTCTCGTATGATAGAGAATCTTCAAATAGTTGGGCTGCGTCCGCCCATCTATTGAGCGATAGATTCTGGGCGACTGAGGCCCTCCAAACGAAGGGAGCTGGGATACTAAGGCCTTCTAAACGATAGAAGTTGGGTGACTGAGGCCCTCCGTGCGATAGAAAATGTGCTCGAACAATTGAGCGGATACCAAACTAACAGTTCGAATGATCGAGAGAAAATACCAGACCGACAGGTCGAACTATAAATCGGGGTGTCATAAACCCGTTCAAGGAACTCTGTTTCTTATTAATGACTCGCACGAATGATAGGAGCTAGGCAACTGAGACCCTCCGAACGATATAAGATTCTTAAGTTGTAGGCCGCGTCCACCCATCCGGAAAGTTATATCCCCTATTGACAACGCGTATGATCGGTAGATCCTGGACGACTAAGGCCCTCCTAGCGATAGGAATTTATTGTAAGTTATGGGCCGCGTCCATCCGTCCAGGGAGTTATACCCCCTATTGACAACACGTACGATTGGTAAATCCTGTACGACTAAGGTCCTCCTAGCGATAGGAATTTATTGTAAGTTGTGGACCGCATCCACCCATCCGGGGAGCTACATCCCCTATTGATGATACGTACGATCGGTAAATACTGGGCGACTAAGGCCCTCCTAGCAATAAGAATTTATTGTAAGTTGTGGGTCGCGTCCACCCGTCCGGGGAGTTACATCCCCTATTGACGATGCGTACGATCGGTAGATCCTGGGCGACTAAGACCCTCCTAGAGATAGGAATTTATTGTAAGTTGTGGGCCGCGTCTACCCGTCCGAGGAGTTACATCTCATATTGACGACGCGTACGATCGGTAGATCCTGGACAACTAAGACCCTCCTAGCGATAGGAATTTATTGTAAGTTGTGGGTCGCGTCCACCCGTCCGGAGAGTTACATTCCCTATTGACGACGCGTACGATTGGTAGATCCTGGGCGACTAAGTCCCTCCTCACGATGGGACCAGGGCATGGAGATGTAAGAGATATGTTGATAAGTGATTTCACGGACGTTGGGAAATACCCTTGCAATTTAGAAAAATATCAGTAATAGAATTCGATGACTATTTAGGAGCGGAAGTAGAAGGCTCTGACTCACATGTTAGAGTCCCAATCCCTAACGATATTCTGAATTTGATCTTCATGTGCTTGGTGCTAGGTAAAGCCTCCAAGGTGTTCAGACCTGGTCAGTCCAAGATAGCATTGTAGAGCGAAGGGAGGTTGACCACATTAAACACAACGGGAGCCGTCGCATGATTGGGAGGTGTTCCAAGAGTGATCGGGAGAGAGATAATACCCTTGGGATATATCTATTCACCCGAGAGCCCTTTAACTGGACCCGCATGGGGCTGAAGATCAGCAGGGGTGAATCCAATTCGCCCGAAAGCATCCCGATATAGGAGATTACAACCGGCTCCTTGATCGACAAAGATCCTTTGAATCTCAAATTATCCAATTTTGGTAGTTATCACAAGGGGATCATAATGGTTTGGGTCGATCTCAATGAGATCTTCGTCGGTGAAACCAATGACTGGCCTTTTTTCACCTTGTCGTTTTTTGGTGCTCGCTGCTAAGATCTCTTGTGGTACAGGAGGAACTGCCTTTGGATGATAGAAAATTGGTGTGATTAAGCGTCTGGCCTCATTTTTTGTTGGTTCATCGTGGACCTGAAGAATCACCCAATCCCTTCGGTCGGTCGGAGGCCGAGCAGCTTGGCGTTCTTCCTCTTGGTTGTGTTGCGGTGGTTCACGCCGATGATCGACAGGAGGACCTCTTTTCCTTCCTACAATGAACTCTCATAGTCTTCCTTCACGTACTAGGAATTCCAATTCATCTTTCAGTTTCTTGCAATCATCAGTTATGTGACCGTAGCCACGATGGAACTGATAGTACTTCGTTTTGTCTTTGCTAGAATCATCCTCGGTTGATCGCGGGGGCCATCGAACGTATGGTTTATCTCTGATAAGGGTTAAGACCCAACCAGGGGTCTCACTCAGCGGGGTGTAGTTGTTGTATCTTTTTGGAGGCGGGGGTTTCGTTCGGTTTCTCCTGGGCAGAGATCTCCTGGGTGACTGGTTCCGTTCTTTTCAGGTAGCTCGATCTTTTCTACGATCGGATACTTCTGCATCCTCGGCAGCAATATACTTTTCAGATCGAGCATAAAATTCTTGGATGGTAGCGGGAGGTTTCTTGGTGATGGACACCTTCATATCGGAGGGCCGCAAATCTGTTAATAGCGCTGCTAATGCGATCGAATGATTCAAAGAATGGACCCTCATCATTTCCTCTTTGAACCTTTCTAGGAAGTTCCTTAGGGACTCCTCTTTACATTGATGTAGCAACAGCAAGGCGGTGGACTTCCTCTTGACTCTCCTGCTTATCACAAAGTGTGATTCGAACTGTTCGCGTAACTGAGAGAAGATCTTTACACTCATCGGTGGGAGAGAGTTGAACCAAGTGAGTGTGTTTCCCGAAAAAGTAATGGGAAAATACTTGCACATGGCTGTATCGGGTATGTCCCTGGAGATTATTACGGGTATAAAATGGGCCACATAATCCCGGAGGTCCGTTGTCCCATTGTACCTCTCCATAGGAGGCAGGAGTACGTTGCGAGGCATGGGTCTGAGGAGATCTTGGAGTCAAACGGCGAAGCGTAAGAATATGAGGGGATTTGGTCTCCCTGAGGGTTGGCCTGTTTTAGTTCCTCAGTTACCAGTTGTTCGATCTGCTTTCGAAGATAATCAGGGACTGGTTTGGTGTTTTCAGATGCTTATCCATGTGGTGGCGACGGTCGTCACTGGGGGTGTCTAGATCTCCCAACAGATGATTGGACCTCAGGTCTGAGGGCGCGACTAAGGTCTTCAAGTTGTCTGCTTATATCCTGAAGTTTGGATTCCAACCTTTCTATCTGGGGGCAATTGACTCGCTCCAGAATAGGATCAGCCATGGTTGGACAGGGAATGTGGGTTGTAAGGCCCGTTCTTGATGAGGGGGTCTTATGACAGCTGCCTGATCACGAGTGACTAGATCAGGCACCGCAGGAGGAGCGGTCTCGGAAAGTATGACAGTTCGCCCTTCAACAGGAGGGGCGACTCTTGAGAATGCTCTGATTCTCGGAGGCATGATTGTTGAGACAACAGAAATTACTCAAATATGTTTCCCACAGACGGCGTCAATTTGATAGAAGTGGGTTTTGGCTCCTCAAATACCAGCTCCTTGTTGACTCGAACGATTGCCGTCAATGGTGGGTATACCTGCAAAAACCATCGGAGGGTGCTCCGGGGGGGAGGTTCCGTCGCTCAAATCAGTAAAGAGCGGTTTTCGTTTGAAAGAAATAGACTGAGAGTAGAGGGAAAGTGGTTCCCTGTGATCAATGTGCTCCCTGTGTTAGGCTTAGAGAGCGTACCTGATTTCGAGAGTTTTGATATCCTTTATACCTGTGAGAGTTGTGCGCCGCTGAGGGGCTTCCACCCTACTTTCCTTATCGAACTGATTTCGGGAATCTTTGAAGTCCGCGTTACTAATTGGTTACGATCCTCATATATCGAGAAACATTCCTCTTCGGGAGAGATTCTTCCTTGTTCGGGAGATCCGCGATTCGTCATTATGAAATAGGAAACCGAAGTTAAGTAGATCTTAACCTTCCTTTAGAATCGCTTGGAGTGCTGCATACCGATCGGTTGCTCGACTAATAAGGGTCGGGGACTTGTCCGATCGGTAGACTGACGTTTGTTGGATTCGAAGAGGAGACTGTCTCTAATCGGTTAACGAGGCGACTGAAGTCTTATCATTCGGTAGATCCGGGCGACTAATGCCCTTCGGTATACCGATCGGGGCGACTACGATCCTTCGATAGATTGTTGTTGCGGTCGTTAGATATTGATCGACAGGCCCCCTCTTCATGGGCCTTTTAGGAATTAACTCTTTTGGTTTGGGACTTGGACTACGTCCCATCAATAATAATAATAATAATAATAATAATAATAATAATAATAATAATAAATATGTTAATCCAGGGAAATCCATATTTTTATATTGAAAACTTAAATTAGACATATGAGATATTTCCAAAATAATTTTCTATTTTTTGCGATATATATGGGCAAAACAACATACAAATTAAGAACCCTAGTTCCACCTTAATTATTAGTAATCTATGCAAAAAGTAAAGAAAGAAGGAATAAAGCATTGAGAAATTTTTGTCTCCAAGTTCTAATTGAAAAATTCAGGTGTGCATTTCCATTGACACCGTGAGTATAAAGGCCCACACTATAGAAACCAAGAGAGTGAGAGAGAGAGAGAAGTGTATTAGACACAAAACACACACACGCATGAAAACTGGAGAAAAGATAGAGAAATGGGCATCTTCTTTCATGTCAAGTACATTTAAATAATCTCTGTTCCTTATCTAATAACTAAAGAAGAAAACAAGTACACTCTCATTAGTCACATCCCCATTGTCCCCCTCCCCCAGTTTATCTTCTTCTTCCCTTGACATGACTGCGGGTTCTCATATTCCCTGAGTGAGAGAAACCGCATAATGCTCGGTTGTGAGTCTGACCTCCAATGCTAACTCATAAATTACAAGTTGCAATATTTGTTGATACACGAGAGCCAAAGATGTCATCTTCATAAAGCCTACGCTTTTCCCACGAGGAACCAAACATATCCATAACTTTGTACCATGATGTAACAATTTTCAGCCAAATTATCTACACAAAATAGTTCTATTGTTATTGTTAGCACGTGGGGCGGGCCCATCCATGATAATAGACCCGCCCCCCTTTAATTTTGAATATCGAACCACTCCGACTCCCAAATCTCTCATTTGTTCTCTTTCTCTCACTAGGAAATAACTTCTTATAATGATCCCATTTTGATGTGTGTATGGAAACAAGAGAAAACTACAGCACGCTGAAAAAAAGAAAAAAAAAAAAAAAGAAGTCATTTTTTTTCTTCTTTGTTACAAAGGAGAGAGAAATATTATATTGAGAGAATAATAGGGGGTTGAACTTGATTGATCATAGATTTCACCAAGACATTAGGATTGTGAAAAATTAGAAGGTGATCCGAATCCGTAATATCTTCTCAATCTAAAAATACCCGTCCGTCAAAGAGGTAAGTGATTCAACCCAAATTTTGATCTGGGATATTTCCGCATGAAATATTTTTTCATAGATTTGTACGAAAATCATTATTGGTATTAAAACATGCATGATTTATTTCCTACCTAATTTGGGTATTTAAAAAATTAAAAAATGTTTATTAATGACATCTTGAAATTAGCTTATCGAAATATTCTCATTTTTATACGATAGCATACTTATGAGATGTAGATCTGATCTGTAAAATTTGGTATGCAACGGATGAGTATATTAAACGATATTATAAATCGTAACCGAAACTTAATATACTCATAATATTTAAAATACTAAATTTTGTGATACGAAATTTATATGGTTAGATTTTTCATGAAAAATGTTTTCCAATCATATAAAGATCGCAAAAAATGGTTAAGAATTGAGGGAAATATGATCATTCAAAATTTGGGTCAATCTAAAAATTTGAAATGTAATCCTCCCCTTAGACTAGAGAAATCCAATTAAAAATCCGAGACAACCATTGAACTTAGAGACATCAAAAATGCGGGGGCAGCCAAAATATGGTGAACCGAAACCGCCGTGAAGGCGGCACGTGCCCTTCACGCGCCACCGCAGGCATGTGAAAGCCACACAGAACTTTATTTTCTGACAGTTAGGTCCTTTTGGCGTGTGGGAGCGCAGGAAGGGTGATTTTGGTTCCAATTTTCATCAAAATAAATTTTATATTTATTGTGATTTTTTTTGTAATTTATAATTTATTTTTCGGAGATAAAAAATATTTTTTATTGATTATTAAATTGATAAACAGTTACAAAATTATGAAAAATAGTTTTTCAGTCCAAAAAATTCTGAAAAATTTTATATGAGTCTAAAAGGACATTTTAGATTTTTTTGTGAATTTTAATATATTTTTCGAAGTTGAAAATTATTTTTATCGATTTATAATCAATAAATGTTAGAAAATTACAAGAGAAATCATTTTTCTGTCCTAGAAAATTCTGAAAAATTTTGGTAGGACTAGAAAATTATTTTCTTAATTTTGGCAACTTGAGTGTAAATTGTTTACACTCGTTTTAATTTTATGCCCTTTTTCTATGTGTGAAAAATTCGTTGTTTTCAATATAAAATTGTTTGATAATTGAGTATATTATTTAAAATATATAATTTTATTATTTATTATAATATTATGGTTAGTTTAGTGTTCAATCCAATATTGTACCCATTTTCTAGAGTAATGGTGATATTTGGACAGAATATTAGAGTTTTCGGAAGGAGAGTTAAAGTATTAAGAAGTTCGAAATATATGATGACGGTGGGTTAAATTTGGACAGACCCAACTCATACTTGATCGAATTTTTTGGAGATCATGAAATTATGCTGTATAGAATTTCTTAGATTAGGTCATTCCTTTTGGGGGAATGACGTATATATATAATATAAGAAATACTTTGACCTATAATTGGGACAGTGTGGATGATGAGATGATTGTCGAGAGAGAGAATGTGTTTCTTGATAATGTGAGACCCATATTAATAGAAATATGGAGGGTCAAGAGTTTGGTGACCCAAATAAAAAAAAAAAAAGGATATCCCACAGTATAAATAGCTTAGCTCACGTGTTATAAGGGTTTTTTTTTTTTTTTTTCTCCTAGGGATAGATAATCCATTAGAGTACCTTTGAAAGGAATTTTGGATTGGAAGAATTTAAGTAATTCTCATCCAAAAATTGAAAATATTTAAATATTTTGTGTATTTAAGTGGGAGGTTTTAGGTTGGCAGAATTTAAGTAATTCTCACCTAAAACTTGTAGAATTTTGTAACTTTAAATTAAATTCGTGATAGTGATACATTAGGACCATATATGATGATTGGGAACGTAGTGAATTTTTGATTCTATACCTAATGTTGACCTGTCACAGATGTTAATCGTGAAATACAAAATTACGTGTATGATATGAGTATTATTACATATGTCTACCCTTTTAGAAAATTCAAACCATAGTATTGAAATCATTTATAGGGGATTTGAATAGAGATGACAATTTGAATAACGACAATCATGAGATACGACGCTATACAATATAAAATGTACTGAGAGAAATAGATGTCTCGAAAGGCATCAAACATGTCATATAATACCTTGTAGTGGGCAATGTTGCCTAGTAATGGAGAGAACTAGATGCTAACCAGGTGTGAAAAATGATAGATTCCATTACTCGAGCGTCTCTGATTAGCTTTCAGATTGAAGACATGATACCTAAATATGAGCAATATTTTGACTGCTCATGACATTAGGATGTATTTCAAAGAGATATAGAGGTACCATTGACTCACTTTAGACAGGTGACCATGAAGTTTGATACCTATAAGGGAGTAGTGATCACAGTATCAAACGGCAATTGAGGGTCATGTCTAGCATGATTAGAGAGTGGGAGTCAGCCGGTCATATTCTCTCTAATGAACAGAAAGTTTGAATTTCAATCCGATTCCTTCCTATCGAGTGGGAGCAACTGAAAGTCAATTTGATTCACAATGGCAGTGTGAAGACTTTCTCGAACATTACTTGCCACGTTCAACTTTGGGATGAGCAGTTTTGTGTTGCAAGATCCATAGCTGATACTTTTGCTATAGAGTCTAGTTCTAAAAGGAGTTTCAGACTCTAAACGTGAGAATAACTAGAACAAAAGTAAGAAATGTAAGGAAATTATAGACAGATCACAAAAGAATAACCCTAGATATAAGAATAGATAGAGAGACATTTATGAGTTTTTCGTCGATTGCTTTCTGGTAGTAGATAAAATGTAGAGAACGATGTAAGAGTGAACGTTAAAGGAGCTGACACTTATAAACTACAGTTACAAAGTGGCCAAACTCTCATTCTGCATGAGGTTTCTTATGTGTCAGAAATTCGACGGAATCTTATCTAATCTTATTCTTTGAAATTTGACTGTGATTTGAACTTTCAGAGACATAGGGAGGATTATATTTAAATGACATGTGTAGTGGTTCTGGACAGTTTGTAAATGGTTTTGTCATTTTGCAAATTTTGATAATGTGACATGGCAGACTTGGTCACATTGGGGCAAGACAGGATAAATCAACTAGTGAGAGTAGAACTATTGGGTTCACTCACAAAAGTTGATTTACCAACATATAAATGTTGTCTTGACGACAAAATGACGAGAAAACTATTTAAAAAAGTCATACGGGCTAAATTTCCACTGTATTTGATCCATTCGGATATTCGCGATCTAATAGATATGAAGGGTAAGTATGGAATTTTGTGTTTCATTACATTTATTGATGATTTCACGTGTTTGACCATATTCGTTTGATTTCTCACAAGTCTGAAGCATATAAGTGCTTTAGACATTATATGAGAAAGATAGAGAATCAGACGGATAGATGGCATGAATACCTATCAGATCAATTTAAAAATATGGGTAATGAAAGAGACACAATCTGACATTTTCCATTCCTTAGACATCTGGTAGAGTAGTGTTATAGTAAGAAGAAATAAGAAATTTTTGGATATGACAAAATACATGATGACGCATGTTCACTTATCGATTTTCTTTGGGGAGATGTATTGTTGACTGCGATCTTTATTTTAAACAAAGTGCCTTCAAAGGCGGTATCAATGACATAATATAAATTTTAGACTGATAAAATGTCATGTCTCAGTGACTTGAGACCTTAGAGATCAACAGTCTGTATTTTGAGATTTTTCTAATAAGTTTGAAAAAATTGGGTCCCTATAGAAGTAAGAGTATTTTTATAAGATATTCCGACCAGTCTAAAAGTTCAGTATTCATTTGTGAATAAGATGATGATACTACAGTAGAGATTAGATCACGGATGTCACATTTCTGAAGAATGATTTTCCTAGCAAAGGTGACGTGAAAGACATAGAACTGTTATTTAAATTAATTGATTCAAATGATAGTTTTGTCTATTACGGATTATTAGAATGGTGCTAATCCTCGTGAGAGAGATTTAAAATCTAACGATCCAACTGAGTTACAGACTCAAAAAAATACTAGAAAAAATGTGCCTAAGTATTATTTAGGGATTGAAGGGCACGTATTTGTTATTTTTTTTTCAGAAGATAAAGAAGAGTTTCAAAATGTATATGACACTCTATCTTGTCCTACCAAGGGTGAATGAAAAAAACAATTGAAGAAAAATATGAGTTAATGAAGTCCAACCATGTATGGGAATTGGTTGAGCTTATATTAGGATGCTAAGTTATCGAGAGCAATTAGGTTTTCAAAATCAAGCGTAGGGCAGATAGAACTATTGAGAGATAAAAGACTCAACTAGTAGCAGAAAGTTACACTCAGTAAAAGAGTGTTAATCACGAGAAAACATTTGCCCAATAGTGAGATTTATCTCTATTCGTGTATAATTGGAAATAGTGTCAAATTTGGATTTAAAATTACATTAGTTGAATGTGGAGACTGCCTTCCTCAGTAATAAACTTAAGGAAGAAGTTTGCATGACACAACTAGAAGATTTTGTCATTAAAGGCCAAACATATCAATTGATGGCCTTAAGTAGTCTTCGAGATAATGATGTTTGAGATTTCATAGAGATATGCTCTCTTATGACTTCATAATGATAGATGAAAACCATTGTTTCTATTTGAAAAGTCCAATGATGAGTTTGTAATTCTATCCTTATATGTCGAGGACATATTGTTAGCAACGAATGATAAGGAGTATGACCTTCGAGATAAAGGATACGGGTAAGTCAGATTGGAAATTGAATTCTAGAGAAATCATTCGTGGAGATTATTGGAATTATCTCAAAAGTCTTATATTATAAAGACTCTGGAACGGTTAAACTTAAAAAACTGCAAACCTACTGATACTCCTGTGATTATAGGTGATAGTTCAAGAGATGTCATGTATCCTAGAATTCCTAATGAATAGATGAAATATCCGGAATACCGTATTATAGTACAGTTTGGAATTGAAGTACGTTATGATGTGTACTCATTTCGATATTTGTCATACTATGGGATTTGATCGGCAGGTATCTGTCCAATTTAGATGAAATGATTGGATTATTATGAAATTGATCTTGGGATATCTGAGCGGAACTGCGAATTATTTCCTTCACTATTAAGGAAATGATTTAGTATTGAAAGGATATACGAATGCTAATTGGGGAAGAGATTTGCATGAGAGAAAATCTGTCTCTAGTTATATTTGTTTGTTCATTGATAGCGTTATCTCATTAAAAAGTAAGAAACAAACCTGTGTATCACTTTCTATAATGGAAGCAGATTTATAGTCAATACTTCTGCAGTTCAGAAAATGAGTTTGGTTAAATGGATGTTGCAATATTTGAGAGTAATAAGCAACTCAGTATGAGTTTGACGATTCATTGTGATAATTGGTTAGCTATTGCTTACGTGTAAGACTCCAAATGTAATGACAAAACCAAATATAGACACAAAGATCAATCTTGTCAGAGACATGATTAAAAAGAGAGTAATGGCATTGAGATATGTATCTATGCATTTCGTAGTAGTTTGTCATTTTTTGAAGGACAATGCCTAAAGACATGTTTGTGAGACATGTTAGATGATATAGATTACATAGATTGTGACAGTATTTGTTATTGTAGTAGTGATTATGATTATATACAAAAAGTATATACGTTATAACGCTCATATTCGATAACATTTGAATTTTATTTTTATGTCCAAAATTCTTGTGTTTGGAATTAAAAGTATGTCAGGCAAGTTTTGAGATTGGCTCTCTCACACTAGCAATCACCTCTAATGTCTATGTGACATGTAGAGATATGGCGTGTTGATTTGTAGTGGATTAACACAAATATAAGCCGTCTTAGTTAAAGTATTAAGATGAGATTATCGATTGATATATTACGTATATGGTAATCGAAATGGATTCCCCACAATCCATTAAACTTGTCGAATAGCCAGGTATGGGTTTTTCCTTAATGTTGTGATATGTTGGAGGACTTGTAAGAATGAAAACTCTGGTCAAGTGTTATGTATGCTTGGACTAAAACTTGTACAATGCGTTATTTTAGAAAAGAAGACATACGCTTCCAAATGGAAAAAAAAAAGTATCGTAGCATGTGTTTCATACCACGTGTACTTATGTGACCATATGAATAATGAGATGATACATACCTCTTCATCTCATTATATTCATCTCATTGTGTGAGACTCCGAAATTTATGTTCAACCTTAATTTATACCCTTAAGACTTTTGTCTGTTTCTTGAAATTTTATTTTAATGTTGTTATTTTAGCATGTCACCAAGAAATTATGGATGATTCGGTTTAGCGGTGCATGCCTACAAAAGCAGTTAAGATAAAGTTGAGAGTTAGTAGTATGAAAGAAAGACTATCTTTGATCGACACGTTATTCTGTATTCACAAATCGGTCAATTATGTCTATAACTTAGTGTTTAGAGACATAATTGTGAATACATAATTGGATTAGAGTCAAGTATGCTCTTATATTATTTTGAGGGATAAGAGATACGTTGACTGTGTCAAGTAAGAAGAGGTCTGGGGTATAACGAGATATGATGTCCTCTTTACTACTTTAACGATGAGCTGCTGTATATCTTTAACTGGTGTATAGTTTTAGAACTCTTGGTAATTTCGCAGGTCACACGGTTCTTTTGTTTGTATGAAATTGGTGATATTCAATTGTAATGATCACACTAGGTGCGAGTCTAACCCTCATATGCGAGTGGGAGATGTTAACATGTGAAGTGGGTCCGCCCATGAGGGTAGACCCGCCCCCCTTTATTTTTGAATAAGGGGTGGTCTTTGCTAAAACCAGCCCAACTCCCAACTCTCTAATTCTCTCTCTCTCTCTCTCTCTCTCTCTCTCTCTCTCTCTCGGGAATAACTTCCCTATAATGATCTCATTTTGATGTATATATGGGAACAAGAGAAAACCACAGCAAGTTGAAAGAAGAAAAAAAAAATGAGAAGTCATTTTTTTTTTCCTTCTTTGTTACAAAGGAAAGAGAAATATTATATTGAGAGAACAATAGGGGGTTGAACTTGATTGATCATAGATTTCACCAAAGTATTGGGATTGTGAAAAACTAGAAGGTGATCCGAATCCATGACATCTTCTCGACCTAAAAATACTCGTCCATCAAAGAAATAAGTGATTCAACCCAAATTTCGATTAGAAAAATTTTCACATGAAATATTTTTTTTAGATTTGTACGAAAATCATCGGTTATCATCAAGTCTCATCAATAAACTCAATTTTCAGAAATTTAGAATATGATATATAAGTTTGAGTATTTTTATCTTAACAATAAATTTTAAAAATAGAAATGAAGTTTTCTATTAATATGACAATCACATAAAAACTCAAATCAGTTCTATCATACTATCGGATTGCATGTAAAATTATTTATTAGTGATGAGAGATACTAAATGGGGATGCTAAGTTCTTTATTGACCGACTCAATTTCGAGGGATTGGAAATTCTTCACCCGATCCAATTTCTAAAGTTTAAATGTGGCATGTAGATACAAAGAGTTTTCTAAAGATTTGAAGGAAACGAGGTTATTGATAATCAAGTATTTCTCTTTGATGACATAAAACTTTAGAAAATGATAAGAAGAATGTAACCTAACATAGGAAAAATAAGCTCACAATTTGCTAGAAATAATCTATCACTTCAATATATTCTTCTGCATTTCAACTCAGGTTAGTAGGAGCATCCAACGCGCATGCTAAAAGCTAAGCCATCATTAGCATATTACCACCACATAAATTTTGGATTGAGAATATAAGCAGTATCTACCTTAAATGTACAATTAAAGAGAGGAATTATCATCTTTTTCCTTTTTTATTGAAAGTTTGGCAGCTCTAGTTGCCGCATATGTCATCTTGAACAATAAGATTAATCTTTTATTATTAGCAACAATTAAACCTAATCATCATTACTTTATGCTTATAAAAGATATGGCTCATCAATGAGAGTTAGTTCAACTGGCACATCCCTTTCCTCTTATAATAAGCTCCGGTTCGAGCCTCTGCACAGACCCAAAAAAAAAATCAAAGATATGCCTCTATTCCTATCTTTATAAGAAAGAGTATCTTTGTCATGCGCACCAATATTAGGTTAATAAAACTTAGCTAATCCAGCAACGTATAATTGGTGAACACTGGTATCCCTTAAACAACATCTTAAGTTTAATTATTGTTTATAATGAAAATAAATGTTGAGAGAATTTTAACTCTTAATGGTCCAACCTGAAAATTTTATCGAATTCAATATAATTACCGAATACCATTTATTTATATCAAAAAAAAAAAAACACTCAGCTAATCCAGTTAAATTAAATATGTAAAAATGTATGTTGTGGCACCAAAAATTTTTTGAAAAACTAAAGGAAGAGGTTTACCGGTGCAACTATCCATTCTAATTATTACTAGAATTTACGCATAATGAAATAGTCCAATTGAGGCCAAATTTGTAAGTACAAGGAATTTTTAAATAACGTTAAAAGTTATATAAACAAAATATATATATATTTTTTTGGCTATTTGAATTATAAATAATGAAAATTTTATTGATTACAAAAAACATAAATAGGGTAGATATTAAATTTCCATAATCTATAGGGACGATAGGAAAAAAATGATATTTTTAGTAAATTTAACATTTTGTTAAGGGGTTTTTTTTTTATTTTTTGCTTAAAATTAGTCAAATTAGTGAATGAAATTACAAGAATTACAAAATAATATGCGGGCTGTCAATTTAATCCTAGACAAGGTTATTGCTTTTTAATCATCCCATTTTTTGTGATCCATCAGACCAAGTTAGGGCATGCCCTTTCAGTAACAGATGCACCCCTTCCATCTTACCAAAAAAAAAAAGATGCACCCTTCCAAGAAAAAAATGTGGGTTTTCCTTTCAGTAACAGAAAATTTTTAACCCACTACCAACCCGCCCAGTAATAAGATAGTCGAGTAAAGTAGGTTGGTTTGATTCGGACACTTTGGTCAAATAATTTTTTCATAGGGACAGGTTGATATCGAGTCAAAATCAGATTATTCAGCTAGTTTTTTTTCACAATCGTATCTTTTCATCTACTGATCTTTTACTCCATTCATTGTAAAATTTAATAATATTATAGTTATAATCTTTCGAAAATAGTTGTTAAAGTTCAAATATAGTAATGAACCCCTAAGGGGAAACTCTTCAAGAAATTATGTGGAAAATCATCCTGGCTAATTCCGGCAAATTATATGAATATAACAAGCAATAATATATTTTATCATATCATTACTTTCTATAATACTACTCTAGATTTGCACAAAGGGCTAGAAATTTCTGGTCTATAAGGAATTTGAAAGTCTACTCTCGAAATCGGGTGCAAGTCCTTGAAAATTTCGTGTTTAGAAGAAAAGGTAATAGAAATTTACTAATTAAAAATATGATTACAAACAACAAACAACATAAAATTCAGTACAATAGTTACATTGTACTGAAATCTATGACGGTGATGAAATACTTCGAATCTTGAATTAACTGATGATTAATGCTATCAACTACGAATTACTCTCTACCTAATTCTCCCTATAATGTTTGCTATGTTATGTTATCCCTTTTATGAAAATCCGTTACTAATTTCTCATTAATTTTTATCTTGTTAAATTTGTTATATTTAATGTTAATCCATCGTAATTCTATCGTTATTTATGATGGATAATTTTCTATCGTTAATTTCCGTCATTGATATCAAATTTTCTTATAATATATTTAGTATTCAACGGCTTGTTTTTATTCTATATTCAGATTCAATCGATAGGTAAAAATTAGTTCATGATTGTTACTCAACTTTTACTTTATCTTCTTTTGAGGCCCACGAGAAACCGAGACCGTCCCATGACAAGAGGCACAATAAATACTCACATTAGGTACTCCACCTTTTTTTTCTTGGTCTCGGGCATTGCTGGATTAAGGCGCCGCTGAAATGGCACACTGAGTTCCCCAGTAGCAACTACAGATTCAAAAGCGATAATGCTTGTCATTTTACTTAAAAGACAAAACTTATTTTTGTATCTATGTAATTTGCAAAATCGTGATGAACAGGCTTGCCTTGCTAAAATCATATTTCAAAAAAGTTAAGATTCGATTGGTTCAAATTAATTAAAGTTTTGAGTATATATGTTGAAAATGACCATCAAGATAATTGTTCAAGTGGACGAGAAATGACAAGATTATCGATTATTCCTGGGGTTAAAGTTTGCTAGAAGAATAATACTTACTAAATGGCATATATTTTATAATAATAAGAGGAGATCTTACCCTTCTGCCAAAGAAATTACTAACACTGACCTCTCTTTTATGGAGGTAAGAAAGGGGTTAATTTCAAAAAGAAAAAATAACAAGATAAAACAGGAGTTAGCTGTTGTTTTTACCCTAGGTCAAAAGTATCGAGGTGAAAGAGGAGCTAATTGGTTTGGTGGATTTGGTTTTGGTTCCTAGGCAAATTATTATTGAAATGCTTTTACAGTGGTCACAAATTTTCACATAAAACTAAAATTAATAGCTAAAATACTATAATAGAAGGTACAACTTTCTAAGAATGCAAAACTGATAAGTTATAATTCAATTAATGCAATTCTGTTTTCTTATGAGTTTTGATTTTGAGTCTTCTTATCAGAATAATTTTTCATCTATTTTGTAATTTATTAATTATTTATTTATTTATAATTAAAAAATAAAAAAAAATTCGCAATTGTAATACAAGATGTAATGAATAAAGTATCAAAATTTGAAAATACCTAATTATGAGAAGATCTCCTACTTTTAAAACATTTTTAAATAACCTTCAATTTTTTATAATCTGGTATAAAAAAAAACCATTTTAAAGTTTTAGTTGGTTCTATTGTTTATCAGATCACATATAAATTATCTTAAATGTATTTAGAGTTTTTTATTTATAATGAAAATTGAATAATTTTAAAATTTAAATATAGTATGTTAAATATAAAATTTTTAGTGTAGTAGTCGAATAAATTTTTATTTTGCTAATTTTTTGAAGAGAGTTGAAAAGTTAATTGACGAAAAACATGTGAAAAAAAGCTGACAAGCAGCTGCTACATATGGAGGGTGGGTGTGTCTGTATGTATTTATTGCGTTTGAACATTGAAGATGATGAGGTAAGAATTGAAGTAAAAGAGAAACACGAGGTCGAGACGCCGCGCATTACAACATACAACTCACCTGGTAGACTACCCACGTCTCTTTTCCTTCTTTCCAACCAATCACATTCCTCTTCGTGTCATCTTTCTTTGCTTCCCAAGAAATTTAAAACTTTTCTCTCTCCTTTCTCTCTCTCTCTCTCTCTTCTCTTTGTTGCCCCACCACTGCTTATGCCGTCTTACCGGCTACCGGGCACCCTATGTTTCACAACAAAACGACCTTTTTCATTTAAAACACACATGATGATGATGATGACGCTGCAGCATAAGAAATGGCAAGCACATAGGATTCACTTGCAAATTGGTAAAGTTTTTAGTACCATTTGAGTTATCAAATGGAAAACCAAATTTGGTCCATTCATATTGTGCTAATTAGGCAACCTCAACAAATCATCGTATAAGGAAACAATCTCTAGACTCCAGATTTGAGAAACAATACGAAAGATATGGTTTTCTCCAAGTTTCCGAATTAAATTGCTAGTAATCATTCTGAATTGAACATGGTTCCTTGCTTATGCTTTGGACTGTGGGTAAGTCCCCCCCCCCCCAAAAAAAAAAAGAAGAAAACTGAGCACTTTGTACAGAACAAAATTGAAAAACAAGTTGACAAAATAAGAATATAGACGAATTCTCTCATTTTGTATTTCAACTAGGGAAAATTTTATATTCCTGAACTACAACGCCAAAACTTCGAAAAAGAAAAAGAAAAGAACAAAATCTGTGATCTTCCGATCTCTCGAGAAACCTCTTCAAATCAGCAAAATCTTCAATTAACTTGATCTGGGTTCCCCAAATTTTCTGTGTTTGAACTAGTACTCAATGTTGTTGTAGCTGCTTCATCATTGTCGACTTCCTGATGAGTACTCAGAACATCAACGGCATTCTGTTCTTCAGTGTTCTTCTCATCTTTCTCAACTTTCTCTCTCCTCTCTCTCTCTCTCTTCCCATCAATATCACTAACGCAGGAGCCTTTTGGGAACATGGGTGTTGCCAAAAAAGTAGGCAAGTTATCACCAGCCATAATCACCAAAAACTTCTCCTCAAACACACTGTTTTCAGCATCTCTTTTTTTGTTCTTCTCACCTTCTTCAGCTTCTCCACTCTCAATATCTCTCTCTCTGTTCTGAGTATTCAGCTTCCAATAAGAGCAAATAAGAAACAAAAGAGCAAAAGCAATCAGAACTAACATTGCGGCTAGTCCTCCGAAGAGGTACGGCACCGGCGAGCGCCACGGTGACCTGGCCGCCGGCTTTGTCACTGGAGCAAATTTTTCTATGCTTCTCATTTTTTTAAAAAAGAAAAATTGTTTTGAGAGTTTGGAAAAATGGGTTTTGGTTTTCTCTTTGGGACTAGGAAGGTGGGCTTTTCCCGAGGGTGTTGTTGGTTTAGGCCTCGGCGGTGGCTTAGTGGGTTTTGAGCGAGGAGGAAGGGGTTTGGAGGGGTGGTATTTATGGTAGGAAAAGGTGAGTGTGAGAAAAAAGGGGGGGGGGGGGGAGTTTAGGCTCATTATGTCGTCACAATTGTTAACTATTAAAATTTTTTCCTCTTGTTTCTCATGTTTCTAAACTCGAGTTGATAGATAACTCATAAATATATTAATTTATTGATTTATTGATCAGATTGATCAGATCATTTTATAAATTGGATGATATTATCGTAATGTCATATATAATTTATATATATTATATTTTAAAATAAAATAAAATCTGTATATCTCTATAAAAAAATAAATTTATTCTATTAACAACGCATGAATATAAGAATATACTATAAAATGAGTAATCGACCATGTTTATTAAATTTTTATCTCAATTTATTATTTATTACAATAATTTCAATTTAAAAATTTTAAATCCAGATAATAGTATAAAAATATTATTCTAATTTTTTAAAATAAATAAGTAAAAATAATAATTATGAATTTTAATTTAATAATCTAAAACTAATATAACAATATAAATTCATAATCTGAATTTCAAAATTCAGAATTATCATAGATTGTAATTTAATTTAATTCAATCAAATTATATAAAAAATGTCATATCGTTATTTAAAGTTTTTAATTTTTGATTTTTATTTTAAAATAAAAAATTGAGATATTTTTTGTGGATTTGAGTAAAATATTTAGAGTATGATGATATTATCATGAAATTATAAATAAATATAAATTATAATATATTCAAACAGCAATAATACATGACATAGTGGTGAAGGTTATGTATATTATTATCACCTTCTCAGATTTGAATTCAAGTAATTACAATATTTCTACACATTTTTTATACTAATAAAATCTGTTAGACCAACCGGTTCAATCCGATTCAATCACAAATTTGATCGATTTTAACTGGTTTTTAAAAAATCTGGTTTTGTAATGAAAACTGGATCGGCTGCTAGTCCGATTTCCGGTCCAACCCGCCTGACCGGTCGGTCTGGTTCGATTTTTAAAACACTGCTTATTTCTCTTAAAACTATTTTTTAATAATTATTTTAATATATAATAAATTTTCAATATATAACATGTATGATTTTGAAATGAAATATAATTTTCTTGATTAATTTTTTTTAACAGTTTTATTGAAATAAATATTAAATCGTGATTATATTAAAAGTCTTGGATTGACCCATTATTTATTTGTTTATTTATTTTGGTTTGTGTTGTTAAACAGGACACAGCAGCTAGAGGGAGCACACTGGTGCCCTTGGATGGAGGTGGGGTCGGATGCACCTTTTTAAGTTGCCAAATGCTGAAGGTAATGTGGTGCGTTCATTTCACATTGGTAGGGATAGGGGAGATGTTGTTTCCTTCACTAAAATGTTGCTTTTATAAGTTTTTTCAGAACTTACCATACAAATGCAACTATTTTACCAGGGCATCAAAATTTTGTTTTTCTTTTTGGTTATGATTAATTAGAGGTATTATAATCTTAATTGTAATTTTAGTATATATTAAATTATTATTTATAAATTAATAGTAGTATAGTAATATTATCATTTCAATTCTAAATATATATATATATTTTTGCATGGAAAAGATTCAAACTCAAAATCTTTAAAGAAAAAGAGATATCGTAGTGTCTCTAATATTAATGTTATTAATTTTTTATAATAGCATAAAGCTCTCACTTGACTGTTAATTCCATTAAATCATGAACTTCAATGCCTATTATATATTGCAGAATTAATTCCTTTTATAATAGTATAATATAAACTCAAAGTTTAAATAATAAATATAATTCTATAAATATTTTGATAGAATATTTCCCTATATTTAGCACATTGATTGATGAAATATTTGACCTTTATATTTAGCATATTGATTAATAGAATATTTCACCCCTTATATTTAGGTTAACAACCAATCACATATTTAGTTATGTATTGTGTATACTCTTGTAATATTTTATATATAATGGAATGCAATTGTCCAAAGGTAATACTAATCAATCTCTCGATAAGTCCTCTTTCTACATGGTATCATAACCACGTTAGAAAAGCTAGCCTCCCTCTATTTGTCTCCCACCACCAAGGAATTTCTCTAACTCCAATATGCTCTGCACCGCCTTTTGTAAGAATCCTATGTATCAGAACGAGTTTAGTTAATTTTTTGGGCATTCGAAACTAAACCAAGTCTAGTTTATTTCTTATAAGGATGCCATTCCCCTTTTTTGGAAGCTATTGCCGTCGACGATGAACAAATCCCTCCCCCTATCTCACAAGGATCTCAAAAAAAAAAAATGTAATCCCACCGGTCAGCTCCGTATCACCAATTGAAAGTCCTCTTCACCACATCTCAGATTTCTACAATTGCCTTCTTCATTCAAGATCTTAGATCTATCTTCGACACAATTCATCTCAGATATCGGTGTCGATTGCACTATCACTGCCAATTGATCCATTTTTCATCGCCTCGAATTTGCACCAATCACCGTCATTGGAAAATCACTAGTTACCATTGAGTTTGCCTTCATCTACCGAAATCCTAGAGAAAGAAAGCATTGATCATCTGACGACCATTATTTATTTAAAAAAAAAAAGAGCAAAAATATACCAAAAAAGGGCCCCAAAAAAAAGTTACAGAGAGAGAGAGATACCAGCACAAAAAAAAAGGCCCAAAAAAAAAAAAAAGAAGGTACCAATAAAGAGAGAGAGTGAAGGTTCCCACAAAAAAAAAAAAAAACCCTTCCCCTTGGTTAGAACCACCCCACAGCCTCCCTCTATTTTTCATTTGACTTTAGGCCTTCTCCCTTATGGCACCACACAATGCCGATACACCCTCTCCCCTCTTTACTCGCTATGCATATGAAATTAGCAATATTAAGGCATATGTCCCCACCATTCTTGATTTCAACAATCCCAAATATAATAATTGGACTGCATTGCACACATCAAATGCCAAAAGTGTTAACGTCATGGGTCACCTTGATAACACAATAAAACCTAAAGATGCCAATGACACTCAATGGACTTAGCTTGATGCACTTGTCTCCTTCTAAATCTATTAAACTATTACTGATGATGTTCTTAGCATGATCCTAAAACCAAATAGGACTAATACTGTCCATGAACTCTGGACTCGCATCAAATCCTTATTTAAAGACAATTTTAGTGCTAGAGCCTTGCAGTTAATCGAACAATTTAGAACCTTCATATGAGAATATCTACCATCATGGATATTGCCAATGAGTCAAATCCCTTGTCGATTCATTGGCGGACATTGATAGTCTAATACCAGAAAACACCCATGTCCTTCAACTCCTATATGGCTTTAATGAACAATATGGCACCCTCGCTAATATCAAGTACCAAGATCCATTGTCATCATTTCTTAAAACTCGTTCCATGCTTCTCATCGAGGAAGCCCGTCTCTTTACCACCACTGGTCTTTCTTCTCATACTTCTTCCACCATTCTCCACACTCTCACACCACCACCTACTTCTTCCTTCGCTCATACTCATAGTGGGGACGTCAAAATTACCATCATCCCAGTAGAAATCGTAGCCAACCCATCAACACACTGGACCTAGTCTTCTCAACAGTACACCACGAGCCTTAGGTCGTGGGTCAGCTCAATTTGTGCAATCTAAGACATAGCATCTGCAAGGTCCATAGACTTTTTGGGCCGATTCACAAACTTCTGGTTTTCTTATCAACCCAGATACGCAGCCCAATATCTTAACTCTCTCTCTCTCTCTCTCTCTCTCTCTCTCTCTCTCTCTCTCTCTCTCCCTCTCTCTCTCTCTTTCTTTCTCTCTCCCTCCCTCTCTCTCCAGTAGCCCACCGACAATCCATGATAATTTGATACTAGCACTACCTCTCACTTAACATACAACGTAGGTAATCATGATACCATTTTTAATAACGGTAATATTTCATATGTTTTTGTTGATAATAGAACCCCCTTCCCATTTCTTGTACCAGAAACACTTATCTAAGTACCGCTTCATCTCCTCTTAATCTTAAAAATGTCTTAGTTACGTCTTATATTACTGAAAATCTCATTTTTGTGTGCCAATTTACAAAAGATAATTTTTGCTCTATCGAATTTGACCCATCTAGTTCTCTATAAAAGATTTTTAAATGAAACAGATCATACTCAGGTGCAATAGTTCAAGTGATTTGTATCCAATAACTCATTCTCACACTTCCTCTCCTTCTACTACTTTGGTTGTTTCTTCCTACACCACTTGGCATAGATGTCTTACTCATCCAGGCACACATACCTTTCGTAACTTGTTATTAAAGAATTTAATTCCATGTAACGAAACCACTTCTCCCACTCTTTGTCATGCATGTCAATTAGGAAGCATACTAAACTCCATTTTCTACTTCAAAATTACTCATCATTGCTCCCTTTGATATAGTCTACTTTGATCTATAGACTTCCCCTGTATCTAGTAAAAGTGGTTCCAATACTATTTGATTTTCCTAGATGATTTCTCATATTTTGTTTAGGTGTATCCTCTGCGTGCTAAATCCCATGTTTTTTAAAAATTCTTGCACTTTCGTACTTTTGTATGCATACAATTCAATACTAAATTAAGATGTTTCAGTGTGACAATGGAATAGAATTTAACAACTCCCCTTTTGTCTCCCTCTTTGCTAATCACAGCATCTCTTCTCTTGCCCAAACATTTCACAAAAAAATGGCAAAACTGAATATATGTTATGCACCATCAATGATGTTGTCCGTATACTCCTTTTTCAAACCCATATGCCACCATCATACTGGGTAAAGGCATTGTACATGGCTGTGCATCTACTTAATATTCGAAAAACAAAAATACTTCACAATCAAAAACCATTTCAAACTCTTTTTTTTTTCCACAAACCACCGCTTTATACTCACTTTCGCACTTTTGGGTATCTCTGTTACTGTCCCAAAAAGATTAGCTCCTCGCTCCACGCCATGTGTATTCCTCAGCTATCCACCACATCATCGTGGCAATGGATGTCTTGACATCAAGAATAAGAAGATAATCATTTCTTGCTATGTTACATTTGTTAAACAGGAATTTCCTTTTACATCACAACATACACCCAGTACCACCTTATTCAATTTCCTCGATCCCATTGATGACGCGCCCCCTCCTTTGTTTTGCCAAATCTTTCTCTTTTCATCATTTTATATCCCTGCGGTATCTCAATCTTCTTCTCAATGCCCTCTCCTCCTTCCTCTCTTGCCTTACTCCCACACCAACACTATCTCCCTCACCTAGTCCTTCTATTCCCCCTCTTCTTTCCCCACGTCATTACACGGTCACACTTAGTTAACGTGACACATTCAAATCAAAGCAACCGCTTTCCCTTCATATTCATACTAGCTCCTCCATTCCTCATGGTTACGAACAAGCTCTTTAAGATCCAAATTGGCAACAAGCCATGCTTAAAGAATATAATACTCTTATTAAAAATGATACTTGAGATCTTATTCTCTCTGAAAAGTGTTGAACATTGTTTGCTGAAATCTGAAAATTGCTTCTGAGTGGCTTCACAAGAAATCTGAGATTTGCAACTCCTTGTTCTGCAATCGGACATTGTTTTGCTTTCTAGACATTGTTCTGTAGCTGGAAAACTGATTTCCTTCAAACAAAAAGAATCAGTCGCCAACATCAGAAGTTGGATTGTGCTTTATTTTCTTGGGTTTCTTGGGTTTCTGTTGTAGGGGTTTCTTGTCATGACTTGCTTGAGTTCCAATTGTTGCCGCTTCGATCAGGTCTATTCAATTGTCACCGGAAACCTTCAACAACACACGATCAGGTCTGTTCAATCCCTCCTTTGTTCAAATTGCTGCTGATCAGGTCAGTTTATTCTAGCATTTTCTTGATCATTCATTGTAGTTTGTTTTTTATTCTAGTCATGTTGCCTGTTCAGTCTTACATCCATTGTGTTCTGTTCATTTTTGCTTCATTGTACTCTAAGGTATTTGCATCCATTCTATTCTTATTTTAGATAACTCTTTTGTTTTTAACAATCTATTGTTTTGTTGTTCTTGAGTTTGGTATATTCATTTTTTGTTACATACTTTTTGTTCTGTTTAATTTATTTTTGTTTTGCTGTCACATTTTGTTTTGTTTTGCTATCTTTTTGTTGTTCCATTTAAGAAGTTGTGCTTAATTTGTTATATTCATTTTTTGAGTTGTGCTTAATTTACTGATTCATTTAAGAAGTTTCTTGAATTTAAGCCTTGAGTTCTTGAGATTGTTCTTCTAATGTATTTGAGTTGTAGTCTTATTGAATGTCTATTATGCGTGTTTCTTTTGATTGCTCTTGAGTTTAGGCTTTGATTATTCTTAAGACATTTTGAAGTATCTAGGATTTTTATTTTTATTTTTATTATTTTTTGTTTTTTTTAATTATTTTTTTTAAAAGAGCTCCGCCATGACCGATCCCAAGTCCGGATAAAGTAGTAGCGTTGAGATAGGCTGACAGTCAGTGTAAAAACTTTTGTTAAAATAAAATAGAGACAAATAAGAATTATTTTATTTTTACAATTAATTTTGGCATTATTATTTTTGTTATTATTGTCTTTTGATACTCTTTATTTTTCTTTAATTAAAAATTTTGGTGAAATTTAGTTTATTGTTAATTTTATCTAGATACTTAAAATATAGGATCCCTAACTGACAAATTAGGGGAGATATGGGAAGTAATGAACAGAAGAAATATTAAAATTATATGTTTACAAGAAACTAAGTGGGTAGGGGAGAAAGATAGAATAATTGAACCTTATGAGTATACACTTTGGTACACAAATAGAAATAGAATTAGAAATGGTGTAGGAATAATTGTTCATAAAAATCTACATGAGAATATAGTGGAGATAAAAAAAAATGGAGATAGAATTTTACTTGTCAAGATGGTTAATAGAAAATACATAATTAATATAGTCAGCGTATATGCACCCCAACTAAGTATAGATGCAATTAGTAGAAAATAGTTTTGGGAAAATTTGGATGAATTTATACAGACTATACCTAGTACTGAAAAATTATTTATTGGTGGAGATCTTAATGGACATGTATGAGAGAATAATGAGAGATTTGAAACTGTACATGAAAAGTTTGGCTTTGGTAGTAGGAATGAGGTGGGAGAAACAATTCTAAAGTTTACTACAGCATTTGATCTTATATTCATAAACATTTTTTTCAAGAAAAAAGAGTTGCACGTGGTTACATATAGAAGTAGATTGAATGCTAACCAAATAAATTTCTTTCTCACTAGGAGAAACGACAAAATGAATTGTAAGGATTGTAAGGTTATCCCAAAAGAGAGTGTAACAACTCAGTATAGCATTTTAGTTATAAATTTGCATATGCCTAAAATACAAAAGGAATATCGTCCATTGGTAGAGCCAAGAATTAGGTGATGGAAATTAAAAGAAGAAAAAGTAACAATGTTTAGAGAAAAATTAATACAGGAATCAACTTCGTCGGCTAATAATGATTCAGAAACTATATGGATAAAAATGTCTAATAACATTAAAAATATAGGTAGAAAGGTTCTTGGTGTATCTAGAGGGCGGGTTCCAATAGGCAAGGAATCATAGTGGTGGAATGAGGAAGTCCAAGCTGTTATATGAATAAAACGGGAGTGTTATAGAAATCTTAAAAATAGAAAAAAATAATGAGACATTTGAATTATAAAAAAAAAATGCAAAGAAAAAAGTGAAAAGAATTATCCAAGAATCAAAAAATAAGGTATATAATGGATTATATAAGAAGTTAGAAACCAAAGATGGAAAGAAAGAGATTTACAGAATCACCAAATTAAGGGAGAGAAAGAGAAAATATTTAAATAGTGTTAGATATATTAAGAGTGAAACTAATAGTATACTTGTAAAGGATAAAGATATAAGAAAACGTTGGAGGAGTTATTTTGATAATCTATTCAACGTGAAGGGTACAAAAGACATTGGTAATATCATGATACCTGTAGAAGAGATCAATAGGGACTTCAAATATAAGATTCGTTATCATGAAGTAGATAAAGCCTTAAAGAGAATAAAAAATAATAAAGTTTTAGAACCCAATGGCATATCTATTGAGATGTGGAAACGCTTGGAGGAGGTCGGGATAGCAATATTAATAGATCTTTTTAACAAAATTTGGCAAACCAAGAAGATGCCCAAAGCATGGAGGGAGAGTACACTTGTACCATTATATAAGAATAAATGAGATATACAACACTACTCAAATTATAGAGGAATTAAACTTATGAGTCATACTAAGAAGTTGTAGGAAAGAGTGATTGAGCATAGACTGAAATTGGAGATAAGCGTATCTCAGAATCAATTTGGATTTATGATAGAAAGATTCACTATCGAAACAATCCACTTATTAAGAAATCTTATGGAGACATTTAGGGCACAGAAGAGAAACTTACATATAGTATTCATTGACTTAGAAAAAACATATAATAGGGTGTCAAGAGATATATTGTGGTGGACGTTGATGAAAAAGATGATTTCTATCAGATATATCAATTTTATTAAAAATATGTATGATGGAGTTATCACCAATATAAGAGTATCCAAAATGAAATACTATGGTATATGCTATTTGCAGATGATATAGTGTTGATAGATGAAACTAAAGAGGGTATTAGTATTAAATTGAAGTTATGGAGTGACACACTAGAGTTCAGAGGATTCAGATTGAGCAAATCTAAAACCGAGTATATGAAATGTACATTCAATGATAGTCATCAGAACGATGAAAAAACAATTAAGTTAGAAGGACATGATGTACCAAAAAGTGAACGTTTTAGATATTTCGGGTCCATTATCCAAAGTAATAGCAACATAGATGGGGATTTAAATCATAGGATTCAAGCGGGTTAGATGAGATGGAAAAGAGTTTTTGAAATTCTTTGCGATCGCATGATACCACTCTATCTGAAGGGGAAGTTTTATAGAACGACAATAAAACCTACATTACTATATGACATCAAATGTTAGGCCATTAAACAAAAACAAAAGTAGAAAATGATTGTAACTGAGATGAGAATACTAAGATGGATGTGTGGTAAAACTATGAAAGATATGATTAGAAATAAAGAGATATGCAGTCAATTAGGAATGAGTTCAATTATGGATAAGATGCAAGAGTATCTCTTGAGGTGGTTTGGGCATGTGCAATGAAAACCCAAAGATGTACCACTTAGGAGAATCGAGAGTTTAAATATATGAGATTTAGTAAAACGACGAGATAGACCATTAAAAACATGGATGCAATGTATTCATAAAAATATGACAACTAAGAGGTTTACAGAAAAAATGATTTCGAATACGCACAAGTAGTATAGGAGAATTAGAGTAAGTTAAATAATCACTTTTCATATTATAAATATATTTGGATAGTGTGTGTGTGTTTGTTTTAATTCTTATATTTGTCTCTCAAACGGCCGATCTCAAATTTTAGGATTAAGGTTCAGGTTATTGTTATTGTTGTTGAGATCTTATTCCCCGACCTTTCGGGATCAATATTGTTAATTCTCATTGGACTTTTAGAGATAAATTTGATTCAGGTGGCAATCTCATATACCATAAGGCTCGTTTGGTTGTTGTTAGCACTTCTCAATGGGCTGGTTTGAATTATGATGAAACTTTCAGCCCTGTCGTCAAACCAACCACTACTCGTATAGTTTTGAGCCTCGCAATCTCCAGATCCTAGCTCATTTACCAAATGGATGTCTAAAATGCCTTTTTACATGGCCATTTTCAGCATTCAGTACACATGCGCCAACCACTTTGCTTTGTCAATGACACTCACCAATATTATATTTCTCATCTCAAAAAGTCTCTCTACAAATTCAAACAGGCTCCACGGGCATGGTATCAAAGATTTGCTACTTTTATCACATTGATCGATTTTGTAAGTTGTCGATCTGATACATCACTATTTATATATCTTCGAGATAGAGACATAGCCATTCTTCTTTTATATATTGATGACATTATATTGACTGTATCATCTATTACTCTACTACCCTCTATTACAATCACTTTAAGCAAAGAATTTGTCATGACTAATATAGGGGCACTATACTATTTTTTGGGTTTCTCTGAGTCCTGCACAAATAATGGATTGTTCCTTCCCTAATGCAAATATGCTCTAGAAATTCTAGAATGCATTAACATGAGCTCTTGCAATGCCTTTACTACTCCTGATAATATAAAAGCCAAGTTATCTAGTTGTGATGGCCCTTCGATCTCTAATCCTTCTCCTTATTATAGTCTCGCCAGAACTTTTTAGTATCTCATCTTTACCAGACCAGATATTACTTATGCAATTTAACAAGCGTTCCTTTTATACATGATCCTGAGAACCTCACTTTCAGGCACTCACATGTATTTTACAATACATTCATAGCCCACTTGATCAAGGTTTATAGTTCAACTCTTCATCTGTCGATAGTTTGACTACTTATTCAGATATAGATTGAGGTGGTTGTCCTGATACTAGACGTTTTACATCTGGCTATTATGTTTTTCTTAGTAATAACTTAATTTCCAAATTCTTGAAACGACAAGCCACTATTTCCCGCTCTAGTGCCAAACCTGAATATCACAGTATTGCTAATACAGTGGCTGAAACTTATTGGCTATGAAACCTTCTTCTTAAGCTTCACTATCCATTATCTAAAGCTATAGTGGTCTATTACGATAATGTTAGTGCTATTTACTTTTTTAATAATCTGGTCAAATATCAACATACTAAACACATCAAATTAGACATACATTTTGTAGGAAAAAATGTAAACTTGAGACAAGCTAAAGTGTTTCATGTGCCCTCTACTTATCAATATGTCGACATCTTCATAGAGAGTTTATTTTCATCCATTTTCTTTGATTTTCAATTTTAGTCTGAATGTCTAACCGCCTCCCGTTCCAACTACGGGGGTATGATAGGATATTGATTAATAGAATATCTAACTCTTATATTTAGCATATTGATTGATAGAATATTTTACCCTTACATTTAGTTTTGTATTTAATTTAATAATCAATCATATATCTAGTCATGTATCATGTATATCTATATTTTTATAATTCTCTATATATAATGGAATAAAATTATTCAAAGGCAGGATTTTGACAATTCTCCCCTAAACTTTGAGATTTGGCAAAATTAATTCCCCCCAAATTCATTTCCCCTTTAAAATTAACTTTTATACTCTTATCAGTTTCCGACCTTAAACTTTGAATTTTGACAAAGTACTCTTATTAACTTTTTATACTCTTATTTAGTAACTAATCAAAACTTATAACATTTAATATTTTTAAATAAAAGATTAACAATTAAATATAAAAAAAAAATTTATATCTCGCTTTCCATTTTGAATTTTGAATTTATTATTTTTGTCGTTTATAAAATAAGAAAAGTGTTAAGAAGAAGGAAAATTGTTATATAAAAGATTATCAATATTTATTATTTATTTTTATTAACTGACTGTATTGATCAGTTGTAGAGAAGAGGTTTGTAATCTTGAGTTTTTTTTTTCTTTTAATATTTTAATGTTTTATTTGTTATATCCTCTAATATATATTAGTTTCTGTATCATTCCTAGAATAGTTGTTTGCTTTATTATCAAAGAGAATATCTAAAATTTTAATGTTAATAGATGGAGCCTAATTTAGGAAAACCTCAACTTGATTTAGTTTAGCTCAATCTATTTATTTTATTTTATTATAGTTGTCACATTTATCAATCACAATGTCTTTTTAAGAAAATATAATGTTTTATGGGTAGAAATAATTTTTTTAAATATATTAAAATTATTAATATATTAAATAAAAAATTCTACTGAGTTTTAGTGGAGTTTAGCCTCGATTTTTTTTATTAGTACTATTGGATATGGATTTCGACTCCATAAATTCTAATTCCTTCGACTCGAACGGTTGCTCCGGAAAACGATTCAAAATCTATAAAAAACTGTCAGAGTGTGCTCCGGTGGGGTAGGTTTCGACGCTCAAGTTAAAAGATCAGTTTTCGAGATAAATGAAATAGACTGAAAGAGAGGGAAAGAGTTGAGAGTCCTGTGGTTTTGTGTCAAGAATCTGGTCTCAGAGAGCATACCTAGGTTTCGGTAGACCGAATACTTTTATATGTAGATCTCTTAAGAGTTGTGTGTACTCTAGACATTGTAACCCTAATTTTCTTGTAAGGAGGTCTGAAAATCTCGGGATTTCATAGTTAAATATTCTTGAAAGATTTGTGATTTTCATCACTTAGAAAATTTAACAATGCGTTGAGATATTTTTCCCTTATATTAGATTTTAGAAGTCTCCTTCCTTATCTAGAGAGTGTGTATATCAACTTTTACCGATGGAGGTAATGATCAGCCCCCTTACGGATACGGTAAGGATAGTGTTATTACAGGTGTACCGAATACCTTTGGAGGTCACAAACCGGTTGATTAATTATCAAAGGCAATCACTTGGTGTATTGGATCGTGTCCACCCTTTGGGGAGATTGATCCCTAATCATTACACGTCTAGGCATAAAATGCCTTATTGGATTGTGGGCTCACAAGATTGAACACCTTCTGTAACTGGCATTTGGACCACGTCCCATCATTTGCCCCTGACTCGTGGTGTCGTTTCATAAAAAATACGCCATGAGTAGTTATCAAAAAGGCATGAAACTTTTGGTGTGGCACTTGTTGTTTTGTATCTCGCGAACCGTCTTTAGTGAATCACTCCTTTCATACGAAAGCTTTCCTTAAAAAAAATGCCAAAGGTTTCTTCTTCTTCATCTTATCAGAACATCGACGACATAAGAAACACGATAACCAAGGAAGAGCTCCAAAGAGTTCAGACTGATATGATACTAGGAGACGATTATGTTCTGGTATCAGTCATGAACGAGGACAGGGCGAACAAGGCACCGAAGGGTTACGTTCCGATGTACGAGCAGTCGGTGAAGTACGGTCTAAAAATCCCATATACAGGTCCGATCGGAGAAGTAATACGTTATTGGAACATTTTTCCCATATTGCTCCTCCCTAATGCTTGGCGTCTTGTCGTTGCGAAAATTTTTTTGTTAGATTTTTGTTGCCTCCACTTCGATTTTGAGATTTTAGCGTTTCTTTTTTCATTGAGGAGATATGAGAGTAGGGGTTCCACTTGGGGTTGGTATAGACTACAGACTCATTCTCAGTCTAACTAAAAGTTTTACTACAGTGAATCGATAGACAAGAAATGGAAGTATAAGTACTTCTTTGTGGAATTTCTGAATAGGGACCGCATACCAGTATTGTCTGATGTCAATTAGGAACCATCACTTGGGGTAAAGTCCTTGACTCCTTCCCGTCATTCCTGCTTCATTCGATCTATTGGTAATTATTGCAAGTCCACTCAGCGAAGCATCTAGGTGGATTCTTTTGTAGAGAACCAAATGTTATCCTTGATGGGTTTATTGATCAGTAAGCAAAGGAAGATCAATAGGCCCATTCTGGTAAAGCGGTGGGAGAAAAAGCTGGCCGAAGTTTTGCCTTCGGTAGAGGATGCTACCTTAAGAGAAGTCTCTACCATCAACAAAAGAAGCCAAATGCTAAGAAGCCATCGGAAGAATTCAATTGATCCCCTGGAGTCCGATCATCAAAAGTTGCATCCCCTTCATTGAAAAAGAGGAAAGTCCAACCTCCCAAGTCTTCTTCAGAGAAGGAGAGGTTTGAAGAGGTAAGAGAGCTTACATCTCCCATGACCTCGAGACAATATGAGCCAGCGACAATAACGTCTGAGGGGGATGACAACTCGTCATTCGATATGTCTTCTCCGGCTAGAGAGGTTGACGAAGGCACCTCGATAAGGGAGATTCTTGAGATGGAAGAACTTGAAGATGCCTCTACACCGGTTGTACAAGAGGGATTACTGTAGGAACCAGACGTTTCTACTGCCCACGTGGAAGAGACATCCAGGCCATTGCTTATGGAGCCCCAGTGACCGCTACACAAGAGAGCAGATGAGACTGCTCTTCCTTTTCCTATCCTAGTTCGGTCGTTCGATAAATAGAAGGACTCACAAAAAGAGGGTGTTATAGTCGCCATTTGCGCAGGGGACTATCGGTACAATTATGTGGACACTACGGGGCATGTCAGCTAGCCGAGCAGCTCGATTTTCATCGTCCAGGGCTGGAGCTGAATAAAATATCCTTGGAGCAGATCGACAAAGCTCTTCAGTGGTTTAACAATATCATTTTCCACCTGGATTTTTCTTGTTCTGTTCCTCCTCTTTGCTTTGATTAACTTGATTCCTTTTTTGTAGATCATAGCCTTGACAAAGCTTCCAAGACAGAGGAGGAAACAATCGGAGAGGCATCTTGAGCAATTAGGGAATCAAGTCTTGACACTGCAGGACGCTCTCGAATAAAGGGATAAGGACACCGATGTGGGGAGAGCTTTAAGCTCTTTGCTTATCAAGAAGGACAAAGAGGTAATGCGTTTACAGCAAGAATTAGTCTCCTTCTGAAAGCACTGTAAAGAATTGGAAACCGAAGCAAAGGTCTGCACGGCAAGTCTGAGGACTGTTGAAACATTATTTTGATTACGGGAAGAACCTCTCCGAGCGGCAGAGCAGAAGATAGCTGAACTTGAAGGGTCTCTTACTAGGGACGCTGTGGCCTTCAGGCATTCCCAACGTAAGTTACTTGAAAGACTATGGTGTACCGAAGAGATAGTTCACTAAGTCGGTTTAAAAGGAGTCCTGCCCCCCGTAGAAGGGATAGTGTATCAAGAGATGACAGGCTAGGGCTTGGTCCCTACTGATTCGGCTGGCGGTCCCACTGGATCGACTATGACTCGAACGACTATAAGGTCTCCTCCTCGAGAGGTTTGGCTTTACCCCCCATTCTCCTTAACTCCATATAATTTTTGTATCATGAAACTTTTAATCAATGAATTTTTCTTTTTTTCCGCCATTGTGTCATATGAGTGTTCTTCGAGGGATGTTTCCCTGATCATTTGAGTAGTGCAGATAGATTTCATATATACGCCATCTTTAGAGGGACTATCAATGAAACAAAACATGTAGGGCTTTCTGTGAGCCATGTAACTTCTCTCCTTCCTTATTAGCTCAACAGTCAACCTTGCTTAAAGAGTTCTGTGTATTATTTTGAATATCGTTTGCCCGTCTAGGGGCATATGTTCTGCAAATTTTGGCAAGTGACCATTTGAATGGTGATTTCCCGTAACAGGTCAGGGCGACATCGACCCGTTCGGGAAAATTAATCTCAACAATAGATCAAGGCGACATCGGTCTGTTCGGGGAGATTGATCCCAATAATAGGTCAGGACGACATCGACCTATTCGGGGAGATTGATCCCAATGATAGGTCAGGGCAACATCGGTCCGTTCGGGAAGGTTGATCCCAACAATAGATTAAGGCGACATCACCCCAGTCAGGGAGGTTGATCCCATCGATAAGTCAGGGCGACATCGACCCGTTCAGGAAAATTGATCCCAACAATAGGTCAAGACAACATTAGCCCATTCGGGGAGATTGATTCCAATAATAGTCAGGGCGACATCGGCCCATTCGGGGAGCGCCTAATAGTTCAATTCAACTCAATTGATTCATGGGAAAGGAAACATGTCGTCACAAAAAGAAATCAATAACGTGCTGATCGAATGTTAAATGTCAAGGACTGTCCGCTATGGGACACCATAGAAACGATTACAAAAAGAGAAAAGTTTGGTGTCTACTGGGGAAGGGGTTCAGGTGACTCCGGGTCGCATGACAAGGTCCCAATTCCAAGGAGGAGTTCGGAATTTAATTTTTATGTACTTGGTGTTGGATAAGGCTTCCATGGCGTTTAGGCCTGACTTTCCTAAAATGACATTATAGAGCAAAGGGAGCTTGACCATGTTAAACATAGTGGTAGCCATTGCATAGTTCGGTGGTGAGGCGAAAGTGATCAGGAGTGAAAAAGCACCTTCAGATTATATCCATTCACTAGAAACTCCTTTGACTGGACCCGTTTGAGGTTGAAGGTGTCAGGCCAAACCCAATTCGTTGTAAAGCATCGCAATAGAGGAGATTGAATCCTACTCCTTAATCGATAAAAATCCTCCTGACTTCATACTGGTCGATTTTAGCAGTAATGACGAGAGGATCATAACAATTAGGATCAACCCCTGCCAAATCCTTATCAGTGAAGCCAATAATTGGTCTTTTGCTCTTAGGTTGCTTGTCAATGTGAGTCGTCAGTATATCTTGAGGAGTGGAGAGGGATGCTTCGGCTTTGTAAAAAATGGGTGCAATTATGCATTCGGCTTCGTTCCTCTATGAGTAATCTTGAGGGTCCGAGTTGTCGGTAGGAAAGACACTGGTTTGGACATAAGGCTCGTGGAGAGCTCGTTCATCATAGACTTGGAGGATCACTCCATCTGGTTAATTGTGTGGCGATCGAGTGATTGGCTATTCGTTCGGTTCATTTTCTCATGGCAGATCGTGTCGACTGGGGGAGGACACATTCCTCCCTTCTGTACGGATGAATCTTTGTAGCTTTCCACTCCGAACCACGAATTCCACCTCATCCTTGAGTTTTTGGCATTCATCTGTCGTGTGGCCATAATTCCAATGAAAATGACAATATTTGGTCTTGTCTTTTTTAGAGTCGTCTTCTGTGGAACGAGGAGACCATATGATATATGGTTTGTTTTTTATCTAGAGCAAGACCTCATTGAGAGTCTCATTCAGAGAAGTGTAGGTGTTGAATTTCAGTTGAGATGGAGATCCTTGTTGGTTTTTCTTTGGCGAAGGCTGTCGAGGTGATCGATTACATTTCCTTTGGGAGATCGATTCCTACGTTAGTCAAATGCTTCAGCGTCTTCGACTGCAATATACTTTTCAGCATGAGTATAGAACTCCTGGATGGTAGAATGAGGGTTCTTCGTAATAGAGGTTTTCATACCCGAGGGGCGAAGTCCCATAAGCATGGCAACCAACGCGATGGTATGATCTAAGGATGGAACCTTCATCATCTCCCCTTTGAATTTGTCCACAAAGTCTCGCAGGGGTTTATCATCTCTTTTCCATAATGACAGTAGAGAAGTAGATTTCCTTTTGGCCCCTCGGTTGATTACAAAGTGGGACTCGAACACTATTGAAGTTGAGAGAAACTTTTTATGCTATTTAGCAAGAGCAAGTTAAACCACGTCAATGCATTACCCTCAAGAGTAGTGGGAAAATACTTACACATAGTAGCGTCCGTCATGTCTCTTGAAATCATCACTGTTACGAAGTGAGCTGCATGGTTACAGGGGTCAATCGTACCGTCATACCTTTCCATGGGGGGCAAAAGTATGTCATGAGGCATCGGCTCTAAAGAGACCTTAGAATCAAAGGGTGACATGCCAGAGGGATAAAGGGGAGCATCGTTCCTTTTGGTATTACTCGCTTGAGTTTGTCGGTAACAAATTGCTCAACTTATCTCCTAAGATCGTTTGAATCATGACGAGAAGTAACCAAAGGTTCGTAGTTTAGTTGGGGTGCAAGTCATTAAGAGCGTGCATGCCCCAATCCTCCTGAAGAAGATTATCCCTCCGGCCTGATGATATGGCTGAGTCATTCTAGTTGTTTGCATATGTTCTGTATTTTAGACTCTAGTCTTTCTAGTTGAAGATAATTGACTCATTTCGGGGACATTGGCATAGGAGGCACGACCCAGCTGTTCTTGGGGTGCAAGTTGTGAGACATGTTCTGGACATGGGGGTTGAGAACGAGTAGCAGGGTTATCCACGAGATGAGCGAATGCTACCGGTAGTGCGGCATTTGTCGGGGTAGCAGTATGTCCGTCCACGAGAGAAGCGAATGCTGCCGGTAGTGCGGCATTTGTCGGGGTAGCAGTATGTCCGTCCGCGACAGAGGTGGCCTTCGAGATGGTTCTAGTTCTTCTCTTTGGAAGCATGGTGACTTGGCAACTCGGAGAATTCATCGAGAATGCTCTACTCTGTTCCCACAGACAATGCCAATCTGTTAGAGGTGAGTTTCGACTTCACATATTCCAGTTCCTTTGACTTGAACGGTTACTCTAAGAAATGATTCGAAACCTGCAAAAGACTGCCGGAAGGTACTCCGATAGGGAAGGTTCCGATACTCAAGTTAGAAAAAATGATTTTCGAGAGAAATGAAACAGACTGAACACCAGAGAGAGAGAGAGAGAGAGAGTTGAGAATTCTGTGGTTTTGTGTGTCAAGTGTCTGATCTTAGAGAGCGTACTTGGGTTTCGGCAGGCCGAATACTTTTATATGTAGATCTCTTCGTAGCTGTGTGTACATGAGGCATTGTAACCCTAGTTTTACTGTGAGGAGATCCAAAAATTTTGAAATTCCAGAGTCAAATATTCTCGAAAGATTTGTGATATTCATCACTTAGGAAGTTTAACAATGCGGAGAGATTTTTTCTCTTATCGATTAGATTTCAAAAGTCTCATTCCTTATCTGGGGAGCATGCATATCACATTTTACCGATAGGGTAACGATCGGCCCTTTTACTGATGCGGCAAGAGCAGTGTTATCACAAATGTACCAAATACTTTTGGAGGTCAGAAACCGATTGGTTAATTGCCAAATGCAATCACTTGGTATATTAGGTCGTGTCCACCCTTCGAAGAGATTGATCCCTAATCGTTGATACGTCTAGACGTGAAATGTCTTATTGGATCATGGGTTCACAAGATTGAATACCTTCTGTAATGGGCGTTTGGACCATGTCCCATCAAGTACTATATATTTTAATGTTGATCCATTTTTACCTTCTGTTTTGAGGTCCTATATATGCGAAATATATATATATATAATTTAAAAAGTAAATGGAATAAACATAAATTTGGATTCAGATTTAATATAAATTTTTAAACCACGCAATGTAAACACAACATCAATCATCTAAATATAAATTTTAAAATTTAAATAATTTTCGAATGATTAATCCTAAGAGTACTTAAATTATATACACAAAATGTCAAAATATTAAGAAATTAAGATGTTTTATTATAAAAAATAGTATAAACTAAAGTATCAAACTTCATTTTCCTAGTTAACGTAAAAAAAAATTAAGATTTAAGTTCTTTAAGTAAAAAAATATAATTTTTTGACTATTTTTTGTTAAAAGAATAATTTTGTCAAATTTGAGGTTTCTTTAGGATTACAATAAGTTTTCAATTTTAAATTATTCATATATTATTTAAGTAATAAAAAAATTGTTGAACATTTTATATATTTGCGTATATTTTTTTATAATTTTTATAAATATTAATATTAGTGAAAATCATATGATTGTTGATGCAATTCAACCGCTACGTAAGTCTTTTTCCCATTTTCATTCTATAAGAAACAATGAAAATTAAATAAAATGATTCAATAATTATAATTATTGAGTTTCCTGGTGAAAGCAGACCGGGAGAGAGTGATGTTTTTTTTAAAAAGAAAAGTTAAACTAATCGATATTTAAAATTATATTTTAAATAATTTGATTCGAATATTATTAAGCTCAATTTAAAAAAAAAATAATTTTTTATTTTTAAATTTAAAATTTAATTAATAAATTTAATAATTTTATTTATTGAGTCGACCATGCATAGAGGAGAGTGAGTGGAGGGATGATTGAAGTACTATACCCACCCCAATCATGACGGCAAACCTTTGTTTCTCCCATTTGATTTATACTATCAAACGAAAATTTCATCCTTACTTTTTCTTAAAATAAAAATAATTATACAATTGGTGCATCTAAAAAAGCATTTTTGGTGGTTTTCACGTCGCACACTTTCAATGATAATTAGCTAAAGTTTGAGATCACCAAAAGATTAAGCATAATCTTCTATTGCTGTGGGAAACGTCATGTGTGCCATGCCATAAAAAGAGATATATATATATATATATATATATAACAAAAAAATTAAAATTACCTGCAACTAAAAAAAAAAAAGAATTTCTATGTGTTTAAAAATGAACAAGACCACCAACCCCATAATCATTTACTTCCCTTGTTTGCTATGGCAAAAGCGGAAGCAGGCCCCATTTTCTAGGGCAACTCAATTTTACAAAGTTACTCTTGAGCGAAATAAAATTTTAAAAAAAAATAAAGAAAAATTTTCATGATAATTTTGGTAATTTATGTAACAAACTATTATTAAAAATTAATTTTTATAATGATAAATTTTCTTTTAAATATTTATTATTTAATTTAAAACCTTTTTGTTGTGAAAATGGATAATTTTTATAATGTTAGAAACATTAATACTTAATTGATTTAGAGGTTATATATTAATATTTTTTAAATTAAATTTTAAAATTAAATTTTATTTATAATAAAATTAGATGTGGAAAAAAAATTTGTCCCCGTTTAACTTTAACCCGGACTCTGACCTTGTTTTAAAAAAATAAAAATAAAAATAACTGCAGTGGCCGTACTGGTTACTGAAAGGACAGCGCACTAAACAAAACCTGGTGTGTAGGACCCTCCACAGATTACAAATGTGGGCCCAATTATTACATCATCCTCCACATTGTGAAAAAAAAGAGGGGACAATTATGTGGGACTCTCTCTCTCTCTCTCTCTCTCTCTCTCTCTCTCCTTTCACTTTTGTTGTGAAATTTGATTCTCCCAATTGAGCACTTAATCACTTCAGAATGTGCAAAGTTTAGTTTTCTTTTATTCGTGGAACTTCATCACTTTGTCTTGAATTTGAATGGTTCAAATATGATTTTTAGTAATTAAAACTCAACTCTAGTTTTCACAACTTGAAAAGTTCAAGTTGTGATTTGAAGTATTTTTATTTTATTTTATTAAATTAAGATTTAAATCTGAATCATTGAATTAAAAAAAAAAAAAAGATATAACTATTAAATTATCTTTTTTAAAATTTTTTTGAATTTTGTGTTGATCTTCTTAGCACAACTTGTTATTCCCACTTGCCTTTGAAATGCTTCCTCAATTTTGCATATTAATGCCTCCCCTTTGGCTTTTCCATTCCCCATCTTTTCTAAATTAATCAAAAATATGTAACTTTTGTACGTAATACACTTTCATCATCAATTTCGAATTTATGTATAAATAAATCTATTATCATGACAAACAAATCTAAAGCATGCTTCATTTATTAACCTTTTTCCTCTCCAAAGCCAACCCAATACATTAGATTATGTTCTCATAAAGCAACATATGTGATCTCTCAACCTCGAGTAGTCGCATATGATAATTGTTTATTGTGTAGTATACAGGATGATACACATTGAGTGGATGTGGGCACCTGGTTTTGTTTGCCATTGCAGTGTTAACTAGGAAGTTAGCTTGCAAATCAATCTAATGTTAGTAAGAGAACTAATTATGTTGGAATCTTATGTCATGGAGAGAGGGAGAGAGAGAGACTGTGGCCTGATTTGGGTGGGTAGGGGCCAAATACAATGTTTGCTTCAAGGTGCTTTTCTCTTTTGGGTGCTTTAAGTAACATAGCTTTGAAATGAGGTGAATAGCATGTCACACCAGTCGGCTGGGGTTTGGATCATACAGAGATGTCTGTAGTATCAAATTTTTAGTTTGTACATATGATACCGCAATTGATTATAATTCAATAAAATTTAATTTAATAAATGAAATACAATCTAAATATTTTATGTATATATCTTCATAATATTGTTTTGGTTTACTATTGTATTGATAGGACAATCCACCATAGGTATCCTCCTATCTAACAAATCTTAGGGGATAATCGATGCATGTATAGTTCTTTGGTTAATGCTTCTTGTTTTAGGTAAGGGAATATTGTGCAAAATCCAAGTACCATACCTCAGCAAATCCTGAAAAGGGGGATTCAAAATCTAATCATTCCCCAACTAGGATTAATCAAATTGCTGCAAAACAATGGGAAGAAAAAACCCAGATGCTCAATTATCCCCAAGCACGTTTCACCCTCTTGGACCCCAATGAGAGATCAATTTCATTCTCTCCATGATGCCTACTAATGCAGAGAAGATCCTGGAAACGTCAAACCATGATGACAAAAGTGACCACACCCCCCAAGTATCGGCGCTTACTTTTGCCTAGATTCTTCCATCTGCCATTGCTTTCGGAACAAATACAAGTTGGGCACGGGCACATATGTCTGCGTATCTGCGGCTGCCATCTGATTCTTTCCTAACTTATTTGGTACTCGGTGAAGCCACTTTTGTTTGTCACTTGGAACAGAGTTCCCAGGCTCTTCTTGAAGCTACTTTGAGAGTTTACTCATCTGCAAATTGGGAGAATATGTATATATGTTTTTTCAAGACAGAACGAACCTAACAAAAGACCTGGGGAATTTGATTCTTCATGATTTTTTTTTCTTCCTCTTCTTCTTCTTTTCTTCAGAAGAAGGGACTAGACACTTCATATTATAAGTGAAATAATTTCAAGAGTCTGAACTCATTTAAACCGTTGATATTTAAAAGAATCGAGTATTGAGAAGATTTAAAAAAAAAAAAAATGGACAGATTGAATCAAATAAAAAATTGTAATAGCCAACCTTATTCATACCCGAGGGCCTACTGATGATATCTGTGCTTGATGAATAATCAAGTTGTATAATCATTTATACATGAAAAACATAGTGTGCAGAGAAACATATACATCTTAATCTCAACATCTGAAGACTAATGAGATATACTAAGGCAAACCCTTTGAGGCATAAGTTCGTGGACTCGAGAAAGGTAGCCGAGTCTCTACTAAAAAGGGCATAGGGCGAATTGTCCGACCACATTTAAGCCTAGAGCCAAGTTTAATAGAGACGAGGGGTGACAAGTGTTGTGAGATAGACTCTAAGCAGCCACAATTGAATTGATTGTATAGCTTCAAACCATCATCAATAGTTGTTAGTAAAATTTTTTTGAGATAATATCATCGGAACTGGGTAAGGAAAAAAAATGGCCCAATTTTATGCTCATTTTTTTTCTTGATTTTTTAAATAATGCTTTTAATTTTAATTCACTACCTACATGGATCTAAAGAAAAATAAGAGGATCAAACCATTTATTTTGACTCTTTTTCAAATTCCATAATTGCAGCATGACCCAAATTCAATTGATTCATGTGATGAACTTATAACTTTGATGCTCGTTATTTCAATTAACTTACCCGGAATTCTGCTGTTTAATTTCCTGCGCGTATGAATCAAACAACCCAGCCGGGATACGAAATAGGCCAAAACTTTTTGGACCCCATGCCCAGATTTTATGAGGAAGGCTGAATCTGGCCCGACTCCAACAAAAGCACTTATTATCATTGGTCATTTCTTGTCCGAGTCTATAACCAGGAAATCCCAGATTCAACAACTCAGTCTTACCGTGGGCTCTTTATTGGGCTTTCCAATAGGAGGGAAATCCAAGAAAGGGACTGAAGCTGTCTCCAAATAAAAATTGCAAGGTCCAAGAAACAACCCAATGATGATAATTTTTTTCTTTTAATTTAGAAATTTCAGATTTAAAACTTTGTGTAACCAAAAAAATAAAAAATAAAAATCGCAACATTTCCACAATTTGATACAGAGAAACGAGGCAGAAATAACCAAAGGACTGTTTTCAGACTACTAGAACCAGAAAATGATATAGCTTGCATTGGCCATGGAGGTCTTTGAATGTATGGATGATCTGTGTTGTAGTCAGAAAGCTCAACCCAAATTCCGCCGTTCTCCTTTTTTTTTTTTTCCCTCCAAAATTAGGAATTAATTGCTAGAAAAAGCTAGTCTTGGATGTATTTCCTGTCATTTAATAGGACGAAACTCAGATTAGCTTAGTTCCCATACTAGTGCATCGATCATAAATTCGATTTAATTTTATTTATTGTTTCATAAGAAAGGGGCTTCATTCCTATGCATCTAGGCTACCTTGGTTATGATTATATTTTGTCACATTAGACTTGGCTGGTATCAAGAAAGCTGCTGATTGTGTGGATGTTATTTTTTATGGTATACTAATCAGTATCTGGAGTTATATTTTGATTAATACAGTTTAAGTACTTGTCGGGTCCATTTTAGGAAATAGTTTCCCAGTGTATTGTTTTTCATTTTCGAATTTTGAATATAAAATTTAGTTAAGAGTATAATTATATATTAGGCTGATTGTCCATTGTTGCCCGGATGTTATGCATATTTTGAACTCCACCCCTCTTTCTCTACTCTGATATGTGTAAATCTTATCTGAAAAAGGGAAGGCCCAGCAAGTCATTTCTTGCCGAGAGAGAGAGAGAGAGAGAGAGAGAGCAGAAAGCAAGGCCTTATTGATATTCATACTTGGTCTGACAGGTACTCTTGTATCATCCGGATCAGAAATCCTCTGTTTGGTTTCTTTGCCAGATCATTGAATAAGCCCTAGCTTGAGATACTGCATTTGCGAAGTGCTCAGCTTTCTATTTTCTATTTGTAAAACCTTATATGAGATAAACTAAATAAATCAAGAGCCAAACTGACCACATATTATGCAACAATTCACATCGGTATGTGTTGATTAATTTTTATTTAAATTATTTATATATTTTGATCAATTCAAATAAATATATATTCTATTGAGAATAAGTTCAATTATATTAATATTTACTTTGATCCATTTAGAATTACTCTTGCTTTAATCCTTTTACTCTTTTCTCGATAAACACTGCGAAACCGATCTACTGATTTAAGTAACGCGCGACGGGCTTGGCGGAACATCCCTAATGGAGGATGCTTAGCTCGGCCGGAGTGGGCCTCTACCATGACAATCAGCCTCTTCCTTGATACAAGCTTAAGCAGGCCCTTTAAACAATCAGCCTGTTTTCTTAAAAGGCAGGCCCATTAAACAACCTTAAGCCCAATCTTGTACATTATCTATCGAAACAAAAAATAGACATGGAGCTACTCGTACAAAAAAAGGGGAGGAAAAAAAATCAATGCCACTTTTTGCCCTGAAATTTTTTTTCCTAACTTGTCAGGTCATCCTAAACAACCTTAAGCCCAATTGGTTTAAGGGCTGGGTATCTGTATCTTGGGAGAGCTTTGTCGCTTAAGAGTCTAACTAGCGTCAAATCGAATTTAGTTAGTTCTAACGTAATTATCGAATACCGATAGTTTTTTCCAAAAAAAAAAAAAACAGACAAAGAAAAGGAGAAAAAATTCAATGCTACTTTTTGCCCTGAAAATGTATTTTCCTAATTTGTCAGGGCATTTTTGAGTTTTGATAGATAAACTTAGGAAAAATAGGTGTTCAATTTTGTTTCTCCAATGAAAGCCAATTGGAGATATACAGTTATTATTATTATTATTATTATTTGCGTATATGAAATTGCTCATATGTTTTACATAATTGCACAAGAATTAGCATTTTCGTCACTAAAGAGATTGGAAGCATATCTGTGATCTATCTCACTTTGAGGAGGATAATAATATACTATCTTCTGGGGCTCTTCTTGATTTGGGGTCGTCTTCTCACCCTGTTTATCCTCCTTTTTCTCATTCCCACCTTTTTTCACAATCTGTGCATGCTTTCCTCCTGTTTTGTATATGTGCTGAACCAGCTTTTCCGGATCAAACACCCCTTTCACTGTCACTTGTTTTTTCTCATAATCCGTTGTTGCATACTGTACTCCTATAGTCGTAACCACAAATTTTAAAAAATTTTAAACTTGTATAATTGTAAATGAAAGGCCAAGAAAGGCTACTGTCCTATTACCTTTCATTTTCTCTATGCATTTTTTCACTTCATCTCCACAGCTTTCACAGTGCATAAAGACTCTGAGTGTCACTTCTATTACCTGAATATTGAAACAATAAATTAAAAAGAAGGAAAAGATTTCCTAATTATGTAATAATTCAAAGAAAAGATCAAACCTTTTCTTTTTTCGCCTCGGCATTTTCTTCCTTCTTGTTATCATTCTTGTTCTTTTTAGGGATCGGGGAGATAAGCTCGACATATTTACCCCTTTTCTTGCGTAACCTTTCTACAACTTTTAAAGGGTCTGCTTGTTTACCCTTCACAATTACTTTATTTTCCTTGATATTTGTTTGAATCTCTTCCACACCTAAAAAAAATTAAGAAGACAAAAAAAAGAGAGAGAGAATGTTGTAGTTGTCTTTCTCCAAGGAATTAAGACAAGGCAATGTTTACTAACAGGGATTTAATTACCTTCAAATCCCTTCAAGCATTTCACAACTTCTTTAGCACATCCTTCACAATGCATGAAAACTTTCAAAATTATGGCTTCATTTTTCTTCTGATTCTGATTTTGGTTATCACCCTCTCCATTGTTCTTTCCACCCTAGCCCAAAAAAAAAGGCTTATATTAGCTTCTTACACTACAAAATTCAAAATGATGAAGATTGGAGTGGAAAAAATGTGTTTGTCTGTCCATAAAGTTCACCTTTCCCATCTCCTCCCTGCAAAGTGCAAGTGTGTGTGAACCCGAAAGAGGTCACATATAAATGGTGTGAGTGAAATCTTTCTTCTTAATTTCATTTGATTTTTCTAGCATCAGAAGATTTCACATAGTTGGCACATAAAGAAGAACAACTCAGAGAACATTATTCTCCTAGAATTGGAAATACAAAAATTGATCACATTCCACAAATTGAATCATGGTAATCAAATTCCTTAAAACCTAATACTTTGAAAGAACAATAGGAAGGAACCATACCTCAAAATGATTTTCCATAGTTCTTGCCTCATTGGGTGGATTTAGAGAATTCATTCTTTCTAGTTAAGGATTTCCAACATTTTATTTATTTATTTATTTTCCTCATTCACCCTCCTTACATTTGTTGTATTGTCCATTCATTTAATAGAGAGAGTAGTTATGTCTCATTGACTTCCTCATGTTTTGCTTACTATTTGTATCTTCAAGTATATTTATTTCTCATATTAAGTCTGTAACCGCAAATCACATTACTGTGCCTATAAATAGGAATTCGTAATAATTATAAAGAAAAATAAGAGAAAATACCCATTAAAGACAGCGTTATTCACGTTAATTTTTGACCAAATAAAATTTATTTTTTTATAAATTATCAGTACCTGGTAATTGTTTTGTATCCAACTAAATTTAATTCAAGTTGAGTTAAGCTCTTAAGGATAGTTTTCTCCATTCATAAAAGTCGAATATAAGATTTTACTTAAAAGAAACCAGTGTCCAGTCACAAGACCAACTAAACATCAGTAAAATCCATTTTGAATGTTCTATGGAGAGGTACAATTAGTTTTATTTTATGCATAATTTTTTGGAATTTTTGGGTCAAATTTATTTCTGTTTTAGGTGTGGGTTTCTTTCTTTTAATAGAATGATTATCTTCCTCAATTTATTACTAATTAATTATACTTCTTGTAACTTATATATATATATATATATATATATATATATATATGTATATATATATATATATATATATCTAGCTTGGATTAAGAAATAAATTTGCCAACTTGATCCTCCTGGAAATTTGTTGTGTATTTGACCAAATTAAATGTTCTACCAAGGCAAATAGCACAAAAATCAAATTTGTTAGAGTAATACATAAAGAAGACTATTTTTTTTTTAGGAAATAAGCGAGACTAGTTAAAAAAAAAAACATAGACACACGGACATGCGGGATGGAACAAATAAATGATAAATAAAGAGTTAGCATTGGAATTTAGGATAAATATAAATTTAGGTTCAAAAGGAAATTTTGAGAAAAATAAAGGATTAATTGGTCAAAATTTTAATTATGGAAGCTAGAGAAGAAAAGAAGGAAAGAAAGAGAAGAACTAAGAACAAGAAAAGAAGAAAAGAAGAGGAGGACATAGAAAAGGAGAGGATGGAGAAAGGGGGAAAAATTTTTCTATTTTTATTTTGGTCCATTTTGGTCCATGAAAATTGGGTTTTATTGCTATTTTTTAATTTATTTATTTTATTCAAGACGGGGCCCTAAGGCCCAAATGAAATTTATTATTTATTTTATTTATATATTCATTAATTATATTTAAATTTTAAAAATATTAGTTTTTAAAAAATAATAATTTTTATTAACTATATTCATTAATTAATCATGAATTTTTAACAAATTAAATTCCTAAAAAACATTTTAAAATACAAAAATATATTTTAATTTATGGAAATATATTAAATACATACACAAAATAGGCAAATTAGAGAGAGAAAAAAGAAATGTATCAAAATAAGTACAATATTTAAGTCGCCCCATTGCAGCAAACATTAAAAAAAGAAAATGATAAATCAGGGTAGCACGGAGAAGAGAGCCGTGACCGTGAAAGTGTGTTGTACAACTCCTAAGGTTTTTTTTTTTAAATATATTATGGTATCATATTTTAATTAATCTGATTTAAAAATATTTATTTATTACACGGATCGGTGGGAGAGGTCTATAATATTAAAAATCGACCTCTCCTCCTTCTGTATGTGTTGTTGTGGACCGCTCTACAAAAAGCTCCTCACGCCTCTCCTAAATGTAACAAAAAATATATGGAATTTAATTTATAATGGAAACATCAAAACCAATATGAAACAAAACTTAAAAATGAATAATATAAAAGTATATAAAATAATATTCATACATTTACACGAGATGTGTTTATCCCTTTTTTTTATTAACCAAAATGAAAGGCTTCGGGATAAGCAGTCAGCAGTAAGCTTTGCATGCTTGTTAGCCTGCACAATTATAAAAGGTTTTCGATGCGTAAAATATTTTTTGACTTAGTGTAATAATTAGGAGAGGATAGACGTATATATACGTAATCTTTTCTTTATATTTTAATAAAGAAACTGTTTTTATATCTCGAATTCGTGATTTCGAAATTATCAAAACAACAACTCTATTATTACGTCAAAATTTATCCATGTTAACCTGTACAATTATAAAAAAATAATAAATAAATATCAATACAAATTTAATAATTTAAACAAATAAATCGTAAAACATGCTTACAAATGATTTTCGACTGGAACTCCACGTCTTTGGGCCCAGCATATGTGAGAGATCCCCCTTCCAAGCTTCTCTCCTAGTTTTTCAGGTTTCTCTCAAATTTTTGAAGAACTCTCGGTGATTTTCAATTTTCATTTAGTCGGTCCCGTTTTTAGCATAGATGAACGACGATTTTTTCCTTGCTTTCCTTGGCTCTTGTTCATTTATTTTTTTAACACAGGAAGACTCGAACCCGCATCTATTAGAAGAGGGAGGTGGAGTGTTGTCATTTGAACTAAAACTCATTGGCTCTCTAACTCTATTCATGACATCGCCCATAAAAGTGCCAGCTTTGATTTTTTTTTTTTAAATATATATATATATATATATATATTTATATAATGAACCTTGTTATCTTACTAACTATGGTATGGTCAATGATGATTCAAATGATCCAATCTATTAGCAATCTCGGGATATACTCTTGAATCAACGATTTATATTCAAAACTTGATCTTTTTTAATCTTACAATGACCATCTAAGATTATGGGATTGTCTAACTTATATGCTTAATAACAAAATTAACAAGTTGGAATTATAAAATGAGATATATTACTGCATAGGGTATCCAAGGAAAATGAGAAATGAATATTTCAATAATTCCAAAGTAATAAAAGGTGATTGTGACCACCCATGTAAGATACTTGGGAGAACAAAAATAATATTAGTACTAATCGAATGCCTCACTGTAGTGGGAGGGTTCCTATGGCACTAGTATGTGTTTAGGATTGCTTTTTGGAGTGGTCTTTAATATCCATGTATCAAATTCTATTAACTTCGATTGAATGATAACTAGTATTTGGCAATGAAAGTTGAAATGGAGACTATACTCTGATCAAGACCGGATCTTGTAGTTGCACCTGGACAGGGTAAAACTCATTTGGTGCAAATGGATCTATAAGAGATAGAGAAATAGATGAGTAAGGTTAATACCTTCAAAGACACGGTTAGTGATGAAAGTAATTTATTATTATTAAACTTTGTTATAGGAATTCATGTTAATGTTTATTCGGATCCTCTTTTGCATAGCATGGCATTATAATCATAAGTTTTGGCAGTTAGACGTCAATTAGTTTTGACAAGAGCATCTATATGATGCAACCAAATGCATTTATCAAAATAAGTGGTCTGAAGATTTGGTCCGTGTGTTGAAAAAGTTCATTTAAGGATTTAAGCAAGTGTTTAAGTTATAAAATATCTGATTAGAAGATCAAGTCTTACAACCTCAATCAAGAAATTTATAACCCAATCATATACAAGAAGTGTTGGAAGACAAGTTCGCTCACGAGGGTAAACCCACAAGTTCCTTATATTTGAAATTTAAAAAAAAAAAAGGGAGGGCTAGTTATTAGAAAACCACCACCCAATTCCTCTCTCTAATAACTCTCAAAAAGAAAAGAAAGAAAGTAGGTTGGAACTTCCTTCCTCGTGTATATGCGATGGGAAGAAGAAACCAAACAGAAAAAAAGGAGACAGAATGAAAACTCCATTTTTTTTTTTTTTTTGAGAGTGAAATATTACAATGCGAGAGATAGCATCTTCTTACTTGTGAAGGAACAATGAGAGGGTTTGAACGAGGACTGACCATCGTTATCATCAAAGAGACATTTGGGTTGTGAACATTAGAAAATGCTCCAAATCTGTGACACGTTCTCAACTTAGAATACTTATTCGTAAAAAAGGTAAGTGATATTAATCCAATTCGAATTTTAAAAATTTCTGCATAAAAATATTTTATTAGTTTGTACGAAAATAATCATTGGTATCAGAGCGATTTATGGTGTTTTTGCCTCTTGGATATTGAAAATAAAAAATGTCTAGAATAATTTTCAAGATTCATTAATAGTAACTTAAAATTGATTTATCAAAATACTCTTAATTTTATACCATGGCATACTTATAATATAATGATAAAATCTACAAAATTAGGTATGCATCCGATCAGTACATTAACAGATATAACATACTCTAACCGAAATTTAATGTACTTGAAACTTTTATAATACTTGTTTCATGGCATGAAATTTATATGGTTAGATTTCTCTTAAAAAATATTTTTCAACCATTTAAATATCTCAAAAAATAATTAAAAATTGAGATAAATATGACCATTTGAAATTTGGGTCGAAAACCAAAAAATTGAGAAAGAAGATAAACAGTAAAAATGGTCATTCTCACTATCGATAATAGTGCGTGAATCCCAAATGCGACCATAAAGATGTCCAATTTAAAATCTGAGATCACAATTAAACTTAAAAATATTAAAAATCATGGGTAACCAAAATTTCGTTGTCATCCGCAATCAGGAAGGCAGTGCGTGATGCTCACGTGCCGGCGGTGGTGCGTAAATATGGCAGTTTTGTTTTAATTTTTGCACTGCCATCCCTGGCGGCATGTGAAGGCACGTGGACCACTGTTTTCTGTCGAAATTTTTACTAAAACCAATAGTTTATTTATTTTGATTTTTTGGTGATTTAAAATTTATTTTTCGGAGATGAAAATTTTTTTTTATTAATTATTAAATTAATAAACTTTTAGAAAATTATAAAAAAAATATTTTTAGTTCGAAAAATTTAGAAAATTTTATATAAGTCTGAAAAATCATTTTGGTTTTTCTGTGAATTATAATTTATTTTTTAAAATTAAAAAAATTATTATTTATTGATTTATAATTAATAAATTGTTAGAAAATTACAGGAAAAATTGTTTTTCGGTTCAGAAAACTCTGAAAAATTTTTATTGGACTAGAAAATTATTTTTCTTAATTTGGGCTACCTGAGTGTAAATTTTTTACACTCTTTTGATTTTATTTTATCCTTTTATGTATAAAAAATCTGTGTTTTCAATATAAAATTGTTTAAAAATTAAGCATATTATTTGAAACAAATAATTTTAAAATTTATTATAATATTATGGTGGCTTAGTGTCCAATATAATATTGTACCTGTTTTCTAAAGTAATTGTGATATTTTGAACAGAGTGTTGGAATTCTCGGAAGGAGAGTTAAAGTATTAAAAGTTTAGAGTGAATAATGAGATTATGTCAAATTTTAATAGACACAATTCATACTTTATCTGATCTTTTAGAGATCATAAAAACATAATATCTGAAATAGATTAGGTCATTTTTTTAAGATGATTTATATATATTTTAAGAAATACTTTGATTTTTAATTAGAACAACGTGGTTGATGATATGATTGCCGAAAGAAAAAATGTAATTCATGATAATGTGAGGCCCATATTAATAGAAATATGGAGGGTCAAGAATTTAAAGATTCAAATGAAATAAAGTCATCTCATAGTATAGATAGCATAACCCCACGTGTTATAAGGAGATTTTTTTTTTCTAGTGATAGACAATCTAATGGGATGAAAAATGTGATTACTCAAATATACATATCGTGAATTAAAATAATAAATTTGTATATTTTTTTTGTACACTATAGTTGATTGTTCGAAATATGATCATATACTAGAAACTTTTAAATTTTTTTTTTATATAAAGTTTCTATTAGAAATATTTGATTTTTTTTTTATATATATGATCATGCTTGCAAAAGAAAATTAAGGTGCCTTGAAAGAAATTTTGGATTAGTTGAATTTAAGTAATTCTCATTCAAAATTGAAATTATTTAAATATTTTATATATTTAAGTAGGAGGTTGGACGTTGGAAGAATTTGAGTAATTTTCACTTAAAATTTATAAAATTTTGTAACTTTAAATTAAATTTGTAATAGTGATATATTAGAACTATAGATGATGATTGGAAACCTAGTAAATTTTTTATTTTATATCTGATGTTAATCTATCATGGATGTTAATCTTGAAGTGCAAAATTACGTGTATTGTATAAGTATTAATACATGTGTCCACCCTCTTAGAAAACCCAAACTATAGCATCAAAGTCCATTATTAGAGATTTGAATAGAAGTGATGATTTGAATGGTTACAATCATGAGATATGACGCTATAAAATGTAAAACGTACTGAAAGAATGAGATATTTTAAAAGACATTAAACATGTCATGTAGTACCCTGAAGTAGACAATGATGCTCTGTAAGGAAGAAAACTAAATGCTAATCAGGTGTGGAATATGATAAATTCTATTACTCGAGAGATCCTAATTAGCTTTGTTATTGAAGACATAATACCTCAATATAAGTAATATTTTGACTGCTCATGGTATTAGGGTGTACCTCAAAGAGAAATATAAAGATACCAATGACTCATTTTAGATAGTTAACCATGAAATTTGATACCTATAAAAAAGGTAAAATGATCACAGTATCAAATGGTTTTTTTAGGGTCATGTCTAACATGATTAGAGAATATGAGTCAGCCGGTCATGTCCTTTCCAATGAACAGAAAATTTAAACCTTAGTCTGATTCCTTCCTATTAAGTGGGAGCACCTGAAAGTCAATTTGATTCACAATAATAATGTGAACTTTTTCAAACAATGCTCGTCATGTTAAGTTTAGGATGAGCGGTTTGTTACTGTAAGATCAATGTTGATACTTTTATTATAAAGTCTAATTTCAAGAGAGTTTCGGACTCTAACTATTGAAGGAGTTAGAACAAAAGCAAAAAAGGAAATGAGATTATAGACGGATCACAAAAGAACAACCCTCGATATAAAAATAGACAGAGAGATATTTATGAGTTTTTCATCGATTGCTTTCTAATAGTAGATAGTATTTAAAGAATGATATAAGAGTGAACGTTAAAAAAGTTGGCACTTATAAATTGGAGTTACAAAGTGGGTGAACTCTTATTTTGCATATTGTTCTCTATATTTCAGAAATTCGACGAAATCATATTCGTTCTTATTCTTTTAAAATTTGGATGATTTGAACTTTCAGAGATATATGGTTGATTTGTATTTGAATGATATGTATATTGGTTCTGGACAATTTGAAAATGGTTTCATCATTTTGCAAATACTGACAATGTGACATGACATGATAGATTTGATCACATTAGGGTAAGACATAATGAATCAACCAGTGAGAGTAAAACCGTTGGATTCACTCACAAAAGTTAATTTTATCAACATGTGAATGTTGTTTTATCAGCAAAATGATGAGAAAACCATTTGGAAAAACCATACAAGCTAAATTTCCATTTCATTTAATCCATTGAGATATTCGTGATCCAATAAATGTGAAGGCCAGACATGGAACTTCGTATTTCATTATGTTCATTGATAATTTCACGCATTTGACCATATCTACTTGATTTTCCATAAGCCTGAAGCACTTGGTGGTTTAGACATTATTGAGTGAGAAAGAGAATCAAATGGATAGATATCATGAATATCTATCGGATTAATTTAAAGATCTGAGTAATAAAAGAGACATAATCCAACATTTGATCATTTATAATACACCTCAGTAAAGTGATATTATAGTAAGAAGGAATAAGAGATTGTTGGATATGACAAAATCGATAATGGTGCATATTAAGTTATCGATTTCATTTTAAAAGATACCATGTTAACTGCGGCCTATATATATTTTGAACAAAGTTTTTTTATAGAAAATACCAAAGACATAATATAGATTTTGGACTGGTAGAGTGTCGTGTCTCAATGACTTCAGATCTTGGGAATTGATAGTTTGTATTTGAGAATTTTCTAATAAATTTAGAAAATTGAATCACTGTAGAAATAAAAGTATCTTTATTAAATATTCCGACCAGTTTGAAAGTTAAGTATTCATTTGCGAATAAGAAAATGATATTACAGTAGAGATCACGAATGTCATATTTCTAGAGATTGATTTTCTTAACAGATGTGATATAAAGGACATAGATCTGTTATTTGAATTAGTTAATTCAAATGATAGTTTTGTCTATTACGGATTGTTAGAATGGTATTGATCCTAGTGTGAGAGATTTAAATTTTAGCGATCATTTTAAGCTAGAAACTCGGGAAAGAGTTAGGAAAACCGTGCCTCAGCGTCACTTGGAGATTGAATGGTATACATTTGTTGTTTCTTCAGAAGATGAAGAAAAGTCTCAGAACGTATATGAGACTATATCTTATCCCACCAAGGTGAATGGAAAAGGTAATGGAAGAAAGAATAAGAGTCAATGAAATCCAACCATATTTGGGAATTGGTTGAACTTCTGTCAGGGCGTGAGATTATTGAGAACAACTGTGTTTTCAAAACCAAACGTAGAGCAGATAGAACTATCGAAAGATAAAAGACTCAACTGGTAGTAAAAAGTTACACTCAATAAAAGAGTATTGATTATGAGAAAAATTGTTCCTGATAGTGAGATTTATCTCTATTCGCGTGTATTTGACAACAATGGTCAATTTCGATTTGGAATTACGTCAAGTAGATATGAAAACTACCTTCCTCAGTGGTGAACTTGAGGGAGACATTTGTATAGCACAACTAGAGGATTTTTGCCATCAAAGATCTAGGAGACAGAGTTAGTAAATTGAGTAGATCAATTTATGATTTTAAATAGTTTTCAAAATAATGGTATCTAAGATTTCACAGAGATGTAGCTCTTATGATTTCGTCATAATAGACGAAAACCATTATTTCTATTTGAAAAGTCAAATAACAAGTTGTAATTCTATACTTATATGTCAAAAACATATTGTTATCTGCGAGTGATAAGGAGTATGTATTTCAAAACTTGAAATGGTTATTCTTCATTTTTTTAAGGTGAAGAATCTGGGTGAGACAGATTGGGAATTGAATTCTAAATAAATCGTTCTAGCAGATTATAGGAATTATTTCAAAAGTCTTATATTATAAAAAATCTTGAATGGTTCAGCTTAAAAGACTGCAAATCCGTTGATACTCCTATAACTATAGGTGATAGTTTAAGAGATAACGCAAGCTCTAGAACTCCTAATGAATAAATAAAATGTCTGAGACACCGTATTCTAGTACAGTTGGGAACTTGAAATATGTTATAATGTATACTCGTTCCGATATTTGTCATATTTTAGGGTTTGGTCAGTAGGTACCTTTCCAATTTAGGAAAAGTGATTGGATTGTTATAAAAAGAATGTTGGGATATCTGAGCAGAATTGCAGATTATTTTTTTCATTATTAAGGAAATGATATAATATTGAAAGGATACACGAATGTTGATTGGGGAAATAATTTGGATGTGAGAAAATCTATCTCTAGTTATATTTTCTTACTCAATGATGGAGTCATCTCATAGAATAGTAAGAAATAAATCTGTGTATCACTTTCTATTATGGAAGCAGAATTTATGGTCAATACTTCCGCAAGTCAGAGAATGAGTTTGGTTAAGTGTATGTTGCAATATTTGAGAGTAATAAGCAACTAAGTAAGAGCTTGATGATTCATTATGACAATCGGTCAACTATTGCTTATACAAAAGACTACAAATATGATGGTAAAACCAAATATAGATACAAAAATTAATTTTGTCAGAAACATGATTGAAAAGAGGGAAATGACATTGAGATATATATCTATGCATTTGGTAGTTATTTGTCTTTTTTCAGAGACTAATACCTAAAGACATGTTTGTGAGATATGTTAGATAACTTGGATTGCATAGATTGAGACAGTATTTGTTACTATGGTTGTGATTGTAATTATATACAGAAAGTATATATGATGTAATACTCATATTCGATAATATTTGAATTTTATTTTTGTATCCAAAATTCTTGTGTCTAAAATTAAAAATATGTCGGGTAACTTTTTAGATTGACTCTCTTACACAAGCAATCGTCTCTAACACCTGTGTGATATGTAGAGATGAGGTGTGTTAGTTAAATACTAAGATGAGATTACCAATTAAATATATTATACATATGGTAATCAAAATCGATTCTTCACAATTCATTAAATTTGTCGAATAGCCAGCTATGGATTTTTCCTTGACGTTGCGAGATTTTAGAGAACTTACAGAAAGGAAAACTCAGGTTAAGTGTTGTGCATAATTGGACTAAAACCTGTATGATACGTTATTTTAGGAAAAAAGACATGCGCTTTTAAATGGAAAGAAAAGTATCATAGCACGTGTTTCATACCACATATGCTTATATGATCATATGAGTAATAAGATGGTACATCTCTCTTTATCTCATTGTGTCCATCTCATTGTGTGAGATTTAAAGATTTATACTCAATCTTAATTTATACTATTAAAACTTTCATCTGTTTATTGAAATTTTATTTTAGTGTTGCTATTTTAACATCTCACCAAGTAACTATAAATGATTCGGTTTAGCGGTGCATGTTTAGGAAAGCAGTTAAGATAAAGTTAAGTTAGTAGTATGAAGGAAGATTGTCTTTGACAGACACATTCTCAGTATTCACAGGTCGACCAATTATGTCTGTGACTTACTGTTTAGAGACGTAATTGTGAATACGTGGTTAGATTTGAATCAAGTGTGCTCTTACATCGTTTTAAGGGATGAGAAATACGTTGATTGTGTTGAGTAAAAAGAGGTCTAGGGTATAGTAAGATATGATATCCTCATTACTACTTTAATGATGAGTTGCTATATATTCTTAACCGGTGTGTAGCTCTAGAACTCTTGGTATTCTCACAGGTCACACGATCCATTTGTTTGTATAAAATTAGTGATGTTTAATTGTATAATCACGCTGTGTGTGATTCTAGCCCTTATATACGAGTGAGAAATATTAAAAGACAAGTGTGGTTCACCCATAAGGGCAAACCCACAAGTTCCTTCCATTTGAAATTTTTTTTAAAAAAAGGGAGGGGTGGTTATTAGAAAACCACCCCTCAACTCCTCTCCCTCTCTAATAACTCTCAAAAAGAAAAGAAAAAAAGTAGGTTGGAACTTCCTTCCATGTGTGTATGTGATGGGAAGAAGAAACCAAATAAAAAGAAAAATGAGACAGAATGAAAACTCCCATTTTTTTTCTTTGAGAGTGAGAAATATAACAATGAGAGAGATAGCATCTTCTCACATATAAAGGAACAAGGAGAGGGTTTGAACGAGGATTGACCATCATTATCATCAAAGAGGCATTTGAGTTATGAATATCAGGAAGTGCTCCGAATCCGTAACACTTTCTCGGTCTAAAATATCCATCCGTTAAAAAGATAAGTGATCTTAACCCAATTCGGATATTGAAAATTTTCATATAAAAATATTTTATTTGTTTGTACCAAAAATCATCAAGAAGTTAGGAGATGATGTTGCCATTGTTATGAGTGGATGATATTCTTCTTACCAGATATGGTGCAAGGTATTATTCTCGATTTTCGCATGACAATCTAGTTGTTTTATTATAAAAGATTTGGAGATGAGAGTTATGATTTAGAAATCGAGCTTCTATATGGTCATCAACACAAGACATTGATCTCGTTATAAATTTTATATAATTATTAGATTGTGATCAAATTTAACATATAGGATTCTAAGCATATCTTTTAGACATAGATAGTGTCTACTTAGGATCAGGATCTGAATCCTAAAATCCGATGCCTTGCTGTCAATAGCCTTATGTATGCTATGTGGTGCATATATCAAATATTTGTTATGGTGTTAGCATGGTTAGTAAATTTCAAACGGAGTGCAAGCTTGTTCTTTCAGTAGCAATAAGAGGATTATGTGTGATGCTACAAAATCAATCTCCTCCTACCTCCTACGGGACTAATCAGGAAGACACTAAAAGGTTCACTTTTAAGTGTGTTTACCTTTTTTTTTGGGTATTGGACTAATCGGTGTCCAAGTTTCGTATGATTAATTCGGTTCGAATATTGTGGGACCCATTGAAGAGTTGGTTCTCCTAAAATCATTTTTTTTATTCGCAGAGCTCAAACTTGAGACCTTTGATTAAAAATAGAGTGTCCGATCATTTAATCTAAAAGAGCTTGGTAAATATATGTTTATTCTATTAACAGGGGATTGTTTCGTGGAGAAGTATCAAATAATCTTGCATTTGACTCTACCATTGAAACAAAAATGTGTGGTGGTGATAGAGAATCTCTATGAAATTAGAAGTTCCATTTTTGTCATAGAATTGTACTAGCTATTCAAAAATCGATTATCATGACATAGTGTATGATTCGGAAACTAATCCTATCCTCTTTTTCCAAACAACATGCCACAGAATGTGAGTTTTGACCTCAATTCCATATTTTCTTGATACTTAGTTGGGAAAGGTCCTTTGGGTTCCCTAGCCTTGCATGCTATCTGCTGGGGGGTTGACTAATCTTTGGGTACCTGTAAGCATTCTAAGCATTCAATGTGCCTTCCTCAACATATATGACCTCACTTTTGTTTGTTTTGTATTGCGGTCTAATAAATCCTCTCTTCCCTATTATCTTTCCTTCTTTCTTAATTTCTTCCATTAAAATACAGACTAAGCTTCCATCTCAGTTCAGTTTTAGGGCACGAAAAATCTCTAAATCACTTATAAACTGACAACATTGTTATCCATTCTTTTTATTTTTGTAATAAACTATGGAAGCAAATTGGAGGACAACTTGCCAATTCTGTAAAATTCCAGAGGCTATTTACAATTTTTTTTATTTACTTTTCGGAGGTTCTTTAAATAAACAAGTAACTAATGGACGTTCACACCATGGTTGCAAGTAGAGCTGTTATGAGATTTGAGTCGAGTCAGGTAATATTGATATCGAGCTCGACTTGAGTGTTGATTAGATAAATTTAAATTCGTCGAGTTTGTATTTTTTGAATTTAAACTCGAACTTAAAATATTATCGGATAATATTATCAGATAGTATTTTTTAATTAATCAATTTCATATAATATATTAAAAAAGTATACTGATGAGTCATGACCCAAAAACCTAGACCAAAAGAGTCAATTCTCAAGAAGTCTACGAAGGGCACCTACGAATCGGTATCTAACAATCGTCATGATAAACTATCAAAGGGCCATAACCGCCTAGATGATCTATTGAGGGGTCTCAGTCACCCAGGTCTACCGAACGATAGGGTCTTAGTCGCTTCGCCAACCGAACATAACTCACCGAACAAAGATAATAGCCCCGATCGGATAAGCAGACATTAACTCTTCAATCGAACGGGTCACGAAGATCCCTTAATCAATCGAGCTACCGAACGTTGTGCAACACCCTAACAATTCTAAAGAAAGGTTATAATTCCCTTAACTTCAATCTTCTATTTTATAACGGTAAATTCCAAATCTTTCGAGTAAGGAAAGCACATCTTCTGAAAATGGTAGTTCTACCGATAAATGAGGATCGTAATCAACTCATAATAATAACCTCCGAGATTCCCGGATGAGTCAGAGAAAGAAGGTAGGATTGAAGTCTCCCAGCGGCGCACATCTCTCAGAGATATAAGTTATCCCAGAAACTCTCAGAATGAGGTACGCTCTAGGCCTAACACTCTGGGCACACTAATCATAGGGAATAGATTCTCTCAATTCTCAATCTGTTTCTTTCAATTGAAAATCGCTCTTTACAGATTTGAGCATCGGAGCCTCCCCGCTGGAGCACCCTCCGACGGTTTTTGCATGTGCATCCACCCATTGATGGCTACTGTTCGAGTTAAGAAGGAGTTGGTATCTGTTAAACCATAACCCAACTCCAACAGATTGGCACCGCCTATGGGAACAGACTAAAGAAGTTTCGGTCATTTCGATAATAATGCCTCCAAGGACTAAAGCATTTTCGAGGGCCACCCCTGCTATAGGAGGACACATCCCTATGCCCACCGAACCTACCGTTCCCCCAGTGACGAATCCTCCAATTTGTAATCCTGTGTTTTCTCCTCGACCGTCACATCTGGAGTTAATTCCACAACATGCAACCCAGGTAAAACAAGTCATGGCCTCAGTCGCTCAGATCCTTCTGAACGAATGTATCACTAATATGGGATGGAACTCCCTGAACGGACTGACACGACCCTAATTCTTAAAGTCTTTAATCGACCGGAGGGTCTCAGTCACCCAAATCCTTCCGAACGAATATCTCATTAATATGGGATGGAACTCCCCGAATAGGCGAACACAACCATAATTCCTAAAGTTTTTAATTGACCGGAGGGCCCCAATCACCCAGATCCTTCCAAACGAATGTGTCACTAATATGGGATAAAACTCCTTAAACGGGCGGACACGGCCATAATTACAAAAGTCTTTAATCGACCGGAGGATCTCAGTCGCTCAGATTTTTCCGAACGAATGTGTCACTAATATAGGATGGAACTCTCCGAATGGGCGGACACGGCCATTCCTAAAGTCTTTAATCGACTGGACGGTTTCAGTCGTCCAAATTATTCCGAACGAATGTGTCACTAATATGGGATGGAACTCTCCGAACGGATGGACACGGCCCTAATTCCTAAAGTCTTTAATCTACCGGAGGGTCTCAATCGCTCAGATCTTTCCGAACGAATGTGTGACTAATATAGGATGGAACTCCCCGAATGGTTGGACACGGTCCTAATTCCTAAGGACTTTAATCGATCGGAGGGCCTATCACTAATATGGGATGGAACTCCCCGAACGAACAGACACGAGCCTAATTTCTAAAGTCTTTAATCGACCGGAGGGTCTCAGTCACCCAAATCTTTCTGAACGAATGTGTCACTAATATGAGATGGAACTCCCTGAACGGGCGGATATGACCCTAATTCCTAAAGTCTTTATCAACCGGAGGGTCTTAATTGTCCAAATCTTTCTAACGAATGTATAGCAGAATTGAGATAAAACTCCAAGAATGGGTACGCATGCGGCTTGAAGTTCCTAATTGAATGACAGACCTCGAGTAGTCCCTCGTCAAAACCACCTCTATCTTCGACCTCGATAGGCGCGTCAAAGGCTTTTGAGTAGCCAACTAGATGGCCCCCTCTTGTTTCAAAATGCTCTTGAGAAGGCTCACGCTCTCTAGATTCGGTTTGCTCTTCTTCTCCAACAGATTGGCTAGACGCGCTAGCCTTGGACTTTTTATGTCGGAACTTAGGAAAAGTATCAACCACATTCCTCTTCGTATGAGACCGCACTTCCCGCTCAGTGGAAATCTCATTGAAAAGACGAGCGTCGATGACCGACGTAGTATCAACCAACTCCTTCCCCTGTTGCTCTAGCAAAAGAGGTCTGATAATTCGCCTTGTCTCACTTATTAACAAACCAGACAGCGACAACATTTCATCATCTACCAAAGAATCCACCCATAGACTCCGGTGATGTTCTTCGCAGTGACGTCCGACAACTCGCAAAAAACGAGAATGACGAAATATATTGGGAGTTCTCATATTCAAGAAAGGCGCTTGATTAGTATCTGGAAGCACCGGAAGGAGATCATTGTTCAAGAATCTCACATAAAAAAAATTTTACATCCAGTATTTGTCTTGGGATTTACTATAGAAGAACCTCCAACGAGACTCTTTAATAGTTTGGAGTTTATACCAGCCATAAGTAAAACCCTTGAAACTGCATCGCCCCAAAGAGAAAATGGCACCCAAAATCTCTACGTCAAAGTGAACACGGAAGAACCCTAACAGGGAAATTAGGGCAATCGTAAAATGCCAAGCATTTGGGATAAGCAACGAGGGATGGACGTTCCAGTACCTCAGAGCCTCTGCCAGTGGGCCCGTATACGGAATCCTTAAATCATATTTCACACATTGCTTATACATTAGGACACAACCTTTGGGAGCGTGACTCGCCCTGTCCCTATCACCTGGCAATACAAACTCGAAATCACTCCCAAGCGAAATTTCCTTTTGAACTTCTCTTAAGTCCTCTTTGGTTATAGTACTCTAGATACTATCCATAGCTCGTGATGAGAAGGAATCTTTCGATATTTTTTTTTCTCTACAAAAGGAGGTTCCGCGGAGAAAAGTCCGAAGAATGATGAGGCTGGTAGGGGAACGTAACCCTCCGATAAGCACGAACCTATATGAAACGTACAAAAGACGGTTCATGAAAATCGAAACGACACAAGTCAAATTAAAAAGAGACACTCATTTTTTGAAAATTTTCACTCATGGCATTTCTTTTACCAAGAAGACTATGAGTCGGGGGTAAATGATGGGTCATAACTCAAAAGTCCATATCAAAAGAATTAATTCTCAAGAAGCCCATGAATGGCACCTACGGATCGGTATCTAACGATCATCATGATAAACTACCAATGGGGCATAGTTGCCCAGATGATCTACCGAGAGATCTCAGTCGTCCAGGTCTACCGAACGATAGGGTCTCAGTTGTCCCACCAACCAAACGTAACTCACCGAATAAAGGTAATAGTCTCGATCGGGTAAGCAGACATCAACTCTTTAATCGGACAGGTCACGAAAATCCCTTAATCGATCGAGCGACCGAACGTTATGCAACACCCCTAACAATTCTAAAGGAAGATTATAATTCCCTTAACTTCAATCTCCTATTTCTTAATAGTAAATTTCAGATTTTTCGAGTAAGGAAAGCACCTCTCCCAAAAATGATAGTTCTACCGATAAATGAGGATCATAATCAACTCATGATATTAACCTCCGAGATTTCCGGATGAGTCGGAGAAGGAAGGTAAGGTTGAAATCTCCCAGCAGCGCACGTCTCTCAGAGGTATAAGTTATTCCAGAAACTCTCAGAACGAGGTACGCTCTAGGCCTAACACTCTGAGTACACTAATTACAGGGAATAGCTTCATTCAATTCTCAGTTTATTTTTTTCAATCGAAAACCGCTCTTTACTAATTTGAGCGTCAAAACTTCCCTGTCAAAGCATCCTCCGACGGTTTTTGCAAGTATATCTATCCATTGATAGCTTGTTCGGGTAAAAAAGGAATTGATATTTATGGAGCCATAACTCAACTCCAATATATACCTATAAATATAATTTTATATATAAAATTATTTTAAAAAATATAATTAATTAGATTTGATAAACTTTCAAACTCGATATAATTGGGTTTAAGCTCAAAGTTTGACATTGAATTATCTAAATCTCTTGATTTGATTGAATTCGAATCGAATTTTAATCTGTTAATGTGTCTGAAACCGTGACACTATCCGAGTCGGGCCGGGCAACACGGGGAGTAGTTGACGGGGGACCTCTATTCCCCAACTTTCATAGAGTCTCTAGGTAGGCGTTCAGCCACGTGCTCAAGTTCCCCCTCAACGCACCCTGTGACGTGCCATGTGTCTCGATCACGCGCTCTCTCTCTCTCTCTTGCTCGCTCTCTCGCTACACATTAAATGGAGTAAGTTTCAATTAGTGCACGGGCCAACACCAAACCCTCTCGATTCCTTTCTTGGCTATCGACTGCGCCTGCACTCATCTTCCAAAAGGGAAAAACCCTCCTTTGCTTTTTGAATTTTGAGAAAATTCTAGAGTTTTATGTGGAGAGAGTGAAATGAAGACCATTGTATCACGCTTGATCGATTCCCGATTATCACTCTCCAGAACCTGGTGAGTGTTCCCTAAACATTTTCTCTAATTATTCTGATTGATCAATTTTAGTGCCTGGTTTTTGTTTGGTTGGATATTGATTGTGCCCAAAACCAGCATGCTTCTCTTATGGCTCCCGTTGAATGGAAATTGCAAATTTACTATTGTCTGCGGGAAAGTCTATATATCTATTGGGCATTTTATGGGTATTAATGATGGCCATCGATGGTTTAATTATAGCTTTGCAAGACAATAATTCTGTAATTACGTGAAAAAAATTTTTACTGGACTATAATTCTTAGCAAGAAAAATGTCACTATCTGTTATGTTCAAGAGTTCGAAACGAAAAACATCCTACAAATGGAAAAAAAAAATGATCCAAGTATTTTCACCATTCTCAAAGGGGACCAATGCAGCAAAGTAAGATTGGTGATGTTCCCTTCAATGAGTTCTAATTTACAGTGGGTGGATTAGAATGTGTAATCAATAAATGGGCAGGTTTAGAGTTTGCAATTTCAAGTAATTAGCATAACTGGGCTAGCTTGTGAACTGGGCATCCAAACAAGAATTTGTTGAGAAGTGATTATATTGCTGCCCTTTTTCTGCTGGATTCTATTCTTTTTTTTTTTTTTTTTTTTGGTGGCTTAAATGCTATTTGCAATTACACGGTGTCATGGGTTCGAACTCTACCTCTCCCACATGTTTGTTTATCATAGATTTCATAGAAGAGAAACATGGTTTACATTTATGACCTTGTTTTTCTCTTTCTTTGCTTTTCAATGTTCCATGGTCACTTTTATGGAGTTTATTCATATGCTATCGGAAGAAGAATGCAATGAAAGAAAGACTAACGAAATCTTATTCACGATGAGCTTCTTTATGTTGGAGGTACTGGACTTGCTTGTGAGATTGGAATAAAGAAAAGACATAAATGGAAGAACATTGGAAAGAAATGGAGTTGATAATTTTTATTTTTTATTTTTTGGCACACCATGAAGATGGGCTTTCTGTGTTATTCATGAGCAGTAATATGGGTTATGGTTATATCATGTAAGTTTGAGATACTTCACTTGGAATTCTCTCTGCCTTACATGTATATTGAATTCTCTTGTTTACTGCAATTAATTGAAACAGCGCAATCTCTGTCTTAAGGAGTGGGAGATTCTTGTCGACAGAATCTAATAAGATAGATGAACCTTTGAAAGTTGAAGAAGCAGAGACAGTAAATGTACCTCCTCCTCCAACTGAGAAGGTATTTAGTTTCATGAATTCAGGTTTCTCTTTATCAGAAACTTTTATCTCTTTTTTGCTTTAATGTTCTTTAACTTTATATTTTGAACCAGTTACTTGTGTTGGGTGGAAATGGGTTTGTTGGCTCCCATGTTCTCAAAGAAGCTTTGAATCGTGGTTTGTCAGTTGCTAGTCTTAGCAGGTATCAATCACACTATTCCATGGATAATTATTTATATGTTCTATATTCTCATTTTTCCTCTAATTTTGTTTTGGTATGTTAACGGGGACTCAAAAATCTATCAATCTGTTGATGCTATTATATTAACATTTCTGTTGTATAATGCATACTTTCTTCTACTCCATGCCACATTTCAACTTTTTTGTGCTATGTGAATGTTGACACTGAAGGTTGTTGCATACTATCTGCATATGATCATAAATTCATATGAATAATGATTTGTTTTGACACTGTAAGTGCTAGTATTTTTACAGTTCTTCATGTTGACATTCCATTGCACAAATCTGTTGATAGTACTCACATTTCAAGTTCAAGTTTAGCAAAAATGGGGAGAAAAATAAATGAAAAGGAAAATATAACGAAATACAGCATGTGTTAGTGAGAGATACATTATATCTTCAATTGAAAAATACTACCTTAGATAGAATTAAATGAGGAAAAAGGACTTATAACTCTTCATCCTTGCGGTCAGGTGTTATATGCCTTATGCCTCTTATTGTCAGAGATTTGCTAGTTCCACATATAGAGTAATTATGAACCACTTCTGAGGCAGATATATTTTAAAATGGGAACCATATCCATATTGCTAGCCATGTTGGATATGATACCTGCTGGAAGGTGGCTCGATATTCTACCCAGTATATCTAAGTTTTTATTGTCTTTTTAGAAACAGAAGATGCTTTTAATACTCAGGTTTTTGATTGCATATTTTCTTGACACACAAATTTGCTAATAGCATAAAATCTTTTTGCAAATTGCTTGCCCGTTGGTGATTCGCATGATTGGCAGATAATCCCCTATGATTTACACTTACCAACCAACCTCCTGGTGTTAACACCGATTAGCTGAAAGACCCCCCACTGTTAAGGGCCATTAAAAAAATAATGGTTGAAGAAAATAAGAAATGCCAGAAAACGAGTCGCTCTCTTCTTCTTTTATTTGTATTTCCTCCCTGTCCACAGCCTTCTTCTTTTCCTCTTCTTCTTTCTAAACAATAGAACTTAGAAAGATATTAAAGGATCTAATTGATAAAACTGGAATGAAGTACATTTTGCAAATTAAAGGCCCCAATCATGGCCCAGATTCAGAATTTGAATCTCTATTATTTGCACATTTTTAAACAAGAGAATACTGTTCACATCTGCAATTTTTTCCCTTTGTGCCTCTCTCTCTGTCTCTCTCTCTCTCTGTGACACACACACACACGTGCGAACTTTAGTGAATAGTTACATGAAGGAAAATATGACTTGTTTGAATGATTTCTCTGTCTCTTTATAAATTTTGTTTTATCAATAAGATTATACATACTGAATACTTTATAGGTTAAGATCATGATTTTGACCATAACTGGTGGCTGATGAGAGCAGATCTTGTTGATGATGAGCCACCAGAACCGGTTGGGTTTCTTTTGCTGATGTTTGCTACCATGTTTATCATTTTGATCTCTTTGTTTGTATTTTTTATTGATCATATTGCCCATTAAATTTGAAGATTTAGCTGATCGCTTACAAAAAGATTGAAAATCATAGCTTTGCATGCTTTATTTCTCGAAACACCCAAAATAGTCCAGGGTTGCCACATGCATCTGATCCAAAATTTTCTGCTTTGGTCCTTTCTCTGCTTGAAAAACTCTTTCACTTTAGCTACCCTTCCTCAATGATCAGTTTCCTGTCTTTTGTTTCACATAACTGTCATTTTGTTGTTGCCTGTTTCCACGAGTTCATAGTAAGTATTAAGGTTCTTTCAACACTTTTAAATAGGCCTTTGCTCAAAAATAATTTGTTGGAGTTAAATGAATCAAAGGATCGGATAAATTCACTGATGCTGCTGACTGAGCAATTGGCTTACGTGGTTTGTGCAGTTGGTGAGGAGTTGATTGGTTAGAGCTTAAGATGGGGTATTTCAATTTGGGGCAAGTTACTGCACGTCAGGCTCCCATGCCTCTCAATGTTCCTTGATGGGTGAGGTGTCCTCTAGTTAACATATTTTGGCATTGGCATAATTTGGTTAGTTACAAAATTTTCGACCACAAGAGGTTAGGTGCCAATCCTGTAAATTACATCCCCGGGGGGCGGATTTTGCAGTTTGGCCAAATTTTATTCTCATTTATTGCTCACTATGTGAATGAGCCCATCAAGGTTCAGCATTGAGTCCCTTACTATTTGCAATAGTGATAAATGAAATAACAAAAAATATTCAAAATGAAATACCATGGTTTATGTTCTTCGCAAATGATATAGTTTTGGTTGATGAAACTAGAGAGGGTATCAGTACTAAATTAGAGTTATGGAGAGACATGTTAGAATTTAAAGGATTTAGATTGAGTAGATTTAAAACTAAGTATATGAGGTGTAAGTTTAGTGACAACCATCAGGATAATGAAGAAACGATTAGATTAGAAGGAAGAGAAATCTCAAAGATGAGAACAAAGACATTGATGAAATTGATGACAACAAAGACATTGATGAGATTAAAACCCAAAGATGAGAGATAATTGAATAAAGCTTCTTCAATGAGAATAAAGAGAGAGAGAGAGGAAAAGATAATAAAAAAACAACTTGATTGGAACACTGAATGAGATCATAATTTTAAAATTGTCATCGAGGATGACAGTTTCAAGCACCAGGTGAAGAAACATGTCTTCTCCTAGCGTTAACATGGTCGGTCAAACCATGAAACTGAGAATAATTTCCAAGGGACCCTAGAATGTGGATTGCTTTACTCGCTAATCCTATAATTATGATTTTTCTGAAAATGATGTGTTAAAGTGTGTGTTAAATGTTTCTTTCAAGAAGAAAAAAAATTTAAGAACCCAAAGCACGAAATTTTAACACACATACACTCTCTTCTCTCTCTCTCTCTCTCTCTCTCACATAGCTCTTTTTTCCTCTTTCTGCCAGAATTACTTCTCTTTCGCGTTAGTTCCTCTTGTCTTGCTGTTTGTTTCTCTTCCTTCCTCCCTCTTAAGTTCTCAATCTCTCTCCTCCCGTCCTTAGTTGTGCTCCATGCTGTTGTGTAAAATGCATTCAGACCAATAGGGAGACATTGTAACTTACATAATCTTTTGTCACTACTCTAGAGGTCTGCTATGTACTTTAGGTTTTGATTTTTTTTTATTTATTTATTGTTCGAGATAATTTATTTATTTATTGTTCGAATCAGCCTCCTTGCAAAAAGCAAGGGGAAGGCTGCCTAGGTATTCCCTTTCCCAGAGCCCACAATGTGGAAGTTTCGGCACTGGGTACGCCCTATTGTTCGAGATAATTTATGGAGCTCTTCAAGTCATTGGCAGATCTGTTTAAGCTCTATATTTGTGATGTTATTTGCTCAAATCATTCAAAATAGTTATTTGTTATAACTATTGGTGAAGTATTTGAATATTTGGTGAAATATTTGATTTATTATTAGCCACATAATCATAATATCATATTTTTGTTGTCTTACATTGACGGTTGTATCTGCTTTTTAAAACTTTGCTGTTGTATTCATATTGTCTTATGTGTATGTCCCATGTACATGCTTCATAGGAATAAGCCAGGACACTAATTAATTGTTTCATTTTTTTAAATCACTTTTTAGAGCCTATTTCTCTTCCTTCCTTAGAGATTCACAAAAGCATGGTTTGGCTTTCTTATGCTATGCTGTGTCCTTCGTTCTTGCGATTATGCTTAGGCAAATTTAATTCAAAATAATTCGTAGTGTTGCTGAATGTAATTTGGATGAACCTTGAGGCTGCATATCATTTGTTAGTTCATTGTATACGGAGTATTTGATCATGAAAGGAAGCAAGTTTTGTTCTTCAGATTCTATGGGCAATTTTTTAAGGAATCACTGGCTTCATGGGGCATAGGGTGTAATGCAGCTAAGAAGATGCCTGTTTTTAGTCCCTTCAACAATAATTTTGGTTTCTTTGGATGGAGAGATGGAGTACCCAAAAGAAATTTACAAACTTGTGTTCAGGCATAGGGTAGTATATATTTTTTTTCCTCATTTTACTTGTTAGGGTTTCTATCTTATTTCATTGTCAGGGCTTCCATTAATTTTTTTTGGAATCTCCTAATTTCAGATCTAGAACTTTCTGCTGTTATTTGTTTTATTTCAGGACTATTATGTATTGAATACAAAAAGGTGGTCACATTCTAAATGACTTGTACTTAAATTTGGACAATGTCATCTTTTGGAAAGCATTGCATATGCAATGTTCCTTTTTTTTTTTTTTTTTTTTTTTTTTTTTTTTTTTTATGAAACGGGAAATAGATGGAGAATATATTTTAGAAAATTTAAACTACAGTTGTGGAGTTTGGTCCTCCATGTTTTTGCACGAATGGTCAAATTATACATTATTGTCCCTTTGAGGACATAAGAACCTCCTTTTGGTGCAAAAAAGGGGTCATCCTAGCATAAATTTCTATGTGCATGATATTTATTTTGTAAAATATACCCCTCTATCCCTTTCTCTTATACCAACTTGCCCATAGAGTATGGATGTCATATCTGCTATTGGAGTCATGTTTCCTTTTTCTTTCAGGTCTGGTCAGTCAACCATACAAGATTCTTGGGCAAATAAAGTTACTTGGAATCGAGGTCTGCCAAAATTTTTTATATTCTAATTACCCAAATTTTGAAACAGTCTGTCAACTCTTTAACTCTTTTCATGTTTTCAGGGGATCTTCTTTCTTCACCAGATGCTTGGAAGGATGCACTCAATGATGTGACTTCTGTTGTATGTAATTTTTAACTCGATTTTTTTCCCATTGTTTCTCAAGTCATTATTCAATATTGTGTGTCAACTAGCTGGATTATATTTTAGAATTGCTCTTTGTTTACATCCATTGGATTATGTGGATTGAATTTCTAAATGGAGTCAATTTTGTTCTAGTTAGGTGGATTGAATTTCCTAGAGAATTAGTGTGGGGGGTAAAAATTCTGTTGCTGAATGGACGATAGATGTTAGAAATGCTTTGAGGGAGATGGAGATCAACCAACAACATGAGTTTCAGTTTAAGAGTCCATGTCCTTTCTCTGGTTGGTTTGTGTAGAGGTCAGGATAAGATAGTCATGAGCTTGTTAACCATTTGAAAGAGAAATCATAATCAATCTGATCCTAAGATTGGTTAGACTTGTCAGTTCCTATTTATGATAGATATGCTTGAAATAGGAAGGTTTAACTTTCTGATTTCCTTTGATTTAGGAGACTCGTGTTTTAGGATCTTTTAGGGGTTTGTGACCTTAGGTTTTTGATGCAAACATATGAAATACTACCACTGACCCCTTGAGTACCCAAACTGGAGGAAGTGTGCTTCTTTAAGATTATTAAAAGCCAGGCAAACACTGCTGATTAATAGTATATGTTTTAGCTCAACATTCATTAATGCTTCACAGATGACTTTAGTAGGAGAAAAATCAATGCACTAAGAAGGTGCATATTGCCATCTGCAGGGATGTTGTGAGGAAAAACGAAAGAAGAGCAGACCTTATATTGGACTAAGTCATGTAAAATGATGGATTAATGGTTTTCAGAAAACTAGTAAAATAGACATTTTTCTTTGTGTCTTTTATAATAATAAGAGTAATTGTAATGTATTGATCAGTGCCTATTTGATAAGAGAGCGTGTTTGCAATGGTGTCTATGCAGATATCATGTGTTGGTGGCTTTGGCTCCAATGCACATATGTACAAGATCAATGGCACTGCCAACATTAATGCAATCTGGGCTGCTGCAGAGAAAGGTATGTAACGGTAATACCAAAATACAATACCAGTTACACATGTTTACTTGATAGAGTTAGAATAAAGTGTGTAACACTGGTATAATTGGAACTATTTCAGATGTAATATAATAATGGTCACCACTGTATCTTTACCTACTATTAAGCCAAATGGACAATTTGGCATCTGCAGCACAGTAAGGCTTTTGTTGATGGAAGTATTCCTGAAACGACCAATATTGTTTATTATAAAACTTTGCTTGCGAATATTCAGGGAGATAGGAATATTGTTGGTGAACAGTGAGGTAGAGGGTGATATAGGATCTTCATTTTTAATGCAAAATGCTGTGTCACAGAATGAACAATTTTCTTTTGGTAAACAGCTGCCTGTCTTTGATGAAGTTGCATTTTATTCATTTCCAAGTGTAATATCCTAACAATGGCTTGGGGCACATTTGATCTACCTTCTGTTATGTGACTTGGAGTACAGATGTGGTCACCACAGGCTCCCAAGAAAATGACAAATCTTAATGATAATACTTTTGTTTTGTGCATATCAGTGGTCAAGTAGATTATGTTTCTAGTGAATGAAATCATAAATGTGTGTGACAGATCTATGATGAGATTAGTGAGATCTTTTTTTTTTGTCCGATTGAATCTCAAAAATCATTTAATATCTTATGGGATTTTTGTGATTGTCTCCCTTAATTTTAATTTATTATTTTCCCCTTAAATATCTTAGCAATTTATGCAATGCTCCCATAAAACTTTTTAATCTTTGCACATAAACAAATGGTACCCTGTTTGGCATTCTTACTCAGTTATAAGAAATGCTAAAGAAAAACTAAAGTGGCTGTCTTTTGTGACGCAATGGATACAGGCAGAGACACACTTACACAAGTATATGCATGCACAATTTGAGACATGTATACACACATTTTGCCGAGATTGGTATACATGTATGTTTCTAAGTTGTGCCAGGGCTAACAGGGTGGGTGAAACACATCTGATGAGGCATTCCATAGTCCTTTTTCTCAGATTTACGCATTCATTTCTGATAACATAATGCTCTGGTTATCATCTCCTTGTCTTCTTTACAGGTGTAAAAAGATTTGTCTATATCTCTGCTGCAGACTTTGGGGTGGCAAATTACATACTCAGAGGGTATTATGAAGGGAAGGTAAATACTCCCACAAAATTTTGGCTGATCAGCTAATGTGAATTTTCATGCATGAGGAAACATTCCTTGAGACCATATTTCTTTTCTCAAAACATATTTCTGAATTTCATCAAGTCTGTCTTGGGAACTCTGTTTTTCATGGAAGACCTTGCTTTTATTTTATTTTATTTTACTTTTTGTTTGATACTGTAGAAAGCTGCTGAAGCTGAGCTATTGAGCAGATTTACATATGGAGGTGCGCTTGAGCATTCCTGTTATATTTGTTTGACTTGTTAATAATGTTCTAGTAGTATAAGTTACTCATCTATGTAACCAAATGAGAGCCATGGAGAAATCTTATACCTGAAATATGTATACAGGTGTAATTTTGAAGCCTGGGTTTATACATGGGACACGCAGTGTAGGGAGCATGAAAATACCACTCAGTGTCATTGGTTCTCCTTTAGAGATGGTAAATACCTCTCACTGGCTTCCCTTGATTTCTTTGGTCAATTCACTGAAATAAATTCGTACCTCTTCAAAATTAAGCACGTGAATCAGCTTATTCAGCCAAACCATGCATTTCCCGATTTCATCAGCTGCTAATCTTTTTGCTCCATATTGGATCCCACAGGTTCTCCAACATGCGAAACCACTAAGCCAGTTACCACTTGTTGGTCCTGTGTTTCTTCCACCTGTGAATGTTATAGCTGTGGCAAGGGTAGCTGTAAGAGCAGCCACTGATCCAGTTTTCCCACCTGGAATAGTAGATGTGTACGGAATAATAAGTTATGGCAAACAGAAGTCCGTGTAAATTCAGAGCAGTTTTTAAGAACTACAGGATGAAGAATGCAAATCTGATCCATCTTTTCACTACTTAGATGCTGGTTAGAAAAGTAGTAGTATGAAGATTTGCTGTGAATGCAATAAAGATGACTGCTCTTTGCTGAGAATTTTTTGATGTATTGAACCTCTTCAGGGGCGTTCTTTTTTGATAATTTCTGGAGTTATGAACTGTGGATACAATTGAACCACGAGTTGCATCAGTCTCTCTTTAGGGTCCTGGGGCTCTCTCTCTCTCTCTCTCACTCTCTCACACACACATCTTTTACCTTGTATACGCCTTAGAAAGTGAATCAATAAAAGGGGTTTTTTTTTTTTTTTAATATCTTGACCTATCTAAATTATTCAATTAATCTACTTTGAGTACTATAGGGTTCAAAGGAATTTCAGTGTACGTTGTTCGCAAAAGTGATGATGATGTTGCGAGATGTGCTATCCCAAATGCTTCAGGTCTAACAATGTTTACCGCATGCTTCTCGGCTCTCTTTTCACGAATTGATTGTAATTAGGCCCCATGTGGGGAGTCTTTGAGTGGATAGGTTTGTCCAATTCTTTTTCTTTTTTAACACAGAAAATTATAAAAAAAAAAGTGGGAGATAATATCAATTAAACTAAAATTCATTGGCCGATTCTTTATTTTAAAGGATTTGTCAAATTCTCGACATGGCCGGTCCCTCCCGACTTCGATCCTTTGGTTCAAAAAATATACAACCTGCACTATTTTGTGTTTGCAAATATTGCATTGCACTCAAATCACACTAGGAATACAATTTTGTCAAGGAATGAAAGAGGATTCAATCTTAAAAGCTTCTCGTTCAAACATCTGGTTCAGAATTCAATTAACGAGACCATGAGAAAAGAGAGAAACAAAAGTGATATTCATGGTTCCTTTCATTGAAATTTTTTCAGCAGATGCTCAAGTGAGTGTATATAGATCAAAATTGGATGTACAAAGAGGTCAAAATTGGACAGAGAAAACAATTTATTGACCCCCCCAAAAAAAACTCAAAACTTCGAAAGAAAGAGAAAGGAGATTTGAGCTGAATGTCTGCAATTGAAAGACCTTGGGTTGGCTGCCATTTTTCATTTTGTTTTTCTTATTTTAGTTCTTGTCTCACCGTTTGTTCGATTTCAACCCAGGGTATATGAAGAAAAAAGATTTATGAAACCTAATTCTTTAATAGACCCTATAATATAGATCGAATTAATTATATAAAATTCAGATATTGCTTGATAAAAAGAAAAAAGATTTCGGTTATAAAAATAGGCCAAAGACCCCTTTATAAAATATAATTTAAAATATTCAATCCCGTTCTATCCAAAAAAAAAAAGTCCGTCCTTAACAGAACAAGCTGGCCCATTTTAACAACTCTAAGGATAGGTATACTTAATCATTTTTCTTTTTAACTAATTGATAGTCGAAATCATATTCTTATTAATCTAATTTAAACGTTGTTGGGATCAATTTAGAAATATTTTTCCTAACATATTTTTTTAATTTCTAAATTTTAAACGTAAGACTCTTAATCTTTGTGATTTCACCAATTGATTACTGCTCCCATATACTTTTATTTTATGCTATTTTGCTCCTTTTATTATTACTTTTGTGATTTGCTCGGTTTGGTATTATTTTTTTCCTTTGTCAACTCTAGTATATGTAAGTCATGTGGGCTCGTTTTAACCACATGTAATAATTTTTGGAGGACAGAGAACTATATTCCTTAAGAAAACATGTGAGTTGATGGATAATGAGAATATTTAGAAGTTTCCAAAATTACTAGAGTGAGAGAGAGGAAAGTTAATTTATATTTTTGTCTTAGTAGTCTTGGAAAAGTTCCAAAAATCACTAAAAGCGATTAAAACTAGTTTACATGATTTCTACGTGTTAAAATTTATTGAAAATATAAATACAACAAATTACACAAAACAAAATATTAATTAATTATAATTTAATTTGTATTATTTTTTTTTAATAAAAATTTTGAATTCAAAACCTTTTACATTAAAAAGGAAAAGAATAAAATGGTATACATTACAAACACAAAGGTAAAGTAACTCTTTTAAAACCACAAAAAGTTTAGTAATAATATTTGAAACCAGAGAGAGAGAGAGAGAGACATTGGGTGAGTTGTAGTTCCATTTTTTATCTTGGACACGGAAGCTAAGGTTACATTTAGTCGTAGAAAATATTTTTTAATTTTTAATTTTTAATTTTTTTTTATATTTTTAAAGAAAAACGTATAAAATTTTAAAAATATGTTCAAATAATACATATTTTTTTATTTCTAATTTTCTCTAATAATTTAGAAAATTTTAAAAATTATGGGTTTATTTATAACAGAAAATAGTAAAAAATACATTTAATGGTGTTTTTTATTTCTCTTCATAAATTAGAAAATCATATTTTTTAATTTTTATTTTTTAAAAATAAAAAATAGAAATATTTAAATATAATTTTATTTTCTTAAATAATAATTTTTAAAAAATACCCTTATTTTTCGTAATTAAATATAAGGTCTCGAGTCGGGCCGGGGCCCCTCGAATTACATGCGGGCCACGAGGCCCAGACGACCAAATTGGGTTCTCCTGGTAGTCATATCGTCAATCTAGGCTCCGTGGAGGAGAGGGGGGAGAGAGAGAGAGGGAGATGAATCAGAATCAGCAAGTGAATGAAGGTAGTAGAGGAAGACAAGACGATGACGCTGCTCTCTCCGAATTTCTTGCTTCCTTGATGGACTATACCCCTACTGTAACTCTCTTCATCTCCTGTTCAATCCTCTCTCTCTCTCTCTCTCTCTCTCTCTCTCTATCTCTCTATATATATATATATGTATGTATATTTTGCTTTAGTTTGATTTGGTTGCTGGCTGTGCTAATTTTGTACAGATTCCAGACGAATTAGTGGAGCATTACATAGCCAAGAGCGGATTTCAATGCCCTGATGTTAGATTGTAGGTACCCCCATCACTTCAATTCATCAGTTTTCATATGCCTTTTTTGCTTCTCATCGTATCAGGTTTCTTTGACTCCTTAATTTCGGTCAATTGAGTTTAGTTTTCCCGTTCATTCTTCATAAAATTAAAGTTCTGCCCGAACCCCTTTTCAAATTCACCTTTTAGGGTTTAAGCCCTAAAATGACAAAATCTGGGCGTCGGAATCGTGTTAGGGGTTGTGAGGTAGAGAGTTTTACACCATTTAATTTTGTGCTGGGTGGGATACGCAAAATTAATTCATCAATTTTAGGTAAGTTTGTAAAACCAATAATCAAGCTTTGCTTTGGGTGGATTGTTATGGAAGTGGGAATTTAGGTAGGAATCCTATTTCATAGCAGCTTGTAAGTCTATTTTGACATTGAGCTAGGCCATGCAAACCTCCTTTGCTTGCCAGTAACAGGGGAGATCATTTTCAGCCAGGGTAGTTTTGCAGATAGTGAGAGCTAAACAAACTTTCAATCACAAACATTTTTGGTCTCTGGCCAAAATTTACTTCGAGTGCTCAAAATATATTATTCACCATGCCCAAATTGATATATATCAGAGAAGCCATTCAAGAAGCTTGCACTGGATAAGCACAGTTATTTTATAGAGCTCAACTGGATGGTCCCAACTTTTTAAAATTTTTTCAAGTTTTAGGATGGGACGATGTTGTCAAATTTGAGCCATCAAATGGGGGTTATTATTTTGTTTGAGTGCTGATAAGTTGGAAAAACAAGAGGAAAAAAAGGATACTTTGAAATCAGGATTGGAGGTGTTAGGCTTTCTTAGCTTAATTTCTTGCACTATTATTAGAACAATATGCGAATGATAAATTTTTAGTTGTTCAGGGTATTGGTAGGAACAATGACTTGAAGAGTCTTGAGGGATGTTAAACCTCCTTAATGATCTGGGACATGGAGAAGAATCCAAGTAGTAGAATACAAGAGTTTTTATTGGATGTTGAACTCCCTTAATGATGTTTATAATGCTAATTGATAAAGGTTAAAAGTTTGGGCTTATTGGAGAGCTCGAGTGGCTTCAGGGAAACTAGATTGCTATCTAGTAGATCATTCGCCAATTTACTTACTGGCCTGTTTGAACTTCGAAGGTGTAAATCAAGTCTAGCCTTGTCTGTTTGGACCAAGTTTTGAGTGGTATTCCATTCTTCTTTTGCCTTGATATAGAAGTATTATTTGGCCATGTGTTCAGTTGAGACGTGTGACTTCTAATTGCAATTTGTGATACGCCTTCTCTCCAACAATAGAAGACAGGACATGCCATGTCAAGGGACCTTTTATCTCAAAAGTTGGGGCATATTGGAAAAATCACTAATAAATGTTTGTTAAAAACTCTCTGTGGAGAATAAATTTTGGGGAGTCTGCAGAAGTAATAAAAAAGAAAAAAAGAAAAAAGAAAAACCTGGAGCAGGGAATGGAGGGAGGCATTAAAAATTGCAGAAAGGAAATTATGGAACTTTGGCTGAGTGGTTATAGCTCTATGTGGGAGTGAAAACTTAGGCCAATGTTCGAAATGTGGTACTGACACAAACATACACATGCACCAGCTGCAGTAAATCCTTGAGGTATTTTAAAATATCTCCCTTTTAAGAAATTGCAGACAGGAAGTGTTCCTTTTAGCTCTTTATTTGTTGGTTTTCGGTTTTAGGTTTTTTGTGATGTATGGGGAGATATTGACCTGGGAATGTCTCGTAGGACTTTATTCCTGATGAGAATAACTGCATGGAGGGAATTAAGCAAATGAATGAGGTTCAACATGGAATTAATGACCAGATTTTGGAGCAGTCTTAGGTTGGTGGGTTGTTGCATAACCATAATTTTTCTTCTTTCCCTTTTGCCTTGCTCTTTTCATCATGCTGCCCTAGTAGCAAGTTAGTCTCAGAACCAACTCATCCTAGGACTAGATACCATGATAAATGTTTTGAGTTTTCTACAATCAAATCGAAAGGTTTGTATAGGAAATAAGTTTAAGGATGAATAATTTTTAGTGTCTTAAAAAATATTTTAAAAGGAGAAAATTATTCAATTGCTTGTAGAATTGAGCATGCTAGACCAAAGAGGAAGTTCATTTTTTGATGTTTATACACATGAGCTAGCTAGCAGTGATTTGCATATTTTTACATTTTTTCTTCATCTCTTCGAGATTCATGGTCTTGGGTATCATTTATTGAACTCAACCCTACGATCAAATTGATCGGATGAGAAGGTCAACCATTTAATAATTGGGTCATTGGTTTGTCTCTATCATAAAGGAATGACTAACTATTCACAAAAACAAAGAAAAAGCCACATTTGGTGTGCAAAAATATAAAAACAATTAAATAATCATATAAGAGAAAGATACACATGTCAGTAACAAACTAAATTAAGTTTAACACATATATGAAATAAAATATCTCAATAAGTGGCAATTGGAATTCCATCATTAATGCTAAACAATGTCACTTTTCTTAAATTCTAGCTCCATATTCCATCAAGCTTTCTTACGACAACAACAATATCAACAAACTAAAACTTAATCTCAAATTTTGGGATCAATCACGAATGACAAATATCAGAATAATAATAAAAATAGAAAAATAAAATAAAAATAAAAATAAAAAACAAAAAAATAAAATAAAAAATAAAAATAAGAATAAAAAATAAAAAAAAATGAATAAAAATAAGAATATGAATAAAAATAAAATGTTGATTTAATTTGTGTGAATTCTTCTATATTATTCATTCCTATTGAAAACCATCTCTTCAGTTAAACCACTAGCTATCAAGTCTTTCCGAATAACTTGTATCCAAGTTTTCAATGGTTTACCTTTACGTTTTAGAAAATCTCATATGTTTAAATTTTCGATCCTCCTTAGTGGTGCGTGCTTGGGTCTTCGTTGCACATGTTCAAACCACCTCAGTCGATACTCTCACATCTCATCTTCAATTGAATTAACTCCCAATTAATTACATATTTCTTCATTTTTAATTTTATCTTTTCTAGTCTTGCTGCATATCCACTTAAGTGTTTTCATTTCAGCTATAGTCATTTTATGCTATTACTGTTATTTAATGACTCAACACTCGATGTCATATAATAGATCCGGTTTTACTGCGGTTTTATAGAACTTTCCTTTCAAATGCAATGGCACCGTGCGATCGCAAAGAATTTCGGAAACTCTTCTCTATTTCATCTAACCTGCTTGAATTTTATGATTTACATCTTTATATATACTACCATTGTTTTGAATGATGGAATCAAAATATTTAAAACGTTCACTTTTTGGTATGCCTTTTCCTTCTAACCTAATCATTTCTTTATTTTCTGATAGTTTTCACTAAATCTATATTTCATATGCTCAGTCTTTGACCTGCTCAATCTAAATCCTCTGGATTCTAAAGTGTCTCTCTATAACTTTAATTTAGCGTTAATACATTTTTTAATTTTATCGAGCAACACTATATCATCTGCAAATAACATGCATCATGGTTTGTCATTTTGAATGTTTTTTGTGGTTTCATTTATCATTATTGCAAAAGCATGAGACTTAATGTTGAATCTTGATGAAACCTAATATTAATAGGAAAGTTATCAGACATACCCTCACCAGTTCTCACGTTGGTTATAGCTCACTCATATATATCTCTAATAAGATTGATGTATTTCAAAGAGATCCCTTTCTTCAATAATGCCTACCACAATATCTTTAGGAACGCCATCATATGTTTTTTCTAGATCAATGAATATCATGTGTAAGTCTTTTTTCCATGCTCTAAATGTCTCCATAAACTTTCTTAACAAGTGAATTGTTTCGGTGGTGAAATGTTATGACATAAATCTAAATTGATTTTAAGATACACTTATCTTCAATCTCAATCTTTGCTTTATTACTCTCTCCCATACGTTCACGGTGTGAGTCATAAGTTTAATTCTTATATAGTTGGAACAATCTTGAATGTCTCTCCCATACGTTCATGGTGTAAGTCATAAGTTTAATTCCTATATAGTTAGAACAATCTTGAATGTCTCTTTTATCTTATATAATGATATAAGTGTGTTCTCTCTCTATGTTTTGGGATATTTTCTTGGTTAGCCAAATTTTGTTAAAAAAATCCGTTAACATTACTATATCAAAATCACCCAGACATTTCCACAGCACAATATGAATGCTATCAAGTCCTATGGTCTTTTTATTCTTCATTTTCTTTAAAATCTTATTTACTTCATTATGACGAATTTTGCGTTTAAAATTTCTATTAATCTCTTCTACAGGTATCTTGATATTATCTGTCTCTCGTACTCTCAACATTAAAAAAATTATTAAAATAATCATTCCAACGCTTTTTATATACTTATTTCTTACAAGTATGGTATTGGCTTCGCTCTTAATATACCTAACATTATTTAGATTTTTTCCCCTCTCTTATTTTGGCAATTTTGTAAATCTCTTTTCTCCTTCTTTAGTTTCTAATCTCTTGTATAGTTCGTCATATACATTACTTTTTGATTCGTGGATAAGTTTTATTATTTCTTTTTTCGCACTTTTGTATTTTTTATATACATCACTATTTCTATTACTTTTAACATCCCTATAACACTCTCGTTTGGTTTGAATAGCCGTTTGTGTTTTCTCGTTTCACCATCACAACTCCTTATCTATTGGAACCCAACCCTTAGCTACGCCTAGTACCTCCCTACATATACTCTTAATATTATTAGACATCTCTTTCTACATTATTTCTGCATTATCAATATTAGATCAATCTGCTTCTTGACTTAGTTTGTCTCTAAAGGTCGTCATCTTTTCTTCTTTCAAATTTCGCCACTTAATTCTTGGCTCCACATATGGACGATACTTCTTTTGTCTTTTAAGTACACGTACATCTAAAACTAAAAGTTTTTGTTGGGTTGTTACACTCTCTGCCAGTATAACGTTGCAATCCTTACAAGTCATTCTATTGCCTCTCTTGGTGAGGAAGAAATCTATTTGACTAACATTCGGCCTACTTCTATATGTGATTATATGCGATTCTTTTTTCTTGAAGAGCATATTCACGAGTACCAAATTGAATGCTGTAGTAAACTTTAAAATGGTACCTTCCGCTTCATTCCTACTATCAAAGCCAAAATTTCCATGTATGGTTTCAAATCTTTCATTATTTTCTCCTACATGTCCATTTAGATTTCCTCCGATAAACAATCTCTCATCTAGGTAAATTCATCAAAATTCTCTCAAAATTATTTTTTACTAATTGTATCTGTACTTATTTGGGGGCGCATACACACTGTCACGCCTCGACCTGCAAGTCCGAATATGTGACAACCGTCGCGTGATCTAAAAGTACGTGCAATCACCAACACGCATTCTAAGATCCCGCAAGGCTATAATAATATCACATCACGTTAAGAGAATCTGATTTCCAAAACACTTGAACTTAAAATATCCAAAGAGCAAGTTATCATTTGACATTTCAAAATATGAATTTCCAAAACATAAGTTTAAAAGTAAGAAACACGTATATAAAATGTTATACGAAAGAGTTTAGAAATGTCCTCCAATGAATTTGTCTACATGCCTCCAAAATATCCATAACCAGAATGGACTAATACCACAGTCGGTCCCAGACAGCTTCTCTTCGGGTGGATCTAGTTACCGATGAGATGACCTTGTCTTTACACTTCCTCTGAAAAGGGATAAGAGGAGGGGTGAGTGTATGAATATCCAATGAGTGGAGTGCAATGACATAGCTGTGTAAGTGAGTGAGTAGTGAGTGTGGAAATGTTAAACAATATTTTCAAAACATATTTACGTTCCAACAAAGTATCAAGTAGTCATTCAAATATTTACATTAAGAGTCATGACTTTTCCATAATACAATATACGTTTTTCTAACATCATAGAGTTTGCCTCAAAATCTCTCCATCGATAGCTTGGCACGGACCATCTGGTGGAGTCGCTTAGGGGTTTTCATTTTTATCAGTCATAAAACATCAACCCCGACCTTGGCGTTGGCTCTCGGCCTCTTCGGAAGTGCAACCGAATAGTCTCGAAATGGACTTAGGGGCATCTCTCTACCGCCGTCTACCCCTTCAAGTCTACCAAGCTCTCCACGTCGCCCCCTCGAATCGGTTCGTGGAAACTTAAAACACTAGATCGGTCATCTCATAAACCGGGTGCTCACACCCCATACATGCACCATGGGGGTTCAGGCTCATACCCCAAAACCAATGCATAAACTATTTTTGCAAATATTATATCATATGCCATATAGATCATCGAGTTTCACAGTTCATAAATTTAGCAAACATCATTCGGAGGAAAAATTTAGCATGCTTCAAAATATATTTGCAATCGTATAAATGTCATGGCTCGAATCAAAAACATTTTTAAAGACATTTCATAATCACAAAGCATTTTATAAAATCAAGTTCAGAAAATCATTTTATAAAAAATCATGAAAAATATTTCTCATTTACAACACAACAAACCGTCGACTCACAGTGTTTGGGAAGACAGTCACTTCCAGATCTGTCCATGATAAATTGTTTGACTTCAATCAACTCAGTCCAGCCCCTTGTTTATGTCTCCAAGAGATCCTTATGGTTTGGGTCACATCAAACCCTTGATTTTTCTCTCTTTATGACAGCACTAAACCTTTAGATTTTCCTCAAGATTTAAGACTAAAATCTAACTTTGAAGAGTTCATGTGTAGTTGTGAGTCTTTAATTTGGACTTATGGTGGTAGATTGATTGGATTTTGGAAGGAGAGAGAAAAGAGAGAGAAATAGAGGAGAATACTTCAGAGAGAAATGAGAAGTGTCCTTTCGTAGGTTCTAGAACTCTACTAGTCATTTTACTCCCAACTCACTTTGAGTAATTGCTTAGAAATTTTCATTTACTTTTAATTTGCACATATATCCCATATGCCCTTTTGTTTATTGGAAAAGTAAACCCAATGGATTTTAAACACTTGAATCTTGTGTCCTGTTAAGAAAATGTGTTCGGTGACAGGCAAGAAATTGTAGAAAGGAAGAATACAAATTTTTAAGAAATAAATAAAGATTATTAAAATTTTAAAATGTTCAAGAATATAGGATAAAATTTAATTTGAGTATGTTATAACTAAAGGGTTTAAGTGGCTTAGTGGTAATATACCTTTTTGAAAGCTTGAGAGGTAATGAGTTCAATTCTACATGCATGCAAGGGACGGCAATTGTTGGAGGATTTAATGAAATTCATGCTTGTGTAAGTGTGGAAGTGTTGATCGAAGGCATGAGTTGGCAACTACACATGTTGACCAAAGGGAGTGCAAGGGACGACAATTGTTGGAGGATTTAATGAAATTCATGCTTGTGTAAGTATGGAAGTGTTGACCGAAGGCATGAGTTGGCAACTATACATGTTGACCAAAGGGAGAAAATACAAGATGGCAAATGCATATGTTTGACCGAAGGAGGATTTACAAGCATGACTGACCACCAGTGCAGCTGATGGAGTCTTTGTTGAATTTCTAATAATGCCGATGGGCTCAAGTGCAAGTGCCGAAGAGAGATATATATATTTATATATTGAAATGTGTTCTTGTGCCTTCGATTCACATGCAACCGATTAGAAAGTTAGAAGGTGCAAATATGTACCAAAGGGAAAATGACAGTTACAAATAAATTGAATTCTCAAGGCAAATAGCACAGGAAAAAGCAAAATGACCGAAGGAAAATGATAAGTTCAAAATTGAATCCTCAATGACCGAACAGTGCAAGGTGAAGACTAAAGGAGGCAAAGGCAACTTCTCAATGTTTGGTCAATGAAATGGCAAATTCTGTTCGGTCAATGCTCACCGATGAGGCCCAACCGACAAGTTCCACATCTAAGTGTTCTAATATTGAACATGTATATGAAATGAGTCCAATAATATACCGATGGGTTCTCACAATACCGATGAGATTTTCACTTGTAAAATAGTAGATGGTCATTATCGACTACCTATTAGGAAATCAAAATTTGGAGAACTATTTACTAATCACCAAACCTTTACCAAAAAGTTAAATTTTATTGAATCACAATTTAAACTCTACCGAATATCAATACTAAAATAATCGATCGCTTAAAATTATCAATCTACTGATAGATAGTTTCCAAATCAAATTTCACTAAATTCCCAATACCAAATAATGAAAGTCTCATCGGAAAATCAGATCCTACCAAACACTGAACACTCAAGTAACCGATAGCTTTGTGATTTGAACTCTAATGATCGGTAATTTAGAAATTTTAAAATCTATCGACTAAGTATTTAAAGAATTTTTGATTATTCTAAATGACAAAAATTCATATTTTTATTCTAAATAATTATTTTTTCACATTTTCATATATATAAAAATTTTCAAATAGTCTATTTAAAGTAAACATCACAATCCGGATTTATCCGGTGTCACACACATTGACTACATTAATTATGTATTCTCCATTAACCAACTTGTCAAATGTAATTCTATCCCTCTTCCTCCTAATCTCTACTATATCATCTTGTAAATCTTTGTGTACAATTATTCCTACCCCATTCTTGGATCTATTCCTTCCTATGTACCAAAACTTATGACCATAAGGTTCTATTACTTTAGCCATCTCCCCCACCCACTTAGTTTTTTGGAGACACATGATATTAATTTTTCGTCTATTCATTATTTCTCCTATCTCTTTTAACTTGCCGGTTAAGGATCCTATGTTCCAAATGGTTAGACGAATTCTATCTTCATGGACTAACTTATTTGCTCACACCCTAGGATCCCTTGCTGACCTGGGATCTGATGTAGCGCGTTGCTGAGGGGGAAACGTCACAAAAGTTTTCCTATATTTGTCGCCCATCGTTACATTTTGACAAAAGGTTTTATGCTGACTGTCGACCTACCACAATCCATACAAGAAATAAAATTTACATTGGTGTGATTGTGGTTGTGCATTGACTCTTCAACTCCCCACTTCTCTCAACTTGATCTTTGTGTATGGTTCCAAACTCTAAGAGCCCATTTTCCATTTTACTGTGATTGAATTGTTGAGACCTTTTCTATCTTTTCACCTTCTTTTCCCTCTCGGGGCTGCCCTTTGGTTTATACTGAGGAGCATGACAAGGATGAAGATACAGTCGCCTGGTCACTGAACTGTGGGCTCTAAATCATATACACTCAAATCCTGATTTTCTTCTTGCTGAAGTAGATTTGCTACACAGCTATTTTTATCTTCCAATGCCCAAACTTGAATAGATGGGGAAGATTAAATTGGAGGAAGGTTCTCTCACTACAAAGAGAAACTATAAGGTTCTCACAAACCAGGTTGGATGTTAAAATGCAGCTGGTTTGAATGAGTTGCATGAAACCTGGAGGGTTTGACCAACTTTAACTCAGTTTTATGCTAATACTCTCCTGCAGCTAACCTAGGTCAGAAAGATGCCCAGTTTTCCGGTTCAATAGTTGCACTGACCTATTTGGCCCGGTTTTAATATAATGGCCTTGGTTGTATTTTGTTTGTGCACAAAATTTCATATTGTTCTTTCATGAATTTGTTTCTTTCATTTATGAAATAAGTATCTATACATCAAATACTTGGTGATATTTTAGTTTTCAAACATAATAGGCTAAATCAGTAGCCTGGATTAATTGCTATGGTTCCTATGATTGTACACTTATGTTTGTTGGATGCCGAGGAAGCATGGGGACAATAATCACACCATGAATGTACAATTGGTGAACCCTTGGGAAATTAGTGGTCATTTTACTCTGAATACAAAATCAAGGGTTGCGGGATAGACTAAGACAGAGTCCATGTGGTGATACAAGAAACTATGATGGTACAACTTGAGCATTTTTCTCTTGTGAGTACATTGATGGAAGGTGAATTGGCAAGAATGTCTCTCCAAATTTTAAAAATGATTCAATATGGAGATATGTATTTGAGGTGAGATGTTGGAAACCTATACACATCTGTGCTTATGAATTTGGCTGCTTTATGACATTGACTCTTCTGCTCCAAGGAAGAGATTTATTAAGCTTTTGATTCATTAGTTATATGATAAGAACTTTTTTGGCCACATACTGAAAAGATGTAACATATTGTCAAGAGAAAGATTACCTGTCTATGTAAGTATATCTACTTATTTTAAACTCTACTTCCAGTTATTCAATGGTAATGTGTTTGGGAGTTGCATCAACTTGTCCTCTACGTGAAAAGAACATTGAATTTTAAGTTGTGGCAATGGGTGAGATGGTAAGGATTTCATTGCTTCGTCTTCTGTTACATGATTATGTCTAGCTATTCTTATTAAGTGTATCCTTGAGGAATCTTTTCCCGGTTGGAACTGGGAAAGTAGGGCTTTCTTTCACGTAAATTGAGGCTTAAGTTGTATACTAGCTTGTAGGAGTAAGGGACTAGCTTATAATTTGACCTAGATCTCTCATCATACTTCGTGTTTGCTAAATCTTTGATGTCAGTGTGTTTGTCCAAATTTCAAAAATTTCCAGAGCTAAAGACAAAATATAATTAGTCTTTAATTTTATGGAACCCACATGGCAGTTGTGCACTTATTAGCACAAGCATTTGAGTTCTATGGCAAACTTCATTTTGACATAATCTTTTGGTGGGTGCAGTTCTCATTTTTGGCCAACTTTAGGCCACATCTATTTTCTGTCTTCTCTAGTATTTATTCTCATGTTATTTTCCTAAGGATAAGTATTTAGAGCGTTTTTGGGCTCTATGTTTGTGGAGGCACTGACTTGATAAGTCAGCTTTGTACTTATGTAAAAGGATTTCTAAGCCCTTATGAAGCTTGGATTGTTTTGACACAAAATTTGAAATTCTGAACAGTGAAGATCTCTCTCTCATTTTCTTCTTCATTGATTGCACACGCTCTCCCTTTACTTTTTTAGTTGCAGCATTAAATTTGGTGCCAAATTCATCTTCTGCTCAATAGAACCTGATTTGACTGAAACTAACTTTTTCTCTTTTCTTTGAGGAGAATATTATATACTACTGGTTGGTTTTAAATTTCTAAGAAGATTCCTAGGGTTGCACCTTTTCTACTTTCTGCATTTCTTGTACGGTCTCAGATGGTATAATTTTTCCATCACTTTTGCAGGATTAGGCTGGTGGCTGTTGCTACACAGAAGTTTATTTCAGAAGTTGCAAGTGATGCTCTTCAGTTTGTTTTCTTCTTAATGCAGTTTTAATTTTTTTCTATTTTTCATTTTTCAAAGAAAAAAGTGTTTTTATTTATTATTATTATTATTATTATTATTTTTTAATTTCATCTTAAAATGTTACTTATGTAATGTAGGAATTATGAATGCTTAACATTACATCAGTCCATTATCTTTAGATTGTGATTTGTATTTTCTTTCTGTGAAAGGACAAACTTGAGTAGCATTGGAAGTTATTCATTGCATTTAATTAGTAATGACTCATGGAAATTATTTATTGCATTTATACAATAACAACAACAAACTGAGCCTTAATCTTAAATTTTGTGGTTGGTCATTTCAGACAAATTTATTGCATTTATGAATGCTTAAAATTAAATCGGTTCATTATCTTCTTCTTGGGTTTTTTTTTTCCTTTTTTTTTTTTTGGTTTCTCTTTATTTATTTTTTCGTTCGTTGTTCTTTGTTTTTGACTTTTGTTTTGGTTTGGTTTGGTTTTCTTTGGAGAGAATATTTTAATAACTTATTTAATGTTGAGAGTACAGTAAATATAGAAAATATAGAGATATCTAAAGAAGAGATTAATAGAAATTTTAAATGTAAGATTCATCCCCATGAGGTAAAGGAGGCCATAAAAAGAATGGGAAATAACAAAGCCATAGGACCTGATGGCATCCCTATCGAGGTGTGGAAATACTTGGGAGAATTCGGAGTAATAATGTTAATGGCTCTTTTTAATAAAATTTGACAAATAAAGAAAATGCCCCACTCATGGAGAGAGAGCACAATTGTCTCACTATATAAGAATAAAGGGGACATACAAGATTGCTCCAATTATAGAGAAATTAAACTCATGAGTCATACGATGAAGTTATGGGAGAGAGTGATAGAAAATAGATTGAGACGAGAGATAAGTGTGTCTCAAAATCAATTTGGATTTATGACAGAACAATCCACCACTGAAGCTATTCACTTACTAAGACAGTTGATGGAGACATTTAGAGCGCAAAAAAGAGATCTACATATGATATTCATTGACCTTGAGAAAGCATATGATAGGGTTCCCAGAGACGTGTTGTGGTGGATACTCATGAGGAAAATGATCTTTTTGAAATACATTAACCTTATTAGAAATATGGATGAAGGAGTTGTGACCAATGTAAGGACTTGCGGGGGGCTGAGTGATAGCTTTCCAATTAATATTGGGGTTCTATCAAGGTTCGGCATTGAGTCCCTTGCTATTTGCAATAGTGATAGATGAAATCACAAAAAATATTCAAGATGAAATACCATGGTATATGCTCTTCGCAGATGATATAATTTGATTGATGAAACTAGAGATGGTATCAGTACTAAATTAGAGTTATGAAGGGACACGTTAGAATCTAAATAATTTAGATTGAGTATAACTAAAACTGAGTATATGAGGTGTAAGTTTAGTGGCAACCATCAGGATAATGAAGAAACGATTAGATTAGAAGGAAGAGAAGTCTCAAAGAGCGAACGGTTTAGATATTTTGGTTCTATCATCCAAAATGATAACAATATAAATGAGGATGTCAACAATAGAATCCAAGTGGGTTGGATGAAATGGAGAAAGGCATTCGGAGTGCTCTGTGATTGCACGATGCCATTACATTTAAAGGGAAAATTCTATAGGACCGCAGTAAGACCTGCTCTATTATATGACACTGAATGTTAGGCCATTAAACAGCAACAAGAGCAAAAAATGGCTGTAGCTGAAATGAGAATGTTTAGGTGGATGTGTGACAAAACTAAAAATGATAGAATTAGAAATGACGAGATACGTAATAAACTGAGAGTCAGTTCAATTGTGGATAAGATGCGAGAATACCGTTTGAGATGGTTTGGACATGTGCAGCGAAGGCCTAAAGACGCACCTGTTAGGAAGGCAGAGAACTTAAATATGAGAGATTTAATAAAATGTAAAAGTAGACCATTGAAAACTTGGATGCAATATATTCGTAAAGATATGATAGTGATGGAGTTAGTTGATGAGATGGTTTTAGATAAGAATGAGTGATGTAGGAAAATCCGCACAAACTAAATCTTTCTTTCTTTTTTTCTTTTCTTTTCTTTTCTTTTTTTTTTTTTTACTTCATTATTTGCCTCTCATATGACTGATTCCAAATTTTGGGATAGAAGGGCTAGGTTGTTGTTGTTATTGTTGTTGGTTTGGTTTTATTTTATTTTTTATTTTTTGGTTTTGACAGAAGTTTTACGGTGTCTATCAACCCAACCCTCCTCCTTTACCAGAGTTTGGTTTTGCTTTGTTTTATTATTATTTTTTTTGAGCGGGGCTATGTGTGAAGCATGGACACTTGGAAGTGGAAATGGCATCCATGTTGAGACCATGTCATTGCTAGCACTAATGGGCATTTGTTGGATATGCCACATGCATCAAATGTTGTATTATACCGAAGAAAATGTCCCTTTGGCACTCGTTAGTCATTTCTATAACATTTTTCAAATGCTTTTGAGGTAAACATTGTTGACATAGTGGAAGGGTTTAGGACAATTAGATCCTAACAATAAAAGCTAGAATAGGGTGATTGCAATTGTGGTTGGAACAATAATTAGGTTAAAAAATAAAATAAAATAAAATTCTGTATTGAGAGAGAAAATAATACCTCATAAAGTAACTGCAATTGTCCTATTTATATGACAAACCTTAATTTTAGACTCAAATTTTTTAATTAACTAATTAAAACTTCCTAATAGTTAAATAAAATAGAAAAAAAAATTTAAGTAGAAACCTAAATAAAAAATAAAAATTAATAAAAAATAAAACATAGAATCTTTCTAATTTCTTAAATGCTCCTGCATCAATTATGTAACTATTATGAATATTGCTGGAAAGCTTATGCTGGTTATGAAATTCATGAAATGTCTCTTCATATTTATAGTAGTACTCACTTTTGAATTATACAAACTGCCTATAATGATTCTTCAAATAATTGTAGGTAAAACATTTTGGTACTATGGGAATGTATATGTATACACTTATAATACTATTTTAGTTATGTTTCCTAGTTGCACCGTACCTCGTACTTTATTTTATTTGTAATGTTGGTGTCATGCCATGTGGGTGCCCAGGGTTTGGTCATGAGCCAAGGGCCCTTATTAGGGGGTGCTTAGCCAGGTGATTGAGATTATTTTTAAGGCCTATCACCAGCCTGTTAAATTGTGAATAAATAATTTAAGATATTTTTCATATTGTGGTTTATTAATTTTTAATTTGACTGTTTTGTATGAAAGTACCTAAAACTATAAATGTAGTTGAAAGGACTTCCCTTAGCAATTGAAAGAACATGAGACGCCTTACCACTAATAATCTGTGCCAAGATTTTATAAAATATATTTTTGTATGATATTTTGTAAGGGAGTACAAAACTTGTTCAAAGTAGTATTCTTTTGGGCCTGAGTGGGTTTATTTTCCAAAGCCCATGCCTGACCCAAAATTTTAATTGGCTTAGTTTTTAGGGCTAGGCCTGGCTCTATGGGCTTCCAATGACCACCCCTAGTAGAGTCATGCTTTGTGAAAGGCTGAATAAAAACCCATATATGATGGATCGAATATCACATCAGCATGAGAGGCTGCACTACATTCAGATTTATAGGGTGGAAAATCTGTTGGACTTTGGTTTGTGTTTGGTACCTTCAATACTGGATATTAACTTAAAACAGATTCAAATTCCAAAGATAAGATTTTCTTGAATCCCTGCTTAAGGAACACTATTTTACTGAAGAGCATCACAAAATATGCTCCCCTCCCTGAAATTTCCACTTCTTGTAGGTCTAACTACTAGCCTGACCATATTTTGATTCTTAAAATATCATTAATGCAGGCATTGCAAGGCGAGGCAATCAGCGGTAATCAAGGACAAGAGAGATAAGCAGCAGAAGGTGCATTTCTAAATTGTTATTTATTTTTTTATTTGCAGTTCTTATTTTATATTCTCCAATAGTTTGCTGCTTATTTACTTGACATTGAATTCCTATACTTGTTCTGGTAGCAGGATAAACGTCTTGTCCTGACAATGGAAGATCTCTCCAAGGCATTGCATGAGGTAAAGACTGAAAAAAAATATATATATATTTCCTGTTATTTGTTGGTAAGCATTACGTTTTCCTTCTTTTATCATGAGAAGGTTCAAGTTTAATTTGCACATTTCATTTTAATCTATGAAGACTGAGTATCTTAATGTATTGTGCTTTCTATGAGGAATCCTAGTTTATTGTGCTTTAACAAAGAAGAGTTGCCATGAAATTCTTTCTTTTAACATCCCTATTTTTGAGCAGAAAAAATCTTGTCTTCATGTGGCCGCATTTCCTAAACTTATAACACAATTTTTTTTTTTTTGGGGGGGAGGGGTTTGTGGGAGGGAATAAAAAAAGCACCTTATATTAAATATATTTTGGACCTTGTGAATTACACTTTGCACCTCAGCATTTAAAAGTTTGTAAGAGTTTGAGCCTTGTTAGTATGCACTATGAAAAATTTTAAACTACACCTTTATATGTTAAGCCATGTCATTGGAATTCATCAATGTTGTGGAAGTACGGGTATCCTAGGATGCTATATATTGAGAGTTTGTCATTTTTTTTTCCTTTTTGCGTGTGTGTCTCCAATCCGCTAATAATTAAATTTTCATGTCATAATAATGCTCTCTTGCATTTTCATGTCATCTTGTATAAATTGGTTGATAATTGAGTATGCGGTGAATATAATGCTATGTACAACTAAAGATATTTCACGTATCGTTTTAAGATTATCAAAAGCTCAAGTTACCTTTGCTGCCACCTGAAACCCAACCAATTAAACTTCTTAAGTTGGACAAAGTTTGATGTCATTTCTCCTATTGTTGTCATCATAGCCATCTCTAATGACCAAGCAAGTGTTAAACATAATCCATTTTATACTATTATTTTTTTCTTCAGTGGAGTTAGCGTTGCTGCTCACATCCCCTGGATGAAATCACTGTAACAAGTATGATGATGTGATCAAAATTGAATCTTATATGATGTTCATATTCGAATGCACTATCTTCTGTGGCTTGCTAATTTGTATTGTTAGGGGTATCCGGTTTGATTGATGCCCTAGAAACACTTTCATTTGAAACTATTCTCGTGCTTAAGTGCAGCCATGCTGCAACTCTAGTTTTCGTATGGTTTTGTACTCAATATACAAGTGACATTTATCTAGTTTTTTTATCCTAGGAAAACCAGAAATAATTGGTAGTGAAGAGCAGCATATCAATGAAGGGATTTGATCACAAACGTGGTAAAAGATCCAAATGTTTAACAGGGACAACTGCAAAATTGCCTTGTGATCCAAGGGTCATATATAAATAGGCCCCACACATTTTATTTTTTTTTTTTATTTGCTTGTGTGCATAAACTTTCCCTCAACTATGAAAAGTGGCAAGATTGATCTTTCTGTCCAGATCCATTTATTTCTTCCATTAAATTATTAACAATATAAATTATCAATATGACGTTTTCACTGTCACCTCCATTTTCTTCCCAAACACCCCCAATCACTTTTTCTCTCTCTATCTTTCTCTCTGTGTCTCATAGCTGCAAGTACTGCGAAAACTATCTTGGCCTTTTGGAAGATTTATGCAATAATTGAAGAAATTTCACTCACCAGCAATGATTGGAGCTCAAAGTCCTCACGCTATGGTGGATTTTGGTGAGAATGATGCAATTGGTGACAGAAATGAGAGATTGGATGTGAAAGGATGGTGATGGGGGTTTTAAGTGTGAGGAATTGGATGGAAACTTGGAGAATCAAATAGATGGAGAGGGATGAGCTCAGGAGAGCAATTCCATCTTTTTTGTCATGCTTAAGCCCTCCGTCTCTCTCTCTCTAACCTTCCATCTCTCTTTCTCTCTTTCATCTTGCGACCTTTCTTTCTTGATTCCTCTTCAATTCTCTTCGATTTCTTCAAATTACCTTTGATTTCACTCATTATTCATATGAGTTCATCCTCATTGACATCAATTTTGTTGAATTCTGCTAGAATCCGCCATGACCGTGATACCTTGAGCTTTGTTTGCCGCCTATAAGTTCTCACTTCTTAAATTTCTTATGAAATTCAATTCCTTTTTCACTTCTAATCATGATTCCAGCTCAATCATCCATTTTTCTTACCTAATTGTTGCCATTCATGGCAATTGTCTCTGTTTTGCTTGTTTTCCAGCTGCTATCATTGGAATCTTTGGCAGTTCATGGTGGCTGATGCCTATTCCAGATTCCTCCTCCTATCTTTATTCCGCACAAGCCCTCTCTCTCTAACCTCCGTCTTTCTCTCTCCCCAGACCTTTCTCTCTTGATTTCTCTTCAGATCTCTTTGATTCTTTGATCTGACTTATTGTTCACATTAATTCATCCTCAGCAACATCAATTTTGTTGAATTCTGCTGGAATCTGCCATGGCCGTGATAATTTGAGCTTTTTTTGCCACCAGTAAGTTCTCCCTTCTTCAATTTCTGATGAAACTCAATTCCTTCATAAAAAAGAAATTAAAAATTAATTTAAAAAATTAATAAAAATTTTTATTAACCATTTTTTTCATCAAATGCCATGCACGTGATTTTGGATGGCATGAACTCATGGACGTTTGACAGGAGAATCAATTTTTTGCCACTTAGGAAAGTCTTTGGGGAAAAAAAGTAGGGACCTATTTATGTGTGACCCTTAGTTCACGGAGTGATTTGTAGTTTCCCTATTTTTTTATCAGTAAAAGAAGAGAGATTTATTATGGGCACCAAGGGGATGCCAAACTCATACTAATCACGTGCTATCATGCCCAAACAATTTACCAATCTCAACTTATCGAAGGTATTTTCTCGTATATTAGAAAACAAAAGTTTGTAACCATCTAGTCATCTATTAAAATCCGTGTCCAAATCTTTAAACGCCCTCCTGTTACTCTCCTTCCAAACCACCCAAAAAATGTTCCTCTCCTTCCAGACCACCAAAAAATTGCATGAAGGCATCATAGCAATAATCCTCCTCTTTTGTCTTGACATTGGAAAATGCCAACAAGTCCAGATTTCAGCTTTTATACAACTTGCAACCACCCAAGAGTTTATAACTTGCAAAACAGTCCCCCACAAGGGTCTCACTCATGCACAGTGTAACAAAAGATGAGGGACAGACTTAACCTCACTTTTACACAAGAAATAGCAATTCATCATTACCCTCCCTTTTTGTTGTAAATTATCCAATGTCAAAATCCTCTCTCATACAGCCTCCGAAGCAAAGTAGGCCACTCGAGGAGGAACTGACCCCTTCCAAATCACCTTCAATGAAAAAACATTTTGCCTGTGCTATACACTTCCTCGCATCAATAATGGATAAAAAGATTTAATTGTAAAGTAGCCTTTAAACTGCCCCATGGAAACACACTTATTAGTACGATTAACACCAATTTGTTGAGAATTGATTTGATTAATAAAATCAGTAAATCATCCACCTCCCAGTCATTCAGATTTCACCTAAATAGATATCCCGAACAACCTCCCGATAGTCAATCTGATACCCTCACCTCTTCACTCTTCATTGACAATCTGATACTCACATCCTTGTGTTGTCTCCGTGCACCATATATCATGCCAAATCATCACATTGGTACCATTTCCTACGTGAAAGCGCAAAAACCTGCTGAAATCCATCCATCTTTTCCACTTTCCTACTCCACATGGGGTCTGCACCTCATGTGATCTCCACCCACCACCATCCTCTCCATACTTTGCCACAATAATATGCCTCCACAAGACATCTCTCTTGGATGGCAATCCGCCACAACCACTTCCCCAGCAGAGCTTCACTAAATAGCAAAAGAGACTCCAACCATAAACCCTGTTACTGAATAGGTTGCTACACCACGCGACATCTCACAAGGTGATATTTGAAAGCATCCCTGATCCCTTCCCATAAAATTCTCCTTTGAATACCCTTTTAACTTTTTAGCCACACTAGTAGGGATAGGAAATAAAGACATCAAGTAAACATGTAGGCTTGGCAGCACACTTTTTATAAGTGTAAGGTGCCCTCCTTAGACAAATAACTCTGTTTCCATCCAGCCAACCTCTTCCAAATTTTCCCCAATTGGACTCCAAAGAGAAATATCCTAAACTGCCTTCCTAGTGGTAAACCCAAATATTTAAAAGGCAAAGAATCCACTCTACAATTCATTATTACTGATAATAGCCCAATATGAACTCCCTCCATAACACGAATAAGCTCACTCTTACCCAGATTTATCTTCGGTCCAGCAACAAAGACAAATAACTCTGATTCCATCCCGCCAACCTCTTCCAAATTTTCCCCAATTGGACTCCAAAGAGAAATATTGGTAAACCTAAATATTTAAAAGGCAAAGAATCCACTCCACAATTCATTATTACTATTAAGAGCCCAATATCAACTCCCTCCATAACACGAATAAGCTCACTTTTACCCAGATTTATCTTCAGTCCAGAAACAACTTCAAAACCCAACAAAATGCTTTGCAAATTTAAAATTTGATTTGGATCTGCTGCACTGAATTGTATCATCAGCAAATAAAAGATGAAACACTATCACAGAAGTTCTAGCCTTCCCACCTCAAATCTGGTCAACAACCCCACCTCAACTGCCGTATCAAGAAGTGTTGATAGCACTTCCATCACCAAATAAATGACAAAGGAGAGAGAGGGTCTCCTTGTCGAAGCCCCATCGATGCATGAAATTGACCTTGATCATCACCGAAAAATGAGGTGGTAGAAAAGCAATGCCTAATCCATTCAATCCATTTTTCACCAAACCCCATTCTCTCTAACAAATAAAAAAGAAATTGCCAACATACATGATCATACGCCTTTTCCATACCCGGTTTACAATTCACTTCTTGGTTACCTTTTCGCAAACAATCCTCCACAACCTCAATGGCAATTAAACCCCGTCCAGAATCTGTCAAGCACTTACAAATGCATTTTGGAAAAGAGATACCAAACCGGGAAGAACACCCCTCAACCTTCTAGCCAACACTTTCTCAATAATCTTATAAATATATCTCTCAAGACTAATTGGTCTGAAGTTCTGAATATTCATTGCACCCTCTTTTTGGGATCAAAACAATAATATCACCTTTCACTTCTTTCCAACTTTCTGGCACAAATGCCATGGAGAAACCATCTGGCGGTTGGGCTTTTTCACCATTACATGTCACCATTACACGCTTTGAGTGCTAGCCAAATTTCGTCTTCAGAAAAAGGAGCTCCAACCCACTGCAATCTGCTGAACTAAGACCTATTAAATTGCAAACCATTTAAATTTGGCATATATTCATATTCTTCCTGATACGATCCATGACATCCCTTTGAACTTCACCCTCCTCCACCAGTAGCTTATGAATCAAATTAGATTGATGGTGTATATTAGCTGTCTTGTGAAAAAAATTTGTAGTCTAATCTCCTTTTAGTCATAATAGTCTTGATTTTTATCACCATGTAATCTCTTACATCAAACACAGCTTAGCAAAATCTTTCTTCAACCCCACCCTTTCCTCCTTAACTTTCGGAGACAAACTTGACTGCTCCTCTAATGAATCCAACTGGTCAATCTCGACTATTGTCTCTTCTTTTTCCCCCCCTTCCGCACATCACCAAAAACCTCTTTATTCAGGTTTTTAATAGTCATCTTCAAATATTTCAACTTTACAGCCACCACAAAACTAGCATGCCTCTGCCAAGTACAATATTCCACTATTCTGCCACCAACCAGCAAAAACCATCCACCTGTAGTCACATGTTCTCAAACCTGACATGTGGGGGGCCAATTTCACCAAGCACACCTCAAACATAATAGGATGATGATCAGAGGTCACTCTTGGAAGCAATTTCTGACACTTGTCAGGCCATTTCTTATCACAGTGATTATCAATTGGAAATTTGTTTAACTGAGAGAAAGCGTGCGAATTTGACCACGTAAAAGCCCCTCGTTCCAAAGGTAAGTCAATTAAAGATGGCAAGTTGGCAAAATCACAGAACCATGACACACCGTCAGATAAATTTGAATGCCCCTTTCTTTTGTGTGGAAACAGCACCATATTAAAATCACCTCCTATCACCCATGACAAATTCCAATGTGTTCTGATATCTCCGAGATCCCCCACCATAACCTCCGTAGCTACTCCTTCCCTTGGACCATAATCCCCTGTAAAGAACCATGTCCAATCATAACTCCACATACGAAAAACACATGAAACAGAAAGATCCCCGATAGCCTCATCAACCATCTCTAAATAGGCATCATCCCACATTATCAAAATCCTCACAGATCTCACCACTGCCGGTATTATTCTCCCATTACATTGCTTATTTGCCTATAGACTCCGCACCAAGTTACCATTCATACACTCGTGGCATTCATTTTGTGAATTCACCTATCAGCTCTTGAGTTTGTAATGGACAATCTCGTGGACTGCAGCCATCATTACTTCGTTCCCAGGAATTCCAAGTGTATGTCTTTATGGTTGAATAATAGCACAAGTAGTGGGACAAAGCGAAAGGATGGAATGAAAAGTGAGATGGGAAGAGAAAAGATGTTTTTGGGAAGTGAGAATTAACTAGATTGAGACTTAGAAATTGCCATTTGGACAAAGTTTTAAAGATATACTAATATTGAAGAGTGAAGTTCATGTTTTCAATTCATCAATGTATTTGAATTTCCCTAAGAGTAGTATGTGCTTCTTTGAACTTTATACTTAAAAGGCACGAGTTGTGTGGAAAAGGGGCAGTGGTCCCTGTGCATGCATGCACATGTTGGGGTGCGTATGACTCTGCTGAAAATTTTAATATTAAAATGTGGTGTATCCTAGGATTAAATGAGGAAGTTTCTTCTGAAAGAATTTCTACAGTCAAGTGCATCCATACCCCAATTCTAGATGTGTACCCTGGGATTATTATTATTATTATCATCATCATTATCATTGTTATCGGTTTGTACTTGACTTGGGAAGGACATATTCTGTATAGATGACCATTGGTATTGCAACTTTGTTTATGGACTTAAGATGTGGTTCACATAAGTTATCTCATGTTGATTACTTACAAATGTATAATTTTTTCATTATAAGTCTAATAGCTTCATTATGGATCATATTTGCAGTATGGCGTGAATGTGAAACACCAGGAGTACTTTGCTGATAGTCCTTCCACAGGAATGGATACTGGGACAAGAGATGAATGAGTTAATATGTAATACATGCGTTTCTAGTGTGTCATCTTGACATTGTCAATTTACTGCTTTCTAATGCTATTACCAACACTGGAAGCAGATTCCCGCTGTAGTTGTGGAGAAACCTAGTTCATGGTAGTTTTCATGGAGATTCCAGCAATTGTATCTTAAAAAGTTATGTTACTTAATTTGCTTATTTTGGTATCATTTTCAACTAATCAAATGTTGGTTTGATCAATTTCATAGACTGGAAATTGGAGTTGTTTGTTTGTTTTGTTTTTTGTTTTTTTTTCTCTCTCTCTCTCTCTCTTTCTCTCTCTTTGTTTTTTTTAGGGGTCTGAGCATTCATTCGGACTGAAATTCACATCGGTACATATGTTCTTCCTTGGTTGCATCTACGACCCCCACCCCCAACCCCACCAAAAAGGGAAAACCCATCATTTCTGTCTTCACCAAACATCCATGCATTTGACACACACGTCAATAGCATGATATATTTCCGCATTTTTGTGCCTGACATGTTCGTAGCCCTATGCTATCAATCTCGCATTTGAGGAATAGATCAAGTAAATTAGTGAACTCTTGATCTCTTCTTTAGACACGCTCAGGTTCGTCTAAGATTAGTGATGCACTGGTGTTTGGAAATTCGATTAATTTGGTTCGATTAGGTGTGAAGTTTAATTAAGGGGTTTATTCTCTTGACTTTTTTTTTTTTCAAGACTTTGAAATTGAGGTATTGATTAAAAAAAAAAAGTATCTTATTATTAGATTATATTGCATTTCGTAATTTCTCACGGTTTTGACACGCAAAAGTTTGTTTAAGAATGGTACATGGTCAAAGCTTATCTAGAACACCTGTTAAAATTGAAATTTCCGACTTAGCAAGTTTCCCCGTGGAAAAGTTGGGAAGACAAGTCATCAGATTCCTAAAATTTGTGGCGACGGTGCTGACTTGTGTTTTTTATTTTATTTAATTTTATTTATAGTACTTTTAATTAAAAGTAAAAATATTTTTTTAAAATAAAAATGACACATTATTATTCAATTAATAATCCTTTAATTAAAATTTTTATCTAATTTTTCTTTTATTTAATCTCATTATTTTCAAATGGGGTCACGGGTGGACCTGTCAATAAGGGGTCCATGTCTCGGTCTGTTTCTGGCCCAAGGACAGGCCCTAAAATGAATCGTTCGTCCTGTCCTTTACAATCGTGACCATAAAGCAAATGGAATATTCGAGATGATTTCTATTCAAATTTTAATGTTAAGTAAGTCCACTTGTTCTTTTCTAAAACAGGAAATCAAGAACTCAATCCACGGTAGGGAAGGAACTTTCCATTTTTTCAATGAATATGATTTTTCCATTTCTTCAATCCACAGTAGGGAAGGCTTCTTAATTTCCCTGTGAATGAATTGCAAGGAACTTTCTGTTTCTGTGGATTTGCAGTGTAATTGAGAGCGATTAATGATTTTACCTTTCAAAGGTATAAATTAATGGATACTAAGTTTGATGTTCTCATTCAAGATACCATGAATCCTTCAAAGTAGCTTAATGGAGAAAGCTACATGTCTTTACAATTGATGAGGCCCGGTAGTGACGTTGCAAGTACTCCCACTTGATGATTTCTCTCTCTCTCTCTCTCTCTCTCGATGTTCTTGTTGGAGGTGGGTTATGGTTTCGCAGATACCAGCTCTTTCTTGACCCGAACAGTAACTGTATCTGCAAAAACCACCAGAGGATGCTCCGGCGGGGAGGCTCCGACACTCAAATCAGTAAAGAACGGTTTTCGATTGAAAGAAATAGACTGACAATTGAGGGAAGCTCTTCCCTGTGATCAGTGTGTCCAGAGTGTTAGACCTAGAGAGCGTATCTCGTTCTGAGAGTTTTTTGGATAACTTATACCTCCGAGAGACGTGCGTCGCTGGGGGACTCCAACCATACCTTCATTATCGAACTGATCTAAAAATCTCGGAAGTTAATATTATGAGTTGATTACAATCCTCATTTATCAGTAGAACTACCATTTTCAGGAGGGGTGCTTTCCTTACTTGAAAGATCCAGGATTTGTTGTTATGAAATGGGAGACTGAAGTTAAGGAAATCCTGACTTTCCTTTAGAATCGCTCGGAGTGTTGCGTATCATTCGGTCATTTGACCGATAAGGGGTCTTCGAGACTCGTTCGGTTGGAGGGCTAACAATTGCTTGCCCGATCGGGGCGACTACCCCTACTCGGTGAGTCACGATTGGTTAACGGGGCGAGTGAGGTCCTATCGTTTGATAGATCGATCTGGGCGGTTAAGACCCTTCAGTAGATAATCATGACGATCGTCAAGTTTTGGTCTGTAAGCATCCTTCGTGGGCTTCTTGAGAATTCTTTCTTTTGGTTTGGATCTTGGTTCATGTCCCATCATTTGTCCCCAACTTATGACTTTTTTAGAAAAAAAAAGTTATAAGTAAAGGTCTGTGAAGCGTGTTTTGTACGTTATGAATGTATAGGGACGCTCGGCCCATTCTGATTTGCCCCTTTTGTATGCTAGGAACACGGGTATGTCTTATCAGATACGACTTTCTTCATGGGGAACCGAAGACAATTTACTTCGGCATTTATGACTTGCGTTTGTGTTGATCCGTTTCATCTTTCTTGAATTAATTGAGGCTTCTCCTTTTCACTGTTATAAATAGCCATGATATGCATCCACTTTCTTTCGCAGAGAATTGATACTCCTCCTTCATGGTTGCTTGGTTGAGAATGATCCTTTCCAATGGTCTATTTGCAAGGTGTTGTAGCGTGCAATGCTCCTTGATCGAGATGACTTCTGCTGGAATTATATCTCATTAAAGAAGAGGACTACTGGAATGAGATCTCATTATGTTGACCGTCTACTTTGGTTAGCATAATCTGATCCCTTGCCACCGAGGGGGTGCATCTTGTATCGCCTTGCATGGCTTTCTCCGGTTGGTCCTCGCCATCTAGACATGGTGGGAGTGTTTCTCATACTGTTTTTTGGATGGGTAGGTCGAGTTCGGGTCACTATGGTGGGACAAAACCCGAACTTGTCTCCTTTTTTACCTAACGCTACGTTGTCGTACTGTCTGGCGTGGGGGCTGTGTTCTTCCTTGGTTGTTGGGTCATTTTCTTATTCCATGACAATTGCTGAGAACTGTTAGTGGAAGAACATTGCTGTGTATTTCTCTTAGTGTAATTAGTCGACCTAGGGGCTTGTGTATATTCTTTTGTAACCGAGCGCGGTCTTGCGCATACGAAAAGATGGTATTTTACTTTCTTGAATTTGGCTTCTTCCCCTTTTCCATTCCTTGTCTGGTTGTATATCTTTCTTCAGTCTTTGTCAGAGTAGATCTTTCCTTTAAATCTTTTCCCGTTCAAAAGATTTTTGTACGACCTGTGTGAACGACGGAAGCTGGGCGACTAAGGTCTTTCGAGCGATAGGAAATTTTTTTTTTAGTTACGGGCTGTGTCCACCCGTCCGGGGAGTTATATTCCCTATTGACGATACGTACGATCGGCAAAGGCTGGGCGATTGAAGCTCTTCGATAGAAAATTTTTAAGTTGTGGGTTGCGTTCACCTGTCCGGAGAGTTACATTCCTTATTGACGATGCGTACGATTGGTAGATATTGGGTGACTGAGACCATTCGATAGAAAATTTTTAAGTTGTGCCTAAGAAAGACCTCCCGGCTATTGGATAGCGCTAAAGCTCATTGATAGTATATGCGCAGGTTTTTCAAATTCTAAGTCTTAGGTATCGCTGACCCGTCTAGGTTGTCGAGTTGGTACGTTCTTGGTCGAACTATGGAACGTACTCGATACGGACCTTCCCAATTAGGGGTGAGCTTACCCCCGGACTGCTGTTGACCGGTAGCCTTTACTTTTCGTAGCACCAATTCTCTTGGTTTGAACGTTCGGCTTCTAACTCTTCAGTTATGATACCGGGTCATTTGTTGCTGATATGTCGTCATTCGTATTGATGCAGATTCCCACAATTCTGGAAGTAAGTCCAACCTTTCTCGTAGGGTGCGTTCGTTTTGCCCGACATCATAGTGAGCTACTCGGAGTGAGTGAATGCCTATTTTCACGAGTATGACTGCTTCGCTTCCGTAAGTCAGAATGAATGGCGTTTCTCCCATTGTCGTTCGAGGGGTAGTACGATACGACCAAAGGATGCCATAAAGTTCTTCGACCCATTGTACCTTGGCGTCGTCCAGTGTTGTCTTTAGTCCTTGTAGGATTATTCGGTTGGTTACTTCAGCCAGTCCGTTGGTTTGTGCGTGAGCGACCGATGAGAATCTATGTTGAATCTCTAGTTTCTCGCAAAACTCTCGGAAGCGCTGGTTGTCGAATTGCTTCCCGTTATCTGTGATAAAGACACGTGATATACCGAACCGGGTGATAATATGAGTCCACACGAAGAATTGGACTTTAGCGGCCGTGATCTGGGCTAAAGGCTCGGCTTCCACCTACTTTGTAAAGTAGTTGATCGTTATAATCAAGAATTTTTGTTGTCCCGTGGCTGAGGGAAACGGTTCGAGGATGTTCATGCCCCACTGAGCAAATAGCCAAGGGCTAGATATTGGATTAAACTCGGTGGAGGGTATCCGAGGAACCAATGAAAAGCACTGACACCTGTCGTACCTTTTAACGTAGTTGTTAAAATCAACTTTCATGGTTGGCCAGTAGTATCCCTGTCAAAGGGCCTTTTAGACTAGATTTCGACCACCCAGATGATTGCCTCAGATTCCTTCGTGAATTTCTTAAAGGACGTAATTTCCTTCTTCGGGAGTCAGGCATCGCAGATACGAGTGTATGAATGATTTACGGTAGAGAACTCCATCGATTATGGTATGGTGTATGGCCTTTCGCTTCAGTTTTATTGCTTCCCTTGGGGATTCTAGCAGGCGATCGTGTTTTAGGTACTTTTCTATAGGGTCCTTCCAACTAGGCAGTTGATCGACTGGAAGGATCTCCTTAAGCTCGTCGATGCTGGGATACGACAGGCTTTCAATATATACCATTGGGCTAGAAGCAACTGAATTGGAACTAGCCAGCTCCGACAGGGTATCAGCTCGCACATTTTCTGAACAAGGGATTTGTTGAATGTCTACTTTGCCTAATCGGCTCATCGTCTCAAGCAACTTACTTAAATATTTCGTCACAACTGGGTCTCTGGTTTCGTAAAGTCTTTCGATTTGCTTCATGACCAACTGGCTATCCGTAAATACCCTAACATTTCATGCTCCCATGTCGGTGGCGATCCGGAGGCCCATTAGCAGAGTTTCGTACTCGGCTTGGTTGTTGGTGGCTTGGAAATCAAAGCGGAGGGCGTACTCCGCCTTAAAATCGTTTGGTCCTACCAATATGAGTCCGGTGCCGCTTTCTGAAGAATTTGATGATCCATTTTCATAGATAGTCCATTCGGGGGCGACCCACTCTTCTTGATGGCCAGAAAGTTACCCTTCAGACACTGTGGGCAAATTGCATTCAAGAATAAAATCGGCCAGTTTTTTGGCCTTTTATTGCGGGTCGTGGTCGGTACTGGATATCGAATTCGCCTAACTCAACACTCCACTTGATGAGCTGTCCTGATGTATCCCTCTTCTGGAGGATTTGTTTCAGTGGTTGATTCGTGAGTACCACAATGGTATGGGCCTGAAAATACGGTCGAAGGCGCCTTGCTGAGACAATCAAAGCATATGTTATCTTCTCAATCGGCCAGTAATTAATTTCAGAATCTTTCAGTATCGTGCTGATGTAATAGATTGGCTTTTGGGTGGCGGACTCCTATCTCACCATTACAGAACAGAGTGCTCGTTCGGAGACGGCCAAATACAGTAAAGTTTCTCCTTGAGAATGGGCCGTGAGAGCAGCGACGGTTGCATCAAATATTCTTTCAGTTGTTCGAAGGCTGCTTGACATTCAGATGTCCATTCGAACTACGAGATCTCTTCAACGTGTCAAATATGAGCTTGTAATTTTTGCCAACTCTAGACATGAATCGGTTTAGAGCCGCTATTCGACCAGTCAGGCGTTGTACTTCTTTGAGTGTCTGGGGGTGTTGTGTCTAATATTGCATGTATTTTTTTGGGGTTAGCCTCTATCCCTCAATCGGTGATCATGAAACCCAGAAACTTTCCGGAAGCGATCCTGAATATACATTTTTCTAGGTTTAGCTGCATATGTACCGTTCTAAAGTCTGGAAGGTTTCTTCAAGATCTGCGATATGAGTTTATGCTGTAACACTCTTTACGAGCATGTCGTCGACATAAGTTTCGATGTTCCTACCTAATTGGTCTTTGTAGACCGTATTGACCAGCCGTTGAAAAATTGCTCCGGCGTTCTTCAGGCCAAAAGGCATGACCCGGTAACAGTACGTACCAAATTCGGTGATGAAGCTGGTCTTTTCATCATCTTTCGCTGCCATTCTGATCTGGTTATAGTCAGAGTAGGCGTCCATAAAACTCAAAAGTTTGTGTCCTGAGGAGTTGTCTGCAAGCTTGTCAATATTGGAGAGTGGATAAATATCTTTCGGACACGCTTTGTTGAGGTCGGTGAAGTCTACACACATCCTCCACTTGCCATTAGCCTTTTTCACCAAGACTACGTTAACCAGCCATTCGAGATATTTGACTTCGCGGATGACTCCTACTGTCAACAACTTCTAAACCTCTTCCTGGATGGCGCATTGACATTCGAGGGCGAATACCCTCTTCTTCTACTTAACCGGTTTGAAGTCGAGATTCGACGGGTCTATGCCAGGCATGTCTTCTGGAGTCCATGTGAAGACTTTCGAGTGTCGTTGTAGACAAGAGACTAAGGCTTTTCGTAAGGGAGGTGATAGGTTAGCTCATATCCTGACTGTTTGATGGGGTCATTTGTCAAAAGGATCTCGATCGTTTCTTCGCCTAGTTTAGGCTTGGCTCTTGGCTCAATGTCCTCTCTAGGTTCCAGAGTGTCGACTGAGAAAACTTCTTGTGCGCCCTGTGTCGCGAAGGGGATATAGGGGTCAGGGTCGCTTCTTATGGTATCCACCCCTAACGGTGTTCTGAACTTCACTTTCATGTGTCTCGTGCTCGGTAGCATCTTTAGATCGTTCAGGCTGGGTCTGCCGAGTATGGCTTTATAGGGAGAGTAGAATTTTACCACATGGAAAAGGACGGGAGTGGTTGCGTGATTAGGGAATCTTCTTAGGGTCACAAGAAGATAAATGATGCTTTCAGGATAAGTGGGCTCATTTAAAAGCCCTTGGAGGGATCCGATAGATGGCAAGAGGTGAGATGGATTGAAACCCATCCTGCAGAAGACGTCCCAGGTGTGGAGATCACAATCAGCCCCCTGATCAACGAGGACCCTTTTTACAGTGCAGGAGTCTATTTTGAGGGTGATGACAATAGGGTCATCACGGCGAAGATCTATCCCTGTTGGAATGTTATAACCATCAAAACCTATGATTGACTTTCTTCTTTTGGCGGGTGTTGTGTCGGAGATGGCCGTTGTAGGCATCGTCATAACATTTCAGAGAGTCAGTCTGTTCCCATGGACAGCGCCAATCTATTGGGAGTGGGTTATGGCTCCATAGATACCAGCTCATTTTGACTCGAATAGTAGTGTCAACGGGTGGATACACCTGTAAAAACCGTCGGAGGGTGCTCCGACGGGAGGCTCCGACGCTTAAGCCAGTAAAGAGCGATTTTCGATTGAAAAAAACAGACTGAGAATTGAGGGAAGTTCTTCCCTGTGATCAATATGTCCAGAGTGTTAGACCTAGAGAGCGTATCTCGTTCTGAGAGTTTTTGGAATAACTTATATCTCTGAGAGACGTGCGCCGCTGGGGGACTCCAACCCTACCTTCCTTATCGACCTAATCCAGAAATCTCAGAGGTTAATATTATGAATTGATTATGATCCTCATTTATCGGTAGAACTACTATTTTCGGGAGGGATGTTTTCCTTACTTGAAAGATCCGGGATTTGTCGTTATGAAATGGGAGACTGAAGTTAAGGAAATCCTAACTTTCCTTTAGAATCGTTCGGAATGTTGCGTATCATTCGGTTATTTGACCAATAAGGGGTTTTCGAAACTCGTCCGGTTAGAGGGCTAACATTTGGTTGTCCGATTGGGACGACTACCCTTACTCGGTGAGTCACGATCGGTTAACGGAGCGACTGAGATCCTATCGTTTGACAGATCAATCTGGGCATCTAAGGCCCTTTGGTAGATTATTATAACGATCGTCAAGTTCTGGTTTGTAAGCGTCTTTCGTGGGTTTCTTGAGAATTCTTTCTTTTGGTTTGGGTTTTGGTTCATGTCCCATCAGTTCTCATTTATGATTCCATGAATCCTTCAAAGTAACTTGATGGAGAAAGCTACATGTCTATATAATTGATGAGGCCTGGTAGTGACGTTGCAAGTACTCCCATTTGATGATCTCTCTCTCTCACCCCGGAATTTTGAGTTATAGGAAGGTGGTTTTACAAATTCCTCCTGACTTGGTCGTCCATTTAATGAGAAATTCTATGGGTTGTGGAGTGTCGAGGACGTGCTCTTTGTAATGTTGTTTTATAGTTTTGTTTTCTTCTTTGGATCTATGCCCTGTTTTCACCGTAAAAAAAAAAAAAATAATATGACATATATATACATAATATATACGACCGAAAGTTGGATACAATGGGAAGGGCATTGCATTCCATTCCCAAGAATTCGGGTTCGAGTCCCCTTGACAACGTAAAATAACCGTGGTTGGAGACCTGGAGACCTTCCCTCATTCTGGACCCGACAGAATATCGATTCGGTTTAGTTGGCGTACAACTCCGATATCGGGTGGTGGCTAAGTCAAGATAAAAAAAATACATATATATTTCATCAAAGTAAAACTTGGTTTATCCACTATTTATAAGATTAGTTATTGCTCTAGCAATGAAAAATATGATATATATTAGCGATAGGAAAAAAAAAAAAAGCCTAACGTTGAAATTTAAAAATGATCATAACAAATAGAATAAAAAGGTAATAGAAATAAAAAGACAATCATTCGTGGGGTTTAAAAAATAAAAGAAGAAAAATTTATGTTAAAAAATGAAGGACTCAAGAGGAAAAAAAAGATTAAAAAAATAAAAAGAGTAAGAATCTAAATAAAAAATAAAAAATTGTGGTCTACAAATAAAAGGATTATCATTCATGGAGCAAAAAAAAAAAAAGATAGAGAGAGAGAGCGAAACTTATGTTAAAAAAAGATGAAGGACTAAAGTGAAAAAAAAAAACATTGTCAAAAAAAGAGCAAGCACTTGAATGGATAAGTGAGGCCAAAAAAAGAGAAAAATCTGTATAAAACAATGAATGACTTAAGGAAAAATGGGTTAATGAAAAAACAAGGATTTGGATAAGAAAAATAAAAAATGTGGTTTAAAAATAAAGGAACAATTCTCCATGAATCTAAAAAATAAAAGAAAAAAAACCTATGTTTCAAAAAAAAATAAAGGATTTAAGAGGAAAAAAATTAGGTAAAAAAAAAAGAGCACATATTTTAATAAAAATAAAAAATGAAGGGATAATTATCTATAGCGTCATAAAAAGGGAGAAAAACCTATATTTCAAAAATTCAAAGAACTGAAATATATATAAAAAAAAAAAAAGTTAAAGAAAAAGTGTGACGACCGGAATAAAAAAAAAAATGTGGTCACAAGACTATTGGACGACCATTCAAGGGAGTAAGGAAAAATGTGAACAGTAGCATATTTTGCGCGTTATATATATAGGAATTCAATAACTACGTGCATTACGCGTGCACATATTTGGAGCCAAACCTTCTTTACTCATCATCTCCGTCCATTGAAACGAACGAGTGAAATTTCCAGCTTTAGATCGCCCATCAATGAGAGTAGTATAGGCGTTGATATTTGGATTTACTTTCTGTTCTTTCGTTCTAGTCCACGACTCAGCCCTCATCGGTTTATCTTCTTTGCAATAACCATTAATCATGGCGGTACACGTGTGCTCATTTGGTTAATAGTTCTCACTCCCGACAAGCTCGAGGAACAGCCTAAACGCCCTTTCAGTCCACCCCTTCTTGCAAAGACCAACAATTAGTGTCGTCTCTGTGTACACGTTTGGTTTCCAACCTTTCTTCACCATTTCCTCTAAAACTTCAAATGCTTGTTTAATGCTGCCCTTCTTGCACAACCCATCAATCAAAGAGGTATAATTGATCGAATTCGGGGCAAAACCCAGCTCAACTATCTTATCAAAATGCCCTAGAACCCTAGACACAAAACTCTTTTCAAAGAACACTCCGATAACCAATGCGCAAGTGGCATTATCGAGCACAAAGACTCTGTCTGACATCACAATCAACCATCTATAGACCTCCAAAACTCTACCAAGTCTACAGTACCAACAACCATGGACTTAAAACTAGATGAGTCAAAAAAACATTCCTCTCTCGGACTTTCATCAAACAACCCCTCTGCAAATCCAATCATACCGTTTTCAACCAAAACTCCAACAATGCAGTTAAACAAAAGGGCACAAGGTGTCAACCCAGATTAACCATCTGAGCAACAACTTCAACAGCCTCCTTCAACCTCTGAATTTCTGAAAATGATCTCACCAGACAAAGCACAACTTCATGTGCCCTATCCATGTCCCCCAAACTAATGAAAGAGTTAACAAAAACTATATAAAACCGCATAAAGTATCGAATTTCGGAAAACCCACTTGCCCAACAGAAAAAGCTCAACGCCACTAGAACCAGCCTCTTCGGCAAGTGATGCCACAACGGTAATGGTTTGATCATGAGCTCAGATTAATGGGTCAATGAGGTTTTAAGGTGAAATAAGTCTGATGTTGTTTGTCGTAAGATCCACAGACTAGAGAAGACAAAGTCTTCACTCTATATGGATGAAGTACATATTAAATGTCACATTTTAAATTTGAATAATTTTAAATTTATTATTATATTTTCAAAATCAATAATTTATTTTAAAAATATTAATATGAAATTCATATAAAATTTGATTCATCTATTTATCACTCATTTAATATTGTAACTGATGGGACAAGACCCCGAGATCAGATCCGATGGGTCAACCTTGGAAAGTCCTATATGAAAAGCCCACGAAAGACAGCTATCAATTTAGGTTCAAATATGATTATTTACCGAAAGGTTTCGATCACCCAAATCTCCCAAAAAATAGTGCCTTAGTCGCCTCGCCAACCGAACGTGACTCATCAAGTGAAGGTAATCATTCTAATCGGGTATCCAATGGTCGGCTCCTCAACCAAAAGAGTCTTAAAAACCATTTATCGGTCGAACGATCGATGAATAGCTAACGATTCCAACGATCCTAAAGGAAAACCAAAATATCCTATTAATTTCCGCCCCTCACTACGGACAATATCCTGAAAATCTTTCAGTTAAGGAAAAGTTTCCCCCAGAATACAAAAGTTTCCTAAAAGATGAGTATCACAGTTGATTTGAAAAATTGAATCCCCGAGATTTATGAATCGGCTCGATAAGGAAGGTAAGGTTGAAGCACTGCAGCGGCGTATGATTCTCACAAGTATAAAACATTTCAAAACCTTCTAACACAGGTACGCTCTCTCGGTCTTATACATTAGGTACTCTAACCACAGGGAATTTCTCTCTCGAACTCTCAGTTTGTTTTCCTTTCATACGAAAATCGTTTTTTCTGACTTGAGCGTCGGAGTCTTCTCGCCGGAACACCCTCCGGCGGTTTTTGCATGTATCACATCTCTTTGACGGTAACTGCTCGGGGTCAACGAAGAACCGATATTTGTGGAGTCATAACCCACCTTCAATGGCACCGTTTGTGGGAACAGACTAAACCAACTTCTGCTGATAACCATATCTCCGAGAACTAGAGTATCCTCAAAAGCTGCCCCTATTGTAGAAGGGTGCACTGCCACACTTTCTGAAGCCACACCTCGTGTAGCACCCGATCAGGCGGCCTCCCTTTGCCCACCTCATCAGGAACAGGCCCTGCAACCTGCAGTCCCCGACCAACCGATTGCGACCCTTGTTTCGGAACGAGTCAGCTGCCCCTAGATGGAGAGGTTGGAGTCCAAACTCCAGGATATGAGCAAGCAACTGGAGGGTCTTAGCCGCGCCCTCAAGCTCGAAGGCCAATCCTCTGTAGGGGGATCTAGGCATCCCCAGTAACGACCATCACCCCCACGCCGCGAAGTATCCGAAAACTCCCAACCAGTCACCGATGATCTTCGAAAACAGATTGAGCAACTTGTTGTCGATGAATTTAGGCGGATCAATCCCCAGGGAGACCAAATCCCCTCTTACTCTCATGCTTCACCTTTTGATCCCAAGGTCTCTTCATAGCCTATGCCCTGCAACGTGCTCCTGCCCTCTATGGAGAGATATAATGGGACAGCAGATCCCGAGATCATGTGGGTTATTTCGTAACTGTGATGATCTCCAGAGACATGTCTAATACGATCATGTGTAAATACTTTCGTACCGCTCTTTTGGGAAATGTATTTATTTGGTTCAATTCTCTCCCGCCATCGAGTATAAAGACTTTCTCCTAACTACGCGAGCAATCTGAGTCACACTTCGTAATAAGCAGAGGGGTCAAAAGGAAGTCCACCGCTCTATTATCACTACACCAGAAGGAAAAAGAATCCCTAAGGGATTTTCTGGAAAGATTCAAAACAGAAATGATGAGGGTTCCATCCTTGAACCATACGATTGCGTTGGTTGTGTTATTAACAGGGTTACGACCTTCTGGCATGAAAGTGACAATCACGAAGAAACCCCCTGCTACTATTTAAGAATTTTACGCCTGAATCTAAAAATATATCGCCGCTAAAGAGGCCGAGGCGTTTGACCATAAGCGGGATTAATCCATTAGAAGAGAGCGCAACCGATCGCCCAGAAGGTCTCCACCAAGAAAGAGCGAAACAAGTTATCCTCCTCCATGGAGGTATAATAACTACACTCCACTGAATGAGACCTCTGGCCGGATTTTAGCTTTAATCAAAGACAAGCCGTACATCTGATGGTCCCAACGGTCGACTGAGGACTACTCCAACAAGGACAGAGCGAAATATTATCACTTCCATCGGGATTACGGTCATACAACAGACGACCGCAAAAAGCTAAAGGATTCTAGCACGCGATGGGAGATTACAAGAATTCATCATCAAAAGGGAAAGAGATCCTCCCATCGATTATCGGCGTGAACCATCGCGACATGACCGGGCATAGGAACGACAGGCCGCTGGCCCCAAGCCGACAGGAGAGATAGAGTAATTCTCGAGATCTAGGATAATCCATCGGGGAATGAGGAGGATCACCTGATCACACCGATGTTCTACTACCCGAAGACACCTCTTTCCGCGCCACAGGAAGTCCTAGCGACAAGCGCTGATAAACGACAAAGGGAAAAAAGGCCCGTCATCGGTTTTATGGATAAGGATCTACTCGGGGTAGACCCAAGCCGACACGACCCCCTCATGATAACAAAAAAGATTGGGCAATACGAAGTTAGAAGAATTTTCATCGACCAGGGGGCAGGCTGCAACCTCTTATACCGTGACGCCTTCGGACGAATGAGGTTTACTTCTGCTGATCTCCAACCCCACACAGGTCCAATCAAAGGGCTTTTAGGCGAATGGATATACCCTGAGGGTATTATTTCTCTTCAGGTTACCCTTAGAGCACCCCCTAATCATGTAACAGCCTCCGTCGTATTCAATGTGGTGGATATTCTTTCACTCCATAATGTTATGTTGGGCAAACCGGGCCTGAACGCCTTGGAAGTTTTGCCTAATACTAAGCACATGAAGATCAAGTTCAGAACGTTATCAGGGATCGGGACATTGTCATGCGATCAAGAGCCTTCAACTTCTGCTCCTAAGTAGTCATCAGATTTTACTGCTAGTGGTTTTCCTTCTAGACCGTGGGGGTATTTCTTAGATCATTGAAGCAATCAGTTTAATGAATTTTTTCTACAAGCCCATGCCTAGTCTCTAACGTTCGGAGGGCCTTAGTCGTCAAGTTTCTATCATTCGTACGCATCGTCAATAGGGGATGGAACTCTCCGGACAGGTAGATGCTGCCTATCTACTTAAAGGTTTCCTATTGTTTGGAGGACCTTAGTCACCCAACTTCTATCATTCGTACGCGTCGTCAATAGGGGATGGAACTCTCCAGACAGGTGGACACGACCCATCTACTTAAAGGAAATACTTAAAGGTTTCCTATCATTTGGAGGGTCTTAGTCGCTCAGCTCCTATCGTTTGTACGCGTTGTCAATAAGGGATGGAACTCTCCAGGCGGGAGGATGCGACCCATCTACTTAAAGGTTTCCTATCGTTCGGAGGGCTTTAGTCGCCCAACTTTTACCATTCGTATGCGTCATCAATAGGGGATGGAACTTTCTGGACGGGTGGACGTGACCCATCTACTTAAAGGTTTCCTATCGTTTGGAGGGTCTTAGTTGCCCAGCTCCTATCGTTTGTACCTGTCATCAATAGAGGATGGAACTCCCCGAACGGATAGACGCGGCCCATCTATTTAAAGGTTTCTTATCGTTCGGAGGGTCTTAGTCACCCAGTTCCTATCGTTCGTATACTCTCCAGACGGGTGGACTCACCCCATCTACTTAAAGGTTTCTTATCGTTCGCAGCGCCTTAGTCGCCCAACTCCTATTGTTCGTACACGTCGTCTATAAGGGATGGAACTCCCCGGACCGGTGGACGCGGTCCATCTACTTAAAGGTTTTCTATCTTTCAGAGGGTCTTAGTCGTCCAACTTCTATCGTTCGTACGTATCGTCAATAGGGGATGGAATTCTTCGAACGGGTGGACATAGCCCATCTATTTAAAGGTTTCCTATCATTCGGAGGGTCTTAGTCGCCCAATTTCTATCGTTCGTACGCGTCGTCAATAGAGGATGAAACTCTCCGAACGGGTGGACGCGGCCCATCTACTTAAAGGTTTCCTATTGCTCGGAGAGTCTAAGTCGTCCAACTCCTATCGTTCGTACGCGTCAGAACTCCATGGATGGGTGGACGTGGCCCATCTACCTAAAGACTTCCTATTGGTTGAAGGGTTTAAATTGCCCAACTCCTGTTATTCATATGTGTCGAACGAACAATAGTCCCTTAATGGAAGGGAAGCCTAAGTTATTGGTTAGCGTAACAAGGGTTACAAACGAGATGACCTCTATTGATGAAAAATCAAAGATTTCTTATTGAACAGGCAAAGGTCACTAAGCACCAAGTTCCAAACGAAAATTATATAGTCGGGCTCCGAGCATCTGCCGCTTCCTTGACCGGGGGGAGAGCTTCACTTAAACCCATACAGTGGATTATCTCTTCAGCGTATTGTAATCTCTCGGAAAATTTACGTTGGGAGTCTTTTAAGATAGTAGCATCCTTTGCACGAGACTACTCAAACTCAACTATCCTGCATTCCACCATTCGAAGAGACTCCTCACGAAGTTGGGCTAGCTTTTCGGTCGATTGAAGACGTGCTTTCAACCGCTCACATTGTCCTTGGTATTGGGCCAACTCTGATCGGAGCTTCTTTAGCTCTTCCTCCTTCTGATTGAGCAGTATACCAGGAGTGTTTTCAGTCTTTGCGGCCTCTTTCTCCCGAGCAGGAATCTTCTCATATGCTTGAGCCGGACGAGTTAGCTTAGTCAAACGCTCCTCTAAGTGATGTATCACCTGTTTCTTCTGCCGTTCCTGAAATTCGACAAGGACCATGGTCTGAAAGGAAAGAATTGAGTCAATAGAAATAAGAACGAGAAAGAACCGAACAAGTATAAAGAAGACAGTACCATTAAGCTTAAGGATTTGACAGCCTTGCTGACTTACTTGCAGGACATTCTATGGAAGTCGAGCTCGCACCGATAGAAGTTAAACTGGTTGGTGATGCGATCCGCCTCCGCCAGATCTATGTAACTATATTGCATATTCTCAGCACAAATGACGACGATTCCACGTTCGTTTGAACCCTTCCTATAATCAAAGGACCGAACGAGGATGACAGATGGAGATGCCACTCCTTAAAAAACTTTGCGTTTTCCCTTGCGCACAGGCCAGACCGAAACAACAGAGGAGGGTCCCGCCATCTTGCTTCTCGTTGCTCTGGGAACGCTCTCCCCTATAGTGGCACCAGACGAAAGATCATCTCTCGATCCTCCTAATATGCCCACATCAACACTCACTTCACTTGGCGGAATGCCTTCGTTTAAAACAACAGTCTCCCTCGGTGCGCCTACGACTGGAACTGAACAATTAGGTAGAATCATCAATGCAGACGAGGGAGAATAAATCGTCCTCTTCTTCACTGAAGGAGATGACGACTCTAAAAGGGCCTCAGACGCCCCAGTAGAAGATCTCTGAACGACCTTAGTCGCCCCGATGTCCTCCTGAAGGGACCTCTTCACACTTGGTCGAACCAGCTTGTTAATGGTAATATTCTCTAACACAACGTCATTAAGAGAATTTAGGGAGTCAACTAGCCCGATTCTCTCCATCTCCAACAGAAGGGGCCTGTCAATTTTCCTTTTTTCACTAATCAACAAGCCAGCCAAAGACAACATCTGATCATCTAGTAGAGACTCGATCCATATGTTTCGACCAGTGGACCTACAATAACCACCGACCGACCGAATGAAGCGACCATGCTTTGATACGGTCGGAGGCTTCAGCCTAAAAAAAGGCACCCCATCAGCTTCAGGCAGTCGAGGCAAACGATTCTTATCCACAAATTCAACATAAAAGAACTTCTGCATCTAGTTTTTATCGATAGACTCCTTGTAGCAAAACCTCCAACTGGACTCAGGTCGAGTTTGTAACTTGTATCACCCCTTGGTCGAGTTAAAACAAAGGCGGCAATACCCTAATAGGGAAGCCATAACAACTACCAGATGCCAAGCATTAGATTAAAAGGGTCAGAAATATATTCCAATGGCATAACACCTCTGCAAAAGGACCCGTGTATCCGTACTTAACCAATTGTAGGTACATCGGCACACAACCCTCGGGCACCGTATCAGCCTTATCAACCTCCGTTGCAGACACCAGGGTATAGTCATCTCCCAACAGCATTTCCGTTTGCACTTCTTGAAGCTCCTTCAGTGACATAATACTTATAATGTCACTAATGCTCGAAAAAGTCTGAGAAGCGGACGTTTTCACTATTATTTTCGGAGATGGTTTCTCCTATGGGTCTCAGAAGGGGGATTGGAAAAGCAACGAGGAGGGAAACTGAGATAATAGTATGTATAAACCTTTATGAAGCGTACAGAAGACGATTCGCGGAAATCGAAACGATAGAAGTCACATTAAAAAGTTTCGCACCTTTTTTCAACAATAATTACTCATGACGCCTCTTTACCAAGAAGGCCATGAGTTGGGGGCAAATGATGGGACAAGATCCCGAGATCTGATCCGATGAGTCAGCCTTGGAAGGCCCATATGAAAAGCTCACGAAAGATAGCTACCGATCTAGGTTTAAATACAATTATTTACCTAAGGGTCTCAGTCGTCCAGATTTCCCGAATGGTCTTAGTCGCCCCGCCAACCGAACGTGACTTATCAAGTGAAGGTAATCACCCTGATCGGGTATTCAATGATCGGCTCCTCAATCGAAAGAGCCCTGAAAACCCTTTATCGGTCGAATGACCGATGAATAGCTAACGATTCCAACAATCTTAAAGGAAGATCAAAATATTCTATTAACTTCTGTCCCTCATTGCGAATAACATCTTGAGGATTTTTCAGTTAAGGAAAAGTTCCTTCCTGAATACGAAAATTTCCTAAAAGATGAGAATCACAGTTGATTTAAAATATTGAATTTATGAGATTTCTGGATCGGCTAATAGGAAGGTAGGGATGAAACACTGTAGCAGTGTATGACTCTCATATGTATAAAATATCTCAAAACCCTCCAAAACAGATGCGCTCTCTCAGCCTTACACATTAGACACTCTAGCCACAGGGAATTATTCCATCGAACTCTCAATCTGTTTTCCTTTCATACGAAAACCGTTCTTTCTGACTTGAGCGTCGAAGTCTACCCGTCGGAATACCCTCCGACGATTTTTGCAGATATCACATCTTTTTGATGGCAGCTGCTCGGGTCAATGAAGAGCCGGTATCTGTGGAGTAACAACACACCTCCAACAGTAACATTACTCAAAATCATAATATTTGGATGCAAAAATACATAAAAAGGCTTGAGAAATTTTATGCATATAAAATATTTTGTAGAATTTAATTTTAATTCAATTATTAAGAATTATATTATATAATTTAATTCAAATATTAAACGGGTATGAAATGATATGAAAAAAATAATATTTTGTAGGAATATTGAAAATGAAAATATAGGCAAATGCATAAATATAAAAAGAAAATTTATATAAATAAAAATTATTTTATAAAATTAATTGAACAACTATATTTTATTATAAAAATTTAAAATGATAAGATCTATAATTATTAATAATAAGATAAATAATATAAAAATAAAAATTATAATTAAATAAATAATTTATTAAATATAAAAAATATATAAATATAAAAATATAATGATTTTTATGTATTTTACGTGTTCAAATATTTTGAAAATGGAAACATTTTGAAAATGGAAAAATATTGGTGTTAAAATATTTATATAAATGATATTTTGTATAAAAATAACAACAAAAAAAATAATATTTTTATAAAAATATTGAAAATGAAACTATGAATAAACACATAAATATAAAAATATAAAAATTTTTATATAAATATAAATTATTTAATAAAAATAATAAAATAGTTATATTTTATAATAAAAATTTAAAAATGATTAGATATGTAATTATTAATAATAAGATAAATAATATAAAATATAACTATAAATAAATAAATAAATAATTTACTAAATATAAAAAATATAAGGATTTTTATGTATTTTACATGTTGAAATATTTTGAAAGCCGGAAATATTTTAAAAATGAAAAAAAAATATTGATGTTAAAAAGTTTCTTATATCATAATTTTGTAAAAGAAGAAAATAAATTTGTGTGAAAATTATTATTATACAAAATTGAAATAAAAAATAAGTTAAATAGATCCCAATAATATATAAAATTTAATTCTAATTTCAATTTTAATTTTTGAATTGAATTAAAATAGTGTAGAGTCTAAATCTAATTTTTAAAAGATATACCTTATAAATCGTCAAAAAAATTATGAGTAAAGTTCTAAATTTTCTAATAAATGCTCGTTAAAAAGAAGGAAAGAATACTCGTTTAAATTTAACTTTTTCCCACGAAGAACGACGTCGTTCCGGGAGAAGAAAACCCCTGCCCTCCGCCGCCGCCCGGCTCTTCCTTCCTCTACGCCCCTGCCCTGGAGGCTCTCTCTCTTCTCTCTCTCTCTCTCTCACACACACATCGATCGAGCTCTGATTTTATTATTTCACTTGAAAGAGACAAAACAGGTACTTTTCTCTTTCTGAATCTCTCAGATTTAGGGTTGGATCGAAGTTATTGAAAACGTTGGAGAAGACTTCAATCTAGCTTGTGATTGTTCGATTGCAGACAAAAAGTGTTTCCTAATCCTTGTTATCTGTGATGGTTATTAGATTTCCGACTCCATATTCGAGCCTTTTTAGATTGGGTTGATTAAAGCTTAGTAGTTGCATCCTGCGCTACTCCAATCTTACGAAAACTCTTTCCACCTTCATTCTGCAGTTGTGGAATTACCAAATTATATCTTTGATATTCCAGACATTGATTTTTGTTACTTTGGTGCAGATGGTTTGACATTGGGTGGTTTCAAATTGCTTCTTTCAGTCTACAGAGTCATGGTTGGGTGGCAGAGACATTTACAGTCTGTACTGCGTCAGGTTGGAAAAAGTGTGCAACATAATTGCAATGCATCCTTAAAGCATAATCCCATATGCCTCAACTCCCTTTTGAGGCCTGGTAAATCATTTCAACTTTCTTGTTTAGTACATAAATCATTTTTTGAATTTACTGGCGGATATCTTTTTTTTGGGTTCTCGACTGTACCTGCTTTTTATTTTGTTAAACAATTAAGAAATGCTTGGAACACTTGTTTGCTATTTCTTTGGTTATTTTGTTATACATGATTACCAATTCTCAATTTCATTTTGGAGGGCATGAAATTTGAGCAGGATAGGATCAGGTCCCTCCTGCCTGATCCTATCATTCTTATTTTTTAAGAAAGAGAAAAATATATTTCCTCCTTGTGCTGGAGTTGAAGTAGAGCAGCCCAAATAAATTCCCCTCCTGCCTTTTAGTGTTTATTTTACAAGTTTGGAGAAAATGAACATAGAGTTTTCCCGTAAGGAGAAAAAGTTTTTCAGACGGGGAAACGTTATCACTTGGCAGTATAATTATGTGCTGAAGATGCAGCAGAGAGGCTCTTCTTTCTCCTAGTAGTTGCCTAAGGTCTCAGTTTGAGCACCATCCTGCTGCCGGAGTCAGTGTTGCTGCTACTAATAATTATGCTTGCTAAATTTCCTTTCTTCTGAGGCTAATTATCATCGTGATTATATATATATTGTAGGTGGGGTGCCCAGATTGAAGGGGTTGTTGAACTCCCCCACTACAAACATCTCGAAGACTTATCACTATCTACAGAATCTGGTATGCTTCTGCTTTTTAAATATTGTAACCGTGCACTTATTTTTCTAATCTTTCTTCCATCATTTGAAAAGTTGATATCACTTCCATGAGAGGAAGTAACACGATCGGAGGTTATGTGAATTGATGAATACATCTGCAAGAACTTTGTGACAAATGAAATTCTCTGCTGTTTGGAGATTTATGTAGTGGATCAAAGTTGAATTATTTGCCTCCGTGATTAGTAGAAAGCAGAATTTCTTTTGCTTATTCTCTCTCTCTCTGTTTTTTTGGGGGCTTGTCAAGAAGTTTGCCATTTTGCTGTCTAACAAATGAAGGCTGCTGTTTCAGGGAATATCTACCTCGAGAAAATTACTTGCAGATTCATCTGATCTAACCCCTGTTCCTTCTCCCTTAATACCTGTTCTCCCCTCAAGCAATGCCGAAACTGAAATACCAAAACCAATCTCCAAGCAGTCAAAAGTTCAAGCAGTTTTAAAGGGAATAAAACAGGTATCAAATATCACAAGTACTTGTGTTCCTTATCCTGGAAGGATTGAATGGGCTAGTTAATAAGTTTGTGCTTTCTGGGGAATATACAAAGATCATATTAATGATCAAATGTATTTGATGGTGTTTATATGAGCGCATTGTGCCTTGCCACAAATAAGTTTCAATTTTTCTTACTTTTCATGAACTTGTGAGACATATGTCTCTGAAATTACAAAACATTGTTGATCACTTTTTTGAAATTTAAGTGTTAATGTTAATGCCATGATTCAGTCTTGTATGATTTGCACCTGCAATTATGAATTCAGTTTGCTTCCAAATGCCATTTTATGTGGAAATTTGTATTTTCCCGTGTCCCTGTGTGTTTCTGTGTTGGAGCTACAAGGGGGTTGGTGTACAATTATTGGTTGTTCATATCCAGAAGGCAGTATTATTTTGCTTGAGGTTAGACAGCATAGAATGAAATTATTCTTTGATTTCTTGTTCCGATGTCAGCATACTTGGAAGTAAAGTGATTTACACCTTCTCTGGATAATGTCCGTTGTTAACTGCATAATTACTTTAGAGCTGGTAAAATATTTTCAATATAATGCTTTAGAGAGGCCTGGAGAGGTTTTTGTGTTATTTTAGAAGTGGGGGGGGGTGGGATTTAACTGGTAAATGACAATATTAGTTCCTTTGAGTTCTTCACCACTTATAACTTCATTGCAGAGTCCCAAAAAGGTCAACTTAGTTGCTGCATTAGTTCGTGGCATGCGTGTTGAAGATGCATTGTTGCAATTACAAGTGACAGTAAAGCGAGCTGCAAAGACTGTTTATCAGGTGCAATCACCATTCCGAACTCTATTTCCTATTTAAGAAAACTCAAGATTTCTTAATTTTAAATCCAATGATAATGAAACTTTACTGATTCTGTGGGGTGTTCTTTTTTTTTTTTTTTTCTTTTTCTTCCCCCCCCCCCCAAAAATCTCATCACTTTATATTTAGAATTAATTTTGTTCAAGTTTCAGGAGTCTTACCCCAAAAATTTCATGTTCTATAGAGATAGAAAACATTAGTAACAGATCATGCAAGCTAAACATTACTCATTTGAGTAATTTTATTCACAAATGCACATCAAATCATTTGTTCTTAAGGGATATTCAACCAAGCGCTTAAGCGTAACCCTCAATTGCAAGGGGATCTGATGTGTCTTTGAACTGCAGGTTATTCACTCTGCTCGCGCTAATGCAACACATAATCATGGATTGGATCCAGATCGTCTCCTTGTTGGTAACAACACTTTCTCCCCTTTCTCCTAAACATCCCTCTACTCTTTGGCAAGCTGCATGGTCTAATATTGTCTTTTCCAGCTGAGGCATTTGTTGGAAAAGGATTTTTTAAGAAGAGAGTATCCTACCATTCTAAAGGAAGGTCTGGGATAAAAGTGAGGCCAGAATGTAGACTGACAGTGGTAGTTCGGGAGATTATTCCAGAAGAGGAGGCGGAAATAGCCAGGCTGAGAGTAAGCAACTTCCGTAAGCTCACAAAGCGTGAAAGACGGCTTGTACCACATCAGCTGATTGAGACCACTCCTATTTGGAATCGTAAAGGCAAAGCAAACTCTCATGCTAGTGCTATGGCTTCCTGAAATGAATCCTGTGGACTCATTTTTTGTAGAAGATTTGCGGCAGTGAGTTGGAGCAACTTCGGTTCTATATGCCCAAATAATGACCTGATATGGTCATGAGTGTACTTTTTTGTCTCCTCAAAGGTAAGATATTGCATTGCTGTTGTTATCTAGCCTGATTTTTTAATATGAATATGTCTTTGGCCCGGAAAGGATATCTTTTAGATGAATGAAACACATTGAATGCAAAATCTGTCGGTGTATTCTGTTTGACATCTTAATTGAGAGAGATTTCTCCATTTCGTCTGAAAATATATTTACTTGTACAAGAAAAACCAGTGCAGAGATTTTAGGTGCTGCTCTGTTTGTGTTTGTGTAGATACATTATAATTAAGGTATGAATATTGACAAAATATCCCTTTGAACTAAGTACCATTTTTAAGAAGGCATTTTTAAAATGTGTCGTACCCCTATTATAAATTTTTATTTTTAGAATGAAAAATAAACAGCCTTTTTTCTTTTTTAGAGACTGTCATTGGGTCAATACTTTCTTTCATATGTCATTCGGGACACTTTCAATAATCACCTTCATATCAAATATTCATTACATTTAGTTGATTTTTTTTTTCTTGTATGTAAAATGTTGCCATTTTGTCTAATTGGTTTGGTGAAAGATTATTCCGAGTAAAATTTTTTATAAGACGCTAATGACGTGTTTAGAATTCGATTAAGACTAGTTTTATTCCACATATTAAAAGATTATTTTTATGATTGAAATTGAATTTCCAGATTTTTTGTCTTCATTCGTTGGATCACCCCTTTGAATAGCATCTTCCTTCATCTTCACGGTTTTGTTTGTCTTTTCTATGACGCCAACTTATTGTTTTTTCCTTAGATGTTAAAATATTTTGTGACAGAGGAGTAATTATGGGAGTCGGGAGTTTTTCAGAACCGTGGTTTATGTGATTGTATTGAAGGGTCACTCGTCTTAGAACTGTGAGATGAGAGACGGAAAACGACCTTTACCCAAAGAAAAAGAAAAGAGACGGAAAACGACAAGACGTAGAAGTGGAATCCTCGTCCATGGGGGAGACTTCTGCGGAAACGGGGGAGGACCCACCTCCAGGGCTGAGAAATCCAACATGTTCCTCATAAAGTCTGTCCTGCGGTTCATGTAGTCCATTCCTCTCCTAGTGAGATTCTTAGGTTTTTGAAGGGAGATTTGAGTGGTATGGCCTCTGTGAGAGGCTGATTGCATCTTTTTTTCCCCCCCTCCTCGTGATAAAAAAAAAAAAATGATTTATGTGATCATTTACCATACTAACTATGAATGATGATACATATGATAATTTTGTGAGGGATAAATTAATGTTGACGATTAAATAATTTCTATTAAAAGAATGCTGCATATGACTAAATAATTTTTTTATAAATGGTCATTTTAGAAAAAGTTTTCGGCTAAATTAACCATGGCGTCTTTCTAATTGTTTGTTGCACAAAATTAAAATTTTATTGTTAATTTTTCAATAAATTTATCAACAAAATCAGATAAATAGATCCAGTTCATCAACCTGATCTACCAACAATTCAGAATACTCAGAATTTTCTGCTCAAGGTTTTGGATACAAAATAAGTCCATTTTTTGAGATTACAAGGACTGGTATTGGTTTTATGATAAAGTTGGTCTAAGATTCCAAGATGAAAATAAAATTCTAAAGACTATTTTTTTTTTGACATGGAATAAAAGATTTAATTTGATTATATAATTTTCATAACCATAATCTAATTAAATAAACTAAAAACCGATAAGTTATTTAATCAAATTAGGCGGTTAATTTGATTCAATTATCAAAATTAATCAAATTATTGACTTATTGCATTTTGATTGACAATATGAGATTTCTAAAAGGTCAAAGATCCTTTTGCAACTTCAAATTCGATGTCATTTTCGGTTATCTTTTAAGAATTTCAAATTTAAGAGTGGAAGATTCATATTAAAAATAGAAAGATCAAATCAAAATGTGGAAATCGAAAACTTTTCATTAATTGTTTGTGTATTTTCCTTTTAATTTTTTTTTTGTTTTAGAATAGTTATATTGGAAATAAAAAGATTAAATAAAAAGATGAAAATTGAAAAATTTTATTTATCTTTGAAATCTACTTTTTAGATTTTTTTTGTTTTAAAATAATCACGTTAAAAATAAAAAGATCAAATTAAAATGTGGAAATTGAACTTTTTATTAATTGTACATTCTTCTTCTTAAATTTTTTTTTTAAATTTTTTTTCTCTTTTAAATTTTAATTATAATATTGTAATAATATTTATATAAATAAAAATTATTTAAAATATATATAATATTTTTAATTAATTCGATTTGATCAAAATAAAAAATTTGATAATTGTTTAAATAAATTAAATTAAAATTCAGTTTTACTAAAAATCAAATCGAATACTTAATAAACCACTCAAAATATTTTAAAAAAAATGTTTCAAAGAAAATAATTTTTTAAGTTTTAACCGGAAAGTATTGATACTATTGTTGTTTGGTAGTCTCGATCACAGATACATGAATCCTTCAAAGGAGCTTGATGGAGAGAGCTCGTTGAGGGATGCAAAGGGCTAGACGAAGGTTCCGTGAAATTCATACGTGGCGTTTATAGAGAGTTCACTCATTTCAACTTCTAAGTGAGTGATATTATGATTGCGCGTGGGACCATAGAATTTCTATCACTCGAAGATTTTTAAGAGTCGACAAAGCATAGCATAGAATTTTTGGTCCGGTGGTTGGGGTCTCATGTGGATGCTTATTTAAGAGTCGACCAAGCTTTATGCGTTATTCCTTTCTAATCAAGGAACGAGCGGATAAAACAGATAATGCTCAGGTGAGGTCATTTATACATCATTCCTTAATTAACTCCCTATAAATAGGTTCATATTGGGTGGATATTGGGTGCTAATTCCAAAGTAATATCCTTCCAAAGAGTGCAAATGATGAAGATGAACCAAACCAAGATTGTTTTCTCTCTCCTAGTTTTCTCTTTCTTCCTCAGAATTTTGCTCAATAGTAATATTACAGTGGTGGCTCAGAACACTAGAGTAATCCCAGTAAAGGTTGGGGTGGTTCTTGATCTTGATACTTTGGGTGGGCAAATGGGTTTGAGCTGCATCAACATGTCCCTCTCCGATTTTTACGCTTCGCATGGAAACTTCACAACTAGGCTCAATCTCAATGTAAGGAACTCCAAGGGAGATGTTGTTGGTGCAGCTTCATCAGGTTCTCTCTCTCTCTCTGTTGCCATTGTTTTAAATTCAAGAAAAACACATTTTGCTAAGCTTAAAAATGCAAGACTGATGCAAATTCTCTCTCTCTCTTGCCATTGTTTCAAATTCAAGAAAAACACATTTTGCTAAGCTAAAAAATGCAAGACTGATGCATATTCTCTCTCTCTCTTGCCATTGTTTCAAATTCAAGAAAAACACATTTTGCTACGCTAAAAAATGCAAGACTGATGCATATTCTCTCTCTCTCTCTCTCTCTCTCTCTCTCTCTCGATGTAGCCATTGTTTTAAATTCAAGAGCAACACATTTTCGTAAGCTTAAAAATGCAAGGCTGATGCATGTTCTCTCTCTCCACTGCGCAACAGATGCGATCCTTTATGTACCATAGTGTGCTTTTCTCATAACGAGTTTTTTGAAACCTAACCATTTTTCCTTTATCGGGCATATCCTAAGATTACAAAATGTAAAATAAAGAGCTCTAAAGACATACTATATCTCAAAATTCACAAAAATTCGGGTGTGGAGAATTTTACATGATATTTCATGACTTTGCTCGCAATTCTATTAACATAGGTTCTCTCTCTCTCTCTTACTCTCGTATAGAAGTAAATATATTTCTTTCATTTGATAGGGATGGAGGGAAAGAAAATGTGTAATATTTTTTTTATTTGATTAGAATAAAAAGTGAAAGTAAATACCATCTTATTTACTATTATATTATTGTGAAATAATATTTTTAATATTTCTCACTATGTATTTTTTATTTTTTTATTTTTTTATTTAAAATGTTTTTCTAAAAATATAATTTTTTTAAAAAAATAGTTATTTAATATATATTTTTTATTTTTTTTATAAATTATTTTCATTACTATTTTATATTAAATAAAATTAGAATATTACTGTAAAAAAGTAAAAAAAGTAAAATTAGAAAAAAAAATTTATTTGATAAAATTAATGAATGAAATTAAATTTTATTATTTTATATTAAATAAAATTAAAATAAAAATGAATAATTTCTTAAATATTAAAAATGAGCAATAATAAATTTATCCAAAAATCACATTTCCTACGTGTAATCCCATGTTTAGATTATTTTATAAATTATGAAATTACGCTGAGAATAAAAAATGGCTGAACAAAAAATTTGAACATCGACCATACTACTTGTGTTTCAGTGTCCATAGCCTTCAAAAACGAGATTAAAAATGGTGCTGACATGGTTATGGTTTAATGGGAATTGCCAATTGAATTTTTTTTTAAAAAGAAGACAAGATATTTGAAGGAAAATATTATATAGATATTTTAGTAAATCTATTAATATGTGATAATTACCCCAGTCCTCGTCGTCTTAGTGGGGAAGCCACCTAGGACTTATGTTTGTTCTTGTCCAAGGTTCGAGGATTTGGTACGAAGAAAAAAGGGCTTGTAGGTCACTAATCAAAGGTTCAAATTTTAGTGCCTAAGAGCCAAAGGATATGACCAAATTATAGTCACCCACGTGGGGTTGGAAAATTTTGGAGTTCATTGGCCTTCATGTAAAGGAGAACTTACGGCTCCGACCTATTAATTCGGTGTCTTGCTTTCGTTTATACATGATTACAACAAGCCTAAGTCTACGGAAAGAATTTCTTAAAACTAATGTTTTTAAAACTAAATTAATAAATTAATAAATCAGCCGGTCAACTTATAAACTTATTAATTTATTGATTGAATCGGTTGAATCATTTTATGAATAAGATGACATTATCATGATATTATATATAATTTTTATATTATATATTTTAAAATAAAATAAAATTCATACATTTCTATAAAAAAATAAATTTATTCTTTCAACAATACTGAATATAAAAACATATCATAAAATGAGTAATCGGTCATATTTATTAAATTTTTACCTCAACTTATTATCTATTACAATAATTTTAATTAAAAAATTTTAAATCCAGATAATAATATCAAAATATTATTCTAATTTTTAAAAATAAATAAATAAAAATAATGATTATGAGTTTTAATTTAACAATTCAAAACTGATATAACAATATAAATTAATACTCTGAATTTCAAAATTCAGAGTCATCATAAATTGTGATTTAATTTAATTCAATCAAATTGTATGAAAAATATCATTTCACTGTTTATAGTTTTTAATTTTTGATTTTTATTTTAAAATAAAAAATTAAGACATTTTTATTGGTACGAGAAAAATATTTAGAGTATAAAAAAAATTTAAAATAAAAAATAAGATAATATTATCATGAAATTATAAATAAATATAAATTATATTATATTCTGATGGGATATGATCCAAGACCCAAATCAAAAAGATCAATTCCCTAAAGGCCCACGAAAGGGACCCGCCGATCAGTATCTAACGCCCACCACAACAATCGACCGAGGGGCCATAGCAGCTCCGATCAATCTACCGAAGGGGCCCGGATCTACCGAACGATAGAGTCTCAGCAACCCCGTTAACCGATCGTGACTCATCAAGTAGAGATAGTCATGTCGATCAATTAAACAAATGTCAGCCCTCTAACTGGACAAATCTTGAAGACCCCTTATCGGTCGAGCGATCGATTGGTACGCAGCACTCCAAGCGATTCTAAAGGAAGATCAGAATTTCCTTTAGTTCAGTTTCTTATTTCATAACGGCAAATCTTGGATCTTCCAGATAAGGTAGGCATCCCTCCCGAAGATGAAAATTTTCTCGATAAATAAAGATCGTGATCAAATTATAATATTAACCGTCGAGATTCTCGGATCAGCTCTATAAGGAAGGTAGGGTAGAAGTCTTTTAGTAGCGCACGACTCTCACAAGTATAAGAGATCTCAAAACCCTCGACATCAGGTACACTCTCTAAACTAATACATGTGGCACATTGATCACAGGGAATAATTTTTCCATAACTCTCAGTTTGTTTTCTTTCAATCGAAAACCGTTATTTAAGCGTCGGAATCTTCCTACCAGAACACCTTCTGACGGTTTTTGCAGGTAAATCCATCCATCGACAGCTACCGTTCAAGTTAAGAAGGAGTTAGTATCCGTAGAGTCATAACTTACTTCCATCATATTCAAATAATAATAACATATGATATAGTGATAAAAGTTATATATATTACCATCATATTCTTTGATTTTAATTTAAATAACTATAATATTTTTACATGTCTTTTATACTAAAAAAAAACTTATTAAATCGATCGGTTCAATCTCATGCATTTAATCTGTCTTGATCGATTTTTTAAAATTCCCATTTTGTGATAAAAATTGAACCGGCCGATTCGATCGGTCCTCCGGTCCTATTTTCAAAACACCGTTTAAAAATTAAAACCCCTTTCTCTCTCCTGACAAAATTTAATCTCTCTCTCTCTCTCTCTGACAAAGACAGTCCTCTGATTTTTCAAACGTTAATGGCTTCTTCCACCTTCTTCTCCTCCTCACAATCATCCTCACCCCAACCCTCTCTCTTTCCACAAACCCCAACTCAAACTCTTTCTCTCTCTATACATGGACACAGGCATCGATTTTATTCGGTTCCCTTGTAAACCCTTCAATGCTTCATTCGCCAGACACAACCCAAGTAAATCCTCTGCTTGCTCTGCAGCACATTCCTCTATTTCAACCTCAGACCTCTGTTCAATTGCCAAATGCCCATTAGACGAAATCGAAACCTTAGATTGCAGTTCCTTTCACTGCCCGCAGTTTTACTATGCATGTGGCGATGGAAGCATAGTTGCTTCTCTCTATCAATTTCGGCAAATTCCTTAATTCTTCAAAATTTCACATTTGGGTGTGCGCATACCACTCTTGGAGACCCAATTGGGGGTTCTCTCTCTTCCCAAACGAAGAGAAGAAATCCCAAATGGCAATCTCACTCTTGGAAAAAATCTAGGATAATTTTTTCAGAAGTGGAAGTAGGCCAAAACGAAGAGAAGAAAAGGGGAAATTCCGAATGGCGTTTTTGAGTTGAAGGATTTGGTGGAGGAATCTCCATTGTCCACTTCCAGAATGCCGGATTTGCTTCCGAAGATCAGGACCGTCCGATGTGCGGCAGATAGTCCATGGAATTCAGGAGCGTCTAAAGGGTGGCTGAATTGGTTGGAAGGAAATCAATTTTGGGTGCTGTTGATGAGGGGGAGGAGGAGGAAGATGAGGGTTCAGTCTGTCAGGCTTTGGATTTTGCAGAACATCAAGTGAATCAAGAATGAGGATTTTTTCTCTCTCAATTTGCCCTTTCAAAAAGTCTTCCCTTTGGATAATAAATCTAAAACTCCCATGCGTTTGCTATGAGTGGCAGCACAATACAGTCGTCTTCATTCTGCACAGTATTTCTTCGCGGTCTACAGAGAAAAATGTGTGACAGTCGTGAGAGAGTGGGCAAGAGTTACGGACGTAAAAAATGCATTCGATCGGATCGAATTGTGTTCTTCATTTCCTCTTTACCTTTCTTGCTTCTCTGAAATTCAAGTCAAATACCCTTCTCTCTCTCTCTCTCCCTCTCTCCTCCTTTTTTTTTTTTTTTTTTTTTTTTTTTTTTTGATTTCTCGTATGATATTATGATATATAGAGTTTTATCCCGATTAATCCGAATCGATTCACTATCGGGTCTTTTTTGGAGATGATGGAGGTGGGTGATGACTCCATAAATATTGACTATTTCTTGATTCGCACAGTAATCACCGATGGTGGATACATCTGCAAAAACCGCCGAAGGATGTTCTGACGGGGAGACTCCGACACTCAAGTCAGTAAAGAGTGATTTTTATTTGAAAGAAACAGACTGAGAGTTGAGGGAAAGTGGTTCTCTGTGATCAATGTGCCCCCTGTATTAGGGTTAGAGAGCGTACCTGATGTCGAGGGTTTTGAGATCTCTTATACCTGTGAGAGTTATGTGCCACTGAGAGACTTCCACCTTACTTTCCTTATCGAATTGATCCGAGAATCTCGGAAGCCAATATTACGAATTGATCACGATCCTCTTATATCGGGAAACCTTCCTTTTCGGGAGGGATACTTTCTTTATATGAAAGATCTCAGAATTACTGTTACGAAATAAGAAGTTGGAATCGAGAAAGTTTTGACCTATCTCTTTAATCAACAGGGGTGTTACCCATCGTTTGGTTGCTCGACCGATAAAAGGTCTTTGAGACTTATCCAATTATAAGGCTGACGTCTGTTTGACTGATCGAGGTGACTGTCTCCGCTTGATGAGTCACGATCGGTTAATCGGGACGGCTGAAATCCTATCGTTCGGTAGACTCGGGCGACTAAGGCCTTTTAGTAGACCGATCGGGGTGACTATGGTCATTCGGTAGATTGTTATTGCGGTTGTTAGATATTGATCGGTAGGCCCCTTTTTCGTGGGCCCTTTGAGAATTGACTCTTTTGGACTGGACCTTGGAATACGTCCCATCATTTGCCTCTAATTCATAGTCTTCTCGGAAGAAGAAGCGCCATGAGTGACAATCCTTAAAAAGAGATGTCTCTTTTTATTTTGACATACGCCACTTCGATTTCCACGAACCGTCTTATATACGTTTTGTAAGAGTTTTCGTTTCTTAGAAAATACATTTTTTCCTTTTTCCTCCGAGAAGCTCTTTCTTTCAGCAAAAAAATGTCAACAGACGTTTCCTCATTACGTAGCATAGACAACATTCAGAGCATTATGACTGAAGAGGATCTGATAGAAGTTTGGAAGGACATGTCGCTCGGAAATGATTTTGAGTTTGTGTTGCCTGGCAAGGGGGATAGAGCGAGTTTTGCCCCTGAGGGTTGTGTCCCTATGTGTAAACAGTGCGTGAAATATGGTTTGAAGATTCCATATACGGGCCCACTGACGGAGATCCTGAGGTACTGGAATATTCACCCTTCGCTGCTCATCTCAAGCGCTTGGCGATTTGTGATTGCCCTAATTTTCGTGTTAGAATTTTTCTGTATTCGTTTCGACCTGTAGATTTTTAGGGCTTTGTTTTCCTTGGGGCGATGTAGCTCCAAAGGATCTACTCACGGTTGGTATAAACTCCAGACTAATCGAGAGTCTCGTTGGAAGTTTTTATATAATGAGTCTCAGGATAAGCACTGGATGTAGAAGATCTTCTTTATCAGATTTTTGAACAGGGATCTCCTTCCCGTATTCCAGACGCTAACCAGGTGCATTTCCTAAATGAGAGAATCCCCTCCCTCCTTCGACACTCCCGTTTTCTGCGTGCAGTTGTAACGCCGATTTTGCAGTGCCATACTTTTGTACTTTCGTTCATGAATTTAATGAAATATTCCTCAGTTTATTTATATAGAGAGATTTTTTTTTTATTTATATTGATTTTTGATTTTGGGGTTTTATAATTCAAATTTTTAGTATATTCAAAAGTGTCCGTATTTTCGATTCGAAATATGAATCAAGTATAAAAATAAATTTCATTTATTTAATTTTTTTATTTCCTCTTTTATTTATTTATAAATCTATTCTTATAAAAATAAATATATATATGTTAATAATAATAATAATAATAATAATAATAATAATAATAATAATAAAAAGGGGGAGAGTTAGGGTTAGGAAACCCTAACCCTTTTCACATTTCATCTCTCTCTCTCCCTCTTCCACTCTCCGTCTCCTCCTCTCCCTCACCAAAACCCTCATTCACCGCCACCTCCGCCCTGTCGCCGCGGCCCTCCTCCGCCACAGACGACCGTCTCCTCCTCTCCCTCGCAGGTTCTCTCTTGTGATTCACCCTCTCCCGATCTCTCCCTTTTGCGGTCCTCCACCGTAAACCGCCACCAACAGCGCTCACCCACCATCGCCACCGCCTCCTTCCTCCACCATCTCCATCCCTTTTACCGATTTCTCTCTCTCTATCTTTCTCTCTCAATCGAACTCCCTCCTCTCTCTATTTCTCCACCGCGACTCGCTCGCTCTCTCTCTCTCTGTTTCTCACTCTCTGCCTCTCGATCGAGTTCTCTATCCCTGCGCGTGCGACAGTCCCACTGTCCCTCTCTTCCTCGTTCGCGTGCGGTGCTGCTCCCTCGCCCGTTCGCACGCGGTGCTCCTCGCCGCTACAGCACTCTTCTACAACCCTTGCAGAAGTCCCAACCGGCAGTCGTCAATCGACCCTTGAAAGTCCTAGACCGCGACCTGTGATTTCATCCACTGCGCAGGTAAGAGCCATTCCTTTGAACAGTAGCTCTAGGGTTTGGTTTCCTTCGGTAATTTAGACTAACCAATGGAGTTTGCTTCAAATTGGAAGCTTTGTAGGTCTTGGACTGAGTTGTAGGCGCACGGACGATAGGGTTGTAGACTGCGGAAACCCTAGGTGAGGTAAAATTTTGGTTCCTTTAATAGATGAATGAGATTAGGTTGAATTTAGAATAAGATTCTTATATATGTCTTGTAATAGGTGGAAGTTGAGGAGAGTGCGTTTTTTTTTCCTGAAATTTGGTATGTGAATTCTAGGGTGTTTTCTAGATTTTTCAGGAAACTAAACTGTCTGATACTAAAGAAGTATGTTAAAGGATAATAGAATCGAGTTGAATTGATCTGAATGGGTTCCCTTAGAATTTAATTTGACATATGCATGAAAATAATATGAATTTGGAATTTAAGTTTAAGGATTGGTGCAGTCTTTTCATTATAAGTTGTCCTGCATATAGGAAATCAAAATACAATTTTTGTATTATGAAAATAGACTTCAATATCTTAAAAATGATATATGGTTTGAAGAAATCGGATGAGAATCGAAAAGTGTATGATTTTTTCAAAAATTTTTCCATTTTGTAGGAAATTTATTTATTTTAAGCGTATTTCCGACTTTGATTGATTTTAGGATTGAATCAGGCTTGATTTTGATTTGATTATTTATTTATAAATGAAATGCAATTGATGACATTAGAGTATATGCAAAAAAATTGAGGAATTAAGATTTGTACAAACTTACGAAAATGACAAACCCTAAAATAATTGGAAATTTGATGACAATTGTGATAATTTGATTAGGTTGATCTTGTTGGAGACTCGAGGAGTCAATTCGGATTAATTTTGGAAATATGGAGTGACTACCCTCCCTAGAATGTGAGTGAGACCCTAATCTCTTGCATGAAATAGTGAAATCTGATTTTATCGTGTTTTTAATAAAATATGCTTTTGATATGCATTGTCTCGACGTATGGAATTAAAATTCAAATCTGTTTTGTGATTATTGGAGTGTCGAACTTATGTTTTCTACGATTATGCATCCATATTTGAAAAGAAATGAAATTATGCCATGATTTGAGAAACAAAATGTTTTCTACTCTACCATTGCATTGGTTTGTTGAATTTAAATGATTTCGACGAAATGTATTGGCACATGGATTTGAATTGTTTTGACGATATGATGAGATGATTTGGCTATGTGGGTTGGATGCCTACTAACTTGAGATGATATGATGATATGATATTATTTGATTGATTCCGTAGCTACGAAGGGACTTTGTAGAGGCACGGGTTGCCCAGATATGCTTCTGCAGGAGATATCTGCAAACGTCTAGTTTATATATTTCATAGACACGAATGGTTAAACCCACATCGGGGGAGGACGTGTGTGACGCCACTGTTTAGCACCGGGCGGTGACCTATTGACGAGTCAGTTTATATATTTCGTAGGCACGAACGGTTGAACCCTCATCGGGGGTGGACATGTGTGACGCTATCGTCTAGCATCGGGTGGTGACCTATTGACGAGTTTGGGTAAACAAGGGCAAAGCCCACGGCCAACGTTGGGGTAGAGAGCTACTTTTGAAACACTTTGTATAATAAAACCCCCGATGCGCCTGTCTCAGGTCATGGTTGACCTTTGCCAGGATCCTTTCGGCTTGCTCTATGATCTACCTGATTTTAAAAGGATGCATATATGTATGATATCGTGTGAATGATTAAATGAGTTCATTTTATTCGAAAATATCATGATTTACTGCGAAATTTGAATCATTGGTTACGAATGATATTATTTGACACTCCAATGTTCACCTACACTATTAGTACTTGAGATTAATCCCCCCACTCACTGAGTATCCTCCCATAGATACTCACCCTCTTCTTTCCCTCCCTCAAACAGGATTGTTGTGCTGGAGCGATACTTCAAAATCTGAGTATCCTCCCATAGATTCATGAATCACCCAAATCCACCAAAATCTCTAAAATCTGAAGCGTTGCTCCGGCACAACAATAATCCTGTCTGGGGAGGGAGAGAGGAGGGGTGAGTACTCGGGGAAGAATACTCAGTGAGTGAGGGGATTAATCTCAAGTACTAATAGTGTAGGTGAACATTGGAGTGTCAAATAATATCATTCGTAACCAATATTTCAAATTTTGCAGTAAATCATGATATGTTCGATAAAATGAACTCAATTAATCATTCACACGATATCATATATATATGCATCCATTTAAAACCAAGTATAACATAGAGCAAGCCGAAAGAATCCTGGCAAGGGTCAACCATGACCAAGGACAGGCGCATCGGGGGTTTTATTATGCATAAATGTTTAAAAGTTACTCTCTACCCCGACGTTGGCACGTACAAGCAACTCCCAGTGCTAAACTGCTTATTCTGACGGACCTCCCCTTTCGGTTCAACTGGGCCCATACGGAACATCACAATCATGTACAAACAACTCCCGGTGCTAAACCGCCTATGCTGACGGACTTCCCCAATACATGGTTCAACCGGGCCCATACGGAACATCACAATCATGTACAAGCAACTCCCGATGCTAGATCGCCTATGCTGACGGACCTCCCCTTTCGGTTCAACCGGGCCCATACATATCGCAATCATGACGTTTGCGGATACCTCTGGCCAAAGCGTATCCGGGCAACCCGTGCCTCTACAAACGCCCTTCGTAGCTACGGAATCAATCAAGAACATCCGTCCCCCACCGGGACTCAATCACATCATATCAACATAAAACTAGTGGGCATCCAACCCACATAGTTCATCAAAACGATTCAAATCCGTGTGCCAATACATTTCATCAAAATCATTTCAAATCAACAACCGATGTGATGGTAGAATAGAAAATATTCAAGTTCTCAAATCATGGCACAATTTCATTTCATTTAAACATGGATGCATAGTCATAGAAATCACAAGTTAACGACACTCCAATAATCACAAAACAGATTTGAGATTTAATATCACACGTCGAATCAATGCATATCAAAGCATGTTTTGTTTAAAAATAAGGTAAAATCAGGTTTCACTATTTCATGTAAGAGATTAGGGTCCCGCTCACTTTGTAGGGAGGGTAATCACTCCCTATTTTCACAATCAAACCAAACTCGACTCCCCGAGTCTCCAAATAGATCAACCTAATCAAATCATCACAATTGTCATCAAATTTCCAATTAATCTCAGGGTTTATCACTTTCGCTAAGTTTGTATAAACGTTAATTCTCCAATTTTTGAATATACTCTAATGTCATCAATTGCATTTCATTTATAAATAAATAACAAAATCAAAATCAATCTTAATTCAAATCTAAAACCGTTCAAAATCGAAAACAACTTTAAATACATAAATTCCCTATAAATTAGAAAAATCTTTGAAAATTCATACACTTTTCAATTCTCATCCGATTTCTTCAAACCATATCTGATTTTAAAGGTATTAAAACCTATTTTCATATTACAGAAATTTTATTTTGATTTCTTATATGCAGGATAACTTAAAATGAAAAATACTGAATCAATCTTTAAACTTAAGTCCCAAGGAAAGCTACACAAACCAATCAAACAAAACCTTAATACTATCTAAGACATTCTTCCATGCTTCGCAGTCCAATTTATATCGAATTCTAGATTTAACCTAAATAATTATATATAATGTCACACAAAGCATTATAATCGAATCTAACATACATCCTACACATATACAACACTTTTAATCCTAATTTACCCTAAATGCATCCAAATAAATCGAATGAGTTAGAAATTCCTCACCTAGGGTTCACTGCGGTCCAAAACCCTAACGTCCGTGCTACATTCGATTCAGTCCGAAACCTACAATACTTCCAATTCGAAGCAAAATTTAACAATTAGTCCTAATTACTTAGAAAAATCGAAACCCTAGGTCTAGGATTAGAAGTCAGTCCTTACCTGTGCAGGGGATGAGTCGCAATCTCGACCTAAGGTAACCTAAATCTACTGCTCCTGTCGGCTTGGGACTCTGCGACAGTCGCACAAGAGGGTTGCAGCGGCAAAAAACACCGTACGCAAGTGAGCAAGGGAGAGAGGCAACCGACAGCGTGTGCGGGAGAGAGAGGAAAGAACTCTATCGCGCGCGGGAAGGAGAGGGAGAGAAATTGTGGGAGGTAGAGAGAGAAAGGAAGAGAGCGACAGTGAGAGAGTGAGAGCGGGTAATCGGAGATGGCAGTTGATGGTAGGGTTAACGGTTGATGGCGGGGGAGAAGGTTGTGTGTTAGAGCGGCAGTGGGTCGCAGGAAGGAAATCGCGAGACCGCGAGGGATAGAGAGGGAAAGAGAGCGATAGAGAGTGAGACCGAGGGGGAGGTGGAGAGAAAGTGGGTGGTCGACGGGTTGGCGGTGGAGGACCACGGTGGCGGAGAACCGCGAGAGGGAGAGAGAGAGACTCGCGGGTGAGAGAGAAGCCGAGAGAGAGAAGGAGAGAGATAGAGAGAAACAGTGAGGGATGGAAAGACGATGACGGTGGTGGAGGGACCACCGTGCGTGGCGGAAAGAGGCAGCGCGGCAGCAGGGAGGGCGGCGGCGATGGGGAGAGTCGCGCGGGAGAGGAAGATGAAGAGAGAGAGTGGGAAAAGGGTTAGAGTTTTCTAACCCTAACCCATCATTTTCGTCTTTTTATTATTATTATTATTATTATTATTATTATAATATTTGGATAGATTTGGAAATAAATAATTAAATAAATGAAAAGAAAAATATATTTATATATATTTATATATACTTTGTTATTCTATTTTAATAATTGAATATACCAAAAGTTTAAATTAAAACCCCAAAAATAGAAAATCAATGCAATTTAATTAAAAAAAGATTATATATATAAACGGAGGAATATTTTATATATATTCCATGAACAGTATACTTGTACGAACACCGCAGTATCGGTGTTACATTTTCTAACCCCCTAAAAATAAGTTTCGTCCTCGAAAATAAAAGAAAGCTAAACGGTGAACAAATGGGGGTGCTGTTTTCTTATTGCCTCCTCGGGTTCCCAAGTTTCCTCTTCGACTTGGTCACTTCTCCATAAGACTCTAACCAATGAAACTTCTTTGCTCCATAGCTTTCTGACCTGCTGATCTAGAATAGCCACGGGCTGAACTGGAGGACTGAAGTCCTCTCGCAACTCAACAGGCGGAGGCTTAAGTGCATGAGAAAGATTAGTTAGATACTTCCTGAGTACTGAGACATAAAAGACGTCTTGAATACAGGATAGTTCATATGGCAACTCCAATTTGTATACCACACTCCCGATCCTCTCAAGGATATAGAAAGATCCAATATACCTAAGGCTCAGTTTGCCCCGCTACCTGAATCAAATCACCCTTTTCCAGGGCAATATACGTAGGAAAACCATGTCATCCACCTCCTATCAGCATAGACTTCCTATCAGTCCTGGGCGGCCTTCATCCGCTCACGAATGACCTTAATCTTATCTTTTGTTTCCTCAATCAACTCAACAATGTTGAGTTGCCTTTCACCTACCTCATCCCAGCATAACGGAGTACATCATTTCCTCTCATACTATGCCTCACACGGGCATACCAATGCTGGCCTGTTAGCTATTATTATATACAAACTCTACCAGTGGGAGATGTCGCTCCCAGCTGCTCCGAAAATCCCTAACACATGCTCTCAGCATGTGCTTTAGGGGTGGTATGCGATACTAAAGCTCAGTTTAGTACCCAATGTTCCCTATAATCTGGACCAAAATCTAGAAGTGAATCTAGGTTCTCCATCCGATGCTATTGACATTGGTACCCCATGAAGTCTGATAATCATGTCAATATAGAGGCTTACTAATACCTCTAAGGAATAATCAGCACGAATTGGAATGAAATGTGCGGACTTGGTGAGTCTATCGATGATCACCCACATGGCATCATGCCGTGCTGAAGTCCGCGGCAAACCCATCACAAAATCCATTGTGACGTGTTCCTACTCCCACTCGGGAATGGGAAAAGGCTGCAAAGCGCCTGTGGGTCACTGATGCTTGGCCATCATCTGCCAACAAACCAGGCATCAAGTAACGAACTCTCTCTTTATACCAGACCACTAATGATTATCTCGGATAGTTAGGTACATTTTTGTACCTCTCAAATGCATAACGTAAATGGAGGAATGAGCTTCCTCTAGAATATCTCTACGAAGATTCACTATCGGCGGGAATGCAAACCCGCTATCGATATACTACTAGTCCGTTATCACGGACTCGGAACTCTCTGTCATCATCTCTACAGATCTATCAAGAATACCTTGGAGCTCCTCATTTGCTCCATAAATCTCTCTAATGCGATCGAGCAATGGTTGACCTCATTTTAAATCAAGCTAGTAATGCTACTCGATCATCACTGACCAAACTAACTCCTAATGTACGGAGTCCCATCAAACAATAGAGATAAGCACTCTCTATATACTGAATTTCAAATCAACTGCTCACTAAGAGGAGTGATAACCAATAGCTCCTCATTTAGTGGTGAATATTTTCTACCCAACAGTTGGATAAATGAAGCTCTCACACAAGAATAGTTCGAGCCGGTGTACACATGAACATGGGCATCGAGTCCAAATATTTTCATGGTACCCATGATGCTTGAAATCGAAAAAAGAACCAATATAGGATACGCAAAAGATATACGTATATATATATTAAGTAGTTAAGCCTCTAAGGCTTTAACTAACTATATTCGTACATGTCATCGTGGCGTACATGATTTCAAAAAGAGAATCGAATAGTTAAGCTTCTAGAGCTTTAACTAATCATAGTGGGACATGATATACATGATCTCAAAAAGAAGAGCACATAAAGGCTCCTAAATAATAAAATCCGTAGAAATATCACCCATCACATCTGGGTTCACCCAAGCGTCCTGTGTCATACCATATACGCGGGCCTATGCCCTCGGCTGCTATCATGAGGAGTTTAGTGCAATGTTGCTCCCGGCTGCAGTCCGTGGAGCGGTGTGTACTGAGTGTGCAGGTGCTCCCTGCTGACCTGTCCATGGTCCACCCATGTGTGTCTGTGACACCTGACCTCTGAAACCTAGGTCAGGACAAGTACTCCAAATGCGTCCTTGCTTCCCATATTAGAAGCATCTAAAGGGGGTTCCGCAAGCTCCAAAATGACATCAGCCGCAGTCGCGACAGATAGGATGGTGCAGTGTTGTGGAATAACTAGAGGCACTAGGGGCCTGTACTCTAAAACTCTAGGGACGTGGTCACTGTCCAAACTGTGTTGATGTAAAGTGAGAGGGGTTTCCCCAAAAGTTAGAAGTCCTACCCCACTTGGAGCTCTGGCTCGTCTGGGTCTCAACCCTCTATGGTCCTACTAGGACTCCGTAAAATATCTGCAGTCGAACTCCTTCAAGAAGTCCTCCTACCGCAGTGAGTCAATAGCCTCGTCACAAATAACCTCCCACCAAGTGAGGGCATCACCGTTGAGAAGTCTCTCAACAACTCTCAATCCGAGCTCCTCTGACAATCCCACATCAGTAAGGATCCTGCGAATCCTATAGATCCAGTGCTTCGCCACTACGGCATCACTAGATCCTAAAAAGTCTGTGCATCCGAACTGCCGAGACTCTTTCACCAACCGAGTAAGCTCGTGGATGCACCTCAAGGTGACCGATGTCTCATCGATCGGAGTAGAAACAGAAGGACCGGCCACTGGATAAGGAACCGGTGTTGTAGGAGCAGGTACGGCCGTAGGTGCGGTCGCTGGAGTCTGTAGTGTAGGTGGGGGCATTTGCGCCCCATATCTACTAAGCCACTCCTGCCACTGCCTCAAAGCGTCGAGCGGTGGTAGAGGGATCTCGGCTGTACCAGCCGGTGGAGGTGCTGGGGGTGGCACAGGGGAAGGTGCGTGAGTAGAAGAAGCACCCTCAGGTACTTGTGGGGCCTCGAGTACCCTAGAAGCCTCAGGCACTGAGAGACTCTCCGGTGGTGCGCCGCGCCTACCATGTCTAGGCGGCATAGTTTTGCAAGGAGAGCACCGTTTCATTAGATAAAATCAAGGATTATGGTTAGTTACTGGGTAACTAACCCCCTAAAATAGAATTCAAATTATGAATCAAGGTATTTGAATCCAATGGGAGGTATACCATTCATACACCTGCCTAAATGCATCAAATGATGGTGATGGAACCGTGGCTATAATAACTGGCTGAGAGAGTGATAGAAGGGTACACCTGACGAGGAAACATCCTCGAGTATTCTAGATGTCTCAGGTACAAATCTAGTGCCTCGTCTAGTAATCATAGCCTTACAAAGAAAGACCTTAAATTAGAAATGATTCAAAGATTAGGGTTAGTTACGAAGTAACTAACCCCCTAAATGAATAAACTTATTAGTTTAAGAACTGATAGAACCAATGTGCTAGGTTAGATACGCATCGTATCTAACCCCCTAAAAAGAATTACTCATATGCCTAAGACCATGTATTGGGATCCCATGACTGTAATGAAACTCTCATATGCATTGAGGACTTTTAAATCATACTTGGGAATACTTTCAAAACTCTTTTATAAAACACAGCTCTTAACCTAGAGTTCTGATACCAACCGAACTGTCACGCCCCGAACCGGGAATCGTGAACAGCCGCCCGTTGCTCTGGATACCGGCTGTATTTTTATAGAAAATCGGGCAGAACCTCCCCATAAATCGGAAGTCTCCCATGTACAATTTCACCTGTTTAATCCTGTAAAATTTAAAATCATCCTGAAATTAAAATAAAAGAGCAATCCCGACCTCACAATAACCCACCAACCACAGCAGAGATCCAGGACAACGCCAGGCTAAATAAACTATCAGCAATCCTAGCCACAGACCTCTACTGTCATGCCCAACTAGAGCATGAGCAGCCGCTACACCGAGCGGGCCTAAGTTTTTATACAATTTACAATAATTTTTTCAAGTATTATTCAAATACGTACAATTGTCTTAATACAAATGAAATATGAGAGTTTCACAAATAACATACATAAATTATACAATCATCCCAAAATAAGTACACGGCCAACTACGGACCTCAACAAGACCTCGCAGGGTCAAAAATAAAATACGTAATTCATCTTTTAAATTAAACTTGGATCTCACCGTCGTAAATCACCCAAATCCACCAAAATCTCCAAAATCTGAAGCGTTGCTCCGGCACAACAATAATCCTGTTTGGGGAGGGAGAGAGGAGGGGTGAGTACTCGGGGAAGAATACTCAGTGAGTGAGGGGATTAATCTCAAGTACTAATAGTGTAGGTGAACATTGGAGTGTCAAATAATATCATTCGTAACCAATATTTCAAATTTTGCAGTAAATCATGATATGTTCGATAAAATGAACTCAATTAATCATTCACACGATATCATACATATATGTATCCATTTTAAACCAAGTATAACATAGAGCAAATCGAAAGAATTCTGGCAAGGGTCAACCAAGACCAAGGACATGCGCATCGGGGGTTTTATTATGCATAAATGTTTAAAAGTTGCTCTTTACCCCGACATTGGTACGTACAAGCAACTCCCAATGCTAGACCGCCTATTCTGACGGACCTCCCCTTTCGATTCAACTGGGCCCATACGGAACATCACAATAATGTACAAGCAACTCCCGATACTAGACCGCATATGCTGACGGACCTCCCCAATACATGGTTCAACCGGGCCCATACGGAACATCACAATCATGTACAAGCAACTCCCGGTGCTAGACCGCCTATGCTGACGGACCTCCCCTTTCGGTTCAATCGGGCCCATACATATCGCAATCACGACGTTTGCGTATATCTCTGGCCAAAGCGTATTCGGGCAACCCGTACCTCTACAAACGCCCTTCGTAGCTATGTAATCATTCAAGAATATCCATCCCCCACCGAGACTCAATCACATCATATCAACACAAAACTAGTGGGCATCCAACCCACATAGTTCATCAAAACGATTCAAATCCGTATGCCAATACATTTCATCAAAATCATTTCAAATCAACAACCGATGCGATGGTAGAATAGAAAGCATTCAAGTTCTCAAATCATAGCACAATTTCATTTCATTCAAACATGGATGCATAGTCATAGAAATCATAAGTTTACGACACTTCAATAATTACAAAACAGATTTAAGATTTAATATCACACGTCGAATCAATGCATATCAAAGCATGTTTTGTTTAAAAACAAGGTAAAATCAGGTTTCACTATTTCATGCAAGATATTAGGGTCCCACTCACTTTATAGGGAGGGTAATCACTCCCTATTTTCACAATCAAACCAAACTCGACTCCTCGAGTCTCCAAATAGATCAACCTAATCAAATCATCACAATTGTCATCAAATTTTTAATTAATCTTAGGGTTTATCATTTTCGCTAAGTTTGTACAAACCTTAATTCTCCAATTTTTGAATATACTCTAATGTCATCAATTGCATTTCATTTATAAATAAATAACGAAATCAAAATCAATCTTAATTCAAATCTAAAACCGTTCAAAATCGAAAACAACTTTAAATACATAAATTCCCTATAAATTAGAAAAATTTTTGAAAATTCATAAATTTTTCAATTCTCATCCGATTTCTTCAAACCATATCTCATTTTAAAGGTATTGAAACCTATTTTCATATTACAGAAATTTTATTTTGATTTCTTATATGCAGGATAACTTAAAATGAAAAATACTGAATCAATCTTTAAACTTAAGTCCCAAGGAAAGCTACACAAACCAATCAAACAAAACCTTAATACTATCTAAGACATTCTTCCATGCTTCGCAGTCCAATTTATATCGAATTCTAGATTTAACCTAAATAATTACATATAATGTCACACAAAGCATTATAATCGAATCTAACATACATCCTACACATATACAACACTTTTAATCCTAATTTACCCTAAATGCATCCAAATAAATCGAATGAGTTAGAAATTCCTCACCTAGGGTTCACTGCGGTCCAAAACCCTAACGTCCGTGCTACATTCGATTCAGTCCGAAACCTACAATGCTTCCAATTCGAAGCAAAATTTAACAATTAGTCCTAATTACTTAGAAAAATCGAAACCCTAGGTCTAGGATTAGAAGTCGGTCCTTACCTGTGCAGGGGATGAGTCGCAGTCTCGACCTAAGGTAACCTAAATCTACTGCTCCTGTCGGCTTGGGGCTCTGCGACAGTCGCACAAGAGGGTTGCAGCGGCAAAGAACACCGCACGCAAGTGAGCAAGGGAGAGAGGCAACCGACAGCGTGCGCTGGAGAGAGAGGAAAGAACTCTGTCGCGCGCGGGAAGGAGAGGGAGAGAAATTGCGGGAGGTAGAGAGAGAAAGGAAGAGAGCGACAGTGAGAGAGTGAGAGCGGGTAATCGGAGATGGCGGTTGATGGTAGGGTTGACGGTTGATGGCGGAGGAGAAGGTTGCGTGTTAGAGCGGCGGCGGGTCGCGGGAAGGAAATCGCGAGACCGCGAGGGATAGAGAGGGAAAGAGAGCGATAGAGAGTGAGACCGAGGGGGAGGTGGAGAGAAAGTGGGTGGTCGACGGGTTGGCGGTGGAGGACCGCGGTGGCGGAGAACCGCGAGAGGGAGAGAGAGAGACTCGCGGGTGAGAGAGAAGCCGAGAGAGAGAAGGAGAGAGATAGAGAGAAACAGTGAGGGAGGGAAAGACGATGACGGTGGTGGAGGGACCACCGTGCGTGGCGGAGAGAGGCAGCGCGGCAGCAGGGAGGGCGGCGGCGATGGGGAGAGCCGCGCGGGAGAGGGAGATGAAGAGGGAGAGTGGGAAAAGGGTTAGGGTTTTCTAACCCTAACCCATCCTTTTCCTCTTTTTTTTTTTTATTATTATTATTATTATTATTATTATTATTATATTTGGATAGATTTGGAAATAAATAAATGAGGAAATAAATAATTAAATAAATAAAAAGAAAAATATATTTATATATATTTATATATACTTTATTATTCTATTTTAATAATTGAATATACCAAATATTTGAATTAAAACCCCAAAAATCGAAAATCAATGCAATTTAATTTTTTTAAAAAAATTTATATATATAAACGGAGGAATATTTTATATATATTCCATGAACAGTATATTTGTACGAATATCGCAGTGTCGGTGTTACAATCTCAATCATTAATCTTGGAAGTGTCATTTGAGATTTCACGAGAATGTGATATCTTACGGTTTCATGATGATTGAGGAGAATCATCGCGTATACCTTATACGTTGTTCTGACTCTTTTGTGATCATGTTCTTATGTGTGAATGATATTCTGTTGACTAAAAACAATAGAGAGAATTTGATGACCATGATGATATTGTCATTGTCAAGATTTGATATAAAGGATATGGGTGAGGCTCAGTTCTTTCTTGGAGTTAAGATCAAAAGGGATGGTTCAAGACAGATGTTAGCTCTTTCATAGGAGTCCTATATCGTGGGAGTTCTCGAGCGCTTCACGAAAAACGATTGCAACCCCATAGATACTTTTATCGCTAAAGGTTAAAACCTAAGTCTTGATATGTGCCCTAAGACTCAGGAAAGGACAAGGAAAATGAGTAGAATCCATCATACCAGTGTAATGGGTAGTCTGATATACGTAGTGTTGCGTACACAACTAGACATTTATTTAGCAGTCATTCTGATAAGTAGGTATCAATTGAATCCTAAAAAGGATCACTGGAGAGCAGTGAAAAGGATTCAGATATCTCAAGAGAACTACAGACCTCTCCTTGTGTTATGAAAGAGGTGATTTGCGTCTCGTTGGGTATTCAGATACCGATTGAGATGGCGTTAGAGGTTGAGAAACCTATATATCTCTATCTACGATAGAGGTTGAGCTTGTAGTATGCTCGGCAGCAGTTCAGGAAAGTGTTTGGCTCCAGAGATTTCTAGATAATTTAGGGGTTGTGGCAAATAGTAGAAGGTTAGTGATAATTTATTGTGAAAATTAGGCCTTCATTGCCTACACCCGAGACCCTAAGTATCATAGTAGAACCAAACACACTGATACCTAATACCACTTTACGAGAGACATCACTGAGAAGGATGAAGTGACAATTGAGTACACTTCTACACACAGCATTGTGGTTGTTCTCTTCACCATACCCTTTATGATAGATTCTTTTGTGCGATATATGAAATCATTGGATTTATGTGTATTTTGACATTTCTCATTTTGTATTGGTGCTTAATGTGTTTTGTATATATGACATACGTGCACTGTTCAGTTATAAGTTTATTTATTACATTGATTTGTTGTCATATATTTGTGATTTATTATGATAAATGATGTCACGCCCTGAATCGGGGTTGTGAACAGCCGCCCGTTGTCTTGGATATCTGTTACATTTTATAGAAAATCGGGCAGAGCCTCTCCATATTTACGGAGGTCTCCCATGTACAAATCAACCTGTATATTGAACAACCATCCTGCCACCTAAATAAATGGGTCATCCCGACCTCACAACAATCAACCACATTAGAATAATACCAACCAATCCACAGTGGACTACCAGGACAACGCAAGACTATTATAAATACAAGCAATTCTAGCCACAGACCTCTACTATCATGTCCAACTAGAGCATGAGCAGCCGCCACATTAGACGGACCTAAATTTTATACACATGTACAACAAATTCCCAAGTTAAAAATTTTAATTGCTTATAAGTGCCTCAATGCAAGTGTAATGAACCATATGAGAGTTTCACAAATAAATGTCCATAATTTATACAGTCATTCCATAAAATGTATATGACCAACTACGGATCTCAATATTAAGACCTCGCAAGGTTGATAGAAAATACGGATTTGATATTTCAATTTAAATTTAGATCTCACCGTTGTGAATACCCGAATCCACCAATACATTACCAAAGACCTCTAGAGTCTGATGCGTCGCTCTATCACAATAACTCTGTCTGAGGAAGGAAATGAGAGGAGTGAGTATCAAGGAAGATACCCAATGAGTAAGGGGAATAATATCAAGTATAAATAGTGTGGGTGAAATATTAGAGTGTCAAATAAGATTATTCGTAAACAATAATTCACGTTTTGCAGTAAAACATGGATGTTCAGTAAATTGAAATCATTTAGCTAATCACACGATATCATATATATGCATCCATTCAAAATCAATTATTATATCTTTAGAGCAAGCCGAATATGATCCTGGCAAAGGTCAACCATGACCAAGGACAGACGCATCGGGATTTTATTATGCATAAATGTTCAAAAGTCGCTATCTACCCCGATGTTAGCCATGAGCCTCGCTGGGGCTAGCTCATACACAGATCGGAATCATTATAGGACCCCGCCCGGTGCTAGACAATAGCGTCACACACGTCCTCCCCCTATGTGGGTTCAACTGGCCGCGCCTATAGCCATATGACGTTTGAGGATACCTCCTGCAGAAGCGTATCCGGGCAACCTGTGCCTCTACAAACGCCCTTCGTAGCTGCGGAATCCATCAAGAAATATCATCTCATCACAAGTAGGCATCCAACTTACACAATTTATCAAAACATTTCAAATCCGTGTGTCAATACATTTCATCAAATCATTTCAAATCAATATACTAATACAACGGTAGAATAGAAAATATATCTAGTTCTCAAGTAATGACAATCATGGATGCATAGTCATAGAAAACGTAAATTCACGACGCTCAAATAGTCACAAAACAAATTGAAAATTTAGTGTCACACGTCGAGTCAATGCATATCAAAAGCATGTTTTGTTGAAAACACTGTAAAAATCAAGTTTCACTTTTCATACATGAGATTAGAGTCCCACTCACCTATAGGGAGGGTGTTCACTCCCTATTTTCACAATTCAATCCAATGAAATCTTACTCTGATCCTCAATTGATCTTTCCTAATACACAATCACAATCTTGTCATCAATTTCCAAATATTTTTAGGGTTTATCCATTTTTCCTAATTTTGTATAAATCTCGATTCATGAATATACTCTAATGTCATCAATTGTATTTCATTTATAAATAAATAACACGATCAAAACCAAGTCTAATTCAACCCTAAAGACCTCTCAAAGTTGGAATGAGTATGAAAAAAAATAGTTTTCTACAAGATAGAAATTTTTTGAAAAATCATAAACTTTTCAATTCTCATCCAACGTTTCAAACCATATGTCATTTTCGAGGTGTAAAGGTCTAGTTTCATAATACGGAAATCGTATTTAGATTGCCTATAAGTAGGACAATTTATAATTAAAAGATTACAACAGTTCTTAAACTATAACCATAAATTTTAAACTATCATTCATATACATATCATTATGCAAATTAACAACTCAAAACAACCTAAGAAAGACATGAATGCAACAATATCCTTCATTTTACGGCACGTTTCATTCCAACCCTAAACTCAAGTACCTTCATGTTTATTTCAAATTAAATTGTAAGGGAAACTATTCAAATCAACTCAACTCGATTCTATTATCCTTTAACATGATTCTTTCATATCAGACAGTCTAATTTATATAAAATCCTATACTTAACCTTAATAATCATATATACAATTTCAAAGATTACATTCTATTCGAATCTAACATACATTCTAACACATATACAAAACTCTTTACCTTAGATTTAACCTTAGATTCACTCAATTTATCGAAGGAATTAGTATTTTACCTCACCTAGGGTTTTCGCAGCTCACAATCTTAACGTCCATGTACCTACAACTCAGTCTAGAATCTTGCAATGCGTCTAAATCGAAGCAAAGTTCAAACATTTAGCTTAATTACAAAGAGATATCAAAACCCTAGAACTAATTCATCCTTACCTACGCAGAGAAGAATTCGCAACCTAGGGTTTCTGAGGCTTCTTGTTGCTGTCGGTTTGGCTGCAAAGATTGCAGAAGCGCTCTCGGCAAGGGGAGAGCAAAGCGCGCGAGCAAGGAAGAGAGACAGTGCAGTAGTCGCACGTGCGGGAAAGAGAGGGAAAATCTATTCGCGCGCAGGAATGAGAGGAAGGGAAGAGGGGGATAAGCCGCGTACGGTGGTCGGAGTAGCCACCGTGAGTGGTATAGAGAGGCGAGACAGTCGCGGGAGAGGGCGAATCAAGAGAGACAGAGAGAGATAGAGACAGAGTCGATAGAGAGGGAGAGAGAATAACAGAGAGCAAAATAGAGAGAGAGAGAGAGAGAGAGAGAGAGAGAGAGAGAGAGGAATTAGGGTTTCAAACCCTAATTAGATTAGGGGTGAGGAGGGTGCTGCGTTTTGGGCCAAAACGCAGTGCCTTCCTTTCCCTTTTTTTTAACATGTATAAATAAATAAATTATATATATATAATTTATATAATTTCACACCCACATTTCACTAAAATGGGGTTCACTACGAATTACGGACACGACATTTTAAAATATACCAAAAATTCAAATTCGATACCCCAAAATCGAAATTCAATAAAATTAAAAATTTATATATATATAAACTGAGGAAATATTTTATATATTTCATGAATAGGAGTACAATAGTGCGGACACCGCAGTGTCGGTGTTGCAAATAATATATCAGACAGACGTGGTCGACTCTCTTACATGAGTGACCACCTTTAACTCTGAGTGAGTGAAGATGAGACGGTTCTAGTTGTAAGAGATTTTGACAGTGACCCTGCTAGAACATAAGTCGCACTGATACGTGTTCAGGATGATGTCATATGCTATGTGACCGATATGGACATACCTACATCCATGTTGCTTGTAAGTAGTCAGATTTGAAATCTCAGATATCACTTATGACTAGTGATAGTCTCTGAAATACTTTCTCTAACATCTCTGGGTAAACTTTTATGTGTAAACTAAATCTCATATCTGCATAGTATTAAAGAAATCTGACATATGTACTTTTGAAAAATGGAGGGACACGCATGTCATACAGTGTGTGATAAGATGACCAGGGATAGTGGGAGCAGTATTTGAGACATTAACATGATTTAGATCATCGTTCTACTATGTGAGACCCGAAATCTATTAGGTGGGATCTCTTATACCCTTATTACTTTCGACTGTTTCTAGAGGTCTTAACTCAATATTTGTTATTTTAGTCTGTTTACCTATAGTCCAGAAGATAAATTGAGATCTAAGTGGTAGGTCTAGAAAAGCAGCTGAATTAAGGTTTATGGATTCGAGTTTGGGAAAAGGAAAACCAATCGACATTACATCATTCACTACAAAAAAAATATGAGTTTAACGATAAAAATTTTAGAAAAATTCGTCGCTTATTTATTTAGTGATGAAAAAATTTCCGTCGCTAATAACGCATTGTAAAAAATTAGCGACAGGTTTTGTAATCCGTGGTTAATCCGTGAATTTCAAATCCGTCGCTAAATTTAGTCACGGATTTCAAAATCCATCGTTAAATTTCGCATTTTATATTTTTATTTATAGAGTCCTCCCGCCCACCCACTGGCTCTCTCCCCAACCCCCTGCTGCTTGCCCATCCGCGCATGAACCAACCCACTGCTGCTTTATTTTTTTGCAAAAAATGTGCTCTTGCCAGATTCAAATTCGAACCTGGGTTTAAGGGGATATCTGGAGTGTTCTCAACCACTATGTAATATTAATTTATCTGATATATATTTTTTTTTATTTCTTTACTTTCTTTTTAACTCTTACCATTAAAAATACAATTCTCTAATTTAATAAAAATATAAAATACAAAATTATATTTAATAAAAATATAAAATTATATTTAATAGAATTACAAAATTATTTTTAATAAAAACACAAAATTTTATTTAATAAAATTATAAAATGATATTTAATAAAAACACAAAATTATATTTAAAAAAATAAAAAATTATATTTAATAAAAATCAATACCCTAATTTAATAAAAATATAAAATACAAACTTATATTTAATAAAAACATAAAATTATATTTAATAAAAATAGAAAATTATATTTAATAAAAATAAAAAATAATATTTAATAGAATTACAAAATTATCTTTAATAAAAATCAATATTCTAATTTAATAAAATATAAAATATAAAATTATATTTAATAAAAATACAAAATTTAGCGATTGATTTCAAATCCGTGGCTGAATTTAACAACGGATTGTAATCCGTGACTAAATTTAGTGACGGATTGTGGAATCCGTGACTAAATTTAGCGACAGATTTGAAATCCGTGGCTAAATTTAGTGATAGACGGATTGTGGAATCCGTTGCTAAATTTAGCGACGGATTTTAAATCCGTGGCTAAATTAGCGATGGATAATTATTTTCATCGCTAAATTAGCAAAGAAAATTAATTCATGGCTAATTAGTCACGAATTTCAAGTTTGTTGTTAATTTTGTCACGAAAATTTTTTCGTCACAAATTTTATCACTAATTAGCGACGATTTCGGTTTTTATCGTTAAATAGCGACGAATTTTTTTTGTCGTTAAATTCCGTCATTAAAATCGTGTTTTTTTTTGTAGTGATTGTGTTGTATTCACTAACTAACCTATTATATTTTTTCATGTTGGGATGTAAGTATAATAGTGGATACACAGTTGAGGAATGATTGGGATCACTTTCGATGAGGATAGTGGCTTGACGGATATAATTATGTTGGATTTGTGGTACAGCGAATTCTTTATGGTATTAACGATGGCTTTTCGATCATTCTAACAATTGCATCGAGAGGTCTTTACTTGCATGTATACTTGTCGGTCACACGACGCACAATCCTGTATGAAAATTCAATAAGGTGATGTAGTAGATCGCATAAGTTGTGATCTAATGACGAATATAAATACTTTCATGTGCAAGTGAGAGATGTTGGTTATATATAGGCCCATGAGAGGCATTTTGGGAGCTACACCACTAACTCATAACCACCCTAAAAGTTCTCCTATTCTCTCCCATTCTCTAAGTGCACATTCAACGTGAGAAATGAAAAACAGTGTGAAGAACATATCAAAGACAATGTGAGAATTGTTTTCTTGAGTGAGAATTCTCTAAAGTGAGAATCATATTGAGAGATTCAAAAATTTTCGCGTAGAAAAATTTCTTCTGTTGTTGTGTTCATCGGACTTAGAGTTGAAGTGTCGTGGATTTGCAGTGGTGGTTCGATTAACCTTGTGATCAGTATCCCGACCGTGTACCGTTCGTGAATTCGCGGTTCAAAAATCGTTGCATTTTTGGATGCCCTATATTGAAGTATTTATCTGATCCGTTCTATTTAATTTTTTAAAAATTATTTGCTTTCGCTGTATATGAAAATTAAAATCCAACATGAGTAATACTCGGTGAGGGTTTTAGAAAAAGTTCTCGGCTAAAAATGAAAAATCTAAGAAAATGATGAAAAAAAAAGTTAATTTTTTAGTGAAAGCAACCTAAAAATGAGCGCCCAGAAAAAATAATAAATTGTAAGATGTAGGTTTATAATATTTCTTCATTTTAAACCTTCAGAGTAGACTTTGATATTGTGCGTAGGGCAATCTTTTCAGGTGGTTAACGATGTTTGCATTACAGCAAGATGAGGAAAGATCCCAAGAAAATTGCCAAGAAGATTCTCTTTTCTTTGGTATTTTCCAAATACCCTTATGCATCCCTAAGGTTGTCCGAAAGGATCCTATAATCATAGCAAGAGATGAGCTGCCAATTTACGTTTGTTTATCTGTTTATATTTATGTGCTTGAAGCTGTTAGTACTACTCCATATTTTTTAGATATATGAAACCCATTAAATGCAAAATTTGTCATCTTTTCTACTAGACAACTAAATCGAGAGAGATTGCCCGATTGCCATGTAATAAGTTTATACACCAAGGGGCATGCTAATTTTTTCCTCCTTGATATCATATCACCAGCATTCAAAATTATATTCTGACTAATTCATTTCGAATATTTGTGGGGATCTTATTTAAGAAACGACTATTCCAATATAATTTTTTTTATTTTTAAATTTTAAATCTAAAATTTGATTAAAAATTTCAATACTTTTAATTTCATGAAACAATAACGTTGAGAAAGAGAATATTCGACCCTGTCTTTTATTACCATGTAATAGGTCTATTGACAAAGGGAGGAGCCAGAATTAGACCTGAAATCAAGGAAACATGTTTGGGCCCCAAATCATGGAAATAGTAATATACCATCATATATGGAAATAGAAATATTTAAACTAATAAAATCTGCAATTAGGCCATTGCCTTTTACATTTATCTCCCATATGCCTCCTCAAGTTGGGCATACAGATCATGGATGCCAACTTGCCAACAATAAAATGAAGGTGAACTTTGTCAAGGGCTTTGGTAAATATTAGCAAGTTGGAGATGGGATAGATCGGGATATGATCAGAAGCAATGGTGAAGCTACATTTGATACACGAATAAATTGACACCAATCTTTATGTATTTCATGCATGAATAAAATGACAATCAATCTTTATGTATTTAGTGCTCTCGTGATGTACAAGATTGGCATCAAAATGTATGGCAGCATGATTGTCACAATAGAGATGAGTTGCTATCTTTTGGTGAATTGTCCAAATATAGCATCGCCAAATAAGTTTAAAAGTTGCAAAGCTATGGACCTTAGCTTTAGTAAAAGAGCAAAACAGGAAATAAACTTGATTTATATATAGAAATGAGTCAACTAGTGAAATTAAAAAAATCAAATCCTATTATAACGCGATCAAAACAGAACAATCAAGAATTCGAAGTTTTACTGAATTTAAATGTTAGCAAGTCCTATTATAGCTTTAGTTGGGGCTAGGTTTTTTTTTTTGGTGCTGTAGTTGGGGCTAGTTTTTACTGAATAAACCAGCGTCATTATTATAACTCGATCTCACTCTCTTTAGAAAAGTTATCGGGTACACCAAAAACCAAACTATATATATAATATATATGGTTATATCACGATTTGAAACTAAAATCATCGATTTAGAGAAATTGATTATAATCATTAAATTATCTTTGGGACAAAAACCAAACTATATACAGGTGCCGTTTATTTGAATACGATGATTCAAAGTTTGCTTGTTGGCGTGTAATAGATTATGGTGAGTCAAAATTTACTTTTTGTGCCTTGTTTGAAGGAGCTACACATATAGAGACCGTGGAGAACAATTATTATATATTAATTTGTATCAAGTCCCTTAATTTATATGTAAAAAAGACCGGTTACATCAAGAATTCCATAAAAATATCGATACATTTCACTCGTTTTCACATTCTCATCCTCTCTAACTCTTAAATTAAATAAAATAAAATGAAACAAGGATTGACATGGGTGCTGAGATAAGGGTTTTCTTTGTTTAGGTCTAAGATTCCTGAAAGAATATGAAATCCCAAGTTTCTTTCTTGATATAATTTAAACTAAACGAGGGTTGTTGGGAGTACAATGAAAAAGATTTGTTGACACTTATATAAGATTCCAATCCCTTGCTTGTGGGGTATATGATTAAATAAGGTCAAATTTGAGTAGATCTTACTTTTACTAGAAAACCCATCAGATACGCAAACGACTGGACTATATATACCTGCTTGTGTGGTAAGTTATGGTAATACGAAGTTTAGTTTTGTCCTTTGTCTGAACAAGCGACTATACTAGCAGACTTGCAAACAATTGTTATATATCTATTCAGATTAGGTACCTATAAAGAGTTAGTGATATATATATATATATATATATATATATATATATATATATATATATATATATATTTTGTATATAGGGAGGATTGAACTAGAGTGCTTTTACAAGGATAAGGAGAATAGTATCGGTTGAGTTATAGCTCATTGACAGAGTTGTTAGTGATATATATAAGGTTCATACACATTTAGAATTTAAGATTCCCATCCTTTCCTAGTAGGGGATATCATTAAATAAACTCAAATTTGAGTAAATTTATTTTATTTTATTTTTTTAAGAAATGCTATCGGTTACATTAAAGGTTGAACTAAATCTACTTGTTTAATAGTCAAACTCTTAATTTATATATATATAAAAGACCATTTACATTAAGAGTTCGATAAAAAAATATTGGTACATTTCACTACTATTCAGTATTTTATTTTCTCACGTAAAGTATATTAAATTTATTGAAACACATTCAATTTTCATTTGAAGCAATTTATTAAAAGCCTCTAGTACATGTTAGGAAGGAGTTGACATATATTGAAAGCCAATGGCTATGATTTTGGCACTCTTCAATCCGCGTAGGGTGAAGGCTTCCTCAGCTAAACACGCAAATTCTTAATTTCCCTGTAAATTGCATGGAAATTTCCATTTCCGTGGATTTGCAGTGCAACTGACATTTTAATCATATAGTGATCAATGACTTTGTTTCTTAGAGTCAATTAATGTCTATCAAGATTGGTAGTCTCAATCAAAGATACCATGAATTCTTCAAAGTAGCTTGATAGAGAAAGCTCATGGACGTATCTGTACCATATGGACAGGGAAACAAAGGACTGGACAAAAGATCCTTGAAACTTATACGTGACATTTACACACTCATTTCAATTTTTAAGAGTGATGTTAAATCTGCTCCCCGCACGCAAAAAATTTCCTTTACTTGATGATTTTTTAATGAGTGAACTCTCTCTCTCTCTCTCTCTCACTGAATATTAATCTTGGCAAAAGTGTTCTTAATTTTTTTTTTTTTGTACATATTAGAATTTGAACCTGAGTCTATTATAATAAAAGAAGGGAAATATACTAGTTGAGCTAAAACTCATTGACGTAAAAGTTTTCTTAATTGTTTATCATTGGGTAAGTAAAAGAGTATTTGTATATTTAGATTTTCAAGCACCAAAATATTTAAAAATCATGGGTATTTGGTAATTGTATTAGACATGTGTAAATTTGGTTCAATGAAAATTAGACCCCTTGGAAAACAAATCTTTCTTGTGACCGTTTGCTTTTGAGATTTTATTTAAAAAATATTAACCACGTCAATGAACATTAAAATATTACATAAATGTCAAGTATTAACCAATAATAAAGCTTATTGTGAAAGTAAAAACATGCGAATCATTCGCTAGGTCTTGGTGGTTATGCTTTTTGATGACTTTTAATGGGAACATAACCAAGAAAATTAATCAAGAGGTTTCTACCCATATGAAAATAAGATCCATAATATCTTTAAAGAATAATTTAATGACAATAATTTTTTTCTTTTGATTTCGTGATTCGGTATTCAATTTTTATTATAATAATAATAAAAAAGATCCATAATAGTCCTTCCTATAGTCTATTGGGTTTGTGGGAGGGGTTAAGTTTGACTGATTCCTTGAGTATTGAAAACCAGTAGGTGGGGATGGATTCCCAAATTGCAGTTGTCAAAATAAATAGTGAACCGACTGGATGTTCCGTTAGTCACTGTCAGTGGTTCCTTTTCTAGCATAATTCTTGGAGGATCTTTTCATATTTCTTGCGAAAAAAAATTAACTAACTCATCGGTTAGCCACGACTGCTCGGAGTTTTGAGTCCTCGGAAGGTAGTCTTAAACATTCCTCCGGCTGACTTGGTCCAGCATTTGATGAGAGTTTCCATGAGTTGTGGGGTGTGGCGGAGCTCCTCTTTGTAACGTAGTTTTATAGTTTCCTTGTCTTCGGAGCTACGCCCCTATCTTCATCATTTTATTAAAAGGAAAAATACAAAATTATCCCCTAAATTTAAGGTTGATTGAATACAGACAGTCCCCTAAACATTTTTTTTTTTTTTTAATTCAATAACATCCCAAACCACTTCTTTTGATTACCCGTTATATTTTGCACTTTGTAAACGTAAAATCTGATTTATTTCCTATTTATAAAATTTAAAATATAATTAAAAATTATAATCACACTTAGTAAAACCTTTGAACATCTACTTGTTATAACTATGTTGCACAGAAATGGAAACAGGAAAATGATACGGCGATTTTTTCAAAATATAAGAAATGAAAACGTAAATATAAAAAATATAAGAACTTTTATATAAATATTAATTATTTTATAAAAATAATAGAATAATCATATTTTATAATAAAAATAAAAAAAAATCAAATATATAATTGTTAAAAATAAAATAAATAAAATAAATAATATAAATTATGATTAAATAAATAAATAATATATTAAATATAAAAAAATATATAAATATAAAAAATATAATGATTTTTATATAAATATTAATTAATTTAATATATTAAAACGTTTAGAAAATATTTTGAAAATAAAAAAATATTTTAAAAACAAAAAAACATTAATATCAAAAAGTTTCCGTATATCAAGACACCTTTTGGATCTTTGAGACCATCGTTCTTTACAAAGTCGTGTAGGTGGATGTCTCGGCGTAAGTAATTTGATAATTTTAATTTATTTATATTTACTTTTGTATATTTTATTTTGGAGTTGCTTTTATAAATAAAAAATGACCGTGGGTGTGGAGGACGTGATCGAGTGCGTAGCGGGGCCATAGTTTGATTTGGTCAAGGTAAACTATATCTCTAATATAATATAATACTTTCTTAATATTTATTTTTTAAAATGTAAATATGTTGTCTTTGATTAAACAGACACGTCATGAATTCAAGGACTCTATGTCTATGTGGACTTGACACCTACATCTTGGTGCATACTTTTCGTGTGCAACTAAGGTGTCAAATACAATCTCAAAACTTGTATTAAATTGGATTAAATAAGAATTGATTTTTTTCTTTATTTTAGTTTATAAATTCTTTTTTTTTTTTTCAAATTTTAAAAGTTAAAATAGTGAGTTAATAAATAATGATTTTTCATTTCCCATTCCACGCAATTAATACTCTGATCCAATCTCTTCATTTTTTTCCTTTTCGTTTCTAATATAATTTTTACTATATTATCTTTTTATTTCAAATATTCTAGTCATTATCGATTTCTTTATCTACAAGAAAGAAAATCAAACTAGTTACAACAACAAATCTTTTTATTTCTATAAAAATTAAGTAATAATGCAAACTGGTTCAGCTTAAGGTCCAATTCGGAATTTAATGCATTTGGTTAAATGTAATTCCAACCGAAATTTTATAAGAAATAACTATATCTTTAACTAAAACTCCTACCTATATTTAGTACTTTTGTATCTTACCACAATTTAAAAATTTCTTTGCTTAATTTAAAATTTATGTTGATGAGTTCAAAATTATTTAAATATGAAAAAATATATTTTTTATATAAATTATCATGTAAAATTTATTTTATTATGCTGTCAACTCATTTAATGCATATAGCGTATTACTCAAAGATGCAATGAAGCTTTTATGGTAATCCAAATATGTGAGTTAGATGAGAGTCCCATGCGCAGCCTTCACTTGTAGCAAAAATGGAAAACATAAGGGAAGGAAATGAATTATTCTTTTTTGTTTAAAAATCTTGAATTAAAATTTCTCTTAGATATATAAAATGTTAAATCACTTGTCAATTCATATGAAATGAATTTTCCATGCTACTCCAAATGCGATAGGCTAGGCGATACTCAAATTTTCTTGTCAATTTACAATGAAATTTCTAAGTAAATTCTCCTGTACAACAATTCGTCCATCAATCTTGTATTTTTGACATGACAATTACAAAAATAATAATAATAATGATAATTTTTTTTTCAATTTTTTTTTATAAGTGACAACATAGTAAAGGAAACTACAAAATATTAATTTATGCTAAAAAATAAAAGCATAAATTACTGATTAATATTTTACCAAGCTAAGATAGGTGAGTTACGTGAGAGTCAAATGTGCAGCCTTCATTTGTAGCAAAAATAGAAAACTTAGGAAGTAAGTAACAACAAAGGGCAAATTTGTGTTGATAGATTTCTTTTTTTTTTTTTTTTTTGGTCATTCTGATCGAGTTACTATTCAATATCTAAAATTTTATCTTGATTAATTTGAATTGACCTACGTCGGATCTATTTTTGGAAGAGAGATCTCCTAATGATGTATTTTTCATTCAAAGAGACTCAAACTCAAACATTTAATTAAGAGATGAAATGTTCTTCCCACCACGCTGATTAACTATTAGTGTGTTTACGGATCTCTAATAAATGGTTCCATTGGTATTTTTCTTTTTTGTGTCAAATTAGAATCTACCTTATGCATAAAAAATGTTAAATCACTTGTCAATTCAATACGATAGAATTTTTCATGTCATTTGAAATAGGATAAATGTTAGTCAAATTTTCTTGTCAATTTACGATGAAAATTCTAAGTAATATCTTTCGTACGTCAACTCATCCATTAATCTTGTATTTTTGACATGACAATTACATAAAATAATTTTTTTTTTTAATTTTCTGATAAGTGACAACATATAATAAAGGAAACTACAAAATATTAATTTATGCTAAAAAATAAAAGCATAAATAACTGACAAATATTTTACCTACCTAACAATACATCACTAATATGACCCAAGATGAAAATTTAATGGAATTCTTGTGATGTGATCTAAATTAAATCTTTCTTCTTCTACTTCTTCTATATGGCTTCAATTGGGGATTGCAAAGTGTCTCCTAACTCTCAAGTCAGATGAATAACGGTTGGTAAAGCATATAAAATAGGAGAACAAATAGTATATTTAGTTGTTGTGTGTGTGTGTATCTTTTTTGACTCAGGATATTTTAGAGTAGTCATTATCATATTTTTATTTTTATTCGGAGCTTTAGACTTCTTTCCTTGACTCCCAATAAATAGGTTCATCTTGGGTGGATATTGGGTGCTAATTCCAAAATAATATCCTTCCAAAGAGTCCAAATGATGAAGATGAACCAAACCAAGATTGTTTTCTCTCTCCTAGTTTTCTCTCTCTTCATCAGAATTTTTCTCAATAGTAATATTACAGTGGTGGCTCAGAACACTACAATAATCCCGGTAAAGGTTGGGGTGGTTCTTGATCTTGATGCTTTGGGTGGGCTAATGTCTTTGAGCTGCATCAACATGTCCCTCTCCGATTTCTACGCTTCGCATAGAAACTACACAACTAGGCTAAATCTCCATGTAAGGAACTCCAAGGGAGATGTTGTTGGTGCAGCTTCATCAGGTTCTCTCTCTCTCTCTCTCTCTCTCTTCCTCTCTCTCTCTCTGTCTCTCTGTTGCCATTGTTTTAAATTCAAGAACAACACATTTTGCTAAGCTTAAAACTGCAAAACTGATGCATATTACATATCATTTCTCTCTATTTTCTGTCAGCTGCCATGTCTATATTGTCTTGCTTCCAAGCGTAGTGAATCATAACTCTTATCTTTAATTTAAGGCCTATGGGACAATTGTCTAGCTTCTGTTGTAACTAATATCAAACTTTATATGGGTTTATGAAAAATTTATAATTATATTTATCTTTTTTATACATTAATATATATATTTTTTTAATTAACTAATACTATGAATAATATAAGATTATCCAAACTTAAGAAGGAGAGATTGTTTTGATGTTGTTGTTGGGTCAAGCATTTCGACGTAAAGAAGAGTTCAAAGATACAAAATGGAAGATAGCTCAAAGACTTTTAGACAAAATTATTGGTTCGACGAAGATGAGATCCCTTGCATAATTTATAAACGTGAAATCAAGTGGACATCATTGACTTTGAATAATCAAATTGAAGCCTACATATGAATTCTGACTTCTCGGATGTCATACACCCACAAATCATAAACGCGCATCTATTGCGCTGTACACGGAGAGGGAGAGGGAGAGGGAGAGGGTATATAAAGAGCCACGGGTTACTGTTTACGCAAACCATTCATAAACAGTATCCCAAGTTCAATTACCAAAGTACCCCCTTATTATCTTTTTTTTTCTTTCATTTAAGTCCTTGCTTTCTTTTTTTTTTATCTATTTTTTTTTTTGCTTTACTTCTTTCTCTTTTAGAGAATACTGTTCCTTTTTTTTTTCTTTCAAAATCTTATAATTTTTCCTTTATTTTTTTTGTTTCAATCTTTGTACTTTTTTTTTACTCGATTTCTTTTTTTCACTTATATCCTTCATCTTTTGGGAAGAATCTGCTATGTTTTCATTTTAACCATATTATATATTTTTTTTGTTTAAGTTCTTTCCCTTTTTTTGACATCGCTATGTTTTTTTTTTTCTATTTCAATCCTTACTCTTTTTTTTTTCATTTAGATCCTTTATATTTTTGGAATCACTTGCCTTTTTTGACGACGTTTCTTTTTTTTTTTTCGCCTCTTCTATATTTGGAGAACCACATTGTGGTTTTTTTTCATCCAAGATCTCACAATTTTTTTTTTTTGCTTATTTTTTTCATTCCAATCATTTTGCACTTTTTTTGTCCGATTTCTTTTTTTTTTTTTTTTTTAACTTAGGTTCTTCTTTTGGAAGGACTCAACTATGTTTTCTTTTTTTATCATGTTATATTTCTTTTTCATTTAACTCCTTCTATTTTTTTTGACACCGCTATGGTTTTTTTTTTTTATTCCAATCCTTGCCTTTTTTCTTTTTTCACTTAAGTCATTCATATTTTTGAAACCACACCTTTTTTTTGTTCAAACTCGGCACTTTTTTTTCCTGTGATCACGTTGTGGTTTTTTTTTTCATTTAGTTTTTGTATTTTTTTCTTATATCTTTTATCTATTTTGAACCACACCTTATTTTTTTTTTGCATTCAGATCCCAACACTTTTTTTACTCATGATCTCACTTTTTTTTATTCAGATCTTTGCATCTTTTAGCCTTTTTTTCGCTTAGATTCTTCATATTTTTGGGATCACACTTCTTTTTTGTTCAAGTTCTTTCACATTTTTTATTATTCTCACATTTTTTTTTTTTTTACATTTGGGTTTTTGCACTTTTTTTTTAAACATATGACCACACTTTTTTTTTAGTTCGATTTCTTGCACTTTTGACATTTTTTTTATTTAGATCTTTCGTTTTTTTGGGATCACTTTTTTTTTTTATCTAGATTCTTGCGCTTTTTTAACCATTTTTTCACTTATATCTTTCATCTTTTTGGAGCATAGATTTTTCCTATTTTATTTTTTTGCCCTATGGATTATCGTCCATTTATTTTTAAAAAATAGTTTTTTTTTTTACTTTTTTTTCCATTCAAGTTTTTATTCTTTTTATTTTTTAACCTAGATTTTTTTCCCTCCTGATTCCTTTAGCTTTTTCGAATATGAGTTTTCCCCTCTCTTTTTTGTATGATCATCCTTTTATTTTTAAAACATAGTTTTTTTTTCCTTTTTTTTCCATTCAAGTTTTTATTCTTTTTATTTTTTAACCTAGATTTTTTTCCCTCCTGATTCCTTCAGCTTTTTCGGATATGAGTTTTCCTCTCTCTTTTTTGTCTGATCATCCTTTTATTTTTAAAACATAGTTTTTTTTTTTTTTTTTGCTTTTCTTTTTCCATTCAAGTTTTTATTCTTTTTATTTTTTAACCTAGATTTTTTCCCCTCCTGATTCCTTCAGCTTTTTCGGATATGAGTTTTCCCCTCTCTTTTTTGTCTAATCATCATTTTATTTTTAAACCATAGCTTTTTATTTTTTTCATTCATTTTTTTTCTCTTTTTATTTTTTTATCCTTTTTTTTTCTCTTAAATCTTTCATTTTTTAACATAGGTTTTCTTTTTTCCTTTTTTGGCCCCATGGATAGTAATCTCTTTATTTTATCATCTTTTTGCTCTACTGATTACATTTTTTTTATTCATTGGTTTTTTTTTTTAATTTCAATATTTATGCTCTTTTTTTATTACTGATATACGCTATATTTTTTACTTGTTTGGATGATAATTTAGTTCAGATATTAATTTAATTATAGTTCTAATAAATGTTTGTATAGTGAAAAAATACGATCCACATCTTGGGGGCATCCCGCACGTTAGCACGGGTAAATGACTAGTTTTCAAAATAATTTGCAATTTGGAGTGCCAAAAATTTTATAGAATGTACAAAATTTTGTGAGGAAAAAAAATCAAAATTTTCTTCTTTAGAAAAATTAAAATAATTTTGATCCTAATAATTTTTACTAATTCTTTTAAAAAATTAAAATAATTTTGATATTAATATTTTTATTAAAAATTATATTTAATGTCAAATGAATTTACCTTTAATTTTTTAGGACAAATCCAATATTAAGAATAAATGCGGTTTATAAATTCGGCGCTGGTATAGTTTTTCATTCAATCCAACATTAATAGAACAACATTAAGGGGACAAAACATATTTTTGGTCAAAAATGAAAGCGGACAATAGACAGGTAGCTAGTTGATTTAGTAGTTAGACTTTGGTATTTAGTTTTGTGTATATATATATTGGGAGAGTTTTGTGTCTGATTTATCGGATGTTGGTAATTTATTAAAAAAAAAAATTGGAAGATAGAAGTGGTGGGATTGAAAAGTCCACTAAACCCCTCCGGTGGGTTTTCTCCTTGTTTGTTTGAACACGGTTTGAATAAATTTATAATTGGCGGCTGTCTTTTTGAGCATAGGTTTCCCTTAAAACCATTTTTATAAGTTATTACTCCTTCCCCTAAATTGTTTAATTTTTGATTTTTTTTCCTTAAAAAATTAACCTTATGAATGTAATTTATGTATCATTTTTAGTGTATGTAGATTATAAAATAATATAATGTTCAATAGGGTAAGTAGTAGACACAAGTAAGATGAGTCAATTGTATATATGAAATAAATTTTATTATATGCGATCCCATGTTTGACTATTGTATAAATTATGAAATTACGCTGAGAATCAAAAATGGCTGAACAAAAAATTTGAACATCGACCATACTACTTGTGTTTCAGTGTCCATAGCCTTCAAAAACGAGATTAAAAATGGTGCTGACTTGGTTATGCTTTAATGGGAATTGCCAATTGAATTAAAAAAAAAAAAGATAAAATATTTGAATGAAAAAAATTGCATAGATATTTTAGTAAATCTATTAATATGTGATAATTACACTAGTCCTTTGCGGTCTATGTGGTGAAACCACCTAGAACTTATGTTTGCTCTTGTCCTAGGTTCGGGGATTTGGTACGAAGTGAAAAGCGTTAATTGCCATGATATGTTTAAATCAGCAGGGCTTGTAGGACACCAATCAAAGGTTGAAATTTTACTACCTAAGAGACAAAGGATACCATATTATAATCACCCATGTGGGGTTGTTAGGGGGAAATTATGTCTCCGACCTAATAGTCTTATATTACTCCATTGATTGATGGATACTAGATTTTTCAATCAAATATTGAATTTGAAATTTAAAAATTAAAACATATATACATATATATATATATATGCCAGGAGAACTGCCCCCCCATATAGGGGCTCACAGATGCATGGATACCGGAGGTAGGTTAATAATAATAATAATAGTTCGATGTCTTGCTTTCATTTATACATATTACAACAGGCCTATCTTGGTCTAAAGAAGGAATTTCCTTTTTCCAAGTACAAAATTTTTCCTAAAACTCACAATTCTGCAATAAATTGATTGATTCCTACATTTGTTTTGCAGCGCTAGACCTTATAAAAAATATGGAAGTGCAAGCAATAATAGGACCAGACACCTCAATGGAGGCAGACTTTGTGATTGATCTAGGAAACAAAGCTCAAGTACCCATCATATCCTTCTTTTCAACAAGTCCTTCGCTCTCATCAATCCAAACTCCATACTTCATTCGAGCTGCACAAAACGATTCAACACAAGTTAAAGCCATAAGTGCCATTGTCCAAGCCTACGGATGGAGAGAGGCCGTGCCAATTTATGTGGACAATGCATATGGCTCTGGAGTAATTCCATATTTGATGGATGCATTGCAAGAGATTGACACTCGCGTGCCTTATAGAAGCATCATTTCTCCATCTGCCACAGATGATCAAATCACGGAAGAACTTTACAAGCTCATGACTATGCAAACTAGAGTCTTTATTGTCCATATGTTGCCATCTCTTGGGTCTAGGCTCTTTTCGAAGGCAAAAGAGATCGGTATGATGAGTCAAGACTATGTTTGGATCATGACTGATGGAATTACTGGACAAATAAATTCGGTGGAATCTTCTGCCCTTGATGCCATGCAAGGTGTTTTGGGTGTTAGGCCTTATGTTCCTATTACACAAGAACTTCAAAATTTTACTAGAAGATGGCAAGCTGCATTCCATCAAGAGAATCCAAACATCATAAATCTTCAAATGAATATTTTCGGGCTATGGGCCTATGATACAACCTCTGCACTAGCCATGGCTGTTGAAAAAGTTGGATTTGCAAATTCTAGTTTCCTGAAGGCAAATTCATCTCAAAATGCATCAACAGACCTGGAATCTTTTGGGGTGTCTCAAAGAGGTCCAATGCTTCGCCAAGCATTATTAGATACTAACTTTACAGGGCTAAGTGGAGAGTTTCAATTGATTGATGGACAACTTCAATCTTCAAACTTTGAGATAATTAACGTTGTTGGCAATGGAGTGAAGAGAGTTGGATTTTGGAAACCAGGAAATGGGATTGAGAGAGATTTGAATTTAGTAAACAATAGTAGTAGTATGACTTATTCTGTTTCAGAGGGCAACTTGGGAACAATCATATGGCCAGGTGATTCCACAAGTCCTCCAAAGGGTTGGGTGATTCCAACAAGTGGGAAGAAGTTGAGAGTCGGGGTTCCAGTGAAGGCTGGTTTTAGTGAGTTTGTGAAGGTGACAAGAGATCCTAGCACTAACACAACAACTGTCACTGGGTATTGTATAGATGTGTTTAACACCGTGATGGCTTCATTGCCATATGCTGTTCCTTGCGAGTTTGTTCCATTTGCAAAACCTGACGGGAGTATTGCTGGCAGCTACGATGATCTTGTATACCAAGTCTACCTCCAGGTGAGTATCTCCTTCCCTCAACTAATTTAAATGATAAGAAACAATAAATAACATCTTTATTCACAAGTTTAAACTTATAGAATATATAGCAATTATACAAGATATAAGATGGTACTAGAGTGAGAGATTATGAACTTGAGTTATCATAGATCCATTTTTATCCCATTTAAAAAATTACATGTGATTAGATGAATTACATAACCCATGAAATGAAGGACCGTTGAGATATAAAAAATTAATACTGACGCTCTCTATTAGATTAATTTTTTGAAATGGATAATAGTTACACAAAGTATGGTATACTTCATGATTACTCTTCTTTGATGCCCATGTAGTTATAGATCAGTGCGTACTATGAACTTCACTTTTCCTCCATTTGTCCGATGTGGGGCACCACTTGCACACTGTAGTGTCAATTAGTTTCGGTTGATCACATAATGCAAAATGGTTTTTGTCAAAGTGGAGATTGATATACAATGTTTATGAAATCTCCTTGAAAACTTTTAATTATGAAGAACGTGTTAGTGAATTGAAGTCCAATATAATGCATGTGAAGTACATAATTATGAACTTCTATGTTTCCTGAACAGAATTTTGATGCTGTGGCTGGTGACACAACAATAAGAGCAAATAGGACATCGTATGTAGATTTTACTATGCCATACACAGAATCTGGGGTGTCCATGATTGTGCCGATCAGAGATCAAAGAAGCAAAAATGCATGGGTGTTCTTGAAGCCCCTTACTCGAGATCTTTGGGTAACAACTGGTTGCTTCTTCATTTTTATTGGCTTTGTTATTTGGCTTCTTGAACATAGGGTAAATGACGATTTTCGCGGTCCTCCTTCCCATCAAATTGGCATGGTATTTTGGTTTGCATTCTCAACCATGGTATTTGCGCACAGTAAGTCCTTTTCCTCATTTTAATTTGTACTGTCAACTGATTAAACTAGTAAAGTCTCCAGATGTGGTGTCAAAGACCTTGGGTTGAATTCCTCCAATATTAAGGCAGGGGGGTTTATGGTTGGAAAGAGCCACCCGTGGCTCAATCACTTCTAGAGGGTATTGATAGTAGCTTTTCTGAGCTCGAAAAATGTCATATTGCATTGTGTTATAGTGCTCAATATCTCGGCATGTACTTCATGCCTCAGGCCAAACTTGAGACATTTAATAGACCAGTGCCAATTTTGGTACCTTCATTTTTCAGGGGAGAAAGTGGTGAGCAACTTGGCCAGATTTGTGTTAATTTTGTGGATTTTTGTGGTGCTTATACTTAGCTCAAGCTACACTGCAAGCTTGACCTCATTACTCACTGTTCAACAACTCCAACCAACGGTCACTGATGTTAGTGTGTTGATCAAGAAGGGGGAGTATGTGGGGTACCAAACAGGTTCTTTTGTCTACGGAATGTTAGTAAAGATGGGATTTGACCATTCCAAGCTTAGAGACTACAGCTCTGCAGATGAACTAGATGCAGCATTGTCAAAAGGGAGTACCAATGGTGGCATTGCCGCTGCTTTTGATGAAATACCTTATATGAAACTCTTTCTTGCAAATTATTGTTCAAAATATACTATGGTTCAACCAACATATAAGACCGATGGCTTTGGATTTGTACGTCTCTCTCTCTCTCTCTCTCTGTCTGGCCCGTAGAAACAAACACACACACACACACGCATCTTATATACATTGTATAATGATGCGAGATATATAGCTATGGCTTCTACTTAAACTCATGGGGCAATTAAATATTTTGACATGGTATCAAGAGATCTTGAGTTCAAAACCTGTCATGCATACTGCTTCATGCTATATAAATTCACATGTTTCAAACTCTATTATAAAGCTTCATGGCCTCACCCGTGAGGAGTAAATCAAAGATATAAAATTTTGGAATCACTTCTTCATTTGTTTAAACTCTTGGAGCAATTCATTGACACGCGTTACTCTTTGTCCAAGTTTATGGTCCACATTGCTTTGGAGTAATTGCTTATGTTGACACATTAGACTCTCTCTAAGTTCCATGATCTTTTTGGATTTAGGTCTTCCCTCGAGGTTCACCTTTAGTATCCGATGTTTCAAGGGCAGTACTGAACGTGACAGAGGGAGATAAGATGGGGCAATTTGAGAGGGCATGGTTTGGGGACCAGTCTACTTGCTCAAACTCAAGCACTGTTTCTTCTGATAGTCTCGGCGTTGAAAGCTTTTGGGGCCTCTTCCTCATTGCTGGACTTGCTTCTATTCTAGCCCTCATTACATTTGTTCTATTGTTTCTCTATGAGCACAGGAAGGAATTCATGAAACCTAATCCAAACCTGTCATTTTGGAGAAGACTTATCATGGTAACAAGGCGATATGATGAGAAGGATTTCTCTTGCAAAACCTTTAGGAAAAGTGGATTCCATGACAGAGGCGATGACATTTATGCAATGGATGGGAGGCTTGTCGCAGCTTCACAAAATAACAACTTTGCTCAAAGTCCATCAAGCTTTTCACAACACACTGATAGGATCATTTACTATGGAGATGAAGGAACTCCTTCTTCAGACTATGGCCATGGATTGATTCAAAATGAACAAGCACATGAGGACATTGTTTCCATTGTTGGGCTTGTGCCTCCACATAATCGAGAGGTTTGCAGAACTCTAGGAACAACATATGCTGGTGATCTGGATCAATTCAATCAAGAAGACGAGCACATTGTTTCCACCAGTGAATTTGCTACTCTAAATAATCTAGAGAATCCTAGGATCACCAGAACTATAAATTAACTTGTGATATGCAATGATTACTCTTTGTACATTCACTTCTAGGCTCCAATAGTTGTGTTTTAAAGTATTATAGGTATTATTGTAATTGTAAATTTAAACCTTAATCTTCACAAAGTGAGCAAGTAAAATTGTTATCTCACTCTTTAGTTGATAAGAATTCATTTGAATTTCACTTTTCTTCTCGTGCTAATTTAAGTCAAAGCTTAAAACCTCCATGGAACAGGGCGGCTGCAAAAATGGGTCTTAAAACCGATGTTAATTGATATCGAGAGAGGGCAATGGAATAAACGATATGTGAAAAATTGTTTGATTGATGATTAGGGACTAACTGAACCTTACCATCGCTTTATTTGTTTGTAGGACTCACTCACTCAAAGCAAGATACTTGCAATGTTTTAGCAGGAAAACTCAAATGGCCTAGCTTTTAATTTCACCTGGAAAGTTTGTGCAGAGGTTACAAAGTGCCACTTTGAATAGACAATAATTACTATATTGAAACGATCATAGCACAAAATTAAGCAACAAATTCAAGACCAATTAGTTACAATCTTTCTCCTTCTAAGTAATCAGTTTTTGGATTGGATTCTGATTTATTTGATTCTGATTCGGACTCCAAAAGTTGGAGACATGGGTAGGAAGCAGGAATTGTCTTCTCAGTTTCGTCAGTATAAAGAAAACCAACTATAGCTTTATCTATAAAACTCAAAACTACACCGAGTCTTCTTGATAGGAAATTTGATTTCCAGAGTTTGGAGTCATTGCTAGAAATCATGAATTGTCTTCTCGGTTGTTGTTAGTTTAGAGAAAATCAACTATAACTTTGTTTAAAAGAAGTCCAATTGCACCCAGTTTTCTTGAATTGGAAACTAGACTTGTAGAGTATTCCAATCATAATTTGACCATAATTAGTAGCAAAGGGACTTTGGAATTCTCCATCAAGTGAACCTCTGTTTTCTAAACTTTCTCCTTTCTATGCAGCTGCATCATTCTCCCTGCATTGGAAAGAGTTTGGCCAATGGTCTGAACCAAATGTTTCTAGAGTTCTTCAATTTCCTTGAGGTGTTGAGAGAATATCCAAGCATCTTTAGAGCTTGGTTTAGCTTTCCAATGAACCGAGTATTTTTTTTTTCTCGCGTGATTGTTAAGCTTCACACATCCGACGCATCAATCTCATAAATAGATCTAGGATGGAATGAAAATTCTGGAAATGCTCCATTTGGGTTGTCTTGATCACTATAAAATGCATATAAATCTCTATCATTAAAAATAGGACTGATATTCAACCTATTCGGCAACCATAGCCGATAAGCACTTGGCTTTTTTTTCTTGAGAACTTTGCAAGGCCAGACACCCTTTGCTTTAGCTTGTTGTATGTATCACTCGCAGACCTCTTTTTATGGAGATAAATCATTACAAAATCACCTTTTTCGAACTCCTTCGCTCTTATATGAACATCAACCTTGGCATTGTAAAATTGAGATGCCTGTTTCAAGTGTCATGAACCTCTTCATAAATGGTTTTGATGTGGGCAGCAAGTTCTTCTGCCCCCATGCTTACTTTTGCTTGACTGGCTATTGGCAAAAGATCCAAATCAACTTGATGATGATTTCTACCATAAGTTACATTGAAAGGAGACGTCTAAGTCAATTGATTAATAGAGTAGTTTTAAGCGAATTCAGTTTGAAAAATTACAAAATCCCACTGTTCCAAAATCAAACTTCTGAGCAAATTTCCTAGTGATTGATTCATTACCTCTGTTTGGCTATCTATATGGATGATATGCACTAGAAAACTGTAACTTAGCGTCCTAGAGCTTTCACAATGTCTTCCAAAAGTGACTCACAAATTTAACATCCCGCTCAAAGCAGATTTCCAAGGGATCAACTCACAATGTTTTCCAGGCAGGCGAATGACTTCTTTGAAAAAATCAGTAGCTATATGAGAAGCATCATTCTTATATGGTATGAAGTGAGCATAAAAGAAAATCTATCTACCACCACAAAATGCAATCATTTCTGTTGTGTTTTCAGTAGACCAAGAACAAAGTCTAGCCAAAGGTTTCCTAGGGAGCATCAGGAATTGGAAGGGGCCAGAAGAAACTAGTATTTTGAATTCCTCCATGAGCTTTCTGACAAACAATATACTGTTGTACATGTGGAGCAACATCATGTTTCAAGTTTACACTTCGTTGACCAGTTCTTCAGTCTTGGTCAAAATGTCCACCAAGACCCGCCCCATGTAACTCTTCAATTACAAGCGGCCTTACTGATCCCTCGGGCAGGCAAAACTGATTTCCTTTGAAGAGAAACTTATTCATAAGCACATAATCAATACTCTTAGCATCACCTCATTATTGGAAGAATTTGGGAAAGAAAGGATCACTTGTGTAGTGCTCGGGAAAGAGATTGAAACTCACAACTTCATAAGAAAAATTGGTCAACAGGCTGTATCTTCGGCTCAATACATCATCTACCTTATTCAATGCACGGGCTTTGTTATTTACCAAAAATTAGAACCTTTCCAAATAAGTGATCCACTTTCAATGCCGAGGATTCAAATTCTTTTGTATATTGAAAATCTTAGAAGTTCATAGTTGATGACGAGAGATGATCCAAACACTAATCAGTATATCATCCGGGTGCTTAATACCCGACAAAGCATTCGTGGTCCCAGAGGGCCTAATCCTTTCGAACCACACATCGACTTGGGCAACACAATCGACAAGAGGATACATTCGGTGAAACCGAACGCTTATTCTCTTTATCCGACCGATGACTAATGAATACTAAAGGAATCGAATACTTCTATTCCCAATCGGTAGTATATAAATTGAATCTTGCTCTGATTAAATTTCTTATTTCAGTACGAACGAATCTCCCGGATAAGAAATGAAACCTTAAGGATCTAATTGATAAGAGAAAAAATCTTCATGTATAATTTAACTTTTTAAATGATAACAATATCAAATTTTTGACGATCCGAAGTCCCCGAATCACTCCATTAGAAAACTAGGGTTACAACACCCCACGACGGCACGGCTCTGAGAGAGAGATTGTAAAAAAGCTTTCGAGATATCAAACCAGATAAATCCTCTAACTCGACGCAGGACACACGAAAATCATAAGAAGATCCATCCTCCCTTTCTTCTCAATCTGTTTATCCTTTCGAAATCCACTCTTTCTAACTTGAGTGTCAGAATCTCCCCCATCGGAATACCCTCCGACGGTCTTTGTAGGTTTCAAACCTCTTCATTGAGCACCCGTTCGAGTCACAAGGAGTCGGATCTATAGAGTTGAAATTCACCTCCAACAGATTGGCGCCGTCCATGGTAAACAAGGCTAGTCGTTAGTTTTTCTCACCAATTTTCTATCACCAAACAAAAATGGCTACAGTTAAGAGAAAACAATCTGTCATTGGGGTCAACGACAATGATTTGATCGGGGTTGACCCCAACCACAACGATCCCATAGTTGTTACTATCAAAATAGAGTTTTATACAATAAAAAGGGTTCTCGTAAACCAAGGCGCAGATTGCGACATCCTTACTTGGGATGCTCTTTATCGAATGGACCTTAACTCTTCACATCTTCAACCCCCAACCAGATCCCTCAAGGGGTTGTCTGATGAATGCATCTATCCAGAGGGGATCATTCCACTCGCTGTAACTTTAGGGACTCCTCCTAACCATACAACTGTCAAGGCCACATTTTAAGTTGTAAAACTATTCTCACCGTACAACGCCATCCTCGATCGACAGAGTCTAGACAAATTGGAAGCCTTACCTAGCACTCGGCACATGAAGATGAAGTTCAGAACGTTGGAGGGGATCGCAACTATCCGCAGTTATCCCAATCTCTATACCTTCTTCACTGACCGAGATGGGTGAGAGAGCTTTTCTATCGATACCCTAGAACTCAGTGGTAACATCAAACCGATGAGCAAACCAGAACTAGGAGAAGAGGTGATCAAAATTCCTCTTATGATTAACCACAACCGGACTATTCAGATCAGGGCTACTCTGTTTGTGCCCCTACGAGATGCTATTGTTAGTTGCCTACAGCGGCATTCCAAGGTTTTCGCTTGGTCCTCTGAGGACATGTGTGGCATCAATTCGTCTATCATTACTCACAAATTAACAGTAAACCCCAGCTACAAGCCAGTCAAATGCCAACGAGCAATTCAAGAAGAGGTTCAAAAGTTACTAACTGCTAAGTTCATTCGTGAAGTCCAATATCCTGAATGGCTAGCCAACATAGTTCTGATGAAAAAAGCCAATGATAAATGGAAAATGTGCGTGGATTTCACGGATCTCAACAAATCATGCCCAAAGGACAATTACCCTCACCCGAATATCGTCAAGCTAGTGGACAACTTCTCAGGGCACCAACTCTTGAGTTTCATGGATGCCTACTCGGGGTGCAATCAGATTCACATGACGCCTGAGGATAAAGAGAAAACAAACTTCATTACTGAGTTCGGTACGTACTGCTATCAAGTCATGCCCTTCAGTTTAAAGAATGTGGGGGCGACTTTCCAACGGCTGGTTAATGAAATTTTCAAAGATCAGTTTAGTCGCAATGTAGAAGCATACGTAGATGACATGCTTATAAAAAGAACTAACGTTAAAAATTACACTGCCAACCTTGAGAAAACCTTTAAGACGCTTAAGCGCTATAACATGCGACTGAACCCTACCAAGTGCACATTCGGAATCTCGTCGGGAAAATTATTGGGTTTTATGATCACCAATCGCGGGATTGAGGCAAACCCCGGAAAGATACAAGCTATCCTGGACATGTTACTGTCCCGAATACTGAAGGAGGTGTAGCGTCTCACTAGTCGGATAACGGCTCTAAGCCGATTCATATCAAAAGTTGGAGAGAAGTGCAAACCTATTTTTGACGCTTTGAAGAGATCTCAACTATTCGCATGGACACCTGAATACCAAACGGTCTTCAAACGGCTCAAAGAGTATCTTATGACCCCTCCGTTGTTTTCTCAATCGATTCCTAGTGAAAAACTCTACCTTTGTCTCTCTGTTTCCATTCAGACGCTTTGTTCTGTCCTTGGAAGACATGATTTAACCATTCAGAAGCCTATCTATTATATCAGTCGGATACTTAAGGAAGCCGAGATTAATTATCGACCCATTGGAAAGATAGCATATGTACTGGTCATTTCGCCCAAACGACTTCGACCGTACTTCCAAGCCACACCGTTGTGGTATTTACCGATCAGCCATTGAAGTAAATCCTCCAGAAGAGAGACACGTCTGATCATCTAATCAAATAGAGTGTCGAATTAGGCAAATTTAACATCCAATACCAGTCTCGACCAACGATCAAAGGCCAAGCCTTGGCTGATTTCATTCTCGAGTGTACTCTTCCAGTCACGGTTACGTCTAGCCCACCAAAGATCCTAACAAATGGTCGCTGTCAGACTGGACCATACATATTGACGGGTCCTCGAATTTTTCAGGTAGTGGCGTCGGACTCATACTAATGGACCCGGACAACTTCAAATAGAATATGTCATTCGTTTCAATTTTAGGGCCACCAATAACCAGGCGGAATACGAGCCCTTACTGACAAGACTCCAGATTACAGCAGACATAGGAGCCCGAAGTGCTCGGGTATTTATTGATAGCTAATTAGTAGTCAAGCAGATCGAGGGGGTCTATGAGACAAAAGACCTAACTATGGCCAAATACCTAAGTAAACTGCGCAAGACGATGGCAAGGCTAAAAAGGGCGACATCCAACACTCTCCAAGTTTGCCAACTCAAATTCAGTCGTTTCTTACCGAATAATCTATATTGAAAGTTTATTGTATCTCAGTATCGACGAACCTGAAAGGGTCCTAGCAACGGACCAATCTCTTAGTTGGAAAGACCCGACTGAAACATACTTAAGTGTCACGCCCCGAATCGGAGCCGTGAACAGCCACCCGTTATCCCGAATATTGACTTTCTATAACCAAACGAGCAGAATCTCCCCATAAATTGGAGGTCCATCCAATACAATATATCAACCTGTCGTACATAGATATATATATACATAGCCTAGCCCGGCCACAATCAACAATCTCCTCAAATTATCAAATCCCTGACAACCATCCAGGATAACGTAAGGCTAATAACAGTCCTACACCAGACCTCTACTGTCATGCCCCCATCAAAGGCATGAACAGTCGCCAGTTACCCCTCCTGTGATTTTAAAGGTGGCACCGAGCGAACCTAGAGGACACTTTTAAAACATGACACATTTCCCAAAGTAAATATATACAATAGTACAAATCATGCCTCAATGCAATAGGATAGAAATGAGAGTTTCAATAAGATGTACATAAATTTACATACAGTCATCCCTTTTCATACATAATGGTCTGTCTACAATCCCAATACACAATAACACAATTTCATTGTCAAATCATTCTCAATATCATATTGAGTACCTAATCAATAGCCTCGATTTCCAACAAAGGCCTCGTGCGTTGATAAGTCTCAACGCGTCTCACTATAGCTATCTCTGTATACAATAGGAAATGAGGGGTGAGTATCAAGGAAGATACCCAGTGAGTGAGAGGGTATATATCATGTGTTCAATGAGTCAGTGAAAAATGGAGTATCAAATTCTCAAAAATTTCACATAATGTAAGAAATCATGTATAATGCTCAATTTACCATAAATCATTCTTTTCACATACATTCCAAACATATATGCATCCATGTCATCAAATCATGCAAGAATAGAGCGTGTCAAAATCAGTCCTGGCAAGGGTCGACTGCAACCAATGACAGGCGCATCGGGGGTTTTGTATGCGATAGTTTAGAAAAACTCTCTACCCCGACATTGGCGACGGACCTCAATAGGTGCTAGACTACGGCGCACCATAGCCCTCCCCCTTATGGGTTCAATCTGACTAGTATCGTGTCGAATCACAATACATTTACCATTTTCTGATGTCATGTGTGATACCTTCCACAGAAGCGTATCAAGTACAAACATGGATCACCCTACGTATGCATCCTTCGTAGCTACGGAATAGGATTTACCCATTACAAGGTTATCATCATCACATGCTATGGCCGTCGACCCAAATATAATATTAGTATCAAAGCAATCACGTGTCATGCCACATTTCTCAAGCAATGTCAAAACATTTCCACAAGGGTAATTTCATAAAACATGTACAACTCAAATGCAATGGTACGGTTTCACATTTTAGAACTCATTTGGATGCATATTCAATACGAAAAAACATGCTTGTGAACACTCCATGAATTCACAAAAAAAAAAACATTTTATAATTCATTCACAATTTCACAACACATATTCATAAAATCATACTTGTGTCAGAAAACATTTAAAATATGATATTGTGCATCAGACACATAATATAATAAATTTCACTCACAGTATACATGAGGGTATGCCACTCCCAACACAAATCTCGAGGCACACAAATGCTTCTCTCAATATCACCAACGAGGCTCTATAAATATAATGTAGAATGTGTGTCACTAAAGAGATCATATGTTGCATATATAATAATGTAAATGTAATGCAACCCTAGTTATAGACAAATCTAGGGTTTTCAAAATCTAATTTCGCCTCATTCTCGAGCATCGTCCACAAGTTCCTCAACCGGGGTCAAAATTTGGAAATTCCAATTTCTATGGTTGGCTCATATAAAAACTCACACTTTTCGTGTTTAACTTATCTCCAAAATCTTGGTGGAAAATTCCTTAAGGTCCACATTTTCAAACCAGTCTAAATCTCACTCTAAATTCTGTCCAGTTTTAGAAAATTTCTCATATCTCAAAATCCACTCATGAAAAGACTCTGATTTTTTACTATGTTACAGTAAAGACACAAGGCTACAACTTCCTAGTTGGGCACTTTCTTGGATTCCTAGTGCGAGTCCTTGAAATAGCACCATCTTTCCCACATTACTTTTTAAAAGTCTGTTCTGACCAATTTTTGTGCAGCCATCATAACTTTTAGCACACAACTCCAACCTACTTTAAATTTTTGCAGAAACTAGAAGACCCAAAAACCTACATTTTTCATGTTTTTGGTTTCTCCCAATTACGCCTAGAAGGGGTCTGAAATGGACCATCAATATCTCTGTTCAGTTTTGGCCGAGAAGCAGAATCTTTTCTAAACTATTTTGGGAGATTTTGTATAAATTTTGATTCCCTCGTGCAAATTGGCTGAATTTTCACAGTAGATGAATAAGAGGGAAATCTACAACTTTTATTCTTTGAGTTTTTGCAAAAAAATGGCTGAAAGGTGGTCGTGTAACGCTACTATTTTTTATGTTGGATAATGGGTGACCCTATATCGAGTTTCAGAAGAATGGCTGTAACTTTTGACTCCGGGGTCGGAGTGAGGTGATTCTTATCTCGATGGAAAGACACGACATAGATCTACATTTCATATAACTGGCACACAGTCCAATTCTGCCGGGAAAGGGGGCTATAATGAGGGACAAACTGACTGCCGCGAAACAGGGTAAAATAGTGCATTTGTCAAAATCTAACCTACTCTCCTTTCATAGCCATTTTTCATGGCCAATTTCCAACCCGACTAAGTCAAATTTTTTCCCCATTGACCCCATGATTTTTCTTGATGGATCCCTTCATTTTCTAGTGCATTCGACTCAAAATTAATGACACGCTCTTCTTCACAAATTTCCTGCACAACATCAGCAAAACAAATTGATTGACACTTATTTGGGTATTTCGTAGGATCAAAAATAATAAATTTAACAATCTCGCCGTCGAACTCGACGGAGAGAGTACCCTCGTCCACATCTATTTTTGTCTTTGATGTCTTCATGAACGATTTTCCTAATAAAAGTGGAGCTGAATCTATGATAGTGTCTTCTTCCATTTTCAATATGTAAAAATCTGCTGGAAATATTAACTCGTTCACCTGTACCAACACATCTTCAACAATCCCCTCTGGGTAAACATAAGAATGATTAGCCAACTGAATAATAACCCCAGTTTCTTTTACGGGACCCAATTTTAGAGCACTATAAATTGAATAAGGCATGATATTTATCTCCCCTTTTAATTTTTACTTGTGTCCAGCAATTTTCTCAAGTCAAGTCACAAATGGAGTGATATTCAGATTTCGGACAGAAGCAGTCATTCTCATACCAGATGATCACGCGGTATTCTGAAGGCTTAATCCAAAAAGTGGGCAGAAGCACTCCTTCTCTCAGGAGATGATCACGCGGTATTGGGTACCCCAAAAAAAAAAAAAAAAAAAAGGGTCAAATGGGAGAAGAGAGAACATTCACAACACACCCCAATTGCACTTGCCAAGCAACCATCCGCTGACCAAGAGCTCTCATTCCCGCCATCACCTTAGGGGAGTTCTCTCTCTTTTCTTCATTGTTTTCATTTTTAGCATTTCATTCTTCCGTTAGGTTTTTTTTTTTTTTTTTTACTTTCCGCATTATGCCTAAACGTCTTCCTTTTGCTTCATTGAGGACAATGCAGTATTTAGGTGTGGGGGAGGAATTCATGAATCCATGTCATCTTTCTATTTTCCTTCGAATTCCATACTCTTTTGATTTTCATTTGAAAATGATCTTTGAGTTAGCATTCATTGTCGATTTGAGTTGGAATCCATGAAAGAGACAAGTGTGATTAGTTGTATTTTGGATAAAATGGTTTTAAGCATCCTATTGACTGTGACGATTGAATTAGATACAAATGTGCAAGATTCAATACAATATTACACACTTTTGTGAGCATTTGAGCCTTGAGAGCATATAATCATTTTTGCTCTAATTTTTTTCATGAGTGTGCATCAATCATAGTGTGTTTATTCTAGAACTTGCTTTGCAATGCTTTTCAAGATCACATTCATGAATTCATGCATTAATATGATGGGGGCAATTAGGTTTACACACTTTATCTATCTTAAAAAAGACCTTCCCGTGCATACTTATTTTCCTAGTGAACCAAATTGAACCTTTATCTCTTTTTCTTTGATTATAACCTCACAAATTGACACACAGCCTTCTTTTTACGCTTAACCTTCTTTTTTGCCCTTATATCAAAGAAGCATGTGTTAGGGCTTGAATGGATGGGAATTTGCAAAGGAAATGAGATAATTTTATGTTGGGAAGTATTTTTAGAAATTTGTTCATTTGATTTACGAGATTTGTATATGCACTACATGCTCTTCCTTGAGATTGATATTCGATTGTTCTCTCTATACAAAAAAAAAAAAAAAAAAAAAAAAAATTCAAGAAAAAAAAAAAGAAAGAAAAGAAAAGAAAAAATACGAGAGAGAAGAGAAAAGTATTCAGAAATATGATCGAGGAATGATAAGGTCTTGATTGAATCATTTTTCTTGGGTTGATTGTACTTCATGTTATGGGATGAGTTGATAGTAGGAATATTTTGAAATTTTTGATATGCTTCTTTGGTATACATTACACATCATTTTTACCTTTTTCCTACCCATACCTAAGCCAAGTTACAACCTATGTAAAGACCCCCGGATTTTTGTTCTGAATTCATATATTCAGTGGTGGAGTTTTGATTAATAAGCAAGCTTATGGTAATAGCATACTATGCGTTGATTTTGAGAGTTATCGATAAATTTCCTTTAAACACTTGAGTGCATAGAGCGATTTCCTTGTGAGGGTAACGGATCTTGTTGCATTGAATTCTGATGATATTGTTGAGTCTATTGGGATGCCTATATATTTTCTTTTAAAGTTATACAAACTATGATTACTTGCTCTTTGGATTGTGGTTCTGATTTGAATGTTTCAATGTGTGGTGCTTGAGGTTGTTGGATGATGAAATGAAGGAAGGGAAGGAGTGAAGAGGAGAATGGTTGTGTGACATTGGGATAGAGAATGCTTGAGGACAAGCATTGGTTTGGTGTGGGGGAATTTGATAATGTGCAAAATTATTGATTTTATTGTTATTATTATGTGTTAATTTTGCATTGACTAGTGCTCTAATAATTGGTTTTATTGAATTTTCATTTTTAGGAGATTGAGTTTGAAGATTTGGAGTACATTGGGCTTAATGAAGCAATTTTGAAGTTAATTGGGTCAAGACACTTTATTGGGCTTTGAAGAAGAGGAGATTGAATTTTAATTCAACATTTTAGTAGTATTTGTATTTTTAGTAAAATCTGTTTTTTTTTTAGTAGGAGTGAACTTTTGTAATCTCCTAATTTTGGAGACTCCTAATTGATTTAGAAGTCTAGAGGAAGGAAAATAGGGTATCAAATCTTAATACCTTTTCATTCCACACGCAAGGGCCGGCTGCTCCTCCACCTTTTCATTCCAAAAACAAAGGCTGCCTCCTCATTATTTATTCACAAAGAGGCTCACAGGAAATTGTTGAAAAAGAAGAGAAAAAAAGGGGAGATAAATAACATAATAAAACACCCAAAAATAAATAAATAAAATTACTAGAAAATTAAATCAAACTCTTAAAAAAAATTTGGGTTGCCTCCCAACAAGCACAATTATTTTTACGTCGTTATGCTCGACGATCTTCATTTATTTCTCTTCAAGGAGGTTTCAACTTCAATTTGGGAACCTCATGTAACTTTCCTTCCATATCTAATTGTGCATTCGATTCAAAATTAATGACACGCTCTTCTTCACAAATTTCCTGCACAACATCAGCAAAACAAATTGATTGACACTTATTTGGGTATTTCGTAGGATCAAAAATAATAAATTTAACAATCTCGCCGTCGAACTCGACGGAGAGAGTACCCTCGTCCACATCTATTTTTGTCTTTGATGTCGTCATGAACGATTTTCCTAATAAAAGTGGAGCTGAATCTATGATAGTGTCTTCTTCCATTTTCAATATGTAAAAATCTGCTGGAAATATTAACTCGTTCACCTGTACCAACACATCTTCAACAATCCCCTCTGGGTAAACATAAGAATGATTAGCCAACTGAATAATAACCCCAGTTTCTTTTACGGGACCCAATTTTAGAGCACTATAAATTGAATAAGGCATGATATTTACAGGTGCTCCTAAGTCTAACATGGCATGCTCAATTTTTTTCTTACCAATAACACAAGGTAGGGTGAACATACCTGGATCCGCACATTTTACGGGTAAAGTTCCCTTGATCACATCAGACATATTCTCACCTAATTCATCACTTCTTAACTCCTTAACTTCCCTTTCTGAATTCTCCAATCTGCTAGGAAAAAATGGTACAATTGTACTAGAAGTGTTAGACAAAGAGGACTCGGATGTTACCTTGATTGAATTTCGATGCATGCATTCATCTTCCTTATCCATGTCCTTCCCTTCATCCACATTTTTAGATGGAGTAGAGACCGAGTGAAGTTCCTTCCCACTTCTCAACATTATCGCACTGACGTTTTCTTTGGGATTCACGACCGTTTGTGAAGGTAATTTTCCTGAAGTTCGAGCCTCCAAATTACTAACCGAAATTGCTAGTTGAGTGATTTGCTTCCCCAAGTCTTGAATGCTAGCTCTCGTTTCCTGTTGAAATTGTTGGGTATTAGTCACGAGAGCTTTCACAATATCTTCTAGGGACATACCTGAATTAGATGATTGTGTCGGTGCTTGTGTTGGCCTATTGAATTGCTGAGGAGGATATCTTGTCTGTCCTCCTTGATTGCCATAACTCAGGTTTGGATGGTCTCTCCAACCGGGATTATAATGAGTGGAATAGGGATCGTATTTCCCTTGAGATTGGCTAGGAAATCCTCCTACGGCATTTGCTTGATGAGTAGAATCTTCTTGCAGAGATGGACACATATCCGTAGGATGTCCAGGTATCGAGCATATGCCACAGACTTTGGTTGCATGTATTTGCCCTACAGCCATCTGACGAACCAAAGCAGTCAATTCAGAAATTTGATTTTCAAGGTGAGAATGACTTACCTCATTGACACGTTTCGTAACTCCATCCGTTCTCAACCCAAATTGTTGAGAATTTTCTGCCATATTTGTGATCAATTGTCTGGTTTCTTCAGGTGTTTTATTTACCAAGGCTCCTCCGCTGGCTGCATCTACCATACTTCTATCCATGGGTAGAAGTCCTTCATAGAAATATTGTATCAAGAGCTGTTCCGGTATTTGATGATGTGGACAGCTAGCGCAGAGTTGTTTGAACCTCTCGAAGTACTCATACAGCGTCTCTCCACTAATCTGTCTGATCCCACATATCTCCTTTCGAATGTTGGCCGCCCTAGATGCAGGAAAAATTTTTTCCAAGAATAATCTCTGCATCCCATTCCATGTATTGATCGAACCCGGAGGTAAATAGTACAACCAGTCTTTTGCCTTTTCTTTTAGGGAAAGGGGAAAAGCTCTCAGCTTAATCTGTTCCTCGGTCACACCTTGAGGTTTCATACTCGAACAAACAACGTGGAATTCCTTCAAATGTTTATGTGGGTCCTCACCTGGAAGACCACAAAAAATAGGAAGTAAGTGAATCAAACCAGATTTAAGTTCGAAAGCTACCTCAAGATTTGGGTATTCGATACACAAGGGCTGTTGATTCAGATTGGGAGCAGTCAATTCCTTCAAGGTTCTCTCACGATCGGCCATCTTTTCCTCTTCTTCAAAAAGCAACAAACAAATGAAAAAAAAAAACACAAACTAAGAAATTAATGTAGTTCCCCGGCAACGGCGCCATAACAAAATTAATGACACGTTAAAATTACTCAATTTTGTTCCATTGATTCCCTAGGTCAATTGAATACCGGTAAAAGACCCATAACAAAATAACCTAGTTACTACTTGTACCATTCGTTCATGACAATTACGGATCACTGAATTCCTGGATAGCAATAGAAAAACTAATATTGAATTAAATTGTCAGATTAACCAATATTAGGTTTCCCTAAAATTAAATCAAGAATCAACGAATACTTGAATAAAAGCAAGAAATTAAATTTAGAACATAACCTCACAATGAAGAACAATCGATTAAAATTCCCCTTGAATCAGAAATAAAAATTAGCCACACATGGTGGTAAGTATCATCACAAGAAAAATCAAAATAAGAAAAAAAATATTCCTAAAGAAAAATAAATAGAGAGTGACCCCTTGTTTTCCTGTGCATTGGTGGATTGTCCCCTGTGAGTGCAGGCTTCCTGTGTGAATAATGGTCCAAAGGAGGCGTCCTGTGTGTATTGTATAAAATAGGGAGGCAGCCTATTTGTGTATGGAATGAAAAGGTGAGGAGGCAGCCGGCCCTAGCGTGTGGAGTAAATAGCAATTGGAGGAGACAGCCGTAATTCTTGAGGAAATGGAGAATTTGTTACCCTATTTTTCTCCCTCTAGACTTCTAAGTCAATTAGGAGTTTCCAATTTTTATAAAATTACAAATCTTACTCCTACTAAAAAAAGATTTTACTAAAAATAAAAATACTACTAAAATGTTGAATTAAAAATTCAAACTCCTCCTCTTCAAAGCCCAATAAAAAATGCCTTGACCCAATTAACTCCAAAATTGCTTCATTAAGCCCAATGTACTCCAAATCTTCAAATTCAACCTCCTAAAAATAAAATTCAATAAAAACAATCATTAGGGCATTAAACAATCAAATTCAAACCATGATAACAAAAAATAAATTCAATAAATCGCATGTTATCAAATTCCCCCACACCAAACCAATGCTTGTCCTCAAGCATTCTCTATCCCAATGTCACACAACCATTCTCCTCTTCACTCCCTCCCCTCCTTCATTTCATCATCCAACAATCTCAAGCAGCACACATTGAAACATTCAAATCAGAACCACAATTCAGAGAGCAAGTAATCATAGTTGTATAACTTTAAAAGAAAATAAATACGCATCCCAATAGACTCAACAATATCATCAGAATTCAATGCAACAAGGTTCGTTACCCTCACAAGGGGATCGCTCTATGCACTCAAGTGTTTAAAGGGAATTTATCGATAACTCTCAAAATCAATGCATAGTATGCTATTACCATAAGCTTGCTTATTAATCAAATCTCCACCACTGAATATATGAATTCAAAACAAAAATCTGGGGGTCTTTATAAGGGTTGTAATGTGGCTAGGGTAAGGGTAGGGAAAAGGTAAAAATGATGTGTAATGTATACCAAAGAAGCATGTTAAAAATTTCAAAATATTCCTACTATCAACTCATCCCATAACATGAAGTACAATCAACCCAAGAAAATGATTCAATCAAGACCTTATCGTTCATCGATCATATTTCTGAATACTTTTCTCTTCTCTCTCCCTTTCTTTTCTTTTTCTCTTCTTTTTTTTTTTTTTTTTTTTTTTTTTTTTGAAGAGAGAGAACAATCAAATCCCAAGGAAGACAAGAAGTGCATATACAAATTTCGTAAATCGAATGAACAAATTTCTAAAAATACTTCCCAACATAAAATTATCCCATTTCCTTTGCAAATTCCCAACCATTCGAATCCTAACACATGCCTCTTTGATACAAGGGCCAAAAAGAAGGTTAAACATAAAAAGAAGGCTGTGTGTCAATTTGTGAGGTTATAATCAAAGAAAAAGGGATAAAGGCTCAATTTGGTTCACTAGGGAATAAGTATGCACGGGAAGGTCTTTTTTAAGATAGATAAAGTGTGTAAACCTAATTGCCCCCATCATATTAATGCATGAATTCATGAATGTGATCTTGAAAAGCATTGCAAAGCAAGTTCTAGAATAAAGACACTATGATTGATGCTCACTCATGAAAAAAAAATTAGAGCAAAAATGATTATATGCTCTCAAGGCTCAAATGCTCACAAAAGTGTGTAATATTGTATCGAATCTTGCACATTTGTATCTAATTCAATCGTCACAGTCAATAGGATGCTTAAAACAATTTTTATCCAAAATACAACTAATCACACTTGTCTCTTTCATGCATTCCAACTCAAATCAACAATGAATGCTAACTCAAAGATCATTTTCAGATGAAAATCAAATGAGTGTGGAGTTGGAAGGAAAATAGAAAGATGACATGGATTCATGAATTCCTCCCCCACACCTAAATGCTGCATTGTCCTCAATGAAGCAAAAAGAAAACGCTTAAGCACAATGCAAAAAGAAAAACACCACTAACACTATCCTAGCCCAAAAACTAGAAACAGAAAATGAAAATTCGTCGTAGTAAAAGAGATATACCAACTAAAAAGCTAACTAAAAAATGAAGGCAATGAAATGAAATGCTAAAATTGAAGACAATGAAGAAGGGAGAGAGAGAACTCCCCTAAGGTGGTGATGGGAATGGAAGTTGAAATCCTACAAAATCCGCGTGGGCTTGAATGTTTTGCTCCATTTGAGAGATGTGTCGCTGCATGTCTTGCACTATTTGAGCTAAGGAAGGGGAGTGAGATGACTGTGCAGCATCGGAGGAACCTGCAAAAGAAGAGGGAACTCTCGACCGGGTGTCACCCGGTGAGGTAAAGTGATAGACACCATTGAATTTGTACACAACACCCATGCGAATGAGACAATCAAAGTCTAATGGTTCAGCAGGACAAGCAATGTTCATATTGTGATTACTCAAGTCCAAAACTTTCAAATTCATAGCCAAGTGAGTAATCAAAGAGCCTAAAATCAATGGTCTAGCAGAAGATGACAGAACGCTCCGAAATTGAGTGGCCAACCAATAACCAAAATTAATCTTTTGGTTTTGGGTCATTGACCATAGGAAAAACAATTCAGGTTTTGAGCATACGGCTGAACTAGCCTTTCTGCCAGAAAAACTAAAAGCTAAAAACCGATGAATGAGTTGCAATGCATGATCTCTAAGGTAGTGGCTCTTAGAGTGACTAGGATCAAAATTATGAGGGTCAGTAGTCAATTCAGACCAAATACGTGAATAATAGGAATTAAAATGTGAAGTGTAGTCACAGATTGAGGAATCAGAGGAGTCAATTGAAAACCCTAGGGCCTCATTAAACTGGGTCAAAGAAAAATGAAATGCACGGTTCATCAAACGAAATTCTATGAGACCTGGGGTGTCCACAGTCCAATATGCAGTGCTGTCAAACCGAAATGTAGTGTAAAATTCACAAGTCAATTCTCTAAATGCAGGACACGACAAATTCAAATACGCACTCCAATCAATTGCAGATAAATAACTCTGTATGTTCTCAAGCAGGCCCAGAGATTCTAAAGTAGGAATGTGAAAAGATTTGCAGGGAATAATAGTACGGGAGGAGATATCTGGATACCTGCATTTGTGTTCAGCAGAATAGAACTTGAGGTGTCCACCCAACTTCAGCGGAGCAGGAGGTAGTATGGATTTGCCCTTGGCCATGCGAGATCTTGATTTGGGTCTGCTCGAAGATGATGGGAGCTCTTGGTCAGCAGATGGTGGCTCGGCAGGCCCAATTGAGAACTCTGCAGGTTCCATTTGTGGGCCTGCAGTCGACTGAGGAGCATTGGATGAAGTTGCAGTCGACCGAGGAAGCATCACTCGCGGCCTCTTGCGTGAAGATTCAGTCCTGGGTAGCAGCATTCGAGGTCTTTGAATTGGTTCTTGCTGCTGCGGAAGGTCTTCAGCGGTTGGAGGAGAGGACTGCATAGAGGAATTAGCAGAGGGAGATGGTTGGTCATCTGAAGAAAGTGATATTGGCTCGCCACTAGGGTCTGCGATTTGCGCTCGGGAAGATGAACCTTCAATGGAAGATGAAGCACGTGCTCTAAGGCCATACCGATGCTCTGCCACCCTTTTCTTTCCCATGGAGGAATATGAAATACAGAAACTGTTGCGTGAAGATTTGCGGAAGCTTGAGTTGATTGGGGCTTTTTATCGAACAGGTTGTGTACAGAGAGTGGGAGAAAGTGGAATACGAAGAATAATAGGTTTCTGAAAATGGAACAAAGCAGTTAGATGCAATTTCGAAAAGGGTTTCGAAATGTTAATCGAAAGGGAATGAAGATGCAGAGGAATGAACCGGAAGCTTCGATCGAATTTGGAGACCCAAATCGAGAATACCCAAAATGGGGAACGATTAGGGTTTCGGCCAAAGGAAGATTTGGGGGTCGATTGAGTGAGGATTTGAGTCTTCAATCAAAGGAATAAAGGATGGTGAAGCAGCTATCGATTGATGATGATGGTTTTCGAACAAAATAGGGTTTCGGCCAAAAAAAATATTCACGAAGAAGATGACGGTGGTTTAGGATTCTTCGAAAGGGGTTTCGAAGGTTGATGATTGATGAGTGAAAATTGCAATTGATCGGTTGAATTGAAGGATTCAAGGTCGCAATTGATGGATTTGGAAGGGGGCGATTTCAAAGGACTCGTAGGAGAACTGAGAGAGATTAGCGATAGGAAGGAAGTGTTCTCTCTCTGCTCCCATTCGATCATCCCCCCTTTTTTTTTTTTTTTTTTTTTTTTTTTTTTACAATACCCAATACCGCTTGATCATCTCTTACGGAAAGGAGTGCTTCTGCCCGAATTTTGAATTAAATCTTCAGAATACCGCGTGATCATCTCCTGAGAGTAGGAGTGCTTCTGCCGGAATTTTGACACCCCATTCAGCAAACCGCGTGATCATCTGGTATGAGAGTGACTGCTTCTGTCCGAAATTTGAATATCACTCCATTTGTGACTTGACTTGAGAAAATTACTGGACACAAGTAAAAATTAAAAAGGGAAGATAAATAGCATAATAAAACACCCAAAAATAAATAAAATTACTAGAAAATTAAATCAAACTCTTAAAAATTTTGGGTTGCCTCCCAACAAGCGCAATTATTTTAACGTCGTTATGCTCGACGGTCTTCATGGTTGATTCAGCCGGACGAATAAATTGGAGACTGCAATGTAATGTCCAACATTGAAGAAATCTCCATGTCATCGTGAAATATCTTCAACCTATGCCCGTTCACTTTGAAAACCTTATTTGTGTCAAGGCTTTTGATTTCCACTGCACCATGAGAAAACACATTAGTGACAACAAATGGACCAATCCAACGAGAACGCAACTTACCTGGCATGAGCTTGAGTCGAGAATTATATAGAAGCACTTTTTGCCCAATCGCAAATTGTTTCCTTAAGATCATACTATCGTGAAATAGTTTGGTTTTCTCTTTATAAATCCTCAAGTTTTCATAGGCTTCCAATCTCAGCTCTTCAAGTTCTTGTAGTTGTAATTTTCTTAACTCACCGGCTTCATCCATCTTCATATTGCAACGTTTGATTGCCCAATACGCCTTATGCTCAATTTCCACCGGTAAATGACATGATTTTCCAAAAACTAACCTATAAGGAGACATCCCTATTGGCGTTTTGAAAGCTGTTCGGTAAGCCCATAATGCATCATCTAGACGCAAACTCCAATCCTTTCGTCCCGGGTTGACCGTCTTCTCTAAAATGGATTTAACTTCACGGTTAGAAACTTCGGCTTGTCCATTTGTCTGAGGATGGTATGTCGTAGCGATCCGGTGATGTACCCCATATTTCTTCATTAATGCTTCGATTGTTCGATTACAAAAATGACTCCCTTGATCACTTATCATGGCTCTAGGAATTCCAAACCTGCTGAAAATATTAGTCTTGATAAAACCTACAACAGACTTAGAATCGTCAGTCCTGGTGGCCTTTGCTTCCACCCATTTTGATACATAATCAACTGTCAAAAGAATGTAAGCATAACCACAAGACGAAGGGAATGGACCCATAAAATCAATACCCCATATATCAAATATTTCACAAACAAGAATGGGAGTTTGGGGCATCTCATTCCTATGAGACAAAGTTCCTGTCCTTTGGCATTTATCACAATTTTTGCAAAACAAATAAGCATCTTTAAACAAGGTCTCCCAATATAACCCACTATCTAAAACCTTCCTTGCAGTTCTCCTTGGTCCAAAATGTCCCCCACAAGCATAGCTATGACAAAATGCTAAAATGGATCTATGTTCATTCTCTGGGACACATCTCCTAATTATTTGATCAGAACAAAATTTCCATAAATAAGGCTCATCCCACACATAGTATTTTGCCTCATATCGAATTTTATCCTTCCTTGACTTACTAAGATCATTAGGCAAGATGTGTGTAACCAAATAATTCACAATATCTGCATACCAGGGGGTAATACCTTTCAAGTGAAATAGTTGTTCATCTGGAAAAATTTCAGAAATTGGTATAGGATCTTCTTCCTTTACTAACCTGCTTAGATGATCAGCTACCGAATTTTCAGCTCCACTTCGATCCTTGATTTCCAAATCAAACTCTTGCAACAAGAGAATCCATCGTATCAATCTGGGTTTTGACTCCTTTTTCGCCAAAAGATACTTCAAAGCTGCATGATCAGAATACACAACTACCTTAGAACCAAGTAAATAAGATCTGAATTTATCTAAAGCAAAAACAATGGCTAAGAGCTCCTTTTCAGTGGTAGTGTAGTTGCATTGAGCAGCATTCAATGTCCTTGAAGCGTAGTAAATGACGTGACTCTTCTTATCGATCCGCTGGCCAAGAACCGCTCCCACAGCAAAATTGCTTGCATCGCACATGATCTCAAAAGGTAAATTCCAATCAGGTGGTTGAATGATTGGTGTAATAGTTAACAGGTTTTTAAGCTTGTCGAAGGCTTCCTTGCATTTTATCCCAAAATCAAAAGGTACATCTTTCTGAAGCAACTTGGATAATGGCAATGCAATCTTTGAAAAATCTTGAATAAACCTGCGATAAAAACCTGCATGTCCAAGAAAAGCACGAATTTCCCTAACATTTGTAGGGTAAGGTAAGCTCTTAATCAAGTCAACCTTTGCCTTATCTACTTCAATACCTCTAGAAGAAATCACATGTCCTAGCACTATGCCTTCCTTCACCATGAAATGACATTTTTCATAGTTCAAAACCAAGTTCGTTTCCATGCATCTTTTCAGAATTTTGATCAAATGCCCTAAACAACTATCAAACGAGTCACCGTAAACCGTGAAATCATCCATAAAGACCTCAATGCAATGCTCAATATATTCAGAAAAAATGCTTAACATACACCGTTGAAATGTACCTGGGGCATTGCATAGACCGAAAGGCATCCTTCTATAAGCAAACGTCCCAAATGGACATGTGAATGTAGTCTTCTCTTGATCTTCTTGTGCAATAACGATTTGATAATAACCTGAAAAACCATCAAGAAAACAAAAGAATGATTTTCCGGCTAATCTTTCTAGCATTTGATCAATAAAGGGTAAAGGGAAGTGATCCTTTCTAGTGGCTAAATTGAGCTTCCTAAAATCAATGACCATTCGCCAACCATTTTGGACTCGCATGGGTACCAACTCATTGTCTTGATTTCTTACCACCGTGATCCCTGTTTTCTTTGGTACCACATGGATTGGACTCACCCACTTGCTGTCAGAAATTGGATAAATTATGCCTTCATCTAAAAGCTTGAGAATTTCCTTCATCACCACTTCTTTCATGATTGGATTCAGCTTTCTTTGTGATTCCCTTACTGGTTTAGTGTCCTCTTCCAAAAGGATTCGATGCATGTAAATTGAGGGACTAATACCCTTTATATCAGCTAAGGTCCAACCGATTGCTGTCTTGTGATCTTTTAGAACTTGTAGAAGCCGATTTTCCTGCTCTTCCGTCAACTCTCTTGCTATAATAACGGGCAAGGTCTCTCTATCACCTAAGTACACATACTTAAGATGATCCGGCAAGGTTTTCAATTCCAATGTTGGAGCCTGCAAAACAGAAGGTAACATTTTCTTGTGAGAAATAGGAAGTATGGTACTCGAATTCAAAGACCTTGGTTGTTGTTCCAATATTGACTCTGAAATTTCACAAATCTCGACCGTCTCTTCCTTAGTATTGAATTGAATGTCCAATGCACGATTTGTGTCATTTTCTTCTTCAAAAATTTCCTGCACAATCGAATCAATGACATTAGCAAAGCAAATCGAATGACATTCATTCGGGTACCTCATTGCTTCAAAAATATTGAATTTCACAATCTCGCCGTCAAACTCTACGGAGAGTGTACCCTCATCCACGTCAATCTTTGTTTTCGCTGTTCTCATAAACGGTCTTCCCAATAGTAACGGTGCTGAATTTGTAATGGTGTCTTCGTCCATTTTCAAGATGTAAAAATCTGCTGGAAAAATTAACTCGTTAACCTGCACCAAAACATCTTCAACAACCCCTTCCGGATACACAACAGAACGGTCAGCCAATTGAATAATCACTTTAGTTTCCTTTAAAGGACCTAGATTTAGAGCAATATAAATAGAATATGGCATGACATTGATTGATGCTCCTAAATCTAGCATAGCACGTTCAAATTTTCTCAAACCAATAACACAGGGTAAAGTGAACATACCTGGATCCGAACATTTCTCGGGTAGAGATCTCTTGATGACAGCAGACACATTCTCCCCCACCCTTATTTTCTCATCACCTTTCATCTTCCTCTTGTTTGTGCATAGCTCCTTCAAAAACTTTGCATATTTGGGTATTTGCTTGATGGCGTCCAACAAAGGTATGTTTATTTCTACCTTTTTGAAAGTTTCCCAAACCTCCTTTTCATAATCTTCCTTCCTGGATCTTTCAAACCTGCTTGGAAAAGGTGGTGCAACATTGTTAGAACTCGTATGCAAAAGGGAATCAGAATTTACCTTGATTGGATTTTCATTGGCTACTTCGGCTTTTTCCTCTTCGTCTTTCTTTTCATTCCTCTTTTTGGGTGATGGCGGTTTGGATTGCATTTCTTTTCCACTCCTTAGCACCATTGCACTAGCATTTTCCTTAGGGTTTACTACCGTTTGTGAAGGTAATTTCCCTGAATTTCGAGCCTCCAAATTGCTAATTGAAGTGGCCAGCTGTGTGATTTGATTTCCCAAGTCTTGAATACTAGCTCTCGTTTCCTGTTGAAATTTTTGGGTGTTAGTCGCGAGAGCTTTCACAATATCTTCTAGGGACATACCTGAATTAGATGATTGTGTCGGTGCTTGTGTTGGCCTATTGAATTGCTGAGGAGGATATCTTGTCTGTCCTTCTTGATTCCCGTAACTCAGGTTTGGATGATTTCGCCAACCGAGATTATAATGAGTGGAGTAGGGATCGTACTTCCCTTGAGGTTGGCCAGGAAATCCTCCTACGGCATTTGCTTGATGAGTAGAATCTTCTTGCAGAGATGGACACATATCCGTAGGATGTCCAGGTATTGAGCATATGCCACAAACCTTGGTTGCCTGTATTTGTCCTACAGCCATCTGACGAACCAAAGCGGTCAATTCAGAAATTTGATTTTCAAGGTGAGAATGACTTACCTCATTAACACGTTTCGTAACTCCATCCGTTCTCAACCCAAATTGTTGAGAATTTTCTGCCATGTTTGTGATCAATTGTCTGGCTTCTTCAGGTGTTTTATTTACCAAGGCTCCTCCGCTAGCCGCATCTACCATACTTCTATCCATGGGTAGAAGTCCTTCATAGAAATATTGTATCAAGAGCTGTTCCGGTATTTGATGATGTGGACAGCTAGCGCAGAGTTGTTTGAACCTCTCGAAGTACTCATACAGCGTCTCTCCGCTAATCTGTCTGATCCCACATATCTCCTTTCGAATATTGGCCGCCTTAGATGCAGGAAAAAATTTTTCCAAGAATAATCTCTGCATCCCATTCCATGTATTGATCGAACCCGGAGGTAAATAGTACAACCAGTCTTTTGCCTTTTCTTTTAGGGAAAAGGGAAAAGCTCTCAGCTTAATCTGTTCCTCGGTCACGCCTTGGGGTTTCATACTCGAACAAACAACGTGAAATTCCTTCAAATGTTTATGTGGGTCCTCACCTGGAAGACCACAAAAAATAGGAAGTAAGTGAATCAAACCAGATTTAAGTTCGAAAGCTACCTCAAGATTTGGGTATTCGATACACAAGGGCTGTTGATTCAGATTGGGAGCAGCCAATTCCTTCAAGGTTCTCTGACGATCGGCCATCTTTTCCTCTTGTTCTTCAAAAATAGACCTGTCACAAATTGTCAAATCAATGTTAAAAATTGGTCTTCTACGTAACTTACCTTTCCTCTGTCTGGCCTCCTTTCTTAATCGGCGAGCAGTTTTCTCAATTTCGGGAATATATTCCAATTCACCTTCTTGAGAAGAACGGGTCATAAAATAAAAGAGGTCAGCAAAACAAATATAAAGAAAACACAACTAAGAAATCAAAATAGTTCCCCGGCAACGGCGCCAAAATTTGGTCGGGTTGTCGAAGCCCTCAAATTAATACTGATTTCCCCCAATGCAACAAACTGTAGCAATAGTGGTTACCAGGTCGAATCCCAAGGGAACTAATTAATTTAATCTCCTAGTCGATGTTAAAAATAAAATTGGGGGGTTTTCAAATAAATTGCTAAAATAAAAATTCACTAAATAAAAATTACCAACCTAAAAATAAGAAACAAATCAACGATGCAAATTCTAAAATTTAAGGAAAAGAATCAATTAACAAAACTCCGATCCAAGGGTTCATATACTCGATTGTCTTATTGATCATTGGTTAAAAATATTATTCTTGCGATTTAAGCATTTAACCTTAGATCTACTAGGATAGCCGTAATAAATCGTTTGTTTTCCTAATTTAATCGACCAAACCCAGCATCCAATCGAAACTTATCATTAACCGACTGGGCACGATAGCGTTCCATATCAATATAATGATAGCATTACGTTCTGTGAAAACAGTTAAACCAAAATATAAATAATTGGGATAGCCGCAATTACTCAATTTTGTTCCATTGATTCCCTAGGTCAATTGAATACCGGTAAAAGACCCATAACAAAATAACCTAGTTACTACTTGTACCATTCGTTCATGACAATTACGGATCACTGAATTCCTGGATAGCAATAGAAAAACTAATATTGAATTAAATTGTCAGATTAACCAATATTAGGTTTCCCTAAAATTAAATCAAGAATCAACGAATACTTGAATAAAAGCAAGAAATTAAATTTAGAACATAACCTCACAATGAAGAACAATCGATTAAAATTCCCCTTGAATCAGAAATAAAAATTAGCCACACATGGTGGTAAGTATCATCACAAGAAAAATCAAAATAAGAAAAAAAATATTCCTAAAGAAAAATAAATAGAGAGTGACCCCTTGTTTTCCTGTAGCCGTCGCTGGTGGATTGTCCCCTGTGAGTGCAGGCTTCCTGTGTGAATAATGGTCCAAAGGAGGCGTCCTGTGTGTATTGTATAAAATAGGGAGGCAGCCTATTTGTGTATGGAATGAAAAGGTGAGGAGGCAGCCGGCCCTAGCGTGTGGAGTAAATAGCAATTGGAGGAGGCAGCCGTAATTCTTGAGGAAATGGAGAATTTGTTACCCTATTTTTCTCCCTCTAGACTTCTAAGTCAATTAGGAGTCTCCAATTTTTGTAAAATTACAAATCTTACTCCTGCTAAAAAAAGATTTTACTAAAAATAAAAATACTACTAAAATGTTAAATTAAAAATTCAAACTCCTCCTCTTCAAAGCCCAATAAAAAATGCCTTGACCCAATTAACTCCAAAATTGCTTCATTAAGCCCAATGTACTCCAAATCTTCAAATTCAACCTCCTAAAAATAAAATTCAATAAAAACAATCATTAGGGCATTAAACAATCAAATTCAAACCATGATAACAAAAAATAAATTCAATAAATCGCATGTTATCAATCCCTTCATTTTCTAGTGCTAAATCTCATTCTGAAATTGGTTTTGTTGTAGGAATGCAGCAAGGTGGAAACTGCATTAGTTTTGCATACTAAGGTCAGAAATGGGATCATTCCTTAGCTGGTTCAGTTCTCTTAGTGGTTCACTAAGCAAATGGGATCCAAATGACCTAATTTTTGGATATGTTGGTTCTTAGGATGTGTGAGGTCTTTGCAAAATTTCATAGAAAAAGACTAATGGCAACTATGGTTGTCGGTCCAAGGAAACTCACTGCCCATAGGAGTTTCCAAAATTTCAAATTTCCAGATTTTTGGCTGTCGGGGTTTTGCTATTGGTTTCCCTATGGAACTAACTTCAAATGACCCGAATTTTTGACATGTCATAATTTAGGATGTCTACAAGCTATCCACCAAAAACCACAAACAAAAAAAAAAATACTAAGGTTTGCCTAGGCACTCAAAGAAAACACAAAAGCTGGCCAAATGTTCGTATACATACTCCAAATTTTTCTGCACACTCTTCACACTCACCAAATGCATCTCACGGCTGTCCACAAGTTTCCAGCACATACTTCACTCACTAATTCAAGGTTCCACCTAATTCTAGGTTAGTGAAAGCTTGCCAAACCCAAAATGAGCATGTGCAGAATTTTCATAAAACATGGAATCACAAGTTACATTTCTCAATTTTTTGTTCTAATTCAATATATGTTACATAAGAAGAAGGGAGAAACTTTCTTACCTAAAGTTGTTGAAGAAACTTTGAAGAACCCATAGATCTCTTCACTTGGACCTCATGATTTTCGTCCTTGAATCACCAAGCTAGACTTCTCCTTTCCTTCCAATTTTTGGATACGTTGTTTTAGGGCTGAGGAGTGTTTGTCTTATGTAAAAATATTAAAGATTGGTTAAAGGAATCAAGCCTCCCTTCAAGGAATGGTTCACGGCTATGGAGGGAGGAAGAGAGCTCTTCTCTCTTTGCTCTTCACGTTTTCCTTTAATGAATGAAAAGGAATTTTGGCTTTTGTCTACAATTTGCCTAACCATGGTTTTGGAAATGTTTACAAGGGTTAAGCATTGTTAACTTCACTTCAATTCATCTTGATCATTGATCAATTTCAACATGAGATACCAACCATCCAAATTAGGGTTATTTAGTATAAACATGTCACAAAGTCAACAAATGGGGCTAGAGTGTTCACACTTGCTTTTTAGATCCAAGGGTTCTCATGCATTCTTGATTCTCTACAAGTGATCTTGGCCCTCTATTTATTATCACATATTCCAATATTAACTATTAAATATTTCATTGTTTTCCCCAAACTTTTATTATTTGCAAATAAATCCTCTAACACAAAATTGCTCACAAATCGCTTGGCCGGTCAAAATTTCATCTTGACCCCAAAATTTATAAAATCGCGCTATGAGCTCAAAATTTCGTGTGAGTCCAACGCAATCGATCTTGGGTGAAAATAAGACTGTTTGCTCGGACAAATTTCAATTTTTGCCAAAAATTTGGGTTCTCGGGCGATTTTGTTTTTCGCCAAAACTCCTTGACCTTTGATCTCTAGAGTGAATTTTTACACATGAAATTCTGACAGCGTCGAAATTACACTCGTAGATTTTAAAAGGGCACAGAGGGGAGAATCTTTAGCTCCTGGCGATTTCGCAAAAAATTTTCAAGAGCATTATAAAATGAAAAATTCTGAGTGACTTTTTTCTATATGAAAAAGAAAATATATCTCATATGAAATAATGAAAAATACAATATACAGTACACCGAGTGTCGGTGTTACACTTAAGAGACAACCAATTGCCTGACACACTACTAGAAGCAGCTAAGCTAAAGTGAAATGCCACTCACTACTGGATCATCAACGGAAATTTATATCGAAAGTCTTTTACTCATCCCTATTTGAGATGTCTAAGTCTAGAAGAGGGAAGCTACGTTCTCCAAGAGATCCACGAAGGGATTTGCGGTAGCCACCTAGGGGCTCGCAATCTGGTACACAAAGTTTTATGACAAGGGTACTACCAGCCGACCATGAAGAACGATTCGAATGATTATGTCAAAAAATGCGACAAGTACAAACGATTCTCCTCGGTTCCCAGAACACCTTTTACCAGGTTTATCCCCCTTATCGGACTGTGGCCGTTCACTCAGTGGGGAATGGACATTCTCGGACGTTCCTGTCGGCTACCGGATAGAGAAAGCTCCTCATAGTAGCCATCGACTACTTTACTAAGTGGGTAGAGGCCAAACCTCTAGCCCAGATAACAGCAACTATGACCTAGCAGTTCGTTTGGGCACACATTATCACTCAGTTTGGCATATCTCACGTCAACACGGATAACGGAAAACAGTTTGATAATGTTAACTTCCGAGAGTTCTATGCAAAGCTAGAAATCGATCATCAGTTGCCCATCCACAAACCAACGGACTCGTGAAAAACAACCAACAGAACGATTCTTCAAGAGCTAAAGATAATGTTAGATGAAGCCAAAGAACGATGGATAGACGAACTTTATAACATCCTCTGGTCATACCGCACCACACCAGAAGAGCAATCGGAGATATTCCGTTCAGCCTGACATACGGAAGCGAACCTATCATACCAGTGGAGATCGAGATACCTTCCCTTTGGGTAACCCAGTATGATTCCAAAACAAATGAATCAACCTTACGTGAACACCTAGACCATCTCCCTAAGCTACGGGAATCCGCATCCGCCAGAGCAGTTACGTATCAGCAACAGATGGCACGATATTACGACTGACGAGTCAGAAGCTGAACGTTCAAACCAAGTGACTTGGTACTAAGGAAAGTGGAAGTTATAGGCCAACTTCAACCAGGGGGCAAACTAGCTCCTAATTGGGAAGACCCTTATCAGATACGCTCTATGGCTTGCCAGGCGTTTAGTGTCTCAACAATCTAGACGGAATGGTCATACCCAAAACTTGGAACACAGAGAACTTGCAAATCTACTATTAGTGAGCCACATCGTTTCTCTTTCGGCAGAGGCACCTCCTATCGAGTAAGTCGCCCATGATTCTCCTTTCGACAGTTTATCCATTCAACTACTAATACTTTCATTTCAGTCCTATCAAAGGGATCTGTCTCTCCGAAGGGTCTCAGTTGCCACATCCCATCGAAGGGATCTATCTCTCCGAACGGATTTTTGTTTCCCTGTCCTATTGAAATGATCTATCTCCCCGAAGGGCCTCAGTCGTCCCGTCTTATCGAATGGATCTATCTACCCAAAGGGTCTCAGTTGTCCCGTCTTATCGAAGGGATCTATCTCCCTGAAGAGTCTCAGTTGTCTCGTCCTATCGAATGGATCTATCTCCCTGAAGAGCCTCAGTCGTCCCATTCTATCGAAGGGATCTATCTCCCCGAATGGGTTTCAGTCGTCCCGTCCTATCGAATGGATCTATCTCTCCGAACGAATCTCAGTCGTCCCATCCTATCGAAAGATCTATCTCCCCGAAGGGTCTCAGTCACCCTATCCTATCGAAAGGATCTATCTCCCTAAATGGGTCTCAGTCGCCCTATTCTACTGGTATGCCCTGCCACCCGACTCGGAAGGAGACTCTTTTCTTAAATCCGAGTTAGGGACCGCTAACGGGAGCCTCGATGAAGCCCATCACGACATTTGGATAGTGAATAACATGACGAGCTCTTATACCAATAGTCCTTATTCTTGATGATATCTCATACCAACTGAAGCGATTCACACTATCAAGTTTTGCAAAGCTGAAGCATCCTTTTGAAGACTCCGCATGGAAGATAAATCTCACAAAAAAAGGCCCTCAAGCGCAGGAAAAAATTTGTTAAAACATCATGAAGTCCCATAGTCCCTATTTATAGGCACAAAAAAATCTCTTTAAAATCTTGGGGCAGTTGAAATGCCTCTATGAAAAGTGTACGAGTTAAAAGAAGGAGTGCATGCCGCCTCGCCTTCTTGTACCACGTCAATTTCGAATTAAATCAAGTGGAAGATAGAGCGTATTAATATCAGATGAGTATGAGACGGTTGAGGCAAAGAGGAATTCATATTCCATCCACTTTAATTTCATATCAATTACAGACGATTCGGACGATCTCAGGAGACGTGTTGCCAGCTTTTATACATTTTCAACTTCTCGAGAAGCGAACTTCACTCATGGCGTCTCTCCAACAAATCGACACCATAAGTCAAGAATAAATAATGAGACATGATCCAAACACTAATCTGTATGACATCCGGATACCCAATACCTGACAAGCATTTGTGGTCCCGAATGGCCTAGTCCCTTCAAACCACACATCGACTTAGGTAGCGCAACCGACGAGCGGATACATTCGGTGAGACTGAACGCTTATTTTCTGTATCTGATCGATAACTAACGAATACTAAAGAAATCGAATATTTCTGTTCCCAATCGGTAGTACATAAACTGAATTTTGCTCTCATTGAATTTCCTATTTTAGTATGAAACGGATCCTCGGATCGCACCATAAGAAAACTAGGGTTACAACGCTCCACGACGGCACGACTCTGAAAGGGACACTGTATAAAAGCTTTAGAAACATCAAACTAAATAAGTCTTCTAACTCGACACAAGACACACAGAGATCACAGAAAGATCCGTCCTTCCTTTTTTCTCAGTCTGTTTATCTTTTTAAAAACTACTCTTTCTAATTTGAGTGTCGGAACGTCTCCCGTCAGATCACATTTCAACAGTTCTTTTAGGTTTCAAACCTCTTCATTAAGTACATGTTCGAATTACATGAAGTCGGAAGTTAAAACCCACATCCAAATATGAGATAAACGCTACTCCAATCAAATAATCCTCACACTGCTGTAGAGCTTGAATCACAGCAGAAAGCTCTTAATCATAAAGAGAATTTCTATCGAGAATCATTCAATTTCTCCTTAAAATAACATGTTGCTCTTCCTTCTTGCATCAGAAGTATATCGATTTCCAAATAGGAAGCATCACACTCCACTTGGAATGTCTCAAAAAAGTAAACACCCCTAGAACTATACTCTTTTTTCCTTGCTACCCAACGTGAGAACTTGCTAACAAATGAAATTAATAAAAACTCTGTATAAACAATAATGATTCTTAACGTTATTCCTTTCAAGTAACTTGCTAACTTGGGATGTCTCATCGTCAGGTTGTGGTCGTGGTTGTGGTTGAGCCAAGAGAAAGTCTTCCAGGCAAGCTTTCAATCGTTTGAGTCAAGGTTGACGAATGAGGATAGCAGACAAATCACAGCTCTGAAGGCTTTTGTCCGTATCTGTCGGTAATGTGCGAGTCCTTTTGTTTTCATCCAAGAGGTTTCGCTGCACGTTACACCCATGACAAAACACAACATCTGACCTATTAAAGTTTTATAGGTAAGTTCATGAAGTTTTCACCTTTTCTTTTAAACCTCTATTTTACAATATTTTAAACCTAGACAAAAGAGTCCAAGAATATAGTAACATTGGAAAGTTGAGTAGAGAAAAATATTGTAACCTATTAATCTAGACCCAAAAAAAAAAATCATTAGTTGATGAATTATTTGTTTGTCCTTAAATTTAAGGAGTTTAAAAATTAACCCAATAATTTTTTATCATTTTTATTTTTATTTAATATGTAAAATTTAATTTGAGTATATATCATAGAAAAGGTAAATACATCCGTAGTAAAAGTATACCCATTTTTAAGGGGTTAAAAAATTAAATTAATATGTTTTATTTTAGAAAGTAAAAAATTAAAATTTTGTTTTTGGTAAAAAAAATCAATACAGAGATCATGTTAATCAAATTGATTTTTGGAGAGAAAAATTGGTTTTAAATTTTTTAGAGTGAGAAAAATAATAAGTTTGATTTTGGGAAAAGAGATTAAATTTAATATTATTAGATAAAGAAAGCCGAACATTTATGTATTTAAAAAGAATAAGATAAAAAACAATTAAATTAATATTTTTAAAAAAATTAATATATTTAATTTTAGAGGGAGAGATGAGTACGGAGCGGGCACCCACCTACGTATTAAAGTTAAAAACAGCAAGGAAACTTCGTACACCCTATGGTGTATTCAATTTGCCCTGCATCACAAGTTGGGAGTTTGGTTCTTGAACCGGGCACATTAAATTCAATGACAGTGTCAGATATTTAATCCAATGACGGTCGGGTCATCGTCACGGGTTTCTTGCTCAAGTTTTCTCGAGTTGTGGGCTTGTATTGTACGTAAGCTGAGAATTGAGATAGCATTTGATAGACAAAAGCTTGAGACTCAAAGCTATTTTCTGAAAGTTGTTTCAAATTTCAATCATGTGGAGAAATCATACCCGACAACAGCTTTTTTTCTCTCTTTTGTTCTTTGTTGCTCTTTCCCATAACATTTCGAAAAACGCCAAAATAGTGCACGCCCAAAATTCTACAAACACAATTCCAGTTAAGGTTGGAGTGGTTTTGGACATGGACTCTTGGTTTGGGAAAATGGGGTTGAGTTGTATTAACATGTCTCTCTCTGATTTCTATGCTTCTCATGCGGCATTCAGAACTAGACTTGTTTTGTACATAAGGGATTCCAAGAAGGACGTTGTCACTGCAGCTTCTGCAGGTATCCTCTCTCTCTCTCTCTCTCTCTCTCTCTCTCTCAATTGTGGGTTTGTGACAGAATGTGCTTTTGAGCTCAAAATGACCGTCTTAATGAATAAGTAGGATTTGACGAAAATAATATGGGAATTGCACACTATCTGCATGTACTGCAAATAATCGCTCGTTTGGAAATGGAATTGTTCATCGTGAAACTTGGGGTTTGTCAAACAATATGGTAAATTTCATTATTTCAATTACTTTCATGGACATTTCACTTATTATTTGTGGCACATAGCTATGAATTTTCTGCAAATGATTATGTTAAAAACTTTGATTGCAGAGAGAGGTGTTTGTTGAAACAGGAAAATTACAGGAAGTCCTAATTTTTTAGTATTTTGGTTTTGACTCAATAAGAGACTATCGTATCAATAACCACAATATAATTTGTATCTTCATCTTCTTAGGCAACACTTAGTTGCGTAAAGATTGGTTTAAAGGGATTTAATATTTTTAATATAAAAATTATTGATCTAACCACTGTTGCGCTTCTTGAATTTTCTGGGTCTTTATTATTTTCTAGGATAATCCTTATTGACATTTACTTTTTGAGATGATTCTAAAAAATCTTAACATCTGAGATAAGGCTTATCCATCGTCATTCTCAAGAATGTTATCAAAACTTATTAGTGATGCGCATCATTAATTTTAACACTTTATTAAGGATATCTAAGGTTGAAGAAAAACCCAATCTTTTGATGAGGAAATGATCAGCTTCAGGCACTTGTGTTTATAGAACAGTAGGGATAATATGGGTACAAACAATCAGAAAAAATTTGGCACCTTTGTAGCTAAAAGAAATAAAAATTGTAGTTTTGGCAAATGGCAACCACTGGCATGTTTTTAGATTCCGAAATCTCTCCTGTGTAATTTCCGTCTGTCAGCCTCTGTATATGTGGAAGTGATGTTCTGCCCAATCTGATATCGCTTAGCTTGTTGTTGATTGGCAAGCAATCATAAAATATGGATCCTGAGTTGTGTTTCCTCTTCTCCTTCTTCAAAGAGAAAGCAACAATCTACTTGGGCATCCCCACTTGCTAAATCCTCCAATTTGATTTAACAATGTCTTATACATCCTTTTAAATGCTTTAAATCATCGCTGTCTTTATGCAGCTCTGGACCTCATAAAAAATGTTGAAGTGCAAGCTATAATTGGACCCCAAGAATCAATGCAGACCAACTTTGTGGCTGAACTGGGAGACAAAGCTCACGTGCCCATCATCTCTTTCTCTGCAACAAGCCCTTCACTATCTTCAACTCAAACTCCATACTTCATTAGAGCAACACATAATGACACATGTCAAGTGAAAGCAATAACTGCAATTGTTCAAGCATTTGGTTGGAGAGAAGTAGTGCCAGTTTTTGTAGACAACATGTTTGGAAATGGGCTCATACCTTATTTAGTAGATGCCTTAACAGAAGTTGGTGTTGCTGTTCCTTATCGAAGCATCATCTCTCCCTCAGCCACGGTTGATCAGATTGCTGCAGAGCTATACAAGCTCATGACTATGCAAACAAGAGTCTTCGTTATGCACATGGAACGTTCTCATGGCTCTCCTCTATTTTTGAAAGCCAAAGCAATTGGTATGATGGGCAATGACTATGTCTGGATCATGACTAATGGTATGACTAATTTCTTGAGTTCAATAGATCATGATGCAATAGAATCAATGCAAGGAGTATTGGGTGTAAGGTCTTATATCCCAAGAACAAAAAGACTCAAAAATTTTGAATTTCAGTGGAAAACAAAGTTCCAGCAAGAGCAAGAGCAGCCATCCATGCTCAACCAGGGTCTAAATGTTTATGGACTATGGGCTTATGATACTGCTACTGCACTGGCCATGGCAGCTGAAAATATTGAGTTGATGAATTTTAGCTTCCAAAAGAATAACATTTCGGGAAATTCAACCGATCTTGAATCCATTGGAGTTTCTCAAGTTGGTCCTGCACTACGCAACACATTACTAAGTACTAGTAGCTTTACAGGGCTTAGTGGAGATTTTCACATCATTGACGGACAATTACAATCTTCAGCTTTCGAAATAGTCAATGTGATTGGTAATGTGGGCAGAAGAGTTGGATTTTGGACTCTAGATCGTGGAATATCAAAAGAATTGAATTCATCGGGTGCAAGCATCTATTCAACTTCCAAGGACAATCTTGGTGCAATAGTATGGCCCGGTGATTCAACATCTCCTCCCAAAGGCTGGGTGATTCCAACTAATGGGAAGAGCCTGAAAATAGGAGTTCCTGTGAAGGATGGTTTTAAGGAATTTGTAGATGTAAAGATAGATCCTAGAACCAAAGCACCCATTGTCACTGGTTACTGCATTGACTTGTTTGATGCCGTGATGCATTCATTACCATATGCGGTTTCTTATGAGTATGTTCCCTTTGCAAAGGCCGATGGCACCAGTGCTGGTAGCTACGAGGAATTGATTGATCAAGTCTACCTGCAGGTTTGTCAATCTCACCTTCTGTTTACCTGCAGGTTTGTTAATCTCACTCTCTCTCTCTCCTAAGGGCTTATTGAATGAGTATGATTAGGTAACAATTATGGAAGATGGCAACCTTAACAAATTTTTGGAACTGGTCTATGACTAAATTTTGTTTACCATGAACAGAATTACTTTGCTGTGGTGGGTGATATAACTATAATAGCAAACAGATCCAACTATGTTGATTTTACCATGCCATACACCGAGTCTGGAGTGATGCTGATTGTGCCAATTAAGGATCGGAAGAGCAAAAATGCTTGGGTTTTCTTAAGGCCATTGACTACAGAGCTTTGGGCAACAAGCGGTTGCTTCCTTGCATTTATAGGATTTGTAATTTGGGTGCTTGAGCACAGAGTAAACGATGATTTCAGGGGCACCCCTTCGCATCAGCTTGGCATGATCTTTTGGTTTTCCTTCTCAACCTTGGTTTTTGCACATAGTAATCTCTTGTCTTCCTTCTTTAGCATTCATTATTCGCATCATTCATTTACTATCATCCTAAATTTCTATTTTGTTGTTTTGGAAGATAAAGTCGTGAGCAACTTGGCGAGGTTTGTGGTAATTGTATGGGTTTTCGTGGTGCTTATCCTCACATCAAGCTACACTGCAAGTTTGACCTCGTTGCTCACTGTTCAACAGCTCCAACCTACCATTTCCGATGTTAATGAGCTCATAAGGAGAGGTGAGTACATAGGTTACCAAAGGGGATCTTTTGTTGCTGATCTGTTGAGAAAGATGGGATTTCATAACTCCAAATTTTGGGAGTACAACACTATTGAAGAACTTGATGAAGCATTATCCAAAGGGAGCGGGAATGGTGGTATTGCAGCTGCCTTTGATGAAATACCCTACATGAGACTATTCCTTGCTAAGTATTGCCCCAAGTATACAATGGTTCAGCCTACGTATAAGACTGATGGATTTGGATTTGTAAGCTCCTCTCTCTTCCTCTCTTCCCAGGGCAAAATGTGTTTTTAACTTCTTATGTCGATGCCTATAAAAGTCCATAATACATTTAACAGGTCTTATCCGTGTCAACATTTTATTATATTTTATTTTCAACTAGATGTTCCTCGGAACACTTAATCTAACTCTTGAAAAACACTCAAGGGACATGGTGAGTTAGAAACTGAGCATGATACTTATCTATTTTTACAAGAAAGTACACATCTTTTTTAAGATGCATGTACATGCCATGTTATTTCTGCATCCCTATATCCATAACATCTCATGTCCCAAAAGTTGTAACTTTTTTGCAAAATGTAGGTCCTTCCCAGAGGATCACCTCTAGTTGCAGATGTTTCTCGTGCTGTTCTAAATGTCACCGAAGGAGAAATAATGATGAAGATTGAAGAGAAATGGTTTGGGCAACAATATACTTGCTCTGAGGCAAGTTCATTATCAGTATCTTCCACATCCAATAGCCTTGGTCTTGATAGTTTCTGGGGACTATTCTTGATTGCTGGAATTGCTTCATGTTCAACACTCATCATATTCATGACAAGCTTCCTTTACAACCATAGATATGACATAATGGACTATGGTTCCAAACATACACCATGGAAAAAATTTGTCATGCTCGCAAAAAGCTATGACAAAAAGGACCTCTCTTCTCATACTTTTAGGAAAAGTGAACAACAACAATACAAAGCTGGGGCTACTTCAATGTCTGGCAAGATTATTGAAGCACTGCATAATGCTGATTTCCCTCAGAGTCCTTCTAGCTTTTCACTTAACAGTGATGGAAACTTTTCTTCTTTTGGTGGACAAGGATCCGGATCGCCCACTTCTGGTGATGCAGCAGAAGACATTGGAACAAGCTCCACTGAACTGGATCCTCCAAGTTTTGAAGTGAAGCTCAGAACTCCGGATCCAATTGAAGGGTAAAGGTTTTTTTTTTTTTTTAATTAAATTGTTATTTGTCTACTGAGGACCAACTCTTCCTGTCAGGCATTGTACATAAGTTTAGGAACCTTTTACTTGATATTGTTCTGTAAGTGGTCCAATAGCTTCTTTTTCCTTTCAGTGATATTGTTCTGTATAAAACTGCTCATGTTACTTAAACCGGTTATGTAAATGCCAAAGATCTGGGCACAGTTTTTTAAGCCTATGTAGCAAGTTAAATATATATATATTATCTTACCATAAAAAATATGACCATACAAACAAACACAGAAGCTTCTATAATACAACCATATCAAGATTAAATTGGTGAGTTTTCCTTTCGTTTGGTAATGGTATTTTTCAAATTTTTTCTTAATAACAAGTTTTGAACCAGAACTTCTAATCGTATTTGATTAATCACAAAAAGAAGTAACTTGTCTTTTTGCTATCCATATATATATATATATATATATGGATGTATATATGTATGTATATATTGTTACAATGACTCACTACCATCGTCAAATTTACAAATTAAATCATTGACAATCTTAAGTACAAAAAAACATCAATGCTAGACCCTCCTACATCATCTTTTCCCCCTCTTTAGCATAGAACCTGTGATTCTTTGATAATTTGGTAAAAGATTTTTTCTACCATCCTCTGCCAACTCTTCATTTCCTTCTGTTGACAACTTATTTTCAGAAAAGAATAAAGGGGTGGATGTTTTTTGATTTCACAATTTGGTAGCAAAGTGCCAAAGGATTGGGGCTTCTGGAAATATGATGTTTAAGTAGCAATAAGTCTCAAGCAACATGCAGATGGTCTTAAGCAACATGCAGATGATCTTAAGCAAAAACACAATCATCAAATGAGGAAAGCTATAAAAGCTTTTTAGCATAGTGCTCGATTGTTCATTATAGCTTTTGATTGACCCAATTATTGAATAAAAATTTTACTTTATATTTTATGAGGATCAATCAAAGACTATGCCCACAATACACAAAAGCTGGCTATCAAAACCTTGAAAGTTATGATGATCTTTCTCTTCTTTGCCCTTATGTGAGAAAGTTTTGCCCTACAGATGTATCTGAAAAAAAGTTTTCATATTATATGCAGAATTTTATAAATATAAAGTTATTATTTTTTATGAGAATAAAATTTACTATCATGACAATATTTTTTTTATTGAAAACTATTTTTAAGTTTAACCTTAATTTTCCCATATGGCTCCTTAATGTTCTGTCACTCACTTATGCACATTAAAGAAAGGGGGCAATGTTTAAATTATATCTAATTTTTACCTTGTTAAAATATAATTCAATTAACAAATATCATTAAATCAAATAGTTTAATTTTTTCAAATGGAGATGAGTATTTTGTTATAGCGTAATTGAAATAATCAAAATTAGAAAAACCAATCTAATTTAATTATATAATTCATACAATTGTCAAGTGTTAAAATGAAACTTTTTCAAATAAAAATAAGATTATTCTCCTACCCACATGGAGAAACAATAATATTTACCCCTCCAAAACAAAAGAACTCGCGGAGTGAGAGTGGGTCACCACATTCATGTCCATCACTCCCACTCACATCAACTCGAGCCAACTCACTCCACTCATGTCACTCTGGTGGGAATCTCCATTCTCCTCCATTTATTTACGATCTTTTGTATCCAAAGTTCTACTACAAATAAGCACCTTAAGTTTGTAGGAGACGAGTTGTTTTGGAGAGTTCTCAACTTGTGAACAATCCCAAACACTTTATCTTCTAGTCCTCTGTGCTAGTCTAGTTTTTGCTGTTCTCTTGTTCTTTCGATTAATAAAATTTATCGTTTGTTTCATCTATTCTTCTTTAAGTTCATCAGTCTTTTATTAATTTTATTTACAATGATCGAATCTTTGATCAATAAAATTCATTCTGGGGTCTATTCCTCATAGGTGGAATCGCTTCATCATCAGCTCTGGTCATCCGTCAACACTCACTTCCTCTACCAACATCATGAGAACTTCCTAAACCAACACAATCAAGAGATCAACTAGGAAAATGAGTGGCTACACGTTTCAAGGAAAGAGATCATCTTCCTATGCCTTTCGAGCAATCAGTAAGAATTAGAAGGCTCCTTTGATCTAGATGGTATTCAGTCCCATACCCAGCAAAGCCCATCAACCATTTCAAACCACTATGACAACTTTTTTCTTTCATGTCGAGAAGATCTGAGAATAGCAAGGCGACCCATGTTCATGGAAGATCTGAATCTGTCTAGGTATTCCACGTCAGTGAGTGTCCCATTCTAAAGAATCATATGTTGATGTTGAAAATGATCCAAATAAATATGCTCAGTGAAATTTGCTTAGCAAACTTGAACTCAGTGCATTTAAAAGTTTACAAGGAGTTGCAAGGCAAGATTTTTTTCTGGTAACATTAGGGAGACTCGAACTCGAGTCCTCTAGGAAAGGGGAGGGGGATAGTGCCATCTGAGTTAAGGCTCGTTGGCAGTTGCAAGGCAAGATAACTGCATAGCAGGAGTCTACCTCAAGAGATAAGTAAAATGTCCATTACCCGATTGATGAACCCGATTCCAGGGTTTGACAAATTCAAAGACAAAGAGACAAACCCAAAGCTAAACCATTTCCCACGCACACCGGCTGTGCCATCTAAAAAAAATATTTACAAGGAGCATGAAGGACATACTGTGCCTCTCTTAGAATTAGACACAGTGCCTGCCCTTTGAACTTCGGGCTTCTACTTACATAAGAAATAGAATTGAGAATTTCAGTGCCCGGATAGCTATGAGAAGAAGGGGATTTATTATAGACAATTTACTGGGTGATGCATAAGAGGATGAAAATATACATTGATTACAAAACTTTCCTAACACTCGATCATCTTTGTCAAGTTGCATACATATACAAGAGATGTCACGGTAAGTATTGTTTAAGGCACTGTTTTAAATTCTGAAACGTGACAGGCTTTGATACAAATGAGTCCATTCCATTTGCAAAGCACTCATCTGCACTCTCTGACAATGCATTTGCAGTCATCTGCATTTTACAGGTTAGATGATTAATGAATAAGCCCTGTATTGCATTCAAAGGACTTGCTTGATCAACTTAGATATCCTTATTTATTTATATCAAGATTCAAATATCCAAAACTTAGACCTTATGAAGTAATCTAATATAATGCCTTTGCAGGAACTAATGGACCATTCTTGCAGGATAAAATCATGGAAATCTAATTTAAAACATCAAAGTTATAGACAGAAAAACGGCCATAATTGCCATACTAAGTTACAAGGCTATCAACTATATCTATGCTCTATTCTTCAATATATATATATATATATCCTACTGATTTACACTCTTTAAAAAAAGCCAACGTCCAAAATAAGGACCATAAAATTGCAGAAAACTTCCATCCCCTAAAATTTCTCCCCAGTCTTTATTTTTTTCCCCCTCCTATCTCTCTCTTTTCACAGACACTGATTACAAGGTTTAACTTATTTTGTATATTATAATTTTGATAGCTATCACTTCCATCATTCAACATATGTACACGTTGAGTATGTGCCTAGGAGTCTAGTTCAACAGAAAAATAACATCTTATATTAGCAGAGTGATAAGCAGCATTTGACCCATGTTAACAACCAGCCTGACTACTAAACTAAATTTTACTTTTCACATGCTTCTAACTCTTTTTTGTCACTCTTTTAAGATGCAGGTATCAATAATATCAGATCAACTTAAAGATTCAACCAGCACTGCAAAGGATCCCATGCTTGTTTTGACACACTAAATGCCTAAGCTCAATTAAATCAGAAAAAATTCTTCCGAATTTGGTCGCAGGAGGAAAAAGCCTTACTGCAATGATGGGGATTCTCCTCTTTGGTGGCAAAGAATCTTCATAGTTGGATGTCACGTTTAAAGAGGACTGAGGTTGTTCAATTCCAGCCTTTTCTGCAGCATCCCAACTACCAGTTTCCTCAAAAGAACGAATGAGTCTTGTAGCTTGAAGACCATCCATAACTGGCATGCACACATCCTGAACAATTCATAAAATTTAAGCAATTTCAAACCTTCAGATTTTAGAAGCAAAATGTACATAGTTTCTATGATCTCCCTGAGCACTTATCTCTGTTATGAGATAAGAGCTAAGGAAAGGGACCAAACAGTTATAAACTGAAGTGATCTTCTCCATGCCATCCATCTATATTATTGTGAGTTTAAAATGATTCTTCAAATACAGCAGAGCTACATAGAAACAATAGAAAGTCATACTGTGATCCGCAAATATGACTAATAACCAGTGAGGCATGGACATAGTGTTCAGGACACAACAAATTTCCAATAACATAGGCCATGGACTGGAATAACTATATTTTATTGAGTGTCTATATGTGTGTGTGTGCCTATGTATCTATGTACACACCTAAGTAGAATGATAATCAGATGTTTTGTCTATAAAGTATGGCAAAATTAACAAAAAACAATTTATATGTTGAAATATGACTATAACAACAGTTCACTCTTTTGAACTGCAGCAATAGTTCTTACTCACGAGTGTCTTTTAAACTCATTATGTCCATCTCCGACCATAGAAATCCGGGACCAGAAGTTCCAGGAATGCAACAGGATTCTAGTAGACAAAGGGAGCAAGGAGGGGCAAAAGATGGGAGCAAGTTGACTTTTTCTTGTTAATCTTCATGCTATAACATTTAGCTCAAAGTAGTAATAATAAGAATGCCATGCAGAATACATTAATAATATGCAAAATTGGATCAACATAGCAGAAATAAAAGTACTCAAGACTCAACAGTATAAATCATGAATATCTAACAAATAATGCTACACTGTTTTAATCATGAAGGCACAACCGGCCTGGAAATGAAGGAATCAAAATGTCAGTGTAGTTAAGTCGAAAGACAAGATTTTTTTTTTCTCTCTCTCTTTTGGTGCTTATAGAACCATGATGCAAGCTTTTAAACTTAACAAAAGGCAGTTGCTATGTAAATCATAAAGAAAGTAGGGGATTCAATCATTACCATTAGAATGAGATCATAATGTCCGCATTGCACAGCACGAACAGCTTCAACTCCATTATTGACAACATCTATGCTATGGCCCAACTGCTTCATCATTGACTGAGTGACCATCACATTAATCTTGTTATCTTCTACAAGAAGGATTTTAGGTATTGATTTTGATTTTTGCTCTTCAAGCATGCTGGTAGAACCACATTCAGAGATTCTATCAGAGATCATTTTCTGACATTTTTCCTGGGGCTCATCCATCATCATAACATCAGGCACTTGATTGTTTGTCTTGATGTTAGGAGTGGAAGATAAAGTAAAAACCTGGAGATGATCACTGGCATCATCTTGACATTGTTTAACTTGACAATCTTTACTTTCATTGTCAATGTCTGGGCCATGCCTCGAAGAACTTTCAGACTGAGATGTTATCTCTGAGGAATCAACCACAGAACAGGCATCCTCCAGCAAAACCATCCCCTTTGATGTGCCAATACTACGGGGAAAGGCACAATCCTTTGCAATCCCATTAATTTTGTTTAACGCATTGAAACCAAAGTTGTTTGGCAATACTTTCTGGGTTCTTCCAGATACGCCAGAAGCGAATAGGGAGCCCAAAGTGCGCGGTTGGAACTGGAAGAAACCAGAATTTGTATTATCAGCAATCGCATCAGACAGAGGACCATCTTCAGCCATATCAGAGAGTTCATCAGGATCATCAGAGCCATCACATACGAGGGAGACTTTATATGGTAACACGAATGTAAATGTAGAGCCATTATGCTCCTGGCTGAACACAGTTAGCTGACCTCCCATTAGCTCAACCTGTTCCGGGAAGGAATAATCAAAACTGTAGGAAAACGCAGTGAAATGATTAAGAATTTTATTGCTACAGAGCACTTCAACTACGAGTTGGAGAGACAAAGAAAAGAAAACAATTTGTGTCCATGTCTAGACCTTGAACCATTTAGTAGGAAAGCACAACATCGGCATCAAAGAAATAGGTCTTGCAATGGGGGGGGGGGGTAGAATCAAAGAGTTTGACAGATAACTCAAGGGCAATAATACCATTTCCCTTGAGGCATATGGCAATATCGACTACAACGACTAACAAAAGGAAGTAGAGTAGCCAATGATATGGCATAAGAGTTAAAAATAATTCAGCTAGGAGATAGCCAGATAATCACAGATTAAGTTCATTAATTGTCTTTTATTGCTTCTAGAGAACAAAGTCAATGACGGGATCTTAGCGCTGCAGTTATATATACTTTAGGGGCAAAATGCTTACTTTAGTATTGAAAATTCTAATGCAATTTTCAGAATGAGATGATTTCACTTTTTTCCTTCAAAATTTGGACTATGTTGTCAATTTCAATGAGAGAAGATAAGCTTCCTACTACTATTTCATGTTTCTGCCCACAAATCATGGCAGAGAATATGGAAGTCCAACATATATAATGTCTATAACAGCTCACCAGTTGTTTACAAATTGCAAGTCCAAGTCCTGTCCCTCCATATTTCCGTGCATGGTCTGCACTGACTTGCATGTACTTTTTGAATAGACTGGGTAAAGCCTTTTCTGTCAAATAATTATCAAGAGGCAATAATGAGCATTAAAAGGCACAGAATATAATGAGGTAATGTTCAGCTTATTTTTTAAACAAATGCAGGAAGGGAACATCTACAAGTTGATGTTCAGCTTTCAAAAGCAAGGAGGCAAAAAATTAACCTGGAATTCCTATCCCAGTATCACGTACATCACACCGTATCCAGACTGTGGTTTCTGTTGGATTAGATAGTTCATCATCTCCAATGGTTGAGAGGGAGACTCCACTGTGTCCGGGGGTACCATCACCAAGTGTAATTTTTCCACTACGATTTTCACCATGTTTTTTACAATCACTGGCAAAATCACCTGCATGTTGTGAAATTAATTGTTCTGCTTCCTTCAATACCTCTTCTGAAGCTGATGATGGATCTACTGAAAGCATACCATTAGATTTCTCTCCAGAACATGGATCTTGTACAACATAGAGTTTTATCTCAACTTTACCCTCATGGGTAAATTTGATTGCATTGCTGCAAAGAAAAAACAGATGGGAAAAAAAAAAAGAATGAAAAAAAAAAGTTGAAGCTTTGACTTAATAAGAGAAAGATGTAATTTAAGAATTGAAAATGACTAGGGAGCTACAAGAAGACCTAAAAAGTTTGTTGGATGAGGTGGTAAGAAAAAATATACTACTTGTAACATAACTAAGAAGCTGGGATTTATACAGCAAAATCAAAACATAGCTTGATGTAGCAGACCTGCATAGGATAAAGTGATTACTTAAACTTATTGCATTGAGTGCGTGAAAAATAATTAATTTATTGTGGTGTGCTTGATTTGATTTATGATGTCATGATGGATTCTGCCTTTTGACATTTCCCAGGTCTATATGATGACTTTACCGATGTAGTGAGTTGAGTTGAGTGAGATTTGTGTAATAGAGTACGGATGAATGGGTTAATGGGATGTGAGGAATGTTGTAATGGGTGCCAGTTAATTTATTTTAATGGTTGGAGTCATCAGCCAATGTAGTCATGTTGGCCGAATGACATTAAGAATTTATGCCTTGTGTGTTGATTTATTTTTCTGTTGTGCATGCTTGTTTGTTTCTTGACAAGACATCCATACCACTTTTTGCATAAGCTTTCAGAGGAAATGATATTTTCACAAAATTTAAGATGAAATCAAAGCTCAGAATCTTGAACTCTACTCATGTCAGACCTTTGTCAATTCATTTAAATTTTCATGTGTTTGTCACTCCCTTTTAAGTTGGAGCAGGCCCATATGCGACTATGTTAAGATATAAATAAATGAAACACCTTACCTTACTCAACAAGCTTGTCTTTTAGAAGTAGTTGGTTATTTCTTGGTTGTTTCACAAAATTTAAGATTCATGATCCAAGATTGATTTGTGGGAAGTGTTGGAGAGGCATAAGCAGTTGAAGAGCACGATTGAAATACAATGGGCTGACATCATAGGCAATAGAGTAACCACCAGTGAAGAACAATTTGGAATTCTGGAAATTGAGGTCCTTTAATTTTTTCTATTTTATTACTTTTTTTTTCTTTTTTTTTTTTGGTTGGTTTTGACATTCTTTATGTTGAGATTTTTTAGGGTTTTTGGCGTGCAGTTGGATAATTCTCCAAGTTTTTACCAAGGAACAAATCCACAGCAAAGAAAAAATGCTCTATGGCAACCAGCTTCCAATTTCAACGGAGGTCGAGCTCTCTCTTATTTGCAGGTACCAAATTACATTCATCTCCCAATTTCTCCTACTTGATTAGGACTTCATGAGAAAAGAGGAAAAAGAAAATGAGGGCATTTTTGGAATTAGAGTGAAATAAATTCTTTTTATTCAAAGTTTGGGATAATGATGTACTAATGTACTATTAACTGTCCAATGATGAAAATTTTTTCTAGTTCATATTCTTTTTTTGGTGGTGGGGGGGGGGGGGAGGGGATAAAAAACAATGAGGGAATATTGCAAAATTGTTCAATTTTTGTGATAATGATTTTGTTCGCAAAATCATATGGCAGGTGGCACTATCTAAAACTTCCTCCGGGAACCCTTGACAAAAATTATTTAGTAAATTGAAGGTAGCGGTAGAGAGAGAAAAAAATGAAGAAGATGATGACACCAGAGAATCACCTCAAGATGCTCAGCCAAATTCCACCCATTTAACTTTCTCAACTTCGATTTAAATTCAAAAAAAGAACAACTACATTATTCTATGGTAGTTATGAAGTCATGTTCCCAAATTCCACGTGTGCAACATGTAGTAACGACAACCAAAAGTCAAACGGACTAATCATCAGCAATACAAAAATATTGTTGTCACCTTATGCAGCATGACATGCCAGCAGCAGAAAACAACTTAATTTAAAAAAAAAAAAAAAAAAAGTAATTTTCTATGCAATTTGTTCCCATTCTGGATAGAAACAAAGCATTGATCAGGTGTGCCATATATTTCTATATCATGATCAAAATAGTTTATCTATTCACTTCTTAACATGACACTTGGAAAAACATGAGAAGGCTTCAACTGAAGTACGAAAGAAAATTATCAATTGTACAGATATAAATACCTGATCAAGTTAGTAAGAATTTGCCGAATTCTCAAAACATCTCCAATGACCTGAAATTGATAAAAGTGAATTCTGTAAGTAACTTTCCTATGTGCAAGGAGCGCCATCTATATATGCAGGGAAGAACTGTTGCACTTTAAACTGATTAAAACCACTCAAACATCTCCAACATCCAATATAAGGTAATCAAATTACGGATTCTGGCACTCCATTTGTGGAAAACATGTCATGACATTTTGAGTTTTTTTATTTATTTTATTTTCCCAATGGCAGAAAGTGAAACTCCAAGATCTGACTTAATATATGCACAACACATTTGGCCCATGCAAACAGTTTGGCCAATAAGAAACAAAAGAAAAAATCTGTTTGGCACATCAATGAGCACTAATCTGGTTTCAATCAAACTGCAGTTGAAGACACAGTAGATATCTGCCTTTCTGTGATGAAGTGCTCTTCAACTTTACTGCTAACATGCATTTTGATCATCATCAATTTGTTATTCCAATGATAAAACTGGAGCTCTCTTTGTTCTTCTGATCAGAAAGAAAAATATCCTTCATATTTACTACCATTAGAGAAAGGAGAAAATTTAGATACAAAATCTTGGAAACCTTAGGTAAAGACTTTTGTTAAGTTCCCTAAATTTTCAAGTCTCAAGTTGAACACTTCTATGATGTGTTATTTTGTGCAGTATCATGAATCTTTAAAATGCCTTGTAATAATTTCATTTTGTCTAAATGAAACGCTTCAATGAAAAATACATTCGAAATCCCTTGTTGGTTCAAAAATTCAAATATTCCTTATAAAATAAATAAGGCATTTAATATCATAAAATAATATTTAGTAAAATATTCTAACAATATCTCAGAATAAAAACTTAGAAGTCAATATTATAGTGATCAAAATTAAGAAAAAGTTTATGCTCTTAACATATTTTACCATATAAACTTTTTTTTTCAAAAAAAAAAAACCAAAACCCCCCAAAGAAACACAATTATTTATCCAAAATTTATTAAACCCGTAATGGACTATCAAAATGAAAAATAAGCAGGGCCTTGCTTATGTAGCTGACCTAATAATGTGGGATATTTGTTCAACTTAGTTGATTTAAGCATCAAGACTTTGGCCTGTTAATGTGGTGAAATGTTTCCTATTATTCATTTGACTTCACACAAACTGTATTTTTTGACTATAGTATGATCTTTCTGATGTGTTACTACATAGAAGGCTGGAAGCATTAACAGTTTTTATCAAGTACAAACACAGCACAAGACACGTTAAATTTTTGAATAGCAGGTTCTTAGATAACCATCCCGAGACTAGCCAAGAAAAAACCATACTAGGTTTATCTACATGAGTGAGCACCACCCTGCCCCAACAGTAGCCCCATATCATGTTATGGCATTATCGAGATTCATCTCTAGGTTCATAGAACTTGAGAGAACCATTGGCATAATAGTCGATTGAGAACTAAAATCAAGAAAGTTTTGAGTGTCATATCTTGTCAAAATATTATACTAGGCGTCCTAGTTACCCCCCACAACACAAAAATTTTCCCCCCTATTTTTTTTAAGACCCCCTCTCAAAACCCAAAACCAAAATTACCAACCAATGATGCTGCTGCAGTCTGTAGGACATGCTTCAGCTACACAGGAAATTGAATACAGAACTCACCTCCACAGGAACATCTTCAGCTACATGCCCTTCCAATGTCAGCATCTTTTGCAATGATGCTGCTGCAGTCTGTAGGACATGCTTTACTACCTCTCTAGGTCGGAATTTGGTGGCTTCCAACTTCATAACACCTGATCGCTCAATAATGATAATGATGATAAATGCTTTTACAGTTTTTGACTCAAATATTAGCAGTAAATTCAAAAATCATGTTCCTACATATAATGTGAGAAGACCATTCACATATATGAGAGCTTTCAGCATGTGCACAATAAAAGATAATATGAAAGAGAGAAAGATGCATAAAAGTGGAGATTTGCAAAATATGTACACATTGATGTATCATTAAAAAGAAAAAATTGAAAAGTCCCATAAATGGTTAGATGAATGTGTATGATTTTTAATATGGCCGCATGCTACAGCCCACAGGTATTGCTCTAGCTAGGCCCTTAAACACGTTCCCAACAAAATCTGTAGTGAGAAGTAAAGGACTGGGCATCATTTTCAGTTTTGAAGGGAACATTTAGGTTAAAAAAGAGTAAATCCAAACAAGACTCCCAGCCCGTTGTTATCAATATATTCTTAGCCAAAGAGAACAATATAGCTTTTGTAAAATTTTGTTCGTAGGAAAAACTTATTAGTGATTGTCAATCAAAATTATAAAATTATTTGACTGCATACTATAGGGATACATGATTTTCCTCCGACCAAAATATTTAAGATTCAAGTCTTCAATCGCCCCACCCACACATTGTTGAAACTTTTTTTTTAATTGTTGTATTGTCAATTTGCAGAGTGTGCCCTATTTAAATAATTGAAATCAATAGGCCCTCTCTACCAAAAAAAAAAAAAAAAAGACATAAATTCAGAAGTTTCAATGGTGTTAAAGTCACTGGTTCAGCTAGGTACCACTCGAGAAACTGCCACTCAGGCAGTTTAGGAAAGTGATGCTCACACTGTAGGACTAGTATATATTACGTTTAATGATCCAATACTTGCTAATTTAAACTTCTAGATAAAACTCGTGTCAATTATCTACATTTAGCCATTCCTAAAAAATAATAATAATAATAAAAAAAAAAGAATACACAGAAATTCAGAAATTTCTACACCCATTATACAGACTAAAAAAATAAGACTAGCATAAATTCTAACTTGCATCTTTTTATGAATCTTTTTTCAAACTAGAGACATAGGCACACACATAGACGTCTTTCTCTTACATTTGTGGTTTTTGCTAACATTTAAGTGAACTAATAAAAATTGAATTGGACTCTCATAAATATCTTTCATGGTTATATCACATAAACTTATTTCCTGTAAAGAGATTAAAATAGATCATTACAAAGGTTAGCTTAAAGAATTTTCCCTTTTGGCAGTGTTATTAGGGCTATTTAAAAATAAGTCAAGATAAAGGGTTAAAAAGAACTGTTAAAAGACAGTGAATATAAACATCAAAAATAAATCACACAAGATGAAGACAAGATTTACATGGTTTGGCTTAGAAGTACATGAAGAGAATAATTGACTAAAACAAGGAGATAAAATAGAGAATAATCTCAAAAAACCAAGTCCATACAGGGGAGTTACAGGAATAAAGTGATGCCAAAAATAATATAAAATTGTATATAAATAAGCCAGCCCCTCTGCCTACCAAAGATCACCACCCTTTCTCTTTTAATCATTCCTCAGAAGGCTCTACACTCTTTGAACTCAATAGATAACAAGAACTCACTCTTTTGATTCAAAAATCAAAGCGTTGAGAAAGTGACCATTCAAGTTTTCTAATAAACAAACTCAAAAAGAAAAAACATAAAAAAGGAAAAAAAAAATCAAAGAGAGTACAAGAATCTACTGATATTCAAGTAAGATAAACAGCTAGGAGGAAAGAAATATATTGAAGCAGAAGATAGTTATACCTGACTCAACCTTGGAAAGGTCAAGAATGTCATTTATGAGTTGAAGCACCAAATCTCCAGAAGATAGCATTACATCCAATAGCTGCCTTTGCTCCCGGTCAAGCTTTGTAGTTGATAGAATTTCAGCCATACTAACAACCCCAGTGAGTGGAGATCTGATCTCATGTGACATGGTTGCAAGCATTTGTTTGGCTCGCATTGTTTCCTCTGTAAGAAGTACAAAAAGATGAAGAAATAACACGTTGAAACCCTAACAGTCAACATATGAAGATTTACTAGTTCCAGATTCAAAAAAACAGAGAGAGGGACCTGTTATATGAATGGTTTTGTTTAATTCTGTTTCCTTTGCTTTTTGTACAGCTATCTCCTCTCGAAGCTTTGCCATTTTTTCTCGTTTTTTCACCTGTTTAGTGATCAAAAACATTATATATCCTTTCTTTGTTCAACAAATGAAGAACCTATAAACACTTCTTTTTCCATGATGGGTGGGGGAAGACAAAAAGATGGGAATCAGTGAAGGGACCAAAATAAAGGATATTGTTCAACAGTAAACACTCTTCGTGGAAAGTGGCAAGGTGACTGGTGCTTTGATTTCATCAACCCAGAAGCATTTGAATGATCAAAACCAAATGCCACATTGTTGAACAAAGAGAACCATAACAAACATTAGCTTGTCACGTGCCAACATGACTGGTGCTTTAATTTCATCAATTAAAAAAGATGACCATCATACTACCATTCTATCAAGACAAAGCAGTTCATATGGTTGCTATTAAGCCGAATCTCTCTTAGAATTACTGCTTTCAAAGGTCAAAGACGACCCACAATGAACATTAGCTTGTCATGTGGCTAGCAATTAGATACAGACTAAACAGTTGTCAAGTCTGGGAAGTAAAGGCAATGATCATGACTCTACATAAAGCAAGAAAAGAAAATATATGCTGAAAAGATGAGGGCAGGTGAAGTGGTGAGAAAGGAGTCAGAGACTACAACCTGGCTTCTTTAACAAATCTCTTTCCAGAGTCATGCTACTTCAGTTAAGAGATTAAGCAACCAAATCACTGGGTCATCTTTAAGAAAAATAATGTACAGTGAATATAGAAAGCTATATATTCAAAAAGACATTCCGCACAACATCTGCCGATATCATGCATATTGTCCATTGACTCTGAAGTCTGACTATATTAAAAAGGGCATCAATCAGGCAGGCTTAACTAATAGCTCACAGAGCAACAGTCATCAAGGACAATATGCAGCCAGCCTTCGCATGTCAGCCAGCTGCTAATTACCTCTTCCACATGACTATGTAAGAGTTGTTTAAATAAAACAAATTGGAACAATCTAATACAATTAAAAGAACAAAGTCAAAATGTTTTAAAAAAGCAGATCAGCAGAGAGGTACTAAAGGTCACAACCAGCAACATCACAAATATCGCAGTGAACTACATTAGCAATGAACAGATTTCTCCAATTAGCCCTGCATATTTCTAAAGCCTCCAGCCTTTCCATTCTTCATTCTTTTTTAATAGTTGCTTTGCTTCAAATATTGTAAAGAATAATGCAGCAAGAAGATGATACTGATTTTGAGGTTTGAAAAGGTATATGCATCCTTGAAGTTAAAAATTTTGAAGAAAATGAAGAAAATAACAACACAATAATAGTTTGATGTTGAGTTTACAGCCAGAGAAAAAACACTAGAGCAGCAGTTTCTAAAGATCAACTACTTGAGTATTGGAACAAAATATTTTCAGCTGCTGCAAAAGAAACGTGAAGGAGAAACCAATGGGAATAAAATTCCCACAGCAGTTTGGTTGAAATTGCACATAAGGGCAATATAGGAACATATAATAATAAGTTGAAACTAGATAGAGAGACAGTAAGTTGCAGATACCACTCACCTGATCAGTCACCTCCATACCCATATAGTTTACACCAATAGTCTCCCCAGCTTTGCTAAATACAGGTTCCACATATATCAGAAAGGTCTTGGACCCAAATAATTCTGTATCAAATGTGAATTCTCTCTTCCCAGGAAAGCCCCGTTCCAAGACTTCTCTCTTGAATGCTTGAATTTCTTCAACCCCAGCCCCAGAGAAAATCTCAACATCTGTTTTTCCTATGATGTCCTGGAGAGAGAGAGAGAGGTAAAAAACAAAAAAAGATATCAGTGAATTTGAGGAAAGCCTGTGCCAATCTTAACAGACATGTTATGAAGAAAAAAAAAAATAAAGGGTAAAACATGACAAGAAAGATCAGAAAGGGTGTTGGGAAGGGAAAAAAAAGAAAAGTTGGAAGAGTTATGACTTTCAAACAAAACAAAACAAAACCAGAAGATGTGACTTCAAGAAGTAAAATCTCTTTGTGCATTGTTTTGAAACCATATGGAATTGTTACTGATATTCGCTTACCTCCTCATGAAGAGTGGGGAAATGATTATATATGAACCGATATCGCAACTCTTGGTCCTGAAGAAAAAAAAAATACTAAATAATCAGTCCTTGTAGAGCTAAAGGACAGAATGCTGAAGACAGATCACAATTTAAGTGTAAAGAAACAACTTGGCTTTGTGGGTCATCATTTAACTTACTTGTCTCTAATCAATGCAAAATCATTTTCCAAAAACACAAATTTGCACTAGTCAACACCAAAGCTCACAAGTTTTATCAGCAAAGTCCATACATTACTTTAGCAACTTAGTGTAGGGTGGGAATATATTATGGTTGATTTTCAATAAACAATTTATGGCAAATTATGCCAAGAATGCAAGAAAGCAAGAATATATTCAAGGATATATTACTTTAGCCTTCTAGAGCAAGATGCGAGGCAATTACGGCACCACCAGATGAGCATCTGAGCAATGTCCTAAGAGGGCATGGAGGTTGCGAGGTGAGGGAAGACACCATCATAGGTTCAAGAAGATAGAAACCAACCTAATGATGAGACTAGGCCCAGCTTTTTCATTTCTTCTAAGTGCTTAAATTTAAGAAAGATAGAAAACATAAAATGGATGGCATCAAACAGCACTGGATGACACTAACCAAGAAATCTTTCCAGGCATGTAATCAAATTGTGTTCCTGGAACCAGAATGTCGTCAACTTCATTTCTAGTATGGGTAGCTTTCAAGGCCACATATCTTTTTATACAAAAGATCAAATCAAAATTTACACTTACTGGTTATTTTGTTTTATCCATCAAAACATAACTTTAATAAATCTAATTAACTCTGACTGTAAAACAAAAGGATGCATAATTTAATTCAAGTACCTGATTGCCAATGACAACTGGTGCATTTTGAAGAATAAAATGCAAAAAATTATCAGCTCTTTTCAGGATCTGAGATAATTCCTCCACTGGAGATGACTGTCCTTCCAAATTGCTAATGCTTTCCTGCAACTTTTCCTTGAGCATCTGCTCTCTTTGCATACTTGCCTCTAAAAGTTTTTGTAAATGCATAGCCTGCTGTTTCCAGTATATAACAGTGTTATATTCAGCTTCTACCTCAAGGTTTTTATTTTGAACAATTACATCTTTTCTCCTCCTAGGAACATCTTGCCAAAAATCATACATATCATCCAATATGGAAATTGAACGTTTATCACCAGCATATCTTTCTTCCTCAAAACGATGCTCTTCTATTATCTCCAGTTTTTTGAGTTCAACTTCCTGTCTTTGTTTGCTAAGGATGTCAAGCTCTTCCTTAAGCAGGCGCACAGCATTTGCCTGCCTGTACTCCCAGCTTTTGACGAGAAAAGCTAACTGAGATGACCCTTTTTCACTATAGTTAATTAGATCCAAGAGGCGCTTGAAATCAGCTCTTGATTTCCCTCTTAAAATGTTAACCTCCTCCAACATGTCTTGATTAGCTTTAGGCTTTTCTATATTGAATTTCTTTCCAGCTTCATTCATAATATCTTCAGGCCACATTGAAGAGAGGACTTCATTGTCCCCTTCTTCAACTTCAATGTCACGATCCTCCATTTCACAAACCATGGCAATAACTTAATCTATTACGTCCAGGCCAATGTAAAAAAGAGAAAAATAGTATTTAATTACTAATTAACTGTCCTTCCATGGTTGCAATCTTACATCTTGCTTCAATTTGTATTAAACCGCTCTATTCTCAAATCTTGCTCCAAAAGATTGACTGATCAAAGAACTTGAAGGAAAGCAAGAGACTGCAAAGTGAGACACAATGCTGAGACCTGCAGGTTATGCAGCACATCAAGTGCATATTAGGTCAAATATGGAAAATATGTTCATTTCCTAGAAATATTGGGATTATCTACCAAGCATGGGGCACAAAATATTGGTTCCTACATCATGATGGCAAAAGTGGCAAGTTGTCATGGTTGATTCAGCATACTGAACAACTTAAGACTTGTTACCATGTAAAAATAATAAAAACATCTTTCTCCTTCAACTGAACCTTTTGGAATAGTTGGTTATTTCATATGTTCATATGGTATCAAAGTAGAAACTCCTAATTCCAAATCCTTCATGGCCCCCCATGTAATAGTTTGGGACCTCATACACACAAGAGGAGTGTTAACATCTTTCTCAATTAGCATAAGCTTTTGAAGCAATTGATAGTTTCAGGTCTTTCGAACAAATAAGCTGAAAGATTATAAAAGAAAGGGTTAGAATTTGAGATTATGATGAGTCATCAGTTGTCACGTGAATTTAGACTGTCTACAAAGAGCAATCTTTACCCCTTTTTTCTTCCTGCGCTTCTGTGTAGTGGGCTAATTCCCTAATCAGAAATATCTCCTTTACTCAACATCTTTTCTATTACTTACACTACCCACTTTCCAGCTAAGAAGACCAAAATTAACGAACACTGAATTTCTTCCAGCTAAAGGTTAAATTAGGAACAAATCAAAGACAAAAAAAAAAAGGCAACAATACCCCACAACAGCAGGATTAAAAAACTATACCTTAAGTCAAATTTACACAAATGGAGTCCCATTTCATCAGAGAATTCCAAACAAAACACAGAAAAAATTATATAAAACTTGTAACTCATTTGGAACTGTGTAGCCAAATTGAAAATTTTAACGGGAAAAAAAAGAGGAGAATTCCCACTGCCATCTCAGAATTTCAAATTTTCATAATTCAGACATCAAACATAACATTCTAGACTAAAAGTCTCGATTGGAGTGTGGAGTTCAAATGAAAGAGGAGGAATAAATGTATAAGCAAATTCAGTTATATGAATTCAAAATTGAATTAAACAGAATCAAAAGCAAGAGAAATTCAGCTCAGTGCTTGCGAAAACTAAAATCAAAAGGAATCAATCACATACAAGTGGTAAGCTAACCGTCTGATTAATCGCCTGAAGAGGAAGAATTCAAGGTTGACAATTACGCGTTTTTCTTCAACTGTAGATCTGAAACTCGTGTCAATAGATTTTCTTATACTCAGAAAAATGGCTGAGACAGAGAGATTATTTTATAGTGAGAGAGAGCAAACATGTGAGAGAAAGGAATAGAAAATGTGGGGGTAGAGAGAGAGGGAGAGAGAGGCCATGTGCATTCGAGGTCAAAATATTACCGATTTGTGAGCCCTTTTGTTGAGTTTGGTTTATTAAAATCCAACTCGTTCATGTCTTTGTTTTCTAAGCATAAACATTCAGAATCTCTTCTCTGCAACAACTACACTCTTCTCTCTCTCACTTGCTCTGTCTTGAAATCTTTTAATTCAATTAATCATTTCTAGAGAGAGAAAGCTAGCAGAGAGAGACAGAGAGAGGATATTTTAAAATTTTGGGACGGGGGTTTTGGAGGTAACCGCTCTTTTTGGTGACGTGTAATGCCGGCGCGTGATGGACGCGCTATGGAGTGAGACTAGGAGGCGAGAATCTTACTCTTGTATTAATAAAGGAGGATAAGCTTTTCCTTTAAAAGTGGATTAGTTTTAATTAATACTACCATTAATCAGCTAGGATTATTCATGGTTTTTAACGTGGGACGGTGAAAAGAAAACGCCGGTAAAGTTCGGCGTCTAGGGATTTACGAAATGCAATGCAGCTTCAACTTTAGGGCATACCTAATTAAAAACGTCACAAATATATATATGATAATTTTTATAATTAGCAAAGAACTTTATAAAAAATATCTATTTAAATCTACGGCATAAAATGATGTATAGAATTTAAATTATGACTTAATTTCTTAGAAATCTATTTTTTTTTGTTTGTCTCCAAAAATACAAGTTAGTGGTTATATCCCTCTATTCAATCTCGTGATCAGAGTTTAAATCTCGTTGTAATTAAAAATATATATATATTTTTTTTGATTAATTTCAAAAATCCAAACGAGTTAAAAATTAAATAGATTAAACTATACGTAGATCAATATAATATTTAATTTTTTTCTTAATTTAAAAAAAATTGATTCAAATTAAAATTATTTAAAATTAAAAATTTTAAATTTTTTATGGAGATAGATCGTCAAATAAAATTTGTTAATATTACTCGGAAATTGACTTCCCCTTCAATGTGACAGTCAGAAATATTTTTAAAAAAATAAAAATTCCGTTGAGTGGTAATTGTTATGGGACCCAACCCTATGTTCTTGTGAAGGCCATAAGAAAAGGACTAAGAAAACTCCTGCACATTATTTTCTTTTAAGATATAAAATTATATTTTAATTAATTTAGATTAAACTGTCGGATCTCTTTTTTAGAAAATCCTCCTAATAAAATTTTTTATATTTCCGATAAAGGGATTTAGTATTTTTTTAACTAAATCAAATTTTTATTGATACTCATACATATTTATTAAAAACAAAAACAAAAAAGAACTAGTTCAGCTTGATTAAATGGTTTTGGAACTGTAGACACTGTGAATTTAAGGTTGCGCTGTTTAGTAAAGGCTTTTTCGCTCATACTTTCGCATATTTTTCAAAATTCCATCAACTTTATTCCTAAAATTCAATTATGTATTTTTGCTTAAATTGCTCCATTTATTTTTTGGGAAAATAACTTTCATGTTTTTTCTTTTTTTATGTGTTTGGATGGCAGACATTCATCAGTTAATATATATATATGTATATATATATGAAAATTGAAGCAAAATCTAAAATGAAACTCTTAAATCATTTTCCCACACACTTCTGCTAATAAATAAATGTTTTTAAAATGAGATAATTTTTAATCTCTTGTCTAAATAATAGAAAAAAATGGTCTTTTCTCTTTCTTGAATTCGAGCAAATCTAAGGAAGCAAAGCAACTTCTCACTAATGCTATCTTGAAGGGCATCTTCTACTTATGTTTGCTATTCATCTCGGACGAAAAATTGGGGCGAATCACCTATGCCCTCTTTGCCAAGAATTGTCCCAAACCTTATTCCATTTCTTTAGAGATTGTGTGGTTACTTGGTAGGTATGTTTCACAATTACTCAATCCTCCTATTTGACCAACCTTGTGTTCTCTGGGGGACGTGAGAAGGATTGGTTAGAGCAAAATTGTTTATTTGATGCGATTCATGGAGATCTCCCTTGAACTATGAACTTTTTGTACACCCTCTAGAAGGAGAGATGCCAGGTGATGTTTGAGAGAGGATCCTTCTCCATGGACTATGTAGTGACTATGGCCAATTATTATGCTCGTGAGGGATGGAGGGCGATCTTGAATGAGTCTTCCCCTCCCTTGCGGGTGGAAAAGTGGATCAAATAAATTCTCCCTTTAGCGGATGTCCTCAAATTGAATACAAATAGATCGGTGAGTTTTATTTTTGGCTTGGTAGGGAAATTTATTCGTGATGTTTATGGGTTATGAGTTTGAAACTTCACTTGTAAGTTAGGTATCACTAATCCTTTCATATCAGAGTTATTGAGAGTTAGAATGAGTCTTTTACTTCTTCTTCGTGCTACTCTTTCCCCCGTAGCCCTTGAGCTGGATTTGACAGATCTAGTGGCTCTTACTAAGGAACCTAATCATCATCACCCCACATATAATATCCTTTAAGAATGTAACCAGATAATATAACTCATGAAACTCTACTCTGTCCAATTAGTCCCAAGGGAAGAAAATGTTTGTGCGGACATACTAAGCCGCCTAAGTTGCTCGGTTTCTCATGGAATCCATGAATTGTTGTCTCCTCCTTTGGAGGTATGTTTGGCCTTATCACGAGATATTCGAGACGTGGTTTCATTTGAAAACTAGTGTTCTCACCCCAATTGTACCCCCCAAAAAAAGAGCATCTTTTTCTTACCATGTTAATTAAGAGACAATGCATGTGTACATAATAATCTCATGGTTCCTCGTAAAGTTTAACATCTAAAAGAGAAACCGCAACAGGTAGATATACATCAAACAAACCGATAAGTAATGTATAATAATTTATAAATCACATATTCTAAATAACTATACACATAAATATATATACATTCCACACACAAAAAAGTAAAAAATCTAAAGAGTTCACCAAATACATAAAGTGCTCTTCAGTTTAATGCGAGGGTAGGGGAAGAGAAAGCGTATATATATGCAGTATTCCTCTTACATTTTACAAAGAGATTGCTTTTACATTTTGAACCTGTGATCTTAATATCAACAAACGAGCAACTCCACCGTTACACCAAATCTCATCCTTGGAAAGTAAAAAATCTCAATACATAAAATTAGTTTGTACATAAACCTTATTGGTAGAGGAGGTGAGCAAGAGTTTTTGTTTTCGGATCTCGTATGAAAAGTTTTAACATCGACTCTATTTTGTATTATTTTATTTATAATATTTTTTATTTAAGTTAGAGAATTTTTTATAAGAAATACAGGATCTATGGATAGAAGTTAAATTTTTTTAAGATTAGTAGAGTTTAATCTCAACTTTGGACTTGCTTTTACATGTTCATAGTGTTCTATGGTGCAACTTTTAGTAGTGCAGTAACAAAAAAGACTTTAATTTCAACTTTGGGGCTACATTGACTTACTTGAAAAGTGGCCAGTGGGCTTGGTATGGCAATGGCTTAAGTTGCATCTCTGACTTCTTATTAGTTAAAAAATTGTACTCAACGTGCATGCCAAGCCAAAGGAATCTCCTAATATATTATTATTTTAGTTTCTAAATAAACTTAACAAAATAATTATAAGAATAATACAAACATGGAGGCCATGTTACAATTAATTAGAATTTGTATATAGTCGACAATTCTTCTGCAGTTATAGATTTTTTATACTTAATTACTCTTACCACCAAAAGTATACTATAAATTTGTACAGTCAAATTTTTATAAGATCATTTCCTCGTAAGTGACTGAGGTCGAAGAAATCATTGGTCACTGTGTGTGTGCGCGCGCACGCGCATGCATGACTCTAAGATAGATTGATCTATTGAGAAGAATGAGACTGGTAAGGGTATCTTGGTCATTCGCCTTAGGGACTAAACCACATTTCTTGCAAAACTAATATTGTCCGTATTTAAAAGAAAAATCCTGGTAGCTTTTAAATTCTTGGTGGTTTCTAATTTCTAAAACTTGTTTTCATGGGAAGCATAAATCATCCCTATTATCTTATTAGACTTGCAAATTAACCAAACTATTTATTAATAGTTAGTAAGTCATGAACCTATTTTTTGTGACCCATTTCGGATCAAATCATAGACTCATTTACCAAGTAACGTTTGAACAATTCAACTTTTAGAACTTTATCAACTAGTTCTATTAATTGAATGAAATAAATCTAAAATAAAATTTACGCCCTTTTAAATAAGACTCAAATTTTTCAACTCTGATATTTAAGCTTCCCTTTAAAACAAAATTTGACTCGATTCAATAAATTTTCAACCTAATCTTTTACTTAGGTATAGATATAATGTATACATTAATGTGTGTGTACGTGTGTGACTTTGATGTTATGTTTAAAATTTGACATCAATAGTCTAAGCGTATGCAGAAATTCAACATATAAAAGTGGGTGTCTATGAAGGTAAGCACCTTCATAATTGTGTTCAATTAAATTCCCTTATGGTATGATTATGGGGTTCCTTTTGGGCATCTAAGTGTTTCTTTTTTCCTTCCTAGAGTACAAAAATTGGAAATGTAAGCTATTAAAGAAGTTCCACTGACTCAATCAGCTACCCAACAAGTAGGCATAAAAATTAGTAGGACAGACATGGTGAGTTTCTACAATTTTTTTAATAAAGAAGATACTTTCATTTCAATAGTTTATACAACTAAACAACTAAGCGATATTCTCTCCCTCTCATGCATCTCTCCTTTGGACTTTGTCTAGTAGCCAATCCATTCGACGTGTCCGCTCACCAGGCCCCCACCTCATACTCGTCCCGCTGCCATGTCCTGTGCGACAAATGAAAACAATTGTGTCAATTTTTAGGTACTAATGTGATCTAATTAGGGTTTTATTTATTGTTTCAAAAATAGGTTTAAACCGGAGCAACCTAATCCACACAGCTACAAGCCAATCAGGATGCCAAAACGATCATGTATGAAATATAATATATGTTTGAGTCCATTACTATTTCTAAGTTTTGGAGTTTGATCAGGTAGATTAGCGTCATGCTGAGATGAGATGATTCTATTTTTTAGCCAGATGAAACTAGAAAATGTCACATAATATGACGGTTTAGTGTTACATGAGTCCATCACTTGAAGTTTTCGCCAAAGGATTGTATTTGAGGTGCATCTTATTAAAATCTTCGTCATGACGACTTTAAGTGGTATCAAGTAAAATATATATAAATATATATATATATATATATATAAAAAAAAAAAAAAAAAAAAAAAAAAAAGTGGAGATTTCTATTTTTGTGAAAAACAAATTTTTTTTTAACTGTATAGTATATCAACCAATAAATTTTAAAATTATTGTTTAATCGACTCAATAATGGGTTAACGTGGTTAAATTGTTGATTTTTTTAATAATAATTAAAATATATATATAATTATTTTAAAAAATAAATATATATTAATTTCATATTTTTATATAAAAATTTAAAAAGGAAATTTTAATAAATATAAAATCAATAATCACTCTTAAAATTCATATTAAACAATAAATTCAATTAATTAATCAATTTGAGAGATTAAAAGAGAGAAGAGATGATGAATAAGAGGAGAAGTCTCAGATTTTTAGTGATTTTGATCTATGAAAGCTTTGTTTTAATGTCTTATATTCTAAAAAATTTAAATACATTTTTTTCTAAAATTTAAAATTTTAGTGAATTTTTTCGTATTTGACAATTCAATGCAAAAAGCGTCTGTTTATTACAATACCACGAGTCAAACAATTCACTAAAAAACCATATTGACCCGGGTTCAATTAATTAGACGATATTTTATTTAAATCGACTCACTTTTTCTTTTACTACAGTCCAACCATAGTACGGTACGGTTCTGATAACATTGTGTTAAACTCCCAAATTGTAATTCTATTAAATTTAATAGATATATAGAAAGTATTATCTCGATTATATAATTTTAAATCCATAGATTTTCTATCAATATACATATATATATATATATATATATATATATTTCCGAATCAAAAGTGTTAACATCCATGAATTAATGAGTCCTCTCTCTATCTATAAAATCCACCAACATTCAACATTTGTACATACTTAAATTATGACACAAATTTTTACTATCATTTTATAAAATCTTTATTTTATTAATTAAAATAACTAAGTTTCATACTCCAAGTATATTTTAATTCCAGGCAGAAAGGACCTTCTGAGAAGGTTCATCTTCATATTCAATATTCATAATGGCTACCCACCATGAACAATTGAATCACAACTTTAGTTTACCAATGAATATCATGAACAACACCACTTCACTTCACATCACCTTGAGATGCTAACTCCAGCTTTTAAGTAGAGTTCTCCAAAACTCCAGACCAATCGGCTTGAATTGGAGCATGTGCTTTTGTATTCTCTGTATAGGACAGGACCCATAAATATATCATGTGAGATGGAAGTGATTGAATGCGAAATAATGAGACAACCTTCCTTAGTACCAGGATTAAACAAAAAGGAGAATGAATAAACTATATATTGCTTTTCTTTTTTGGTGTCTTTCACTGAATATGTTCTTGTTGTTGATAATGGGAGCCACCCCTCTTAAAGGAAGAGTTTTCTTGTGGAAATTTGCTTTGTAAATGTGAGGACGGCCCACCAATTTCCTTCTTTTTTTTAATTTTTTTGCTCTTTTCCTATTTTCTTTTCATGATTTTAAAATTTTGGGTACAACTTTCATAGGCTGCTTTTGGACTGGACAGCTCAACCATGCGTTCTCTCACAATCATATGCAAAAGTGGGGGTTATTTCAATATTGTTTTCCTCTTCCCTCACCCCCCCTTTTCAAATTTTGTTTTCTTTCATGAATTATTAGGTTAACGATATAATTAAAATGTGGGGGAGGGGGGAGTATGGGGTCTACATCAACATGTCAAAATAATTATTTTCAATTTTTGGGTAGAAAATTGAAATGGGTCCTTGTTGTTTGGAGGTCAACCAATGGATTGTTGTAAGCTTGGATCCTCTGCAATGAGGATTCATATGCTCAACTTGAATGTTGATTGTTTACGGGGCAGCTTGCCATTCTAAAACGCAATATCAACGTGGGTTAGATATAGTAGGAAGGGTTCTACATTCTATCTCTATGGATTAGAGTTCAAATCTCATGACGGCATAAAAATAATCATGTTGAAAGATCTTTCTCACTCATGACTCTGATAATAAATTAATCTGAATTAATTAAAACAAAATTTTAGATATCAGAGACCAAAAACAAACTTAAACGCAGTGGATCACCGAGCATGAAAACAGTGCACTGCCGTGAATCTATCCGAACTCTTGGCCAAAAATGTAATTATCTTCAACACCAACATGATGGTTTTGTCCGGCTCTTTTCGTTTTCTTCTTTCTATTTTTTGTCTCTTTTTCTCACATTTTTATCCCCATTTTCCCCCAAAAATTGGCATAAACTCCACGCAGCACCACACGTAATCTCCTTTCTTTTTGTCCCCAGACCAATCAATATATTAAATTATATTTTAATTAATTTAATTTTAAATTATTATCAAATCACAAAATTTTCTTGATTAAAATATTTAATACTCTTATTTACTAAAATAATTATCCGTTAAGGAACTTGCATAGTTATGGACAATATCAATATTTATAACCAATATTTTTTAAAACCAAAGCAATAGAAAACACGACTAATTTGTCAATTCATTGATTTATTAGTCAGATTGATCGAACTGTTTTTCAAACCGGATGATATTATAATGATATCATATTTATAATTTGTATATTATATATTTTAAAATAAAATAAAGTTTATATATTTTCTTTGAACCGATTTGAATAGTTTACCAGTTTTAATCGATTTTAAATTATTTTGACCAAATCTCATTTTATTCGATTTAATAATAAAAATCAAATCAAATTATATGAGACCCGAAATGTGAAAGGATAATTGTCCAAAGTGGGTGGTGACTATTTATGGCAATAGCACCCGTTAAGCCCTCTTTTGACAATCATTATAGTCTTCCAATGTTTCCTTAATCATCTTTTGTCCTTGTCATATACTAAGGTCATTCCTTTTTTTTAATTTATTTGGAAACATGGTATACATCATATGCCTAGGACCAACCAAATATATTAAAAGGGACATTTATGAATTAGTGGGCTAGGATTCCATTTCTTTGATGCATTGTATCCTAATTATTGGAGCAATTGAGTAACGATTCATTGAACCATGACATGAATGGCAAATGGATCATTTTGCTCATCATTAGTTTAGTTATAAAGCATCACCATTACACACTTCAATATCAAAAGGGAAGTTGAGAAAAGCTCCATTAGCTTTTGGCTCCAACTCAAGGCCCCCAATTTCACTACACTTGTCTTGAATCCCAACCCCCCCCCCCCCAAAAAAAAAAAGAAAAAAAATAGTAACTTGTCAATTCAAAAAAAAATAAAAAAATGCTTATGTGAAATTAAAGTGTGTATTACCTTAAAGCAACGAATTGTAAGCAATAATGCATGATAAAGTTTTAAGGTTTTTAAATAAATTTATCAATATATTTTTTATTCAATATAAAACACGACTTTACCCCCCACAATATCACTATATAAACTAAAATTACTGTACCATTGTAATTTAAAAGTATAATAATTCTAAGGAGCTGCCATTTGTGACCCTTAACCAAATAGTGATGTGGGCCACCGATGACCAATTCATCGATGACTCCAAGAGATTGAGAGCTCATCCTATATGTAATAGAGAAGTTGTGTAGAGGGTGAGAACAAAGAGAAGAAAATATAATATAATATACAGAAGAGAGATGCAAAGAGAAGAAAATATTAAAATTTTAAAGATAATAAATAATATTTTAAAAGATCTTAATTGCATATTTTAGACTTCTAACAAAGTTTGTTGCTCCATGCCTCGACCTCTCCATTACCTTAATAATGAGGACAGACCTATTTCCTGTTCTCACTAACTTCTTTTGGCACCTCTGATCTTCTCCTGTATAAAAGATTAGATACTCTAAAGAGAAATTGTTGCTAATCTTAGTCTTCCCCCGTAGACAAATCTTAATCAAAAAACAAATTCTAGTATTAATTTTGATTATAGTAAACTAATATTATAATATATAAATATACACATATATTTATATGTAAATGTCATATCTTTTACCATAGGCATAAATATACGTTATGACAATTTTTACTGTTAATTTCACATGATATTTTAGAACAACAAGACTTGAGTAAAATAGAAAATATTGAAATATGAACATAATCAAAAGATTAAAATGGGAAAGGGACCCCATAAATCTTACCTTTTTTTTATTTTTTCCCACATAAGGGTGAAAATTCTTTACCCATGAGCCCACCAATTCTACTAGAGTTTAAATTAACAAAAATTAGATATAAATTTTTAATCTAAAAAATTTAATACTATATGAACTAAATAAATCAAATTTTATGTAATAATTTATATTAATTCATTTTGATCAATTTTATTTAAATTTATTAAATAATTTAATTAAAAATTTAATCAAAATAAGTTAATATACAACTTGAACTCAATCCTTGATTTTCCACACATGACCTGGGTGAGAAGGCCGGGGAATCTTGGACTGTCAGAGACAAAGAGGAACCACAAAAGGCCAAACATAACACCCCCAAACTCCGGAACGAACCAAACCAACCAACCCAAAAGCAGTGTACCTAGGTTTTTTTTTTATTTTTTTTTTTTTTTTTTTTTTTTTTTTTTTTTTTTTTTTTTTTTTTTTTTTTTTTTTTTTTATTTTAAAATTTATTATAAAAAAAAATATAATTTAAAATAAAAAAAAATATTTAAATAAAAAAAATTTTATAAAAAAAAAAAAATTTAAAAAAATTTTTTTTTTTTTTTTAATATTATTTTATTTTTTATTTTTTTTATTTTTTTTCTTTTTTTATTTTGTTTTATTAAAATTAAAATTATTAAAAAATTAATTTTTTTTTATTTTTAAAATATAAAATTTTATATTTAAAAAATATAAAAATTAAAAAAAAAATAAAAAAAATAATTTTTTAAAAAAAAAAAAAAAAAAAAAAAAAAAAAAAAAAATTAATTTTAAAAAATTTTTTTTTTTTTTTTTTTTTTTTTTTAAAAAAAAAATAAAAAAAAAAAAAAATATATATTTTAAAATATTTTAAATTTTTATTTTTTTAAAAAAAAAAAAAAAATTTTTTATTTTTCCTTTTTTCCCCCCCAATAAAAAAAATATTTAATTTAAAAAAAAAAAAAATAAATCCCCCCCCCCCCCCTTTTTTCTTTTTTTTTTTTTTTTTTTTTTATTTTTTTTTTTTTTTTTTTTTTCCCCCCAACCAGGGAGAAATATCAGTGCCGCTATCAAAACCCGGGAGTTTGGTTCTCTTATTGCCTCTTTCAATGAGTATTTGAAAGAAGATAGAATGCAACCTTAGTCCAACACTAGTGAATCACTGAACGCATATCACTCCTGTGGAGAGGAAGGAATAGAATGTTGGGTGAAAACTGTGCATATAAAGGCAAGTACAGGGTATAGGAATGGGGGCGCACATAAGGGTTCAGCGCTTAAAATGAGGAAATAACCTGAGCCCACCATGGGTGGAGAACACCACTCCGGAATCTCTTGCTTGCCCCCTAATTTTAGACCCCTAACCATTTAGAGAACTTGAGTGCATGTGTCCTTTTCATTTTTATTACCATAGAAAAAGTGAATTTGGACATTTCCAGGCTGAATTGACAGCATGATTTCATACATTATTTGCTTTATCATGGAAATTGCAAACAAGATTTCGACACTTTTCACCATCTTAGATGATTCGCTCGACACCTTTAATCATCACCATGGTGATAAGGAATTCATTATTTTTATGAATTGCATGATATGACAATTTTAATGTAAAGAAAGATAAAACATATAAAACCTTTTTTTCCCTTTTGGGCTTAGAGTAGGAGGAGGTCATGCAATTTCATGGTATTATAATGAGATTTTTCATCACTAAAAATATTGCTTTTAGGACCAATTCATTATTGCAATTACACTAAGCTAAAACTATTAACTAAAACTTCCTTTAATTTTCTTTTATCAAATTCGAAACCCAAAATTTAAAATTATAAAAACTTTGTTGTGTCCACTTAAGATAATAGATTATGTGGTAAAAACATATAAAGTTACTATAATTAGAAATATTTAATTATAAATAGTTGTCCATCAGTTTATTATTTATAAGAGTACAATTGTACAAGTATAATAAAAATGTTGGGGTTGGAAGCAGCTCCATCACAGCAGAATACCAACCAACCACAAAACCAACATCCCATAACCCAATAACTAAAACCTAGTCTACTAAACGGAAGAATAGAGTAAATAAAGCAAAAAAAGTAAGAGAAGAGAGATACCAAATTTACGTGAAAAATCTTCCGATGTAGAGAGAAAAATCATAAGATAAAATCATATAAAAATCTATTATAAAAAATAAATTATTATAAAAGGTTTAATATCTTAAACTTATGCTCAAATCTTGAGATTCACAACAACAGCTATCGATTATCTCAATAGTTACCAATCACCTCAACAACTACTAATCAGATATAACACAAATGAGACTGGATACATAGATTTTGCTATAATTCCAACAAAAAAGAGAAAGATTACATGAGAACGAAAGTGTATTTGAAATGCCAATGAATTCTAAGTCAATTGATATCGTTCTCTGTCTCTTATAAAGATTTTAATTTTGAGTCGTTTTATATAACAAAAAAAATATATTTAAAATAAGATAAAAACTTTAAGAGATTAAATTTTCTGGTTTAAAATTATGAGAGAGGTCCAAAATGGGTCCCTTAATGTATAGAAATAAAGTATTTTAAACATTATCACTTGGTTATCCAAAAGATTAATCAAAATTGAGACCAACAATATATCACCCACCCTATTTCTCCTCCTAATTTTAGTTACCTTTTCTGCACCCTATCATCCAACATTCTACTTTATTAAGAATATTTTGGGGTGGGAGGCTTCCAAAGGCTCCTTTTGCTAAATTTGCGACCCTATTTAGTCTCTTTTGTTTGGACTTTATTTGTGGGGTACCATAAGAAATGTTCAGAAATACTTGCCCCTGCCCCATGGTCATGTGCGCTTGCTTCCCGCACGTGCCATCTCAACAATTCATTCAATCCAACTGGGTGCCAGCCTCCAACCGACCCTTCTTGATAATGTTGAAAATTCTCATCCCTCTATTGATTAAAACTTTATGAGCTGTACATATTTCGTGGTGAACCAAAAAACCAAAACAATAATAATAATAATAATAATAATAATAATAATGAAATCTCATGAATCCAGGAAAAAAAAACCAAAACCAAAACCAGAACCAAAACCAAAATGGTAAAGGGAATGGAGTTGGTTTCTTTGGGATGATACTTCCATAGAACTATCATTTTGTTTAAAGGTTTTGAATTATTTAACAATTTAACAATGTCAATCATGGTTTTTTTTTTCCTTTTTTTTTGGGAAAAAAAGCAAATAAATATATTATTCATATTTGGGTGAAATGCTAATATGTGCCTCTAACTTTGGATCGCTTGCAAACTTGCCCTCATCTTTAAATTTTTGGTAACTAAACCCCAATTTCTTGGATCTAACTGATGCATTTTCAATTGTGAAAATACTGATTTTTTTTTTTTTACTTTCACTACAAATTCAAACACAAAAACATATGTTGAAAATAGGTATTGGTTGCACTTTTGAATCTCTATCTGTTAATTGGTGCCAATCAAAACCTAAAAGTCTATTGTTGTCATAATAAGTTAAATTACATACATGGCATGAAAATATGTCAAAATTTCTTGAGAAGGTGGGGGTTTAATTTCATAAATTATTTTGCCTTTGGGCACAATGGCAGAAGTTTGACTTTTAAGGGATATGGTTTTAACATTGTACCCACTTTTGTTCTCCCATTTATATCACATATATATACATTCGGATTACCAACCTCATTTAATGGAATAAAAATATAATTATTATTATCATATAAAAAAAATAATCGTATAGGTGAGCATGCGATATGAAATATAATATAATGGTATAGAAAAATCTATTCCCAATTAGTGGAATAAAACTTTAGTTGTTGTTATTGGTGTTATACATATATACATACATACATACATATTGTGCTCACAATTATATGTCTTCCACTATAACCACAATTTTGATTATTTTGAAGTTAATTTTAGGATTGATGTACAGTGCAAAGTAGATATCTTAGAGTAGGTAAAAATTTGTATGGTGATGTTGAGAGGGGTAGCAACATATACTAATAACCCACTAAGACCTAAAAGGGTAACAATAATGAATAATTCACTTTCACCAAAAAAAAAAATAATGAATAATTCACTGTCACCCTTATTATTTAGCAACAAACAATTAATATTTGAATATGCTCGACTCATACTTTGATTATGACAAGTTGTTTGTCTATAATAATCGAGCTCTTTGGCACCTTCCCTATCTCCAAGTCCGAGATCTCAAATTCGAGCCTCCTTATGCACAAAAATTAATAATAATAATAATAATCAAGCTCCACATAGAAACCCTATGCTACTACATCAATTACAAAGCCTTGAAATTTTCTAATGCCAATAATTATTACAATATAAAATACAATATCTTTTAAAATACAGTTCCAAAATTTACATATTATATTTGATCAAAATATATATGGGCGCTATTTTAATAACAGAGTTTGGTTCCCACGAAAACAAATAAAATTTATGTATTCCAATTTCATATCACTAATTTTAAACTTTTAATTATATTTGTTAAGATTCACAATTTAATTTATGAGAACTGTATCAAAAAAATTTCATATTTACACGTAGAGTTCGCTCGACATGCATTGTTTATAGATTATTGCGTGTGACCAATCCAATGAGTTTATTTGCGTGTATTTGATAGCAGTTAAGATTTTTACTATTATTTATTTTAAAAAGAAAAAAAAAATCTTAATTCAAAAGGATAATTTTCGCAAAGTTTTGTTTTTTGGATCCCTAATATTCAATTGTGATCGGGTTCTAATGATAGAACACTAAAATTTTTCGATTAAAATTTCGAGTTGAGTCTTGATAAGGAAAAAAAAATAGAAGCCGAGAGTACCGGTCTTTAAATTGGACCCCCATGATTACTCTGTACTCAAGATTTTCAACGGTGGTGGTGAAATGCCAAAGAAACACTACTTATGGGCTGAACGGAATTACCTGTGTAAGGCCGTTCAACAAAGGGCTCAGAATTGGGCCTTAGAATTTGGGCTACCCAACATAGGGAAACATGCATGTTCCATGGTCATGCCATGGTTTTATACTTTTCTCTTTCCATTTATATTATAAAAACCATATGTCAGTGGCAAAACTTTCCATTTTATCACACTTAGCATTGATAGCAAAAATTTATAAAAATCGTTTAGTTTAAAAGTAAAGGGTAAAAAGCGAAATGCAATACATCGATGAACTTCTAGGACGAGGAGATAATATTATCAACTTAAAACAAGAAACACCATGAACATATTATTTTCATTAAATACTTAAGGGAAAAACATTCATTTGATGATAAGTTCCCATTGCGAGGATCTCAGAGAGAGAGAGAGAGAGAGAGAGAGAGAGAGAGGAACTTTCACAGCAATTTCCAGTAATAATTATTCTGGGCAGATGAACTTGAGCTTATGGGATGAAATAAAATTTTAAATGATCCATCTGTGCTTGGAGTCAAAATAAGATGAGTAGAGTTGGACCAGAAAATAAGATGAGTAGAATTTGAAATCTCAATTTCCACGACATAAGACTGCAATTTCTAAAATTAATAATAATAATAATAATAATAACATCACCTTGCAAAATGGGGTGGAAAAGGAAAAAAAAATAGTATAAGACGAAGAAAATTCTTAACTGCTTGAATTCACTTGCTACTACTTTTAAAGCCCGCACTTTACTGTGGACTTTTTTTTTTTTTTTTTGGTATTTGTTATGTGATTATTATGGGTGAATTTTAAAAAAAAAAAGCAAAAATAAAAACAAAAATGGTGAATTTATATAGAATTATTTTTTATTTGTCATTTAAAATTGTGATAATGTTATAAATTCTATGAAATTTGGATGAATGTACATATTCGTCGTGGATAAAAATGATGATTGATTTTTAGGTTACTTTTTTAATAATATCGCAATTTTTGACCTTTGGACTCATAAGTGGTTATTGAGTTTTGTGTTGGCATGTTAATAAAGGTGTTTCTTCATACTTCTTCAAATGCCTATAAATAGGTCACCTTGTAATTTTATTTTCTTTTGTAATCTGGATTTGGTCCATGACCTAATATTCAAAATTTTGTTCCGATTAATCTAAATCGAGCCGTAGACAGATTCTCATTCAAATGAAGTTCTCTCAAACATCATTTTTGTCACTTCCAAAACTCAAACTTGAGTATTTAAGGTGGGATTTTAGTACCATTCTCACTAAACTAATGAAACATAAGTACCTTATAACTTCATTTAAACAACAAAAGGAGAAATAAAATTTTTACTCCTTTTGGTCTCTTTCTCACTATATACACTGTTTAAGTTCTCTTCTTATCTAGATTTTGTTTTCAATATTTCGATTCCTACATCTTTGGATTCCAAAACTAAAGTCTTATAATACGTTATCAGCACGAGACTCTAACCAACAGAGCGAATTATTTTTTTGATAAGTATATTTCTATTCTTGTATTATTTCATTGAAAATTCTTAGTTCTTTAATGTCAAATGGGTGTTATTTGAAACGATTAAATTGTGCGATTTTATTTTATCCTTTTGTTGGGTCACATGAGAAAGAGTTTTTCTATTAGCTGTAGTCAAAAAGATTTGTTTGATGCTACGAACCTTATATGCATTAACATTTGCATACTTTCACAAATGAGTGTTCATGGAAATGACACAAAGGATGAATGTTAGATAAGTATTATGATTGTAGGCTGATCCACACTCATCCTAATTCTGATCATATCTTTAACTTTACTTCTGGCATCTTTTCTTAGGTGGGAAACCATCTGAGGGTAGTAATATCTTGGGATTATTCAGAACCGGACATTAGCATACTATTTAAGATTTACTGGCAAAAATTTTGTTATTATGCCCTATTATCCTTTCTACTCCAAAGTTTTGCCAGGCTATTCCACAATTTTTTGATTAAAAATACCCTGTCCTCCATAAAGAAAGAAAAAAGGAATATCATCTGATAAGTAATTTTCAACCACTGCATTTATTATTTTGTTCTGTTCATATGAAAATATGTTATTTCTCTTGATATTATATTTTTATATTTGAATATTGTGTGAGTATGAATTGATAAGATAATAATATATGTTTGGATTTTTATCTTAAAATATAAATACAAAAGAGAATAAAAAAATTTTGCTTTTCATGCTTACGGAATTTGTTTCTCCTTTATTTGAATGGATTTCAAGAGGGCAGAACATACGTATATGAGTATTAAAGAATATGATGTTTTGGTATTTGAAGGCTCCTAAAGTTTTTCTGAATATGTATGTAGCAGTATCTGTCAAGCATGTGTGAAATGTGACCAGGAGGCTTATGATTAGTTGCAGACATATCAATGTTTAGGAAGTCTAGGTAATTTTCAAGCACATATATTTGATTAATCTGTGCTTTGTTACATTCTCACATGGTAACTGTTTGAGTTTTGTAAGATACCTATAGCAATAATCATAAACTTTTTGCTCTATAAATTGACGAGTGCAAATGTCATTCGTAGCAAGTTGAAGTAAATCATAAATTTGTATATGTCCATGCTAATGCAATTAATTTTTGTCCTAAATATATATAAGTATCCATATTGGATCAAATGGTACAAATATTGCAAGAATCATGAATCCCATTCAATTGGTTCTAGTCCATTCATTAAAGTGAATGTGACAAATCACAACAATTCTAAAAATGGATGAAGACATGGAAATGTAGGTGGTTGTGGCCGTAGTCGTGATCGCGACTGGAATGTTTACCATAATTATCTAGGTAGTCATGTAAATTTATCAAACCACCAAAAGTGAAAATTTAATATTGAAAAATAAGAAAATGTTGAATATAGTCAGAATTCTTAAAATAAGTGATATCGATGTAGGTGATTGGGGCATTGGTCGCATACTTGTTGTACGCTAAAGTATTTTGTCAAGCCTCATTAAAAGAAAAAGATAATAATATAGAAGCAAATCTTTTATATCAAAATTATGACCCTGATAATACTTTTGAGGGTCTTGCAAATTTACCCCATCTAGATATTGGTGATTTCTTTGACAACATAGATGATTTCAATTAAATTACTATGTACTCATTATTAATACCTGTATTTTCTTTTCAAAATTTCATTTATAATATTTTAAATTTTATTTATTTATTTATTTATTTTATTTTTTTTGAAAACTTATAAATATTATTGTATCTAAAATTGGATCAAAAATTGAAGACGAGGATCTTTGTCTCGTAGACAGTACGACTACACATACACTTCTCAAAAGTAAAAGATATTTCTCTCATCTCATTTTGAAAAAATAAAATGTAAATGCTATATCTGGTAGTATAGTCTTGTTCAAAAGCTTCGGAAGAGCAAACGTTTTACTACTAGGAGAGACAAACTTTTTTATCAGTAATGCATTGTTTTCACCCAAATTCCACCGAAATTTATTAAGTTTCAAAAATATTCACCTCAATGGCTATCATATAGAGACAATCAATGTAAAAAATACTGAATTTTTATGCATTAATGAGATCAATTTGGGACAAAAGCAAATATTAGAGAGACTATCAGCCTTTTTCTCATATCTTTATTATACACACATTAAACCAATTAAAGTAAATGTCGTAGCAAACCAGAAGTTTGCTAATCAAAAAACATTTATATTATGGCATGACCGATTGAAACATCTTGGATTTACAATGATGCAATAAATTATTGAAAACTCTTCTGAACATCCATTGAAGAACCTTAAATTTCTTCAATTGAATGAATTCTCATGTGTTGCTTATTATCAAGTCAAATTAATAATAAAACCATCAACAAGTAAGATTGAGTTTGAATGTCCAACATTTTAGAGTCGAATTCAAGGTGATATATATGAACTGATTTACCCATTATGTGGACCATTTAGATATTTTTATGGTTTTAATTGATAGCTCTACGAGATGGTCACATATATGATTATTATCAACTCGAAATATGACATTTTCGAGATTACTCACTCAAATAATTTGTTTACGAGCTCAATTCCTCGATTATAATGTTAAGACAATTCGCCATGATAATGTCAGGGAATTTACATCCCAAGCATTTAATGATTATTGAATGTCTATTGGTATAAAGGTTGAATATCCTATAGTTTATATTCATACTTTTGATATATAGTTTATATCCATATTGCTCCCCCTCACAGAACAAAAATGGGGCTTTATAGGATATTAGACATCTATATTGGTTATGATTCTCCTTCCATTATTAAATATCTTGAAACCATGGCCGGAAATGTTTTCACTGTTATATTTCTTGATTGTCATTTTGATGAGACATTTTTTCTAACTTTAGGGGAAGATAATACTAGGAAAAGAAAGATAGTAAAAGAGATTATCTGGACTAATCCATCCTTATGTCATCTTGATTCTCATTCAAAATATTGTGAATTAGAAGTTCAACGAATCATCCATTTGCAACAGATCGCAAATCAACTGCCAAATAATTTCTCTGATAAAAAATGAGTAACCAAATCACATGTTCCAGTAGAAAGTGCTCCTATCAGAATTGATATTTTTGAAGGATCCTAGCCAACAAATAATTTCTTTGATAAAAAATGAGTAACTAAATCACATGTTCCAACAGAAAGTGCTCCTATCAGAATTGATGTCTCTAAGGGATCCTTGACAACAAATAAACTGAAGCCATACCTGAAACGTGAAAGACCAATGGGTTTTAAGGATAAAAATTTTCGAAAGGAAAAAAGGAACAAATTGATAAATTGACTATATAAAAAAAGGGAATAATTCGATCCAAGAAAAACTTTCAGAAGAAGTTGAAATAGATAATCAAGAAATATCAATAAATTATATTTCTACAATAAGAACATGGGATCGAACAAATACAAATGTTGATGATTTCTTTGCACACAATGTGGCAGTTGATATTCTAAGTGAAAATGAAGACTTTGAATCTATGACTTTAAAGGAATGTCAATCAAGAGATGATTGACCTAAATGAAAGAAAGCAATTCAGACAGAATTAATATCTCTCTCAAAATATGGGGTTTTTGAACCCATAGTCAAAACATCTGAAGGTGTTAAATCAATAGGATATAAATATGTATTTGTGTGAAAAAGAAATGAGAAAAATGAGATTGTGTGATACAAAGCTCGACTAGTACACGAGGGTTTTCATAAAGACATGATATTGACTATGAAGAGACATATTCACCCGTAATGGATGCTATTACTTTTCGCTATCTTATTGGTTTAGTAACACTGAGAAGATTTCATATGCAGATGATGGATGTTGTCACAGAATATCTATATAGTGCACTAGATAATGGCATATACATGAAAATCCCAGAAGAATTAAAAATGTCAGAAGTTTGCAATTCTCGAGAATTGTTTTCTGTTAGATTACAAAAATCTTTGTATGGTTTAAAACAATCTGGGCGTATGTGGTATAATCATCTCTGTAAATATTTGTTGAAAGATGGTTATATAAATAACCATATTTACCTATGCGTTTTTATAAAGAAGTCTGAACATGATTTTGTGATAATTGTTATATATGTTAATGATTTTAATATTATTGGAACTCTTGAGGAGCTCTCATATGCAATAAATTATTTAAAGAAAGAATTCAAAATAAAGGATTTTAGAAAAATAACATTTTGTCTCGGCTTACAGTTCGATAATTTAAAGAACGAAATTTTTGTCCATTAATCAACTTATACTGAGAAAGTTTTAAAACAATTTAAAATAGACAACTCGTACCCATTAACCAGCCCAATGGTTGTTCGATTACTTGATATACAAAAGGATCCTTTTCGTTCTTGTGATGATAATGAGAAGATTCTTATTCTTGAAATACCATACTTAAGTGCAATTGGTGCCTTAATGTATTTTGCTAATCATACCCGACCTGATATTGTTTTTGCTGTAAATTTATTAGCAATATATAGTTTTGCTCTAATCAGAAGACATTTGAATGAGATTAAACATATTTTTCGATATATCTGAGAAACGATTGATATGGGTCTATTTTATCCTTATGAATCAAATGCACAATTAATTAGGTATACAGATATAGGATACTTATCTAATTTACACAAAGCCAAATCTTAAACAGGTTATGTATTCACATATGATAGCACAACGATATCTTGAAGATCTATGAAGCAGACTATAACTGTTATCTCATCAAATCATGCCGAAATAATCGCAATTCATGAGGAAAGTTGTAAATATATGTCGCTTAGGTCAATGACTAATCATATTCAAGAATCATGCGGTTTGTTAGTAAATAATAAAACTCTAATGATACTTCATGAGGATAATACAACTTGTATAGCTCAGTTAAAAGGTAGATATATCAAATGTGATAGAAAGAAACATGTCTCCCCAAAATTATTTTTCACGCATGATCTATTACAAAGTGGAGATATTGAGATTCAGAAAATTCAATCAAACGAAAATCCTACAGATTTATTCACAAAAGTATTGCTCACTACAATATTTGAGAAGTTAATTCATAAGATTGGAATATGACGTCTTAAAAATATTAAGTGTTGTCTTTAACAAGGGGAGTATTATATTAAGACATATGTATAAGGAAAGGTGTATTCTTTTTCCTTTATTAGGGTTTTTGTCCCACTAGATTTTTTCTAGTAAGATTTTAATGAAACATATTTTTTATATAATAGACATCTAAAGTGAAGTGTTATAAATTTTATAGAATTTGGATAGATGTCCATATTCATCATGGATAGGAATAACTATTGGTTTTTAGGTTACTCTTTAATGATATCATAACTTTTGACATTTGGGATCATAAGTGACTATTGAGTTTTGTGTTGGCATATTAATGAAGGTGTCTCTTCATACTTCTCCAAATGTCTAAAAATAGGCCACCTTATAATTTCATTTGTATAACAACAAAAGGAGAAATAAATTTTTTTCTCTCTTTGGTCTCTTTCTCTTTATATACATTGTTTAAATTCTCTTCTTATTTATATTTTATTTTATATTATTTCGATTCCTACATCTTTGGATTCCAAAGCCAAAGTCTTATAATAATAAATTTGGTTAAGAAATTTTTGTTTTGGTAGTAGGATATTTATAAATATAATTTGCCATGGTTGAAGTGTGCGTAATATGAAAAAAACATCTTGGTTTGACAAAACTTAAGTTGCCAAAGAATATCAATCGTACATTTACCATTAAACATAAAGATATTAGAGGAAAAGAGTCCACATAGACATGATTAGTCCAAAAAAAAAAAGTTTTTAAACCTTAAAACATAAATCTTTAAACCCCGAAGGAAAAAGAAATATAAAATTTAAAAGAAATAAATATTCTCTATATTTTTGTATGAATAAAGTTTTGTACAAAGAAATATTTATATCAATATTATTCACTATGTAGAATTTTATGATTTAGTTTCCAAATTCAAATTGATCTCTCGCTCACCTTTTTGAATTTAAAGTAGTAATATATTTTAGATAACTTTATTTTTTTCTATATTCACCATTATAATAACATAATATTCATTGTATATTGAGAAAATATTGATAACATAATAGTTGTATATTCAACATATATCCTATTGTTAGGGTTAGAATTTGGATACACACACACACATATCCCTTTCATACAATTTAAATCATACTCATTCTCTCTACTTTCTTGAAATTATTAATTAACTTATATAAATAAACAAACATATAAATATATTTATTAATTGTTTTTATGGAGGGAAAAAATGTGCTATGAGCTATGCTACTTACACTACTTTCTGATGTTTCGAACTTGTCCCATGAAAAGTGATTTGTAGTGACTTTGAACAAAAAATGACTAGCAATACTAGAAGAGGGATTCGTCCTTGCTAGCATTTTGGGAATTATAGCAAGTGATCCTCAACTCACACACTTCTTTTTAGAACTTTTGTTGAAGTTATAAATAGTCATATTACGGATTATTAATTATATTACAAATGTTTTTAGACTAAGAATGAGATAGAGTCATCTTGAATGAGTGAAGAAGCAATGAAAGAGAAACTCTAAACCCTAATTTCTCTCTAGAGTTGTAAGGTTAGAGTGGCCACGTGTTTTAACTTCTTTCAGCAACATTTCGTTTGTCTTTTGGAACTTTCTTTTTACTGATTATCCATCTCCAACCTCCCCTCCGCTCTGCTCCATCCTCCATCACCAGCCATAGAGCACAGAGAGAGAGAAGAGAGGGAGAGATGAAGCTTGCGAAGGAAACGAAACCTTTTATTTCTATGAATCAAACAACCACGCTTTTGGGACCATTTGTTTCTCCACCATCTTCATCACCGTTAGAGAATGAAAGTAATTGCCGGTGAAGATCAATCTAGGGGATAAAGATGTTGGATCTGCTCGCCGATTTGAATGATTTCTTCACAAACTCTTCAATTTCGTCAATTCCTTACCGTGAATCTCTCTCTCTCTATAGTTTTTATTTTTGAGTTTGAAGGTTCGAGCTCGAGCTACCTTGAAATGGGCCCGAGGCCCTTTAAATTTAATCTTGATTTTTTTAGTTTTCTCGAGTTAGGTTCGAACTCAAACCTATAAAATTTTAAATAGGTCGAGCCCTAACTTTGCAAAACCTTTTAGTTGTGGAGGATATGTAGAGGAAGGACAATCAAGATTAGGGTAACTAGCCAGCGGAGGAGGGTTGGTACTAGATGGAGGGGAAGCTGTTGGACATACGGACACATAAAAATATAAATGTGTGTGTGTGTGTGGTGGAGTCATTGATGTGCCACTATTTTGAAATTTAAAAATAGAAAAAACTAAATTAGGAGATTTGCCTTCTAAAATGAACTTGACAAGTGTTAGAATTAAATTAGTCTGAACATGATTCCAGATATCGATTGATATAACATAAAAAAATTGATGTGCCACTAGTGTCGATACATCAAAGGGAGGGTGGTTCTATGCACTTTGTCCCTCTAAACACTTTTGTATTTCGTGCATTACTTGATAGTATGCTCTAAGCATATCATATTACTTTTTCTCAAACAAATCTTATTTTTTTCATTTTAGGTAAATCTAAATATAAGTATTCTCATATCATAAATGAAGAAATTTCTAGTTTTTGCTGATTCTGTCTTGTATCTTGCAATTAGAGAGCATGTTTGCAAACCGACTCTTTAGCTCAAATCAGTTGTTTTATCTTATACTCTTTTCATGTGTGTGTATATATATATATATATTTGTATTTATATATTTGTATTTTTGTAAGAATTTAGAGAAAATTACATGTCCAGCCCTTAAAGTTTATCTCAATTTTATAAATTAGTCCCTACAATTAATAATGTTACCTTACGATTTTCAAACTTACATACCGTATCGTATTGGTCCTTCCGTTACTAACGGCGACAGGATAACCGTTAATTGCTGATGTAGAATGATGTGGCAGCTTACATGTCGTACGAATGCTGACATGTCATTACCATGTCAGCACCATAAAACATCCCATCATGCCATGTCATCATTTTTTACTGACATGGCAGTGCCATGTCAACAAGGATGACATTTTGGTCAATTTGTCTCTTATCTCTCCTCCTAAGCACACGCTGGCCTGGAAAAAAATTAACTGAAGAAAAAGATGAAGGCCCGAAGGTGCTTGCATCTCTGATTCTTCGATGAGGTTGAATCAGTTGTTAATCAAGGCTGAGGCTTGCACTTGATGAGAGGAGGAAGATAAGAAATAGTAGTGTCAACAAGGACAGAGATAGCGGCAACTTTGGGGTTTAGGGCTGTTACTTCTATGATGTCAATAAAGAACATGGACATCGACATTTGAAGAGGATAAGAGAGGGAAAGAAGGTTAGGGTTTTGATTTGGAGAGGAGAGATAAGGGGGTTTGCAAATAGGGGAGGGAGAAATATGATCAAAGAGATGATGATAATGAGATCTCACAGTCACAATCGCCACATCGCACCATTCTTCATCGATAAATGAGGACTATGGAGAATCGAATAGAAGTAGTGATAGTGGCGAATCGACTTCTGACGGCAAGATCTGGAATCAAATGATGGCAAAGTGAATGAAATGACGGAGATTCAAAGAAGAAATCGTGAGGCTCCTAGAGGAATAGCTCTAATCGGACCTTAGATTCATCATCCCCTCACTTAGATCGATTGTCCCTAGCATCTCTGTCATCATCTTCATCGACGGCGAGTCTAAGTCAAATCTCTACATGAGGAAGGAATGGCAAAAAGTAGTTGACTTCTACTCGTTGATTTTCCAAGATCTGATCACCGAATGCTATCTTGATCAGAAATCCAAGTTGAAAAGTTGACATTCAAGTATACTCATTCAAACACAGCAATATTGGACTAAATTGGGTTGTTTAAAAGATGGGAAGCTCTGTAGAGAAGCTATCGATAGAGTTGGGTGGTGAGGGAAATTAGGGTTCTGGGTTTGGGATGGTGGTGCAAGTGGAGATAGGGATAGGGTATTGATAGATTAAGGACTGAACATGATTAGGGATCTTAATTAGGGTTGTGTTATAAAAAGAAATTGATATAAAAACAAAGATCTCTATATCAAATAAGAATTTAGATAGAATACAGTGAAAGAAATTTCTCAATCTATTTCTCACTTTTTTTTCTCTTTTCACTCTCTTTCTTAAGCTCTTCTTTTTCTTCTCTCTTACAACTTAGTTTTGGATTTGAAAGGAGGTGAGGTATTTATAGGTAACTTTGGGTGATGAGTCAGCATGAGGAGTCAGCATGATGAGTCAGTATATTGCATCAATAGTTGACACTTATATGGACACTTGGCAAAAAAAGGGCATGAGGTATCCGTGTTCAATGTACAAGTGAAGCTTTACTTTTCCCTTAAGTTTCTTCCTTGAGACTTCTCCCTTAAGTTTCTTTCTCATTAAGTCTTTACATAACTTTCCTTAGAAACTTCCCTTAGAAGTTTTCTCAAAGCTTCTTTCAGAAGTCTTTAGGTAAGTGAGTCATCAGGAACTCATATCTTGATAAATAGCTTATAAAACAATGATAAAATTATATTCTTCAATGGATATCCACCAAATTATTCAATATTCATAACACTTCCCCTTGTATGTCCATTATACAAGAATAAGTCTCGTTAAAACCTTACTAGAAAAAAACCCGGTGGGAAAAAAATCCTAGTAAAGGAAAAAGAGTATGCTATTCTAAATGTATTTATTTTCCCTGTTGAGAATATCTCTTGAGATCTTTAAACTGATGCATTCAAATTTCTTTCACCAATTTTTCGATTGTAGTAGGTGGTAATGCCTTGGTAAATAGATTTGCTAAATTTTTGCTTGAACGAATTTGTTGCATTTCAATTTTACCATTCTTCTGAAGATCATGTGTGAAGAAAAATTTTGATGAAATATGTTTATTTCTATCTCACTTGATATATCCTCCATTAAGTTGAGCAATGCATGCAGTATTGTCTTCGAACAATATCGTAGGAATATCTTTATTAGATGATAGTCCACAGTTTTTTAAAATATATTGAGTTATTGATTTTAACCAAACACATTCTCGGCTTGCTTCATGAATTGCTATGATTTCAGTATGGTTTGAGGAGGTGGCGGCTATAGATTATTTTGTGGATCGTCAAAAAATAATAGTACCACCATATATAAATAAGTATTCAGTTTGAGATCGTGCTTTGTAAAAATCAGACAAAATCCAGCATCAGCATATCCGATTAATACTGGTTTGAAATTGGTTAAATAGAATAGGCCAAGATAAATTGTTCCTTAAAGATATCGAAAAATATGCTTGACTCCATTCCAATGTCGTGGTGTTGGGGAAGAACTGAATCTTACTAATACATTTACAGCAAATGATATATCAGGTTTTGTACAATTAACAAGATACATAAGTGCTCAAATGACACTAAGATATGGTACTTCAGGACTAAGAATTTCTTCATCTGTAATATTTAATGGATGTACTTTATCTATGTAGAAATATTTTAAAACTTTAAACGTATAATTTGATTGGTGAATTAATATTTTATCTTCCAGATGTTTTATCTGTAAGCCAAGACAAAATTTCGTTTTCTCAAAGTCCTTGGTCTCAAATTCTTTTTTCAAATATTCAGCAGCTTTAGAAATCTATTCAAGAGTTCCAATAAGATTCATATCATCAACATACACTGCAATGATTACAAAGTCTGTTTCAAATTTCTTAAGAAAAACATAAGGACATATTGAGTCATATAACCTTTTTTCAGCAAACAGCCACTTAAACGGTTGTACCACATTCGTCCTGACTGTTTTAAGCCATATAGTGATCTTTACAATTTAATGGAGTAAATTTCTCAAGAATTTCGATCACATACTTTAGGCATTTTAAATCCTTCAAAGATTTTTATATAGACATCATTTTCTAATATCCCATATAGGTAAGCAGTGATTACATCCATTAAACGCATCTTGAGTTTTTCATATATTACTAAGTCCATAAGAAAACGTAATGTAATTGTATCAACTATAGGGGAATACGTTTTATTATAATCAAAACCTGGTCTTTGTGAAAACCCTTGTACTACAAGACGTGCCTTATATCGTACAATTTCATTTTTTTCATTTTGTTTGCTCACAAATACCCATTTATATCTAACAGGTTTTACACCTTCAGGTGTTTGGACTACATGTCCAAAAACTTTACGTTTAGCCAATGAATCCAATTCAGATTGGATTGATTCTTTCTATTTCTGCCAATCATCTCTTTTTCTGACATTCCTCAATAGATTTTAGTTCAAGATCCTTGATTTCTTCCATAATTTTGAGTGCAACATTATATACAAAAATATCATCAACAATTGTTTCAAGTCTATCCCAACATATTCTTGTTGTGGTGAAATTTATAGAAATTTCTTTTACATATTCTTCAGGAGTTTGAAATTTAAACTCTTCAAGAGTTATGTCAGGCTCTGCAGGAGTCTGAGTTTTGTCATCAGTAATCTCATGTGATTCTTTATCATTTGATTCCTTTAAATGATCGTGATCAATATATTCTCTTTTCTTTCGAGAATTTTTATCTTTGATGCCAAGAAGTCTTCCACGCTTCAAACGTGTATTAGATTCATTTGCTACAATACTTGGGGATTGTTCAACTGGAACATCAAGTTTAATTGGTGCATTTTCTGTAAGAAAATGCGACTTCGTGACTCTTTTGGAGTCAGTGAACACGTCTGGTAATTGATTTGTAATTTTCTGTAAATAGAATATTCTTTGAACTTCAAGTTCACAATATTTTGTACGATGATCAAGAGATGTCAATGGTAATATATTCCATATAATTTTCCTTTTCAATTGTCCTTGTCCTCCTCCTAATACTGGGAAATTTGTTTAATCAAAATGACAATCTGTAAATTTTGCAGTAAAAATGTCACATGTCAAAAGTTCAAGATATCGAATAATAGATAGTGACTCATACCCAATGTATATTCCCAATCTTCTGTGGGGTCCCATTTTAGTTTATTGCGGTATCGCTACAGGGACATAAACTGCACATCCAAAAATTCTTAAATAGGAAATATTGGACTCATAACTAAAATTTAATTGTAGATGGAGTACTCATGATAGTGTGTTGGTCTTAAGAGTATAAGTGCTGCTGCAAGTAAAATAGCATGTCCCCAAGCTGATGTTGGGAGTTTAGTTCTCATTAATAATGGTCTAGCAATCAATTACAGTGTTTTGATAAATGATTCAACTAAACCATTTTGTGTATGAACATGACCTACAAGAGGTTCAACTTTAATACCAATAGACATACAGTAGTCGTCAAAAGTATGAGATGAGTATTCACCAGCATTGTCTACCCAAAATGTCTTAATCGGATAATCCGAAAATTGTACTCTTAATTTAATGATTTGAGCAAGAAGTCTCGCAAACGTCAGATTATGAGTTGATAGAAGACAAACATGTGACCATCTTGTGAATACATCAATTAGTACCATAAAATATCTAAATGGTCCACATGGTGGATAAATTGGTCCACATATATTACCATAAATTCTTTTCAGAAATCCAAGAGATTCAATTTCTACTTTAACTGATGAAGGTCTCGTAATAAATTTTCCTTGAGAACAAGCAGCACATGTGAATTCATTTGATTTCAACATCTTTTAATTTTTCAAAGTATGACCATGAGAATTTTTAGTTATTCTCCTCATCATAATTGATCCAGGATACCTTAATCGATCATGGTAGATAACAAAGTCTTTATGATTAGTAAACTTCTGGTTTACTAATTGATACATTTCGACTGCATTAATTTTAGTATAGTATAAGCCAGAGAAAAGAGATAGTGTTTTCTCTGCTATACGTTTCTTTCCAGAAATAACAATTGTAATGCACTTTAATATTATTATCATTCATTGTCTCAATGTGATATCCATTTTGGCGGATATCTCTACAACTTAGCAAATTTCTATGAGATTTAGTAAAATATAGTGCATTATATATAACTAATTTTGTTCTTTCAGGGAGACATATATTTACTCTACTAGAACTCTCAATCAATTTTGCAGTACCACTTATGGTATTGACATTTGTTTCTCCCAACTTCAGGTTAGCAAAATAAATTTTATTTCTAAGTGTCGTATGAGTTGTAGCACTATCAATTAGACATATATTTTCTTCACTTCTCATATATTCCAAACTGTCAGCAATATCCATTTCTTATTTATGAAGAAAATAAAAGAGATAATTAATTTGTTTGTATAGAATTATAAACAAATAAATCAATCAGAAATAAAGTGTATCATATTGCAAAAACATTAAAACTAACTTATTCATTTATAACATAGATCTAGATATTTTTATCATTGATCAAATGATCAATTTTTCCTTCGGAGTGTTCAAAGAAATCAGCTATATCAAGATGAGTTATATCTATATCCGCATCATTACATGAGTTGGCAAAATTTGTTTCCATATCTTTATTTTTCTTCTTTAGAGGCTTGATATAGTTCAACAAGATGTTTTAGAGTTCGGCATACACGTGACTAATGTCCCTTGGCACCGCATTGGTAGCAGACACTATCAGAATCTCTTGAAAGTTTCTCATTTTCTTTTCCATCACTATCATCCCACTTCTGGTGGTGATATTTTTCCTTTTAATTTGATCAACCATTGATGCGATCATCATCATTGTAATGGATACCTTATCCACGACCATATCTGCCCGACTTCGACCTTGACCTTTTCCATATTCATATTTAGTCGCATTCGCTTCAGGGAATAGACTACTACCAGTTGGTCGAGTCTCTTGTTTCTTCATCAATAATTCATTATTTTACTCGGCCACAAGAAGACATGAAATGAATTCAGAATATTTTTTGAATCCATTTTCTTGATATTGCTGCTATAGGAGCAAATTCGAGGCATGAAAGGTGAAGAAAGTTTTTTCTAACATATTTTCTTCAGTTATATTTTCTTGACACAATTTTAATTGGGATGTGATTTTGAACATTGTAAAATTATAGTCATCAATGGACTTGAAATCTTGCAGCCTTAGATGTATCCAATCATATCGTGCCTTAGGAAGAATGACCATTTTCAAGTGGTCATATCTTTCTTTTAAATTTTTTCATAATTCAAGAGGATTTTTAATATTAAGATATTTTATTTTCAAATTTTCATCAAGATGATGCCGAATGAAAATTATTGCTTTTGCATATCTTGTACAGTAACATCTTTTGTTTTTATGGTGTCTCCAAGACCTATTGCATTAAGATACATTTCAACATCAAGAGCTCATGATAAATAATTCTTTCCAGAAATATTAAGAGGTAGAAGTTCAAGTTTAGCAAGATTCGCCATTAGAAGAAATCAGTAAAAACATATCTTAGAATCTTTAGACAGTGAAACCTCCTTTTCTACTACAAAGGTAGATTTGTATTTGGTTAATGTTAGTTTTGTGCTTTTGGTAGAATTTCATGCTGATAACATGTTATAAAACGAAATTAATATAGAAACAAAGATCTTTATATCAAATAGGAATTTGAACAGAATACAGTGAAAGAAATTTCTCAATCTCTTTCTCACTTTTTTTCTCTTTTCACTCTCTTTCTTAAGCTCTTCCTTTTCTTTTCTCTTACAACTTAGTTTTGGATTTGAAAGGAGATAAGGTATTTATAGGTAGCTTTGGGTGATGAGTCAGCATGATGAGTCAGCATATTGCATCAATAGTTGACACTTATATAGACACTTGGCAAGAAAAGGGCACGAGGTGTCCATGTTCAATGTACAAGTGAAGCTTTACTTCTCCCTTAAGTTTCTTCCTTGAGACTTCTCCCTTAAATTTCTTCCTTATTAAGTCTTTGCATAGCTTTTCTTAGAAGTTTCCCCTAGAAGTTTTATCAAATCTTCTTTCAGAAGTCTTTAGGTAGGTCAGTCATCAGAAACTTATATCTTGATAAATGTCTTATAAGATAATGATAAAATTATATTCTTCAATGAATATCCACAAAATTATTCAATATTCATGATAGGTTTTTAATTGTTAATGGCATTAAAAGTAAGATTCTAGGTTTTGGGTTTTTAATTGAAGTCAATTAAGGCATGCCTAACTCAGTACGCAACAAATTTTCTATTGCAAACTCAAACAAAAAATCCAAAGACTCTTAGGGTCATGACCCCAACAATCCTTTGGAGATTTCAATGAATTGTAAGGTTATTTAAAACTGCAGAACTCAGAGCCCCCACTTAAAATGCTTGAACTCAGAACCCCACTTAAAACTGCAATAGAAGAGAGTCGTCCCCCAAAAATTTGGTTTGAAACTGAATGTGTAGTCGGCTTGAAATGGAAGATCATGAAACCCCAGATCGTCATTTTTGGATTTGCAATGAACTGAAAGCTCAACCCCCTTGCCAAGCCCATTCTGGATTTGGACATGAGTCTGTTCAAACACACCAGCTTGTGACTAACAAATGAAGAACAGTAAAAGAATTAATATTGAGGCATTCTCTTAAGGTTTATATATACTTGGTTTTTGGTGCATTTGGCATGATTAACGGCCATTGGAGTTGTGTGTTGTCGCAAATGGGGGAGGGGAGGAGAGAGAGAGGAGAGAAGAGAGAGAAAGGGGGAAGGATGGAGAGAGAGGAGTATTTTTTTTCTGGTAAGAGACAGAGAGAGGAGAGAAGAGAGAGAAAGGGGGAGGGGAGGAGAGAGAGTAGTTTTTTTGGTTTTTTTCCAAGTGAGTTGATGGGGCACTGCCACGTCAGCATTTTGTTGACGTTGCAACATTAGATGTCTAATGCTGACGTTGCAACATCAGATGTATTTTTGATACTGATATGACAATGACATGTCAGTATTCGTACGACATGTAGGCTGCCACATCATTCCACATCAGTATTTAATGGTCAACCTGTCACCGTTAGTAACGGAAGGACCAATGCGATACGATTTTATAAGTTTGGGGATCATAAGGTAACATTGCTAACTGTAGGGACTAATTTGTGAAATTGAGATAAACTTTAAGGACCAAACATGTAATTTACTCTAAGAATTTATATTTAAAATGCGATGAAATTAGGAATAAATTTTGAATAAATCGAAGGATTTAAAACTAGAGGTTGATAAAGATAAGAAGTTTTGGTACTCTTTTAGATCAAAACGAAAAAGAAAAATGATAGCAAAGAGGAAATTACTTTCAAACCCCTTAAAAACCTGCAAAAAAATAATAATTATAATAAAAACCTTCTTGGTGGTAAGGAGAAAGACATTTTAAACAAAGAAAATTATTTATAGAAAGAGTGGAAAAAAAGGAAAAAAAAGAAAAGCAAAGAAAAACTTGGTTCTAAAGATTGGAATAGAAAAAAAATATGGTCTTTCTTTTTATTAATCAGAAATATCATTTAAAATATTGAATGTCATATAGTTATTTGATCCCATTTAATCTATAAATCATTTTATTCATATAATATTATTCTAAAACATATATATGTATTCACTCTTTTTATCATTACAATATTGTTAAATTGAATAAAAAGATTCATGTTCAAAACAATAAAATCTAATAAAGTTTTTTTTTGGGTGTAATAACATTATTTTTATGATACACGAAAATTTCTCAAAACTAATATTTTTCTGTTTTCAAAATGCTAAATTAATTAATATTTATATAATTTTTTATATTATTTTATATTTATATATTTTTCTATATTTAATAAATTATTCATTTATTTAATTATAGTTATAATTTTTATATTATTTATTTTATGGCTAATAATTATATATTTGATCATTTTATATTTTTATTATAAAATATAAATACTTTATTATTTTTATAAAATAATTAATATTTATGTAAACATTGTTATATATTTTTGATATTTATACATTTGTTCATATTTTTATTTTTTATATTTTTAGAAAATATTATTTCCATATAACTTACATTTTTCTGATCTAAAATTACACTTTTGAGATATAAACTTAAATATCCTGAAATCAATGTATTTATTCATAGTCCTAAAATGGACGCATATGTAAAAATATATCTCTGTAATATATCTTGTGTTTTTATTCCTCAATCAAAATTAGCAAAGAAATAAAAAAAAAATAGTACAAAACTACTCAATAGAACCCAAAAATAAAAGAAAAATCAAATAGCACTAAAGAAGTAGTTATATTAATTTTAATTATATAATTATTTTAACTAGTAAGTAAAATTTTTGTTTTTTTAGATTCCAATAATCATTATTTTTATATAAATCAAGATACACTAAAAATATTCAAAATATGAAATTTCAGAAAAAAGAAAATAATAAAGAAAAGAGAGGAGAGAATCAAGCAGACTTTCTGGCTGAACAGAGAGGGGGGTGGGGGAGAGAGAGAGAGAGTTGCAGATGCAATTCCTGGCGAGTCCTACTCCGTTTTCAGAATAGAAACTCACAATAACATCGAGAGAGAGAGAGAGTGAGAGGGAGAGAGATTAGAAATTTAATGAAATTGGGAAAGAATCGATGAAGAAGAACCCTGGGTCTAATTATTGTTATAAATCAAACGAGTGAGAAAGAAGAGGAGGCCATAGATGCATGTGTCCGATTTTCTCTCTCGTCTAGACCTCAGCTGGTTCCTCCAATTGCTCTTCACCCTTATACTATTGGGAATAGGGTTTATTCATCTCTTGAAGAACACTGCCTCCAAGTATTTTGAAGTCGACGCCAATTTCGATTCTGCCTCGCCTGATCGGATGCCGGTCCCTGAAGAACATCAAAGCTCGTGCGCCTCCTGCGGCTCTCCCGCCCACAAGAAGTGCTCTCGTTGCAAACTTGTCAAATACTGGTTCTCTCTCTCCCCTCCCCCTTACATACTACTTTTTTTTTTGGTGAAGTCTTGTTGGTTATTGATTTTTTTTCATATGTTTTGGGGTTTGTTTTGTGATCTTGTCTGATGTATCGCCCTGCACTCTTAATTTACAATCTTTTTTTTTTTATTTTTTTTTTTATTTTTTTGATTTTTTGGCTTCTGGGTTTTGTCTGGTGCTGGTTGGAATCGGGAGTAATATAGTTTGTGTTCTTTAGCATTACTGGTTTTTGAATTGTTTCTTGGTTCACCTAGCTGGTATGCACCATCACATTTGTTCGCTGGGCTTTGGTTTGTAGGTCTTGAAATGTCGTTGGCTTTTGTAGTTTTGATTTTGGGTTTCTATTGCCGGCTTGATTTTGTGATTTGAAATTGTCATTGGTCATGGCTCAGTGTGGCTGTTTAACTTTACTGCTTTTGGGATGATTTCTGGGTTTTTCAATGTCTTGTTGGTTTTATTTATTTATTTTACATGCGAATTATGTGATTTTGTGGTTTGTGATCTTGTGTTTTCTGAATATTTGATTCCATGTGCTTTATTTGTTTGTTTAAGATTACTGATTTTTGTGCACCGCCTTAGATTGTGGCCAACATGCATTATTATTGGTTATGCTTTATAGTTTGCCATGTTGAGAAATTTAATTCTTTCTCCTTTGCCTTATTTTAATTCTTACAGCTCTCAAACTTGCCAATCTGCACATTGGAAATCTGGGCACAAGACCAAGTGCAAGGATTTTCAGTTATCCCAAAACACAGAAATATCATCTCTAAATTGTGGACGAAAAGCTTCTGGATTAGCATTAGTTCCTAGTAGTGGAACCTCGAGGACATTGAAGCAGACAAAAGCTGTAAGTAATGTTTGACATGTGGTTCAACTTAATGTCAATAAAAAAAGGCACTTTAATAATGCTCCATTAACTTCACAGATTCTTTTCCCCTATGATGAGTTTGTGGAACTTTTCAACTGGGACATGCCTGAACTCATGCCATGTGGGCTTCTAAATACTGGAAACAGGTCTATTGGACATCTTAGTTCACGCTTATGGTTCCACCATCTGAAAGATTTGCACTTAATTTCTATATGATGAATATGAATATACTTCTTGATCTCTATTGATGCTTATTGTATTCTTTGATTCTGAAAATTCTGTGCAGTTGCTATGCAAATGTAATTCTTCAGTGTCTAACTTACACGCAGCCACTTACTGCATACTTGCTGGGGAAAGGCCACAGAAGAGAATGTAAATGCTGAATTAGAATTTACTTTCAATTTTAGTTTCACTTGTAGAGTGTTAAAGGATACTTTGCTTTACAATTATTGTGTTTTGTCCTCCAGGCAGACGAGATGATTGGTGCTTTCTTTGTGTGTTACAAAATCATATCGAAAGAGTAAGCCAAAGTCCAAGTCCCTTCTCACCTCTCAACATTCTTTCACGGTTACGCTATATCGGTGGCAGTCTTGGCGGTGGGGATCAAGAGGATGCTCATGAGTTCATGAGGTTCACACTAGTCTTTGTCCTTAATATAATTCCTAAAGGATACCATTGTTATACGACTTTTATGTGAATTTATATCTTGCAATCGTCTTTAGTGAAATTGAATTTGTTGTTTTTCTATCTTATTTTCATTTGTTTCATATGCAGGTTTGCAATTGATACCATGCAATCAGTATGCCTTGACGAATTTGGTGGAGAGAAGGCTGTTAGTCCAAGCTCCCAAGAGACAACCCTTATTCAACATATTTTTGGTGGTCATCTTCAATCTCAAGTAAGTTTCATATAAAATTTTCATGAAATTCTATCAATTGTTTCTTGTAAACAAAAACAATACAATTTTATATTCTGCATAATATAAAATTCAAGATTCATCATAATGCAATTTTTGTCGCACTGACTGCATGCACCACTCAGGCGCAGAGATGAGGAAAAAGCATCCTTCAATCTTTTTGCTTTTTCCTTGCGAAATTTGCAGAAAGTATGTTACACTTTAAATTTCGTCTCTTTTCTCAGTTACAAGCCATTGAGATTTTAATTTTAGTAACCCTTGTTTTGATCCTTTCAACTAATAATCTTGAAGAAATTGAATTTACAATTTTGAATGCTACTTCACTTGGCCAAAACTAAATAAATAATTGTAAAAACGTCCTCTATTATGTTAACATGTAGTAAAGAAGTAATTTTTGTGTGTGTGATATTATGTGTTAGTGTCTTTTTTTTTTTGTTTTATTACTCTAGAGACCTTGCATGTGTACTAAAATTTTGAGCCAATTAAAAGAAAAAGTTTCGCACGTTGCACTAAGACCAGTACCACTTTATGGTACATAGTGTTGGGCTATCGAAGTACAATAGAAACCAAAAAGAGAAAAATGTTTGTTGTGGATGGGGGAATAGTAAGATCAATGATCAGATTGATGGGAAAAGTTAGAATTAGATGTGTTTGTATAATGAAAAATGAAGATCTGCCCCAGCCAAAGTGATGAAGATGGTTTGGACAGTGTAAAGAAGAGATTTTGATTTGCCAAGTAGGTGCATTGATAACATACAAATTCAAGAAGCTGAAGAAGGCTGAAGAAAACAAACTTTTAATGTAGTGATACATGATATGCGAGGATATATTTACTCCAAAAGAGGAGAGCTTAAAAAGCTACATGTGCTATAACAGATCATTTTTTCCTATATTGTTATGTCCCACGAGAGATGTAGAACCGCTTATTTGCTCTATGTGGCCGTGAATGGGTTAGTTCTAGGAGCCTCATGATTTGTTTCTCACAGAATTTTGGCTTTTGGAGGGAAGAAGGATGCTCAATGACTTCAGAAATGCGTATTTATGGCTATTTGGAGAGGACGGAAGGCAAGATTTTCCAGAAATCAGACTATTGATCCATCTCTTCTTTGAGATGAAATTATTTTCTACACCTCTTTGTAGGCTAACGCCTCGAGTCTTTAATGATTATAGTATAGATGAATGAAAAAGAGATTGGTTTGTAGTGTTGCATTAATTTGTTTGATGCCATTTTTTGCAAGTTTTTATTGTTTCTGAGGATTTCAAATACTTCGGGATTTTCGTATATTCTTACTTGCCTCTTATATAAACTGCTTTTTCTATAATAAATTTATATGCTTGGATAGAATTTAACAACCAATATGACTTTAAATAGAATCAAATGAAGAGATAGAGATGTTATAGAAATATGATTGTTATGCTTCTTAGGATCTACTTTTAACCTTTACAATATGCATTATTTACACTGTTGAGATTTTGTAGGGAAAGAAAGTTACTGTGGATTGTTATGAGATAAAAAAGTGATAGGAAAGAAAGAAAATATAATGAGGGAAAGGTTGGATGGAAAAATAGAATGAGGAGGTATAAGAGTGGTTAGTTGATACCCATCTATAAATTGATAATAAAATGTTAAAATAAGCCCTGCAGTAAAATAAAAATCCTGAAATACAAAAGCTGAACATGGAATGCCCCCCAAATATTGACTTTTATAGGCTTTATATGATGGATCTATTCAATTCTTCCACGGTGGGATGATCTCTTTTTCAAGGTGCAATCAATTGATTTTGTGAAACTATCTAAGTTAAAAAGTTGATATATCATATCTTACTCTCCACATCCTAAAAAATTTTGTATTTGTTTCCTTCCACACCAGCCAAAATCCAACTATTGATGGTTTTCCTCTTTATTGTACAAACTCTCACACCACTTGTCCAAGTGCATTGAAGAAATCTCAAGATGCGTTCTACATAATGATCACAAATTTACGAAAACAATCTCTCCTTTGGAGATGGCCCAGAGTCAAAATCCTTTTCCAAGCCATCTCTCCTGCAAAAAAATGCAACTTTTGGAGGAAAGGAGGAATCACAAATATATTGTGAAAAAAGGAGCTGTCTTCTCATCCTTAGAGTTCAATTTTGTTGAATTGCAGTATCTCTTAACCTCAAAAATTTTTGCTGGCAAACCCGTCCGAGTTGTGATGTCTTCCCTATACAAATCTATTTTAGCCCCTGCCATTTGAAGAAGCTAAACAATTTGCAATCATCTGTTTATTTGCTAAAGATAACACTCCAATAGATACGCCCTCCTTGAAGGGAGAATACGGAGCAAACTAGTGCCTCTTTTTCCACTGCTAACTGATACAACTGAGGGAAATGACTGTTCAGCAATCTTGGGCCACACCACGTATCATGCCAAAACATAACTCTTGACCCTATTAACCACCTTAAACTCCAATGTGCCGTTAAACATCAGTTTGATTAGCCATCCAACCATTATAAAAGGTCCCATACTTAGCCACAATAACCTCTCTTTCTTTAATGCGATGATATCATCTAAAATGGCTGCAACCACTTTCCCAAAAGTGCTCATAATGCCATGATCCCCTTGGGCAATGGGCACTTCAGAATCTGCCATGTTATCAAACTAAACTTCTCTTGACCCTTCTTATAGGTCTCCCATAATATTTTTTTTTTTGGGTGCTTTCAAATCATTTTGCTGTGGAAAAAAGAATAGAAAATTGCGACAAAAAAGTACACTGGGAGACTTGAAGAGGTGATTTGATGAGATTTAGTCCCCCCCCCCCCAAAAAAAAAAACCCCCTTTTTCCACCCTGCCAACGTTTTCTCAGACTTCTGTACAATCCTATCACAAGTAGCCTTCTCTTTGTCTTCAGCTTCAAGAGGAAGTGAGATAGGATATCAAATTGCTGCCCACTCTGCACCCTAGAATAGAGGTCAACTCAGCACCATTATCTGCTCCACCAACTGGGACGATTTCACTTTTTGGGAGATTTACCTTCATCCCAGAAACCATCTTGAATATTTTCAACAGAATACATTTGAGAAAGAGGACCTATCTTATATTATTACTGCGGGAAATGATTGTATCATCAGCAAGCAATAGGTGAGAGACATGCATTCTACGTCCCCCTACCCTCAACCTGAAAATGGGAAATCCATCCCAACTGCACTGCTTTGGAGAGTATCATATTTAGGACATCCATGCAAAGGAGAGAGAGATTTCTTGTCTTAAGCCATGGGAACTTTGAAGTAACCCTTAGATGATCCATTCACTGAGACCAATAATGATGATGTAGAAATACATCTTTTAATCCATTCTCTCCATTTTTCTCCAAAATCCATCCACTTCATGTCATAAAGAAGAAAATTCCAACAGACATGATCATAAGCTTTTTCGATAACCAATAAGTAGATGATCCTGTCCCTTTCTCCCCTTATTTTGCATCGACTGCTTCATTGGCAATCAAGGCCACATTGAGAATCTCACCCATGACAAAAGCATGTTGAAACTTCCCTACCACATTTTATCACCTCGTTTGATTTCCCCCCTAGTTCTTTGAGCAAATGCTTGTACCATTCCCCACGACTAGTGGGGTGAAAATCTCTCAAATTTAAGATTCCCTTCTCTTTTTGGATTAAGACTGAAAAGGTGATATTCAAGCTTCCCTTCAAGTTATCTTAGGCATGTAACTTATCCAAAAAGCTCATTATCTCTTTTCTAACGACCTCCCAATTCTCCTTAAAGAAGGTGATGGAGAATATCTAGTCTGGGAGCTTCATCCCCTATACAGTCCCTCAAAGTTGAAATCACTGCCTTCTTAATAAAAGGCGTTTCTAGCCTCCTCGCTCTGTTGTGTCCTATAATTCTAAAAGCCATGGATCCACCTTCGGCCTCCAAAAGCACTCTTCTTTGTACAACTCATAAAAACCACAAATGGCTTCCTTCAGGCTGTTACACTCATTTTCCACCTCCCATCTACATCAATACTAGAGGGTGTTTGAGTTGGAATGGTTATTTTCCCTCTCATGGGAGAATTTAGTATTTCTATCTCCCACTTTAAGTAAGAAAACCTCCTGAGCAAGCTCATTTTTTAAGATGCCCCATGTCTGCTGCTTGGAGGATATTGTGCAACTACAAGTCATGCAACCTACTTATGTCAGCCATAGCCTGCTTCTTCTTAGCTGCTACATTTGCAAAAGTCACCTTAAGAGATTTTAAATAGCTTTTACTTGGTTAGAAGAATGTAGCAAGCACAACCACTTGCCGCTCCTTCCCCCTACCAGTTCTCAACTAAACCCTTGAATCCTTCTTTCAACCACATATTTCTTGAAATGGAAACAAACCGGCCCTTTGCACACCCCCAATCTCTAGGAAAATTGGGTGATGAACTGAAATTGGTCGAGAAAGTTGTTTTTGCACAATGCTAGGGTAGTGGTCTTCCCATTCTCCCAAGACACAGTATCTGTCCTAACTTGATAAAGAAGCATTTTCTCTTAAATTTGAGCTAATTATTCTCGCCTCCACTATGTGGCACATCCATCTACCTATTCACGCTAAGAAAGTCCTGAAACTCTCTAGCACAATTCCCATCCAATCTCTCCGAACATCTTTCATGGATATAAAGCGCCGTGTTGAAGTCACTGTAAATAATTTATGAATGATTCCATCTAGCCCAAACCTCTTCAAGCTCATTCCACAACATCTCTCAGCTCCTTTGCCTAGCCCATAAACTCTGGTGAAGGTCTGCTCAAAATCATTGTCTTCCGACTAGCAAGAAATTGAGTGAGATCCCATTTCATTGTCTTTGATATTGACCACACTATAAAGTATAGGTGATTATAGAAACTTTCCTTTTAATTTACTAAGAATCTTATGGTCAGATGTACTCCTCTTGTTTATCAACTCTGATTCTTATGAACAGTATTTTTATCAATATTTTCATATTTCAGAATGATAGATCCTAAATAATGAAAACTATCTCTCTTAACCACTCTTCATTCAATTTTCAGTTCATTTTATTTAAGGCATTATTTATACAGAATCACATTCCATGTACTCTGTTTCCGATCTACTATTGATTATATATTATTCCTACAAGTGTTTGAATCACACTCTTGGTTTCTTTCATAAGTCAATAAAATATCATGTGCAAATAACATGCACCAAGTTATTGCTTATCCTTGTGGAATACCTAAGATCTAAAAATTTTTAAAAAAAAAAATCGAGGAGAAAATTAGATACAAAATTCAAGAATAAACTATTCTTAATTTAAACATTCTAAAAATATATTTGGTTGACCTCGTGTTATGTAGGTCTCAAGAAAAACAAGAATTTATCATTAAAAAAATGCAATACTAAAAACGTTAACCATTGTTATTAGTCACAAGTATAGCTGTTTGAAGTGAGTCAACATGGGCAATTATGTAATTGATTTTTCTCTCAACATGTATAAATAGACTGAGGTGTAGAGTAAAAGGTAACTTACCGTACCACCATAGGTCAAAGTTCCATCTCTCTCTCTCTCTCTCCCTCAAACCCTAGAATTCAAGTAAAAATATCCAAAAAAAAGAGAGAGAATTCAGCAGTGGTGCTGCAAAAAATACAAAATTGATAATGTAATGTCTGAGATTTTATTGTAAGGTGAAAGGAGTCATTATATACATGCAGGTAGGCCCTGCTACCTTCTCTCAGTTTGGGTAAACTGCATAATACATTTTGGCAGAGGAACAAAATGTGGTTGCTATTAACCACATTTTAGTATCTATTCTTATGTTTCCCCTGCAACGAGTAATACTTCAACACACTTATAGGAATCATATGTTATATGACAGCATAACTAATCAACATGAGTGATCATGACATTAATATGATTATTGCAATCCATGAATGTCGCAAATGATACTGTAATGGAGCATAATGCCAACTGTCTAACTATTCCAGTAGTGAGAATCAAAATCAAAGTGATTTAATAGAATTTTATCTTGACATTAGGCTTCTATATCTGCAACATATGTCCAGGAGAGCTGAATCTGGTTCCATTAGGCCGTCAACCAGAGGGTCACAGAAAGGAACTTTCTCAAGCATTGGGGGAGGGGTTGATGTGCAAATGCGCCAAAACTCAAGGGGGTCATTCAATTTTTCACTCTTTTTCTAATTCCAATAATTCACCAGGATTGGTCCCTTTCGCACCTTGAGTCTATTAACCCCAGGTGCTGCTTCCAAGCAGAGAAGGGTCATTTTGGATGGCATTGGTCATTCCCAGTTCCACTATGATCGACTTCTATTGGAAATGCCCCTCACTCTCTCTTTGTCTCCTATTTGAAAGCATTCTGTAGCTTGTGTTGGTGCTGGCATTGTGTTAAAATAACTTAAGAAAGAAGGCCTTCTGATTGGGAAAAAATAAAAGCAAAAATAATTCAAGAAGGGTCAGTGTGTATGGATAACTAGATCTGCCAGTGTGTTTCTTGTTTTTCAGTATTGGAAAAGGGTAAATTGCAAGGACAAAGAGAATGAGAACTAGGTAGTGGCTTGAACTGATTTGCCTACGATTCATGTTCAACCTCATATATATATATATATATTTGTATTTACTTATTTACAGATTTGCAGCTTTCTTCCCCTCATCTTTCTTACCTTTAATTAAGAAAGGAAACATATGTTGAGAATAGGGTAATTCAACGTTTTGATGCGACCCTCTATGATAGTCTAACTAAACTACTTACCAACCAATTAAATCTGTGGTGTTCAATGCTCTTCAACTTGGACAAACAATGTCTTATTCCTTTGAGTTTGACCTAACTGTGCCTTTTTTTTTTTTCCTCCTTTTGTATATCAGGTTGTATGTTCAAATTGCAATCAGGTTTCAAATCAGTATGAAAATATGATGGATTTAACTGTTGAAATCCAAGGAGATGCTTCCACTTTGGAGGAATGCCTTGAGCAATTTACTGTCAAGGAGTGGCTTCATGGAGAAAATATGTATAAATGTGATGGGTAGGTGCTGCTTCATTTTTTTAAGCTAGTGGAATGCTTATCTTTGATGTTAAACCCTGCTCACCCATCTATTTTTTTAATATTCTGTTGCTAATTGTTAAATGCAGTTCTCTCTCTCTCTTTCTCACAACGTATATACATATACATATACATATACATATACATATACATATACATATACATATACATAGATACACACACACACACACACACACACACACACACACACACACACACACACACACACACACATGCAGTTTGAACAGATTATTGGCCTTGGTTTTCGAACTAATCATATTTAGGATTGAATTTTGCATTCATTTCACAGTCTCAATTGTTTAATCCATGATTGATCCATGTGCAACAAAGCCTTGCATATTTGATGTTGTTAGTATTTTTCAAGTTATTCAGAGGTTTATTTATGTGATATTGAGGTGTCCTAACTTAAATATATGGAGCTTAGGTTTTGAAATCATTTCTGATGTGATGGTTGCATATTTGGAGAAGAAAGTCTTTATGAGAGTGGAGGACCCAAAGGAGTGTCTAAAAATTTGGCTTTAGAATTGGGTTCCTAACCCTGAATTAATGTTTTATGCCTTAGGTTTGTAATGGAAAAGTTGAGAAGAGTTTAATATGCTGATCGTCAATTTTTCAGACTGTCCTTATTTTGATTTAGAGTATTATACTTCCTTACCTAATTTATGTTTCTCTTTCTTCACTTCCTGCTTCTTTTTGCGATACAGATGGCTGAATTAATGTTGAATCAGTCTGTGGTTTGAAGTTCCATTTATTGGCCATCCTGAATGCTAGTCTTCTTGATAGATATGAGGTTCTGAGTATAATATAGTTGTCCTTAGAACTTTCAGAAAAACTTTCTTTCCTTTTCTTTTCCTTGCCTATAAACAGTGCAAAAGAATAAAAAATATGGGAATGGCGGGAGAGTGGACAATAGTGATAGTACATAGACCCTGTGCTGTGCAGTTTGAGTGGGATAAAGGTTTGATAATTTTAAGACTAGGTAGGTCGAAAAGCCTCTGGTTTGACATATTCCATGGTGTTTTTAGACTGCATTGTTTGTCCGATCCTGTAATGTATTTAATTGCTAGCAGATAAGGATGCTTGTTATCAAAGAAAGTTATAGTTTTGTGGATTTGCATACTTTGCAAATGCAAGCAGGAGATGAAAGACCATTCTTTTGCAGTTCTTTGTGGCCAGAGAATATATAATTCTACATATACATGGGTGGACTATAACTTGTTATCAAAGAAAGTTATAGTGTTGTGGATTCGCATACTTTGCAAATGCAAGCAGGAGATGAAAGACCATTCTTCTTGCAGTTCTTTGTGGCCAGAGAATATATAATTCTACATATACATGGGTGGACCGTCATCTTTTTCTTTTTTCCTTACCCCCTTTAAGGTTTTGGTTGGGCTATTTCTAGGACAATGTCTGGTATTCTTTCACTTGATGGCTAGCCAGGAAAGAATAGGGTTCAGGCATGTTGGAAAGGTTAATTAGTAGCCTCTGGAGAGACATCGAATTTGTCCATTGACAGAACAAGGTCAATTAATGTTGTTTACAGCCTTGGAATGAATGTGCTGTTTTGAGAATCTGTTCAGTTCAGAAGGAATAGATCCACCCAAATTGTGGCTAAAAAACACAAGCTATGCTCTGTTTCTTATTGGTCAATTTTGTTTACTCCTAATATACATGTCTCTTTAAACAAAAAAATCGTTACCAATAATAATGGGTGTGTTTTGTATGGGTCTTTGCCATGGTATCAAAAATCGCTTTGTATCGGTTTACATATTGGTATCAGAGCTTGTCGAGGGCCGCTACTGGGGGGGAAATGGAAGATTCCCTATGGCATTGAATATCAGCCATATCAGTCGATGCGAAGGACGGAGAGGAGGAAGTGAGATCGCTTTAATTGATCATCGGCATCTCTTCCTCTTCGCTCTCCTCTTTCTCTGGTTTCTCTGTTTTCTCTTGTTGTCTTTCTTTTTCTCTTTTCTTGTCTCTCTACTCTCTTCACTCTTCTTTGTTGGCCTTCCCTTTTGGCCTTTTGTTTTGGTCTAATTTAAGAAGTAGATGTTCTGGATCTTTCCCCAATGTCCGCCCCTAGTTTTGTTCTTTTTTCTTTTAAACTCTAATATATATATATATTTTTCAAACACAATACTTATCAAATATTATCTATTATTTTAATAGGGTAGAAATATTATATACAATTATACATTCAGCCCACATTTTATTTTTAAAAAACTTTTTAGCAAAATAATTATGTTTTTAATTTATGAAGTGATAATCTTGATATAATGCCATTGCTATATAAACCATCACATTATCGAAAGTAATTTGAATAATAATATAGAGTATAGAGTTTGTAAAAACTCTTTAAATACATTATTTCAAAATAATGTGACTAAATTTGGTATATCAATAAGTTTTGATATTTTTTGTGAAACGAGAAATTTGTGTATCACCAATATTTCCTTATATGACACTGTTAAGGCCAATATCGATTCCATGATTTAAAAGCATGGTACAAACTAATCGCGATTGGTTACTATCATAATTGGTATGGCTGGCTTTTAAATTATTCAAATTCATGTGGCATGGAACTTATGTAATTTGCTTTTATTTATTTATTTTCTGGGAAGAAAATTTTTACTTGAGAAAAATATGTACAAAATTATGCAGAAGAGAATATGCCATCCAGTCCAGAAGATGTGATAAATTCTTTTTGAAAAGTTCAGCTGTTATTTGGAAAAAGAAGATAATCCTACTAAAGAGAGAAAGCAAAGGGAATGAGCACTAAGGAAGTGAAAACCCAAGAGACTATGGTGACAAGGAATATACAAAATCGATAACCTGTACAAAGATCCCAAACAATTTTGAAGGGACCAGAAAAGAAGAACCCAAGGAAATTTTCCACAAAACTAAATAAGGGTATTGCTGCCCCCTCAAAACTCTTTGGATCACATTGCCTCCAAACAGCCCAAAACAAGGCTAGAGGGAGCATCTTAAAAGCTCTCTTCCTAGTCATACAAACTTACCACTCCAAGACCACAATTTACCCTCACCCAATATACTCAGCCCATTGCTTGTGGTACATGCAAATACGCAACATTTTCCTCTTTGTTTGAGCTGCAAATCCTTCATTTTTTTTCCTAAAATATTTAAAATCATTTGAGTTGCTTTGTGGGTCTCATTGCTATTCTCTATATATTCTCACACGGTGGCTACTGCTACTCTCAGCAATATTCCAACCCATGGTTTTGCTGCATGAGCACCAATAAGCACTTCAATGCTCTTGCTGCCACTTCCGTTGCTATATTTGCTGGTATTAGTGCCATTGCCACCAGTGTAGCAGCCATCTACCTCTGAAACTACTGATCATTGCGCTATAATGCGAGACCGCCATCATAATGCGTGTGCAAAAAAAATTGGAAAAAAAGAAATGAATAGCTTGAGAGTGTACATCAGTCCATTCAAAATCCTGTCTTTGTCATCACTAAGAAAACTTAACATACAATATTTAACTGCAATCAGGTTAACCAATGGTCCTCTTTTCTTAGCTTTTCCCAAACTTCTAATTTCCTTCACAGCTAAAGGCTTATATTGGTCTGCAGATTGAGGGACCAAGAAGAGCCTATCTTCCTATTTATGTGGCACATAGCATCAAAATACTTAATCAAATAATTTTTTATTTCTACATCACTTGGTGGTTGAAAGACTGTAGATTTATTTGATAGGCATTTTGAGAGTGTGAGGCATACAGTGCGCCTCAGAAATCTTCTTGTCATTATGTTCTATGATTTCTGTTCCAATAAAGATGCTGACATGGTTTAAATTGTGCAAAGAGATATCTACATTGAATCAGGATATTTTTTAAGAGCTAGTCATTCATATCTTTATTGTAATATAAACTCATCTTTTTCCTTTGGATAAGCTGCTGGGGTTGCTCTAAGGTTAAAGCTACAACATGTTAAGTGGGACTGGAAAGCCCTTTAAGAAAATAATTCGTTCCCTTTTTCTTTTCGACTTTAGCTTTTTTGTGTGATGATGCTTATTCCTCGCCATGTTATTTTTTTTTTCTTTCTTATTTTATTATTTCTTTGAATAATAAAACTCTACTATAGGTTAATATTGGAACTAACCAACCTTTTTCAGATTCCCACATTTGGAAGAAATAAACTTTTTTTTTTGGGTAATATCCATAAAAGATTCAGTTTGTGAAGTATATGTGGAGTTGGGGCGTGTGTACATATACGCCCACCTTCACCTTATCTCCGCACTAAGCCGGGGAGCATTTTGTGCACCGGGTGAGCCATTTTTTACTTATTGAAATTATGGTTACCACAAATCAAGAATATGTACTTGGTGTCTCTATTGATCTTCGTAGCACGCTGCTTCTGGCTATATCCAGAGTATCTTGCATTGCTGTTGTCATCCTTTGTGTTCTTGAAATGGGCATAGAGCCAACTGATTCCATTCTAAGCAGCATAACAGCTCGTCTGATGCCATATTTTATTATCTGCAGGTGTAATGATTATGTCAAAGCATGGAAGCGCCTTACTGTTAGGCTTGCTCCAAACATTCTTACAATTGCTTTGAAACGATTTCGGGTAGGCGCTTTAATTTATTGAGCTATATTTTTCCTATGGCCTTTTTATAGAGAATTAAAAAACATTCTCTATGGATGGCAGGGTGGTAGGTTTGGAAAACTTAACAAGAAGATTTCCTTCCCCGAGACTCTGGATCTTAATCCATACATGAGTCAGTCCGGTGATGGTAGGGATATCTACAAGCTTTATGCAGTTGTTGTCCATCTGGACCTGCTGAATGCTGCATACTTTGGCCATTATGTTTGCTATATCAAGGATTTCCGAGGACACTGGTATAAGATTGATGATGAAAAGGTCAGAGATTTTTGCTGTGTCCGTGTTTCTCTTTTAGTGTACATGCACCGGTGTGTATTGATTTTCACTACTCAAATGATGGCATTCTTCTGCCGGTCAAGACTTTGATTTTGATCTTTCTTTTAAACCATTCTTTACTAGTCAACAATAAAGCAACTCTGAAAGAAAAGGTGTCAAACAAAAGAGAAAGATGTACAAAGGGGAGTCTCAAAATTAAAGGGAAGCATAGATATGAAAGCCTAGACAACTGAAACACTAGAGCCTTCCAATTGTGTCCATTGTCTAGGATGCCTCTGCTGGAAAGGACCATAATGAAGCCAGAAAAACCAAAACTTTGTCCCATAAGAGTGATCTTGGTATGAACTGCTTCATGAAAAGTAACGCGTTGATGTCTAGCCAAATACCCTATTGATTAGTCATCTTAGTACTCATAAAATCAAAGCACTAAGGAGAGAAGTTTTGAAAATTGTGGTAGTATGGTTGCAAAAGATGTGAAATGGGTAAATCCACAATAAGAAAAAGGGAAGGAAAAGATGGAGTAAATGGGGTTTGCTGACAATCCACATGGGTGTTTTCAGAGTTTTATACACCATGTTTGGTGCCATATGTTGAGCAAGATGAAAGTGTGCACTGTTTTGCAAACACGTCATGTGCACATGTAAATGTAAAGAATTTTGTGTATTGGGGTTATTGCTATTTCTAATCTCTTCATAATTTTTGTAGGTATTTCATGTTGAGTTGGATGAGGTACTTTCCCAGGGAGCTTATATGCTCTTATATAGAAGGTAACAATCTTCCACATTCACAGAATTTCTTTGATTATTGGGTTCAGTTATATATATATATGCCTGTGCGACTCTGTTTGGCTTTAATTAGAGTTTGGAGCTAAATGTTCCATCACCTTTTATGTTGGATAAGTGATGTCAAAATGTGGGGGAGAGTAATGGTCACAGATCTGTTGCGTTCTTTATAGTTCTTTGCATGTTGGCCATCACCAGAAAGCCTTATGCTGCTCTTCTGATTCTTTATCACTTTGCAAGGAATTTTTCAGGGCTTCAGATTGCTTTGTTCTCTTTTTCTGCAGCTGTCTTTACATGTTTCTTGCTTGTACTAGTCTATTTACTTATCTAGATTTCATTAAACTGATTTATGTTCTCGTGGTTTTGCACATTTTGGTCAAATGATTGACACAGAATGAAGTTATACCAAGTGATTTAGTAGAAAGATTGTATGTCTGCACTTATATGTATGTTTCCTTGTTTAATTCGTTTATGAATATATTGGTGGATAAAGTTAATAGTTTTTTTTTGGGCTGTTGGTGGACAGAGGTTCTGCTCGGACATCTTGTCTCAGGCCTTCTAAGGAAGATGAGCAGAAAGTAGCAGAAGCAGTCAAAGAAGCACAGCCTGCCTCGACGCCTGTAGAAATTTTTAGCAATTCCGGAAGCATGGATTCTGAGAGTGACCCAAGTCCTAAGGATTCTGGCCCTGAGAAGAGCTCATCCCTGGTAATTGACCCCGAACACAAAAGAGAAGGCCCAGAGGATATGGATGTGGATGATCCTGTCTCAACCTTATCGATTTCGAAGGAAGTTAATGGAAATGGTTATCATGATTTACAAGAATCCACTCCTGCTGAACATGCTAATGGATTTGTATCACATCATGTTTCATCAAGTAAGCTGTGTTTTAATAAATCTTCTAATGTTCAAGTTGATTCGCTGTCTGCTGATTTCATTATCGAGGATGGGAGTGGATCTACCAGTAGTTGCGCTACTGGAGCAGTGCCCATGGTTTCCTCGACTGAGAACACTATGTCCCTTCAGAATGGTGTCAGTGGAGATGATGTAGTGTCTCCTGCCATGGATGACCTTGACAAGCTTGAAAATGGAAAGGTCTCGCCGATGCCCAGCTGTAGCAGAAATTCGGTGGGGAATATTGCCAAAGGAGAAGCCTCCTCTCGCACGAAGTTGAAGCCATTGTTCTCTCCAGGTTTTCTTGAGAAGCGCCCCAGGAACAAATCCGTGAAAAGAGAAGTGAAATCCCTTGTACAAACTTATGAGTACGTTTCTACATGTGCTGCAACTGCCAACGACCGTGGACTAGGCAAATTGCCAGGGCATGAGGTAAAGGATGAGGGAATTAGTCTTATGGACTCTAATGATGTGGTGCCTTCGCTACATGTTTTAGGAGAACCGGATAGCTGTCCTAATAAAGATGAGAAGATTGACATTCACGAACTGGACTCCACATGCAATGGAGAACATTCATCTGAAACTCCTGCTGAGAGGCTTGTTGATGCAGGAGACGAGAAATTCTGTGATCCAAATGGCATTTGTTACAACGGTAGCAGCTCCTCTTATTCTCAGGGACAGTAGTTATCAGAAAATACTTTAGTAGTTGGAGGGGAGAGTTCTAGAATTGCAGAAAGTTCTTATTCTGACAAAGTTGGCACAGATTCACTGCTGGAGGCAGTTGCCTGGTGGACTGACTGAATTTTGTGGGCAAGTTATCGTTTCTGTCAGTTGGCTTCAGCTTTTGGAGATCGGTTTTGGGGCATGATGTATTTTGAATTCAGGGTATGAGATATAAATCCGACCTTGACAGACTTTATACTTCTAGTTCTGATGCTGAAGTCAAAGAAGTTTACCCTAGAAGATTTAACAGTGTGAACGCATACCAGAGTCTGGAATTATATTGCTAGTTTCTGGAATTTAAAGGGAAGAGGAGCAGATAATGGACTGATTGCTAAAATAAAATTAAGGTGCATTCTTTAACTTCTTATTTGATTATATATGATCCCATTGCCATATCATGAAATGATCGAGCTGGGAAATTTTGTCTGGGATTTGATTATTTGCAGAAATCTCAGATCATTCATGTATTTTATTATTATTATTTCTTAAATTAACCAATGTACCTGAGGATCCCTAGGGATTCGGAGGGATAGAAGCATGAAAGTGCCGTACAAACTTATCTAGTTTGACGGAATACTAGGTTTTACTTGTGGGCTCAAATTTTTGTTCATCTTTGTTTGCAGTTTTGTGTGGCTTACTTCATGCCTTGCAGAACTCTTCTAAATGACTGGTCTCTTCAGATACATTCTTTTTTTTTTGCTTGACTAATCAGTATTTGATCAATTGATATTCAAAATTATACTCTGATAAATTTAGCTCGAGTTACTATTGGACTCTCTTTAGGGAGAGTTTTCCCAACGTAGTTTTTCCATTCCTAAGATTCGAACTTGAGTTTTAGTTAAGGAATGTAGTATCATTTTCACTAGGCTAACTGTCCGCCTGTTCTGAAACATCTATTTCAAGAATACTGAAGATATTAAAAGCAATTGTATCGAAATTCAGCCCTTGCTCTTGCTCTGTACCCCTTTGGTCATCAGATAATCTGTCCGCTGGTGCATTGGTTAAGATTCAATTTTTGAAATCAGAATCTTCTTGAATTATCTGGTCTATTGAGATGGAATTTTGGGTCTTTTTTCAAATATTTTAACTTCATGCTATGCTCTAACTTCTTGAATTAGAATGAAAACAAGATTAAAATTGATACAAGTCTTCTTGTATTGACATTTGGAGTGTGTATAAGTTTAACATCTTGAAAGGTAATTGATGATGGTTGGACTTTGATAGAGTTTGGGTATCCCATTTTAGCAGGAATGTCATTAGCACAAGGGAGAGATACTATCTTGAGAACTTAGTTTTTGGTTTCACATCTAACATTCATTAGGAGATGTCCATTACACCATTTTTTTGTTGTATAAGAAAATATAATTAAGTGGGATCGAATTAGAGTAGAGAGGATGGAAATAGGGAGGCTCTACCGCTTGAAGGACTCCATTAGACCTCCTTGTTAACCCTTTCGAGGGAGATCTTATGTTGTTACATGGGCTTTTCATAGGTCTTGCTAGGTGGCCGAAGCATTTTTTCTCCTCATAGGGCTCAAATATAGAGGGCTTCCCAGAAGTTATAAATGAATATAAAGTGATTCTTATACTAATAAATTTTGATTTTAATGCAGAAAATGTAGTGCCCAAACTCCCGCCCTGTGTAGAGCAAAATTTCCATCACCATGCTTGGAAAAAATTCCTTGCATTCATCCACATCAAAGTATTCACCGCATTGACATCACGTGTGTGGTTGGAGGTAAAGCTTTATAGCTACCATCCATGACCATAATCGAACTGACAGTAACACCGGATGCTTTGTGTGAATTATTGTGTAACTCTAATATAAAATTAGGTCAAAATTCCAAGTAAATGGCAGTGAGCTGCTGCAGCCAGAAAGCTGTTGGCTGCCGCCAATGTTGATTCGAACCTCATGGTTCTGACCACAGTTTCACCCGATCTGGTTTTACGATCTGATTTGGTCTGGTTTTGATAATCTAAACCAGATACGAGGAAAAGCCCTCACCCTTGGAAGCCATTGAGACTCACCTCGAAGCGGCCCAAATTGCGGGGCAAGGGGCTGACCAACGCTTTGCCCGATTTGAGCAAAGCTTGGCCAGCATCACCACCATGATCCAAGGCATGCAAGTGGCATGGCAGCTTGAAAGAAGAAGCTGGGAACACCATTGCTCCCGCAGCTGGCAAGCCTCCAACCGAGAGGAGATGCCGCCTCCTGTCCGAGTCCCACAACCAACGTCTGCATCCTCCAGTGCCAGAGAATAGGAAAAATTCCCAAGTTTTCACCCCTTTTAAGGTATATTTGACGAACAATTATTTTCTCCTCTTAATTTTTAAGGGGCGGTAAATGTTACCTTCTTATTAGGAGTAAGATAAAGGGAAAAGAAAAAATATTAACAATATAAACTATGGAAAAAACTACTTTTTAAACGACTTTTTTTCTTTTATCATTCTCTGGAAAAAGGGAAAATATATAAAAAGTGTTATGAAAAATTTTTTCACGATAAAAGCTTTTCGTAATTTTTAAGGAACCAATTTCTTGTAGGAGTGAACTTTATACTCAAATTGCCATTCTGCTTTCCAAAATCATTCTCTTGGGGTTAGGGTTCCTATACCCGCAAAAGCTCAATTTGGAATGACCCTAAATTCCTCTATTCCATATCTTAAAACTAGAAAATGGTATTCGAAGGCCTAAATTACGAACTTAGATTGAAGATACGAACACAACCTAAAAGGAGGCTTAATTGTACATATGAGAAATAAGTATGAAAGGAGGCTTAATTGTACATATGAAAACTAAGTATGAAATGTGTTCCACTCTATGATAATTGTATAAAAAGGTTAATTACCCTTATTTTGATGTAGGGCAATATGAGCTTTGATGATTAAAGGGAGTAAACATGAGACACGTTGAAGCTCACGAGCCTCCCTTAAACAAGTTTTTGTGTCCCTTATAATTCAATTCGACTTGAACCAGATCTAGTCAAATTCAATGTGGTTAAAATTCAATGAGGTTATAAGATACAGATGATTTATTAGCGGGGGAAAAAAGCTCCCATTGCAAAAAGTTTAGTACTAATTAGAGTGCAACTTTGAAAGTCAAAATGAAGACGCTCCCTCATTTTTCTTGAAAGAAAGGAACTGGCTTGGTTTAAGACAACTATGCCTGACCAAGGGGCTTTGAATGAGAGACTTAACTGAGAGAATATAACTGAGAGGTTTAACCAAAAGAGTCTAACCGAGAAGTTTAACAAAGAAAGTCTGATTGAGAGGCTTAGTTGAGAGGGTCTAACCAAGAAATTTAACCGTGAGAGTCTGGTCGAGAGGGTCTGATGAGAGGTTTAATCGAGAGAGTCTTGAGAATGATAAGGAAAAGCCATGTTTGACAAGTAAATCTACAAGCTTAACAAGAAGAATTATCATCCCCCCCCAAAAAAAAAAGCCTTAACAAGAAGAAGACGTATAACCATTTTGCTTTTGAATGAGAATCTAGCCCTATGAACTTAAGATTTATCGTGGGGTTTGTTCATCTCGGTAAAATGGAGACAAGAAAAAAGCTTTTGCATGGACTAATGAACAAAAATTCTTGCTCCTGAAAAAGGCAAAAACCAGATAAAGAAGCATACATGAGTGATATTGATTCGGCTCGTCTTCAAGTTTATTTGGTGAGATGAGCCGAATCAATATCACGCCGTGTCTACTTCTCCAAGACGCATCCATAACACCCCTCCTCTTACTCTCTTGAAGAAGAATTTTAGTTGTGACTGTGAAGAGTCATCTCTCAAGCTCATGTATATATAGCGAGCGAGCGAGAGAGAGAGAGAGAGAGAGAGAGAGAGAGAGAGAGAGAGAATCAGAAGGAAACAAAAGGAGCCTCCAAATGTGGGAAGGTGGGTCTGGGGAGGCTCCTACAATACAACCAAGGATAAAGGATAAGCTCCGATGCAGCTAATAGAAAAAGCATGTGGAACAATATTTGTCATCATCAATATTCAGCTTTTAGAAATGCCACTGTCAAGGGTAATGATATCTAGCACAAGCAATTGTTAATTGTAATATTATTTAATGTATCTAATTATTTTTAAAAAAGAAATTTAAATTATAATAAAATTTCAATTTTATAATATTGATGACCCAATGATACATTATCTCACTAATAAAATAGGAAAAGTATGATTTGTTTACATTACTCCTCCAATCCAACCTAGTGGAAGTGGATTGATTCTTTTGCAGATGTCGAGGCACGTGATTTGGTACGGACAGAACTCCACACTGGACAACATTATCTCACTAATAAAATAGGAAAATGTATGATTTGTTTACCTTACCCTCCAACCTAGTGGAAGTGGAATGGTTTTTTTTTCTTTTGTACGGACAGAACTCGACACATTATCTCAATTTTTTTTTTAATTATGGATATCTAAAATTAGGTTTTGATTAATCTGATTTGATTATCTATAGAACTCCTATTTAAAAAGACAGCTCTCGTAATATAATTTTTTATTTTTAAACTTTTAATTTAAAATTTAATTAAAAAAATTAACATATCATCTCACTGTCAATTGATACATTATCTCATTAATAAAATATAAAAAATAGTGTTTTAGAGTCTAATAATAAGAAATTAAACTTTTTAATTATAATTTTGATTTAAATTTTAAAAATAAAAAAATAAATATACAGAGAATTAATTTTAAATTAAATTTTATTATATTCAAATAACATCAATCAAATATTCGTCGAAAGAGAAAAATGGGGAAAGGTATGATTTGTTTGCCTTACCCTTCCAACCCAGTGGAAGTAGAATGATTCTAATGCCGTTGTCGAGGCACGTGATTTTGTACGGACAGAATCACATCATCCAATGTTGTATGTCTTCCTTACATCATTTGTTCAAGGCAACAACTCGAAGTCGAACACGTGTGTGCTGCATCGCTGTTCATGTACCCGCGCGATTTAGAAACGAGCACTACAAATAATACTCCATTTTAATATGATTTATAATAAATTAATTTAATTAAAAAAAACATTTTTAACTATCTTGATATTACTAAATTTTAATTATTTTTTATTTCTCTTTATAACATAAATTACTATATAAAATTTATTAATTTGATTCTTATTTATTAATAAATAAGTGTAATGATTTCAGAGAATTAATAGAGCCATCTTATGTATGGCATGAAAATAATTAATTAGATTTAAAAAATGAGTTCGGATTTTAACTTTAATATCATCTAAAATAATAGAGTTTCTATATTATGAAAATTTTAAATTTATATTCCATATAATCTAACAATTGGAATTAATTAACGTAGGACTAAATATGATTCACATAAAAAATTAATAAAACCTTTTTTTAAACTAACTGATATTTGAAATTATGTTCTTATTAATTTAGTTCGAGCGTTGTTAGATCTAATTTATGATAGAGTTCTCCGAATATAGTTTTTTCACTCTTAAGTTTCGAATTTAAGATTTGATTAAAAATCTAACACATTTACTCATTAGGCCGACTGTTTATTAAGAAAATTAATACAACTTAATGTATTGTGATCGGAGAAAAACAAGAAATTTATGCTAGAGGTTAAATTACAATATTTGGTTATATTTTCTAGGAGATCAAACAACATCTAGAATTATAATTTTGACATTATAATATGTGATTTTGTTTCCCTAAAAAAATTCTATCCCCTTCTTGCATCATGATAAATATGTGTGAATTAATCTCAATATAAGTTTGAAATAATAAACCACTAATTGCCAATGGTAGTAAAATAGAATTCCATCTGAGAATAGAAAAGCTTGGAAAAATTATCTCTAAATTATATTTCATAATATTAAAACTAAATTAATTGAGTAATCTAGATACCTGTGATTAGGTTAAAAAAATAGGCCCTTTTGGATACACCCCACTTAGTAATATAAAATATTTTAGTCTCTTTGAATATTATATTATATTTTTATTTATATTTTACTTGTACTTCTTTCTTCCTTATTTATTTATGCACTATTTATTTTTAGGATATCCCTATGTGTATTTATTTAACAGTTGTTGATGTTTTAAAATATTCTATTTTCTATTATGCCCACCTTAAATTCATTTCTACAATTTTTTGATCTATTCATTAGTTTTGAGGTAAAGTAATTCCCACATACTTGTTCATTAATTTGTTAATATTATATCAATATAATAACTAACCAATAATATAATTTATTTTCACAAGAGTAGTTCTTGGTACTACTAGATTCAACTATTGTTAACAGATCTTTTTTTTTTTTTTTTTTTTTTTTTTTTTATATATATATATATATATTAAGCACTCTTATATGTAAATTAAAATTTTATACTTATTTGATAGGAGTGTATTGAAATTGTTGCATATATTAATAAATTTATTAATATATATTCAAAAAGTAATGGTTTAGATCTCCATTACTATTTTACCAAAAAAAAAAAAAAAGATCTCTGTTACTATCAAAACAACAACAATAATAACCTGAAATTTAATTCTAAAATTTAGAATCGACTATTTTATAGATAAATATAAAATGATTATATATATATATATATAACACAAATACACACATAATCAAAATACATTTATAATATAAAAAATGATAATTTAACTTACTCTAATTCTCCTATACCACTCGCTTTTTTTCGAAATCATCTTTTCAGTTAACCACTTAGTTATCATATTTTTGTGAATATATTACATTCAGCTTTTTAATAGTTTATCTCGTCGTTTCACTAAATTTTTTATATTTTAACTCTTGATTTTTCTAATTGGTGTGTTTTTAGGTTTTCGCTATATATGTCCAAATTATTTCAAACAATACTCTCATATTTTATCCATAATTGATTTCACTCCCAATTTAATACATATATTTTCATTTCTATTCCTATTTTTTCTAATTTTACCACTCATCCACATTAACATTCTTATTTTAATTATAGCAAATTTTTACTTTTATTGTTATTTAATGGTCCAATATTCAATGTCATATAGCAGTGCATGTTTTACTGTCGTTCTATAAAACTTCTCTTTCAAATGGAGTGGTATCATGCGATCGCAAAAAACTTCAAATACCCTTATCCATCTCATCCAATCCACTTGAATCCTATGGTTTACGTCCTATCTATGTTGCCGTCATTTTTTATAATGGATCCGAGATATTTAAAACGTTCACTTTTTGATATATCATATTTTTCTAATCTAATCATTTTTTTATCATTCTGATTATTATCACTAAATGTGCATTTCATATATTCCGTTTTAGATCGACTCAATCTGAATCTTCTAAACTTTAGTGTGTCCGTTCATAATTCCAATTTAGTACTAATACTATTTTTAGTTTCATCTATCAACACTATATCATCTACAAATAGCATATACTATCGTATTTTATCTTGAATGCTTTTTGTGACTTCATCTATCACTATTGCAAACAGGATTGGGCTAAATGTCAATCCCTAATGGAATCCAATATTTATTGGGAAGCTATCACTTACCACCCCACAAACTCTTACATTGGTGATAGTATCATATATATCTTTAATGAGATTTATGTATATGATGGAAATCCCTTTTTTCATCAACGCATACCATAATATGTCTCTTGGAACTCTATCATACGTTTTTCTAGATTAATGAATACCATATGTAAATTTCTCTTCTGTGTTCTAAATGTCTCCATCAAATGTCTCAATAAGTAGATTGTTTTGGTGGTGGATCTTTCTGACATAAATCCAAATTGATTCTGAGATACGGTTATTTCCGATCTCAATCTATACTCAATCACTATTTCCCATAATTTCATAGTATGACTTATAAGTCTAGTTCCCCTATAATTGGAGCAGTCTTGTATATATTCTCTTTATTCTTATATAATGGTATAAGTATACTCTCTCTCCATACTTTGTACATCTTCTTGATTTGTCAAATTTTGTTAAAAAGATCTGTTAATATTGCTATCCCGATCTTCTCCAAACATTTCCACACCTCAATAGGTATGTCATCGGGTCCTATGACTTTATTATTCTTTATTCTCTTTAATGTCATTTTTTTTTTAACTTCGTAATGATGAATTTTATGTTTGAAATCCTTATTAATTTCTTCTACAAATATCGTGATATTATCTATATTTTTTGTACCATCCACGTTAAACAGATTATCAAAATAATTCCTTCAATGGTTTCTTATATTTTCATCCCATACAAGTATACTATTAATCTCACTTTTGATAAATCTAATACTATTTAGATTTTTTCCCTTTCTCTTGCTTAATTTGACAATTTTGTAAATCTCTTTCTCTCCATTTTTGGTTTCTAACTTTTTATATAATTCATTATATACTTTATTTTTTGATTTTTAGATAATTTTTTTCACTTTTCACTTTGTATTTTTGTATATTTCAAATGTATCATTACTTCTCTCATTTTTTAAATTTCTATAACACTCTCATTTGATTCGTATAGTAGTTCGGATTTCTTCATTCCACCACCATGACTTCTTACCTATTGGAGTCCACCCTCTAGATACACCAAGAACCTCCCTATCTATATTTTTGATATTATTAAACATTTTTACCCATATAGTTTCTGAATCATCATCAACCGACCAAGTTAATCCTTGCATTAATTTTTCTCTAAAACCTGTTACTTTTTTTTTTTCTTTCAGTTTTCACCATTTAATTTTTGGCTCTATTAACGGACGATATACCTTTTACCTTTTAGGCATACGCACATCTACAAATAAAAACCTATGTCAAGTTATTACACTCTCATTCGATATAACCTTGTAATCCTTACAAATCATTTTGTCGCTTCTCCTAGTGAGAAAGAAATCTATTTGACTAGTATTCAACCCACTTTTATATGTAATTATGTACAACTATCTTTTATTGAAAAATGTGTTTATGAGTATTAGATCAAATGATATAACAAACTCTAGAATGGTATCTCTCGTCTCATTCCTACTACCAAAACTAAAGTTTCCATGTACAGTTTCAAATCTTTCGTTATTCTTTCCTATATATTCATTAAGATCTCATCCAATAAATAATTTCTCCGTATTAGATATAGTTTGTATAAATTAATCTAAATCTTATCAAAATTATTTTTTTACTAATTGCATCTATATCTATTTAGGGTACATATACGCTGACTACGTTAATTATGTTTTTTCCATTAACCATCTAGACAAATAAAATTCTATATTCCTTTTTCTTTATCTCCACTATATTCTCATGAAAATATTTATGGATAATTATTTTTACACCATTTCTAGTTCTATCTCTACTTGTGTACCAAATTTTATACCTATAAAACTTTATTAGTCTAGTTTTCTCCCCTACCCACTTAATTTTTTGTAAACACATAATTTTAATCTTTTTTCTATTCATTATTTTACCTATTTTTCCTAATTTATCGGTTAAAGATTCTATATTCCAAGTGTCTACGCAAATCCTATCTTCATTATCTTTCATTTTTGTATTTTGACAAGAGATTTTTACGGTGCCTGACAAGGGCAATAAAAATAAACTAAATTAGCAATAGATTAAATTTCACCAAAATTTTTAATTAAGAAAATAATAAAAATAAAAATAAAAATAAAAATAAAAAATATCAAAAAGCAATAATGACTCGGTGAAAGTTAATTGTAAAAATAGAATAATTTTATTTGTTTCCATTTTAATTTGATAGAAGATTTTACGCTAGTTATTAGTCTACCACAAGCCTATTCCTTTATCCGAAGTTGAGAACGGCCGGGCGGAGTTCTTAAAATAAAAATATATAAAACGAAAAAAAAAACCTATATACTCCAAAATGCCACAAGAATAATCAAAAATCTAAAGTCAAGGACAATCAAAAGAACAATCAAAAGAAACATACAAAAAAAACATACAAGACCACAACACAAATACATATGGTTTAGCAGAGAATGTAACAACAGAGAGTGCAACAAAACTCAGGAACACAACAAGTATCTTTGTCAAAGTAAACTCAAGAACAGAACTCAAGAACGCAACAAAACCATAACAAGTATCTTTGTCAAAATAAACTCAAGAGTAGAACTCAAAACTTAAACTCAAGAACAATAGAGAATGTAATCAAACTCAAGCGAAAATGAATAGTAGAGAATGCAGCAAAACTCAAGAACAAATACAAATATCAAGAACAGATAACAATGAAGCAAAAATGAACAGACGAAAATCAAGAGAAAAACAAGAACAACAAAGAATAAATCAAGCAGCAGAACAAATATATGCAAGAAAACTTAAAATCAAGAATTGCCAAACCTTCTTGAACAAATATACGAGTAGAAGATAGATGACAAATTTGAACAGACCTGATCGAAGCTGCAGATGACAAATTTGAACTCACCAGCGGCAATTCGAGTGATGAAATCGAGTCTATGGTGTTGAAGGCTTCCTGAAAATAAACGAAACCAGAGCAAAACCCATAAATTCCAGAGGATTTCTACTTTAGACTCCAGAAATAGACCAAAGATCCAAGAAAAATTCTAGAAATTCTTTATTTTCAGAACTCAAAGACCCTCAATCACTTGATATCCAAAGGAAAACCCAAAAATTGGTCAAGTTTTTTGAAAGAATTGAACACAATTATTCGAAGACGAGGCTATTTGGGTTCGTAGTAGTCAAATGACAAAATTAATTTGAATGATGCGAATGGCAAGACAACACAACTTGCACTCGATGATGCAATTTGTAATGGTTGTAACTCAAGATCTGTTACGATTGGAAATGATGGTATCTTTTTTCAATTGGAGACTGGAAGAAGGTGCTGAGATTATCTTTAATCAAGAAGTGCAAAAGGAAATAAGCAATGAAAGTATGCGAGAGAGAGGGGGTAGAGGAATACAGAAAGAAGAAGGAAGAAAGAAAGAGAAGCACACAAAGAGAGAGAGAGAAAATTCCACTTAGAAAACCATCTTCCATTCTTGATCTTTTATATCTCTTTATACACCATTCCTTCTAACTGCTAACTACCTAACAATGTTTAGTTTGTTGTTTGGATTCTTCAACTAGCTTTTAATAGCTTCAGCTTCTTGACAGTCTTGCAATAGCCGTTGGTTCCTGTCCATTGTTTAGTTAATGGTTGTTACAACATTCCTCCCCTTCAACAATCCTTGTCCTCAAGGATTAAATGTTGGAAATTGAGTATGGATAAAATCTAAATCTTCCCAAGTAGCTTCTTTACAGTTGAGGTTTACCCATTTGATTAATATCTGTGATATTGACTGGTTATTTCTTTATATAACACGCCTCTTAAGAACTGTTTCAGATTCGACAAGAGCTTGCATATCTGTACCAAGTAATGGTAGTGTGGCCATTGATGACTGACTAGAACCCAATTTCATATTTAATAGGGACATATGAAAAATTGGATGGATTTTTGAGCCTAGGGGTAACTGCAATTTGTAAGTGACCTCACCAATCTTTGCTATAACACGAAAAGGTCCATAGAATTTAGAGGACAATTTGAGTTGCCTCCTCAGCTAATTGATTGCTATCTATATGGCTGCAGCTTTAGATAAACTAGGTCTTCAATTTGAAATTCACGTTTTGTTCTTTTTTGATCTGCATATATTTTCATTCTATTCTGAGCTTTACACAGATGATCTCACAAGATTTGAATCATATCCTGATAAATTCTCCTGCAGCTGGAGTGACAGTGTCCTCATAAGGTCCTATAGGAATGTGCCTAGGTTTATACCCATATAGGGCCTCGAATGGAGTCATTTGTATGCTGCTGTGATAGTTGGTGTTATACCACAATTCTGCTAGGCTCAGCCATTGTGACGAGTGTGTAGGCCTATCTAATGTCATACACCTCAGATAGTATTCTAAGCACTGGTTTACTCTCTCACTCTGACCATCAGTCTGTGGGTGATATGAATTGCTCAGCTTCAACTTAGTCCCCATGAGTCTGAATAATTCCTGCTAGAAGAGGCTTGTGAAAACCTTGTCCCTATCTGATATGATAGAGTCAGGAAGGCCATGTAACTGAAAACATTGTCTAAGAATAATTGAGCCACTTTAGTTGCAAAAAAATGGTGTTGTAGTGCCATGAAATGACCAAATTTAGTGAGTCTGTCAATGACTACTAAAATGGTGTTATGGCTTTGGGAATCAAGCAAATCCTCCATAAAATCCATAGTCAATTGTGTCTAAGCTTGAGTTGGAATAAGCAGTGGGTATAACAATCCTGGATAAGGAGTATTCTCATGCTTATTCCTTTGACATACATCACACTCCTGTACCACTTGGTTAAAAATCTTCTTCATCGAAGGCCAGTAAAAGACTGCTTTAACTCTCTGAAAAGTTCCCAACTGTCCTGAGTGTCCCCCAATGGCGGGGATATGTTTGTGTTGTACTATTTTCTTTCTCAGTTGAGCTCCATTCCCAATCATTATTTTCTTTTTATACTTCAGAATTCCTCCGTGGCATTGATATTTAGAATTGCAGTCAGGTTGAAGAGTTAATTGTGCTATAAGGTTCTGACAAACTTCATCTTCCTCATAAATTTGAAGCACCTCCTAAATCTAATTAGGTTGGACTACTGAGACTGCCAAAAGAGTCTGATCTAATTGTTCCCCTTCTTGGAAGTCCTTTCTTGAAAGAGCGTCAACAACCCTGTTCTCAACCCCCTTTTTGTATGGATTTCATAATCCAGACCAAGTAGTTTTGCCATCCACTTATATTGCAGAGAGGAAGTAAGTTTCTGTTCAAACAAATATTTAAGACTTTGATGATCAGTCTTAATGATGAAGTGATATCCAAACAAATAGTGTCTTCACTTTGTAATTGCCATCAAAACTGCTAGTAACTCATTCTCATAGATGGATAGACCCTTGTTTCTTGGCCCTAATGCTTTGCTTAGATGGGTCATAGGTTGACCCTCTTGCATGAACACAGCTCCCAAACCATTAGAAGAGGCATCAGTCTCCATAATGAAAGATTTGCTGAAATTAGGTAACCTCATTATTGGGGCTATACTCATTGCTAATTTGAGCTGATTGAAAGCTTTTTCAGCTTTCTCATTCCATTGAACACCATCATTCTTTAAGAGATCATGTAATGGCCTTGCGATCATTCCATAACCTTTTACAAACCTTCTATAATATCCAGCTAATCCCAAAAACCCCCTTAGAGCTTTGACTGTAGATGGAGTTGGCCAAGAGACTATGCATTCTTCCTTCTGTTAGTCTATCTTAACACCTTCTTCAGTAACTATAAGGCCTAAGTACTCAACTTGAGTTTGGGCAAAGGTGCATTTAGAGAGTTTGGCAAAAAGTTGGTGCTTTCTAAGTATCATCATAACAGTTTTAAGGTCTTGAGCATGGGTATCTATATCTGAGCTATAAATGAGGATGTCATAAAAAAAAAAAAACTAAGACAAATCTCCTCAAGTAAGGTTGGAATATGAGGTTCATTAAAGTTTGGAAAGTAGCCGGGGAATTTGCGAGTCCAAATGGCATAACCAAGAACTCAAAATGGCCATGATGTGTCTATAAGGCTGTCTTCTTCACATCAGAAGGTTTAACTCTGATTTGATGATAGTCTGCCCTTAAATCTATCTTAGAAAAGACTTTAGACCCATAAAGCTCATCTAATAATTCATCAATGTTAAGTATAGGATACCTATCCTTGATGGTTAGATGATTCAGCTGTCTATAATCCATACAGAAGCGCCAAGTGTCATCCTTTTTCTTGACAAGTAATACTGGAGAAGCAAATGGACTGGTGCTAGGCCTGATGATACTTCTGTTGAGCATCTCTTGTACTTGTTTTTCAATCTCTGACTTTTGAGAATGTGGATATCTATATGGCTTTAGCTAGAATGGTTGGGAATTGGACTTGAGAGGAATTGAGTGATCATATTGTCTCTCAGGTGGAAGAGTGGTAGGCGTTGCAAAGACCTCTTCAAACTCATTTAATACTACAGATATGATTCCTGGAATTTGATAGCTTTGTTGTTCATTGTGAATGGCCAGAGTCATACGGATTTGCAGTTGTTGTTGTCTGAATATCCTTGTATCTTTACCCCTTATCAGTTTAAGTAAGGAATAGTCTACTCTTCCTTCCAGTATCACCTCATTTTCCATCATTGAAAAGCTTAACTTGTGGCCTTTTAAAATCAAATGTTATTGGATTGTAATTATACATCCAATCCACATCAAGTATCACATCCCAACTTCCAAGTAGAATGACTCTTAAGTCAAATGTGAAAGTATACTTCTGAATTACCCATCTTATGTTGCTGACTTTAGTAGAGCTGGTGATCTTACTTCCATCTGCAATCTCAGCTTGTATGGTGTCAGTGGATTCTGTCTTTAACCTCAATTGATCTGCTATTCTTCTGTACATGAAGCTATTAGAATTGCCTGTATCTACCAATATGATGATATTCCTCCCACCAAGAGTTCCTTGCAAGGCTATGGTTTGTCTATGAATGGAATTGGATAGTGCACATAAGGACACTTAAACTCTTTCTTCCATTTCATTTTGCAACAGATGTTCCTCCTCTGTTACTATGTCAAGAGGTTCCACTTCTTCTTTGTCTTCTGTAGTTAAGATAACATTTAGATGCTTGAACTTGCACCTATGACCTGGAATGAACTTCTCCTCGCATTTAAAGCATAAATTGTTTTCTCTCCTGAATTGTGCTTCCTGGGGTGACAATTTTGACTGGTGATTTCCTTGGATAGGTCCTTCTTGTCCAGTTCTATTTGGATTAGTTTTCAACAATTGTGAGGAACTGGATACCCCTTGATTCCTGATCCCAGATTGAGTTTCTCCTATAGTGCTTGCTTCAAATACCCGTGTTCTGCCCTTTTTAGCTAGTTCCAAGGATTATTCTTGTAAATTGGTAATTTCAAAAGATTGGAGGAGACTTTGTGGCTTCATCATCCTTAACATGGGTTTGATATCTTCTCTTAATCCGCTGATAAAACTTGAAATGAAATAAGGTTCAGTCAGCTTGGGATTTCTCTGTAACATGACTGACCATAATTCCTCAAACCTTTCTTGGTATTCAGACAAAGACCCATATTGTTGTAGTTTATTAAATTCTTCAATTTCATCTTGGTAACCTTTTGTTTCAAAATAAAGACATAACTGTGTTAAATATTCCTCCCAACTGAGTTCTTGTTTCACTAATTTGAGACCTTGGAACCAGACCTCAGCTCTTCCTTATAAGTACATCTCAATGGTATCGAGCCATGCATGGGTAGGGATTTGGTAGATATGACAAAACTTTTGACATTTTCTCAACCATACTCTAGGATTCTCCCCAACAAATAATGAGAGTTTAATTTTGGGTGGATTAGGCAAGATCCCAAGATTCGTTGAGTCTTTTCTCATAGTATAAGAACCTAATTCCATTCTTATTCTGCCTTTTGATGGTGTAGGCAGTAATGGGGACTTAACATTTCGATCATCTTTTGGTTCTTCCATTTTCTTATAGATTGAACAAAATCTAGCATCTACACTAGTCATGATAGTTTCAAATCTTTGATTTGCTCATCTAGTTTCTGGAACATACCTTCTAACTTCTTTTCAATGTTGTCGAACTTTCTCTCACTCTGCTATTTATGTTCTTGGATTTCATTCATCAATTCCTGTGTTTTCTGTTCTTGCTTTCTGATTTGATCTTCTATAGTCTTATATCTAGTGCTGTTTGCCATTGATTCTTTTGAAGGCCAAGGAACTGCTGCTCTGATACCACTTGGAATGGCTATAACTCAAGATCTGTTACGATCGGAAATGATGGTATCTTTCTTCAATTGGAGATTGGAAGGTGCTGAGATTATCTTCAATCAAGAAGTGCAGAAGGAAATAAGCAATGAAAGTATGTGAGAGAGAGGGGGTAGAGGAATACAGAGAGAAGAAGGAAGAAAGAAAGAGAAGCACAAAGGGGAAGAGAGAGAGAGAGAGAGAGAGAGAGAGAGAGAGAGATGGAGAGAATTCCACTTAGAAAACCATCTTCCTTTCTTTATCTTTTTCATCTCTTTATACATCATTCATTCGAATTGCTAATTACCTAACAATGTTTAGTTTGTTGTTTGGATTCTTCAACTAACTTTTAACAGTTTCAGCTCCTTGTAGTCTTGCAGTAGCCGTTGGTTCCTGTCCATTGTTCAGTTAATGGTTGTTACACAATTTAAGGTGAGTTCTGCAATCGGTTGAAGACAAAGGCCATCTGGGGTTGATACTTGAATCTGATCTACTCTATCTAGAGATTGATTGAAGAATTGCACACGTTGCTACTCTATCTGTTATTTCATCAATATTTAGGATAATTCATTTTTCATGCCAATATTACTTAATTTATCTATAAAATCCCAAAAAGTAAAAATTTTTAAACATTAAAATCTAAGATTTTTTCGAATTGCTAAAGAGTCTGTATAAAGTCCAAAGTGATTGTTAAGAGTAATTTATCTAAAGGATTGAATAATTTTAAATTTTTGTAAAGCAATGAAAATTCCACTTTAGTGCTAAAACAAGAAAACTTTGTATGTAGCCAACAGTGTTAGCTTTGACCTGTAATTTTATTATTAAAAAAATAAATAATAATAATTTTTTAATAGTGATCGATTGATATTTAAATTAATTGCCTAATTTAATTTAAATTCTTTTAATATTTATTTTTTTTATTTTTAAAAATCGAAACTACTGCGAGATTACATTAGACCCCATGCACGTTCCCCAAGCACGATCGTATGATAATGATATTAAGTAATGGTCTGCCATTGGAGGCCCTAAACCTGGTCAGACAGAAATTGGGAAGCCATGAAAGGATTGATTAATTTAATCAAGAAATGAGGAGGGCTTGTGGAAAAGCTGTCCACACAATAAACAAAAGAAAAAGGGCTAATCAATAATATCTTTTCAAAAGTTTCTTCATCTGATTACTTATTTAATAAGCATTGATGAGCAGTCCAGTCCCCGGATTCACTTGTCACCGTCTGCGTAAAATCTCTTTTCCTTCGAATCATTTTTGTGGGTGGTTGGTAATTAATGAGAACTTGATCAACAGACTGAGCCCTATTTTAATTATTCAAATTTTTTTTTAAAAAATCAAATCCTAAGCAAAGACTCGCTCCATGCAATTTAATGCGAGAGTAAAATAAGAATAAACGTGTATAAATAATCTTATATCTTATAAAAAAATTATTTTTATGCCTCTTAAATTTATAAAATTTATAAAAGAGTAATTCTATTATTATCTCAAATTTTACTCTCTAATAACTTATTTATATTAAATCCTAAAATTTTAAAATTAAATCTTATTTATATTAAGGTTTAAAAATTTATAAGCTACGTTATCTAATTCAAATCGAAAAGAAAAATAACTTTAATATACTTTGTTTTTTTTAATTATAAGAGGTGATTCTCAAAGAACTCCAACACAAACAAAGAAAATCCATCCTACCCTAAAAAATTAAATTTAATATTCTTTTTTTTTTTTTTTAAATATGAGAGGTTAAAACCCGGTTCACAAAGAACTCGAACACGAACAAAGGAAACCCATCGTACCCTAGAACAAGAGCCAACAAGAAAGAAAAACCCATAAAAATGGATATGCTTATTGAAAAATGAAGATATTAATTATAGGGTAAATGTAGGATAAAAATCAGATCTTTGTTGCTGAAAATGAAAAGGACAAATCTTTGTTAAATATTTTTTATTTTTTATTTGGCTTACAAATGAACATATTTAAACAAATTTAATTTAAATATTATTTAGTACACATAAAAAAAAAGCCAAAGAAAAAAGAAAAAACTCTCAACTAAAAATGTAGTTGTTCTCCACCAACCAAGGTCGGAAAGAGGGCCTGTCGTTCCCGGGGCATAACTTAGTGGGAACCATCTTTCACTTTCAATTTTGAGATATAGGTTCAAATCGTTATATAATTTAAAAAAAAAAAGAAAAAGAAAGAGGGACTGTCAAAGGCGCTAGCTGTTAAATTGAGGTTATTTTATCTAATCGTGTCTTTTGGTAGCTCAGAATCTAATCTAATCTATTGTACCTTTTTTTGTTTGTTAATCAAATCAACAGGGCTGCAACCTAAAAAAAAAAGAAAGTGAATCGATTCTGTAAAGATAATGTTGCATGGCACAATCGATTCTGCAAAAAGTGAATCTAATCTGTTGTACCCTTTTTGTTTGTTTATCTAATCAACAGCCACACAAATCAGGGCTGCAACCCATAAGAAAAAAGAAAAAAAGAAAAAGAAAAAAAGTGAATCGATTCTGTAAAAATAATGTTACATGGCACAATAAATCATTTGACCCCATTCAAGCAATGTATCTTACTTACAAGTTCAAGTGATTAATTATCAAATAACAATAGGATTTGATTCATTTTAATTTGCAAATTATTTAATTCATCCAATATTATTTATTAAATAATTATTTGATTTGATCAAAACATAATGCTGATTATTTGAAATAAGCACAAAAATTGCTAAAAATTAAACATACACAACGCGTGCAACCAAGTCACAAATAAATATTGTGAAAATTTTTACCCTTTTATCTCATTCAGAAGAGAAATAGTTTTTTATAAACCCCAATCTTCCCTAGAGAGAGAGAGTTTTTTATTACGAGAATAATTGATATAAATAGTAATGATTTGTTTGAGTCAACCCAAATTCAAAGACCAATTGTACTCTCTCTCTCTCTCTCTCTCTCTCTCTCTCTCTCTCATCCGAAAAAACTCTTTACCCTCTAAAGCAACTAAAAAGAACCGTAAAACTCTTAAAATATTTCTCACAACTTTAGTTCTACCTAGACTTTTCTTTTGCACTCCATAAAGTTGTATACATTGCATATATAGTTACCATTTTCCTAAATAAAAAGTAATTCTAAATAGAAAAAAAAATAATATAATTCACTCGGAGAAACATAACACCTAAGAAAAGACTTCTATTTCCTAAAAGTATGAGCCAACCCTTACAATAATTTGATTAAAAATTACTGAATACATGTTCATATAAATTGCCACTTATTTTTTTTTCTTTATGATTTATTTGGTTTATCTAGAATTACTCTTTCTGAAGGGCGAATCTGACGCAATAATGGAGTCTCTTCATTGTGTCCTGAAGGTCCAAGATTCGAATCAGTCTCCTTGGAAAAAAAATAAGAGGAAGGCTGTCTAGGTATTCATTTTTCCAGAGTCCATAATGTGAGAGTTTTGGTATTGAGTACGCCTTTTTACCTTTTTATCTAGAATTACTCTCTCTATGTTTAACTGAAATCAGAAAAGAGTTTTATGTTTAATTAACTAATTATTCAGAAATTTAAATATGTAAAATAAAATGATTAAATTATTTATAATGTAATACTTCTTCACGACTGGTTTTATGACATTTTATCAAGGACAATAAATAAGTAAAACATTAAATATGGTACAAACAGATTTGGTTGACTTCAAATTTATCACTCTTTGCTTTTAAGTTTATGATATTTTAGTAAAAATGAACATTGCATTAACTAGAGAATTGATGACAGTATTTATACAAAGACTAATCAACAATCTTCCTTGCTAAGTAAAAGAGAAAATTGACAATAAGTTATAGTTCAATCGGCATCATCCCCTTTTCTTTGTAAAAAAAAACACTCGAGTTTGAGCCTTTCATGTACAAAAGAAAAAAAAGTAAAAGAGGAAATTTTACTATTCTAAGTTGTCACTTATTCATGCCTTGTCATCAGCTTGTGTGCTGACTCATGTGCGAGTTTGCATTGCTGAACATGGATGTCTAACATGCTCATCTTGCGCATCAGATTGTGGAAATGAGAGGGATGCAATGCTTTAGTGAAAGCATTTGTGTGTGTATGTATGTGCAGATATTGTGGGATATGTCATCTGCTTCTACTCCTTTCAAAATAACAATCAAGCTCCATATGTTTGGTTCCTTGTAGATATGAAATGCGGAGATATTGTCACGATAAAGAATGCAAGGCTGCTTATGAACAAATTAAGCTATATTACCTCTTATTATCAGTATTATATATTAATTTTGTTTGTTATTATTATTTGTCATTATTCATCTATTTATGATTTATTGTTATGTTATTCACCTGTGTGCCTAGTTTAGAAATTTACACTGTTTTTATGTGTAGATTGCTGCCCTCAATGTGCTATAGATCAATATTGATGAACCTACAATTTTCAATACTAGCGATTTTTGTCTCTGTTAGATCATATGAAAATTATGTAAAATTTAAGATATTGTGCGTTGTTTGGTTTATCTATTGTTATATTAGAAATATTACTATTATTAGTAATATAAAATTTATAATCATACTACCATTATAGATACCTTATTTGAGTCTTTTCCTAATTTTATTTTATTTTTTGTTTTTGTTTTTTTGTCAATCTATCATTTTATATTATTCTTTGAAAAACTCCGTCACGGCCGGTCCCAAACCTGGATAAAGGAGTAGGGTTGCGGTAGGCTGACAGCCAGCGTAAAAATCTTGTCGAATTACGAATGAGAGACAAATATAGGAAAACATATGTAGCGTTTCCTCCTCAGCGACGCGTTACATCGGATCCCGGGTGTAGCGATAAATTACTAAGGGATGTTAGGGTGCGGACAAATAAAATAATTCATGAGGATAGAATTCGCTTAGCTACTTGGAACATAGGTTCTCTAACAAGAAAGTTAGGAGAAATAAGTGAAGTAATGAATAGAAGAAAAATTAAAATCATATGTCTTCAAGAAACCAAATGTGTAGGAGAGAAGGCTAGAGTAATATAGGCTTATGGTCATAAGTTTTGGTACATAGGTAGAGATAGAACTAAAAATGGGGTAGGAATAGTTGAACACAGAGACCTATTGGGAGATGTGGTAGAGATAAGAAGGAAGGAAAATAGAATTATGCTTATCAAGTTAATAAATGAAGAAAATGAAATAAATATAGTTAGTGTATACGCGCCCCAAATAGGTGTAGATGCAATTAGTAAAAAACAATTTTGGGATGATCTAAATGAATTTATACAAACCATACCAAGTAGCGGGAAATTATTTATTGGAGGAGATTTAAATGGATATGTAGGAGAGAAAAATGAGGGATTTGAAACAGTGCATGGAAACTTTGGTTTTGGCCGTAGAAATGAGGCGGGAAGTACAATTTTGGAGTTTGCAGTAACGTTTGATTTGGCACTAGTAAACATGCTCTTTAAGAAACAAGAATCACATATAGTTACTTATAGAACTGGGTCAAATGTTAGTCAGATAGATTTCTTTCTCACTAGAAGAGGTGATAGAACGATCTGTAAGGATTGTAAGGTCATACCAGGGGAGAGTGTAATGACTCAGTATAGACTCTTAGTTTTAGACATATGAGTGCCTAAATGACAAAAACAATATCGATCATATATGGAGCTAAGAATTAAATGGTAGAATCTAAAAGGGAAAAATGTAACGATTTTTAGGGATAAAGTAATTGGAGTAACAAATTGGTCTATTAATGATAATTCAGAAACAATGTGGAATGATATGTCTAATAATATTAAAAGCATAGGTAGAGAGGTTCTTGGAGTATCCAAGGGCAGGGCTCCAAGAGGCAAAGAGTCATGGTGGTAGAACGAAGAAATAGAAATTGCAATCCGAATCAAAAGAGAGTGTTATAGGAATCTTAAAAATGATAGTAGTAGCGAGATTTATGAAAAATACAAAAAGGCTAAAAAAGACGTAAAAAAAATTATTCATGAATCAAACAGTAAAGTGTATAACGAATTGTACAAGAGACTAGAGACTCGAGACAGGGAGAGAGAGATCTATAGAATTACCAAACTAAGGAAAAGAAAGGGACAAGATTTAAATGTGATTAGTTGTATTAAGAGTGAAACAAATAGTACACTTGTAAGAAATGAGGATATAAGAAAGAGTTGGAGGGAATATTTTAATAACTTATTTCATGTTGAGAGTATAGTAAATATAGAAAACATAGAGATATCTATAGAAGAGATTAATAGAGATTTTAAACGTAAAATTCGTCCCCACGAAGTAAATGAAGCCATAAAAAGAATGTGAAATAACAAAGTCTTAGGACCTGATGGTATCTCTATCGAGGTGTGGAAATGTTTGGGAGAATTTAGAATAACAATATTAACGAGTCTTTTTAACAAAATTTGACAAACAAAGAAAATACTTCACCCATGGAGAGAGAGCACAATTGTCTCATTATATAAGAATAACGGAGACATACAAGATTGCTTAAATTATAGAGGAATTAAACTCATGAGTCATACAATGAAGTTATGGGAGAGAGTGATAAAGTATAGATTAAGACGAGAGATAAGTGTGTCTCAAAATCAATTTGGATTTATGTTAGGACGATCCACCACCGAATCAATTCACTTGTTAAGATAGTTGATGGAGGCATTTAGAGCCCAAAAAAGAGATCTACATATGGTATTCATTGACCTTGAGAAAGCATATAATAGGATCCCTAGAGACGTGTTGTGGTGGGCCCTCATGAGGAAAGAATCTCTTTAAAATATATTAACCTTATTAGAGATATGTATGAAGGAGTAGTAAAAAATGTAAGGACTTGTGGGGGGCTGAGCGATAGCTTTCCTATTAATATTGGACTCCATCAAGGTTCGGCATTGAGTCCCTTACTATTTACAATAGTGATAGATGAAATCATAAAAAATATTCAAGATGAAATACCATGGTGTATACTCTTCGCAGATGATATAGTTTTAGTTGATAAAACTAGAGAGGATATCAGTACTAAATTAGAATTATGGAAGGACACATTAGAATCTAAAGGATTTAGATTGAGTAGATTTAAAACTGAGTATATGAGGTGTAAGTTTAGTGATAACAATCACGATAATAAAGAAATGATTAGATTAGAAGGAAGAGAAGTCCCAAAGAGCGAACGGTTTAGATATCTTGATTCCATTATCGAAAATGATGACCATATAGATGGGGATATCAATAACAGAATTCAAATGGGTTAGATGAAATGGAGAAAGACATCTAGAGTGCTCTGTGATCGTACGATACCATTACATTTAAAGAGAAAATTCTATAGGACCGCAGTGAGACATACTCTATTATATGATACTGAATGTTGGACCATTAAACAGCAACAAGAGCAAAAAGTGGTTGTAGCTGAAATGAGAATACTTAGGTGGATGTGTAGCAAAACTAGAAAGGATAGAATTAGAAACGATGAGATACGTAATAAATTAGGAGTTAGTTCAATTGTAGATAAGATGCGAAAATATCATTTGAGATGGTTTGGGTATGTGCAGCGAAAGCTTAAAGACGCACCTGTTAGAAAGGTAGAGAACTTAGATATGAGAAATTTGATAAAACGTAGAGGTAGATCTTTGAAAACTTGGATGCAATGCATTCGTAAAGATATGATAGTAATGGATTTAGTTAAAGAGATGATTCTTGATAGAAATGAGTGGCGTAGAAGAATCCGCACGAACTAAATCTTTTTTTTTTTTAAATATTTGTCTCTCATATAGTCAACCCCAAATTTTAGAATATAAAATTTAAGTTGTTGTTATTGTTGTTGTTGTTGTTGTACCTCCCATTGTCATTGTTTCATATTCAAATTATGTTGAAATTATGGAAACTGTTATTATTTTCTTGTGTCTGGATTGTTAGTTGTGTGCTCTAAAGTCATATAAAATAATATTTTATATTATTACAACCAGTATTAATAAAATTTTAGTTTTGCTAAAATAATTTTATTTCAATTAGAACTTTTAAGTATTGTGGGAAATATTGCATTATTGTTAAGGACAAATCGACAAGAGCTAGTTTCCAAACTATGCTGAGAACTTTTTTAGGTTTTCTATGACCCTTTGACTAGAGATTATTACGATAGTATCATCAACATACACTAAAAGTGTTGTGAACTCATCTCCGTTCCCCTTTATAAACAAAGAATAATCACATTTGGACTTAGCAAAACCATTTTGTCAAACATTGAGAAAATTTCAGGTTTCGTGTTTCAAGACAGAGAGACTTAGGAACTAGGGTCCATGTACTATTCTGCTTGCTTGCGGTCTTCTTCTCCAAGGATGAGCCGAAATATTTTCCTTAAGCAGTGAAATATCTGCATTCGAGGGAAGCGATGACAAAGGAAATATTGGCTTTAGAGGCCAACAATACTTGGACTCTAGAACCTTTGCCCCTCGGTAAGCAAGCCATCGACTCAAAGTGGGTTTACAAGGGTAAATACAAACCAGATGGAGAGTTAAAAAAAACGTCTTGTTTCTAAGGATTATACTCAGATTGAAGAAGTCAATTTTCATGAGACATTTGCCCGAGTTGCCAAGCTGGTCAGGGTATGTCGCTTCTTGGCTCCTGCCTCGATTGAACAATGGGGATTGCAGCAACTAGATGTAAACAAGGCTTTCTTGCATGGCGACTTGGAAAAAGAAGTTTACATGAAGATTCCACAAGGTTTGGTTCCACACAGGGAGTAACAAGTTTGTCGGTTGAAAAAGTCACCATGGGCTTCACAAGCATACCGAAATTGGTTATCACCAATTCACCCGTGCTCTCCTTGATATTGATTTTTGTCAATCTAATGCTGATTACTCCTTATCTACTTTCTCCTACGTCAATGAATCAATTGTTGTTGTTCTCATATACGTTGATCACTACCAAAAAAGTAAAAAAGATGCTTTAGTGATGCATGATTTGCCACATCGTGAAAGCATTACAAAATCCGCAATGCCAAAAGCGACGAATGAGACCAAATCAGTGACGAACAAAGATACAACATTTTTGACATCGTCAGAAATGTCTATGGCAATGCCTACAGTGAGGAGTAGCAATATCTTGCATGAACTGGCACTTGTCATTGCCCTCTTTGTCACTAAAATTGTCGCTAATATGGCATAATGTGGCATGGAAATCAGTTGTTGCACTATGCAACACAGCTGTCGTTGCTACATGTCATCACTGATTTGGTGTTGCCTTGCACGAAAAGCTGTTGATGATGGGTCTAACACAAATGGTGTCAGTATTAGTGATGCCGGTTTATTGTCGTCGCCAAGTGTGTTGCCTATTGCGATGGATTATCAGCTCGTCGCTGAAGATATCGCCAAGTACCCTTTCCGTGAACTATCGCTTCATTCTAGATACCTTTTTCGCGACAGATTGCTATTAGCATCATTAAATCCATCACCAAATAGTTTTTCAATGACATATCATTTCTATTGGAAGTAGGCTTTACTCCACCAGTTTCACTGACCCGAGCGGGATGGTTGGCAGGGCGCACCGATGGGAGTGATTCCGATAGTCAAGTAAGAGAATAATTTTGAAAAAGAGAAACAAACTGAAAGAACTTTGTGTTACTTTCATATATTGAGTGTCGGGAAGTCAGAATATATATGACTGGTGGTCTTATGATATATATATTTATAGCCTGCACGTGTGAGTTTTATATGCATTTAAAGTGTCGAAACCCTAGTTTTCTTGTATAAATATCTCAAGATTTTGGGACTCATTATGAAAGATTCTCAAGAGATTTAGAATTCTATTAGTTAGGAAAGTTCAAATTTTTAATAGATTTTATTTCTTATCAATTGCAATTAAAGATCTCTTTCCTGATTACGAGAGGTTATCCTACATTTTAGAGGAAAGTGAATCTTCTCTTAATGGATGAAATAGCAATACCAAACACTGCAAATGTGCCTAGCTAACCAGCTAACCTTTGAGAAAGATTTGATCGGTAGGCACTGAGAGAGTGGGTCGTGTTTACCCATTGGAGAGGTACACCCCATATTGATTACACATTTCGGTGCGCTCTACCTGTTAGACAATGGGCTTAGAGGATCTCAAATCCCATGACAACGGGCTTTTGAACTATGTTCTATCACTTCCTCCCGACTCCTAGTGTCGTTCCATAGGAAAGGTTTTAGGAGTAGTATTAAATGAATAAGAATTCAAAAAGATATTAGTATGGAGCATTAAATGCAGCTTGTACTGCTTTGATCCTTGCGAATCGTGTCCAATATGCTTTATAATATGTGGCATTTTATTGGCTTACGCGCTATCATGTTTTTTTAGATAGTTTCATCTTTTGCACAGGAAGGCAATTCGAAAGTCAGTTTTCATGAACCTTGAGAGAAGCACTCAACACAGATTTGAAATAGCTAAGGGTTCTTTGTCACGTGTTCATTAGAGCGTTAATGATATTAGGAGCACTATGACAAAGGATGAATTGGGTAATGATCAAAACGACATGTTGCTGGGAGATGACTATGTCCTATTGTTGGACATTGATGAGGATACGGCTAATAGGGCACCCGGAGGGTTGCATTCCGATATACAAACAATACGTAAAGTATGGTTTGAAGATGTCGTATGCGGGCCCTATCGCTTGAGTCCTACTTCATTGGAATATTTTCCCAATGATATTGATCCCTAGTGCTTGGCGTCTGGTCGTGGCTGTGATGTCATTGATAAGTTTTTGTCATCTTCATTTTAACTTCAAAATCTTGACATTTGTGTTATCGCTCAAGAGATGTGCTTGTGGGGGTTTTATCGAAGGATGGTTTTATCTACAAACCAGACCAGACTCGATTTGGAAATTCTTTTACAAGGAAATAATTGACAAAATTTGGATGCACAAGTACTTCTTTACTTCTTTGTGGAGTTCTTGAATAAGGATTTTATGCCTTTATTGCTGGAGGCCGATAAGGAACCGCTTCTCAGGCAGAAACCTCCTTAGTCCTCTCATCACTCATGCTTCATTTATTCTGTTGGTGGTTTTTGTAATGCCAAGAAGAGACGCTTTTGGGTCGAGGTCCTTTTAGACAATGAGATGTTAGCACTTACGGGTTTATTATTGGGGGGAAAGAGAAAAATTGAGAGGTCCCTTCCAACAGAGAAAAAGAAGAAAAAGCTCATGGCTATCCTCACCTCTCCTGAGGAAGAAGATCTCACAAAGATCACCACCAATAAGAAAATGGGGTCTAAGAGGGAGACGATGGAAGCAGAGAGCATGTCTGATATGGGCGCTAACATTCTTCCCATCTCATCTCTAGTGAGAAAGCAAAGAAGAGTTCGACCATTGAACTTGTCAAATGAAGACATGAGAGAGGATGGGGAACATGATTCCCTGGGCATGTCGAGGGTTGTTGAAGCCGATGATCACGAGTCCGAGGATCCCTAAGAAGAAGGGGAGGAGATAGAGGGACAATCCCTCGGGGACCCCAAGGGCATTCTTTTGGGGTCAACAAGGGATTCTGATGCTGGGCTGTCGTCTGTTATTCCTTTGACACTGAGGAAGGGCAAGCGAAGAGTACCCTGGGGGACTGCTCTTCCTTTGTCATTCCTGTTTGGTTCTACGATGGTTGTAAGGGATAAAGGGAGTGTCATACTCTGACTCTTGGATCGAGTACCAAAATATGGGTGAGTCTAACCCACACACCCAAGTAACGCAAGGCATTCAACGATATCCATCCATTTCCCAAAATAATTCAACAATTTCAAAGCCAACATGTATTCAAATACACAAACAAGAACCAGCCCTATCTGTCCCTATTCAAACGCAAACATAACCGCCAACCACATTGTCTCGTCACGGCGCACTGTGGAACGGAATGACTATAGCTATTTCATGAAGCATCGTTTCACAAATCTCATAACATGTATCAAAATATGCCAAAATAGTTCAATTCAATATTTGGATACATATTTCATTTCAAACTTTTTTTCGGGACACTCCACAATCACAAGTTAGTTTATAAACCAAAATTAAAATCATTCTTAAAAATCAAGTAACCTATTTTCTCATTTAATATCATAGTCTTGCATCTACTCATCTCTTGGGAGGGTAATCACTATAAATCCAAGTTTAAATCAATGATTTTCTCTTCCTTAGATTTCAATTACCTTAAACCTAAGACAATACACACATTTATCACTTAATCACAACCTAATACTAGGGAAAATCAATATTTTTCACACAATCCAAACTCTAATTTTCCAAAATTCACCAATCCATTATCTAATTTTATCAAACCACATCATTAACCTAGGGAAATAATTCCCTTTTCAAGATTTTCCAACTTTTAACATTACATATACCTTAGGTATAAATTCACAAATTTTATTCTTCTAATCTTAACATAAAATTCATATACAAGTAACATGTACTCAATTTTAAGATGAAGGAAAGAAAATTATCTTATTTGAGTCACCAATTTTGTCTCTTAGTCATGTTACCTTCAAACCCTAGATTTTTCTCTCTCTACAAAATTGAAATCTCAACAAAATCTCAAATTTATGCAAGAATAATTAAAAACCAAGTTTAAAAAAAAGTATTACCTATATTGGGACCACCAATTTTTATCCCTTGTTGAACTATTCCAAATCTTAGGTTTTTGTCTCTCTAGGAAAACTTAAATGTTCCCCTAAATTCAACTTTCTAGGGTTTGTTGGAGGGTTTAGAGTTCAAATCTATAGGTGTTTGGGGATATTTGATCAAATTGGAGGGAGAGAAGAGAGGGAGAGGCAGAGGGAGAGTCATAGGGTGAGAGAGTGAGGATGAGGGGGTTTTCGAGATTGAGATTAAGAGTGGGAGAAGGTAGGGGGAGAGAGAGAGTAAGAAAAAATAAATAAATAAAGTGGGGGGTTCTCTCTCTTTTTTTTTTCTTTCCCCCTCTTTTTTTTTTTTATTTTTGTCTGTTTTTTTTTTTCTTTACGATGTTACAATTCCTAACTCCTAAAAATAAATTTTGTTCTCAAAATTCAAAGAAAAAATCATACCACGAAGAGATGGGGGTATTGTTTTTTCATAGTATTCTTAGGCTCTCAAATCTCTTCTTGGACCCGATCACTTTTCCATTAGACCTTAACAATATGGACTTGCCTATTCTGCAATATCTTGATTTGGAGATCAAGGATAGTTACGTGTTGAATTTTGAAGTCCAAGTCTTCCCTTAGTTCGATCGGTGGAGTTTCTAATGCATGCGATGGATTTGACAATTTTTTTTTTAGCATAGAGATATGGAATACATCATGTATTTTCATCAAATCTGGAGGCAATTTAAGCCGATAAGCCACCTTTTTTATCCTCTCAAGAATCTTGAAAGGGCCAATGTATCTTGGATTTAATTTCCCTCATTTTTGAAACTGGATCACACAATTCCAAGGTGATATTTTCAAGAAGATCATATCTCCCAATTCGAACTCCAATGACCATCTTCTCTTATCAGCATATCCCTTTTGTTGATTTTGTGCTGTTTTCATTCTTATCCAAATTACCTTTACTTTCTCTATGGTTGCTTCAATTAATTTAACATTCCCAATCTTCCTCTCTCCTACTTCATCTCAACACAATGAAGTTCGAAACTTTCTTTCGTATAAAGCCTCATAAGGTGGCATTCCAATACTAGTTTAGTAACTATTGTTGTATATGAATTCAATTAGTGGGCGATGTCTATCCCAACTCTCTTGGAAATCCATCACACATGCCCTAAGCATGTCTTCCAAGGTCTAAATTGTGAGCTCTGATTGCCCATCAGTTTGAGAATGGAAGGCAGTACTAAACTTCAACTTAGTCCTTAAGAATTCTTATAATTTTAGCCAAAATTGTGAGGTGAATCTAGGATCACGATCTAAGACAGTAGATATTAGAACTCCGTGAAACCTCACGATCACATCAATGTACAGTTTAGCTAATTTCTCTAAAGAGTAGGTGTTCTGAATCAGAAGGAAATAAACTGACTTGGTGAGTTGGTCTACTATATCCAATTAACATTATGACAGTTTGGAGTGCATGGCAATACCATTATAAAATTCATAGTGATGTGTTTCTATTTCCATTCATTTATTGACAATTGTTATAGGGTTTCAGCAGGATTCTGATGTTTGGCCTTGATTTGTTGGCACACAAGACACTTAGCCACAAACTCGGTTATCTCCCGCTTCAAGCCCGACCACGAGTAAGTTTCTTTGATGGTTCGGTATATTTTAGTACTCCTAGGATGTATCGCATAAGTCAAGGAATGTGCCTTTTCAAATATGGCCCTCCGAAAATTATTATTTTTAGGAACACAAATCTGTTTCCCATATACCACTATGTCGTCCTCTTGGATACGGAACTCACGACCTTTACCTTTGTGAACCTTCTCCACTATGCTTTTAGCTCTTCATCATTGCTTGTAGTTCTCTAATACAATCCATTAAGATTGGTCGCACTTCAAATTTGGCCAAAAGTGCACCATACTTATCATTGGCCAACTCAACTCCAAGTGCACGGAGTCCTACCAAACATGAGAGATGAACTCCCATAAGATGTCGAAGAAGAAAACTTGTAGTTTAGAGCATCCATAACCACATTTGATTTACCTGGGTGATAATCTCTTATTAAGTCATAGTTCTTGATGAATTCTAACAATCTCTGTTGTCTCAAGTTTAGCTCATTTTGAGTGAGCAAATATTTAAAACTTTTATGGTCGGTAAAGATTTTACAAGTTGCTTCATATAAATAATACCGCCAAATCTTCAAGACGAAGACAATCGCAGCTAGCTCTAGGTAATAGGTGAGATAATTCAACTCACGCTTCTTAAATTGACAAGAGGTATATGCAATCACCATATCCCGTTGCATTAACACGCATCCTAATCTTTATTTGCTAGCATCGCTGTACACTACATAGTCACCACCGTTAGTGGAGAGATCAAGGATAGGAGCGGATGTGAGTCTTTTTTTGAGTTCTTAAAAACTCTCTTCACATTTGTTATCCTATTCAAATTTGACTCACTTTCGAGTCAAGTTAGACAATAGAGCCGTAATTTTGGAGAATCTTTTGACAAACTTTCGGTAATATCTTGCCGATCTAAGGAAACTCCTTATCTTGGTGACATTCTTGAGTTGCTCCCACTTCAATATGATTTTCACTTTCTTTAGATCAACAAATATCCTATCTCTGGATACCATATGTCCCAAAAAACCGATTTTCCTTAATCAAAACTCACACTTAGAGAACTTGGTGTACAACTACTTCCCCGAAAAGTTTGTAATACTATCCAAAGATGTTCGGAATACTCATTATCATTCTTGGAATATACTAAGATGTCCTCAATGAAGACTGTGACGAACTTATCAAGATAGGAGTGGAAAATCATATTCATCAAGTCCATGAAAGCTGCGAGAGCATTGGTCAACCTAAAAGATATCATTAGGAACTTATAGTGGCGATACCGCATTTTAAACGTGGTCTTGTAAATGTCATCCACTTTTATCCTCAACTAGTGGTACCCCGATCTCAAGTCTATCTTTGAGAATCCTGAAACTCCTTGAGGTTGATCAAATAGATTGTCAATCCTTGGCAATGGATACTTATTCTTGATAGTTACCTTATTTAGTTACCGATTGTCTATGCACAACCGAAGAGTACCATCCTTCTTCTTCACAAAAAAAAGAAACACCCCATAGTAAGTTACTCGGCCGGATAAACCCTTTCTCTAATAATTTTTGGAGTTGAATCTTTAGTTCCTTCAACTCTGTGGGTGTCATTCTATATAGAGGGATTGAGATTGGAGTGGTGTCGAGAACCAAATTAATGGGAAGTCGAATACCCATATGGGAGGCAAACCGAGCCACTCTTCCGAAAAAAAATATCTGGAAACTCCTTCACCACCAGAACATCGTCTAAATTCGGACTCTCCACAATGGTGTCAATGATATGTGCCAAGTAGGCTTTACACCTCTTATGCACTAATCTCTACGCTTCCATTGCCGAGATTATATAACTCGGCAACACCAGTCATTCACCAATGAACACAAGTGTCAGACACACCAATCTCTGGAACTCTACTTTCTTGATAAAGCAATCCATAGATATCCGGTGATGGTGTAGCCAATCCATGCTCAAAATAGTATCAAAATTCACCATATCTAGTAGAATCAAATCTGCCTAAAGAATTACTTCATCCACCTTCACTTCACAGCCCTTATAGATCATATCCCTAATCAGTTGCTCCCCTAATAAAGTGATAACCAACAACTCTTTCTCGAGCGAATTCAAAGGTCTATCGGAATACCTAGCAAATACCGTACTCACAAATGCATTAATTAGATACTGTATCAATAAGCACACGGGTATCATCACCAAAGATTTTCATTGTACCTAATAGTATAAACCGTCAAATAATTATTAGTTAATCTTTAAAATACAGACTTCATACATGACTCCTTATAACATCTTATCATACCACACAATCATGGATATATTACATATTTTTCCTACAATAGGGATTTATAATTTTACATATGATTTTACTATCATAAAATAACATCATCATCCCCTTGCCTCTCCACATAGAAATTAATTTCAAATTGGCCCATAAATTCACTTTTAACATGCCAAATCATTAACAAGCCTCAACATAAAAATCATATAATAATTATATTATATTCTAAGTTAACAGGTCCAAGTTTAAGGGGATGTACCTATGACTACGTTCGAATGTTCTAGGCCTTCTTATTACCCATAGATTCTTGTTTGAGTTCTTGGTTAGGAACGTTGAGAAGGAGTGGTCATCATGTTGCTCCCGATCCTCATCTATGAAGCGGTACTAACCGATGGTGTAGGGACTTTGATGAACCACTCCTTGAGCCACTTGGGTGGTCTTCACTCGAATGGCCTCTATGTCCAGCTAGGCCCAATTTGGGGCAAGTATTGCAGAAATGTCCTGCATTCTCATATTGGTAAAACTTTGGAGGCTCGTTACATTGTCCGGGATGCAACCTCTTGCAATTCCTATAAGAGTCTTTCCTTGACCCTATTGACTTGCTCCCAGATGTGGCACTGGAAGTGAAAGCACCAAATTTTGATGGTTGTTGGCCTTTTAGAGAGCCAATGGACTCGGTAAGGGAGATGCAACCGTAGGAGCCTGTGCTCCTATTCTTCTTGGAGCTTTGGCCTGATGTGAACCCAAACCTTCTTTTCTTGCCATGACCATCTCTAACCCTTCCCCTTTCAATCACCGTCTTTTCGTCCCTTAAGACCAGTTTCAAAACATTTTAAAATGTATTCCCCTTTGTTACTGATATCTTCTCCCTTATATATAAGTTCAACCCCGATATAAACTTTGCACATAAGGACTCATTGGAATTCACAAACTCTAGAACATAAGTAACTAGCTCTTTAACTCCGTCTCATACTCTACCACCATCCTATTCCCTTATGCTAGCTTGAAGAATTCCTTCCTCTTTTGGTCCTTACAGAACCGAGTGTAATACTTCTCTTTGAAAGCCTTAAGAAATTCTCCCTAAGTAGGAAGAGTATAAGTCCTATCTTTCACATTCTCTCACCAAGTCCTTGCACCATTGTTTAACACTTTCACAGCCACCCACAACTTTATCTTGTCATCCAATATCATGTCAATGACGATCTCTTGGATTTGACCAATCCAATTCTTGGCCATTGAGGCATCATACATGCCCGAGAGCGTCTCACATCTTGTCTCACCTCTTTGATTAACTTTGACAACTCTATGGAAGGGCGGTCGGTTAAAGCAACAATCGGAGGAGGAGGTAGTGCCATCAGGGCACTTGGCGCGACAATTGGCGTTGAAGGAGGAACTGGTGGAGGAAATGAGGTTTGGTATGGAGCTTACAACTGAGCTCCATAGGCATTCCATCACTCAATCACCTACTGGAGGGTGATTAAAGGAGGAGTAGGGATCCTGGTTGGAGGAACAGGTGTGTCGATGTCAGACGAGGTGCATGTGAAAATGATACAGCCTCAGTTTGAGAAGGTGGAGTAAGAGGAATTTCATTCGGATTTGTCACGCCCTGACCCACTCCCGAGCCGGGCATGCGACCAACCCGCCGCGGCACCTCGATGCACGGGCACCACATCCCGCACATCGAAGCACCGAAAGGCTGTCGACATTCACAAAATCCAGGTTTCCAAATCACAGAGATCCCCAAGAAATAAAAATAATACATGTATGCCTCAATGCAAATTAAAACAAGTGAGAGTTAACCTTATATAGACAAGAAGAATTATAAATACAGTCATCCCAATTTAAACAAATACAATGGCCATCCTAACTTCCTCAAAATGATACAATAACCTCAATATATATATAGCGGAAGAGCGGATAGTCATACCCCAGCCCAATAGTCTCCAAGAATATCCAATACAACAATGCGCACAAATCTCTCAGTCCGAGTCTATACCTGTAGGAGGGAAATGTGAGGGGTGAGTACCGTAGAGAGGGGGGTTGGTACTCAGCAAGTCGGGGGGATGACATGCTACAATTAATTTTTGGGTGAATTAGGAGTGTCAAAATTATGTCCCAATAAATCCATGGTATGCAAAAATATTATGACATCTCAATAAATCATTCACGGCATACGTATCAAATCAAAAATGCATCCAGTATGCATGTCCGTCATATCATGTAGAGCCGGCTGAAAATATCCCGGCAAAGGCCAACCATGGCCAAGGACGGGCAACGTTGGGGGTTTTCACGGTGCAAGTAATAAAATAAGGCTCTCCACCCCACCGTTGGCCACAGACTACTCCAACTAGCCTGTATATATATATCGCACACATATCAAGGATCAAGCGTGTATGGAAACCCGCGGGTGCTAGACCTACCAAGGTCTTCCCCGAAGTGGTTCAACCGACGACTGTCCGTACAATATGTATGACAATCTGGCGGATACCCCCTGCAGAGGCGTATCCGGGCATAACAGGTGCCTCTACCAAATGTCATTCGTAGCTACGGAATGCCATAGGAAGCATATCATCATCATCACAGTATCCACTGGGGCATCCAACCCAAATCACATATCTCAAGCCAAATCTCAAGCCATAACATGTCAAAATCATGTGCCAATATACAATGGAAGCATAAAATTTTGTGGATATATCAAAGTGTGGCACAATCATCAAGTGTCAAAATCATGGATTCATATTGATATAAACAAGTTGGGACACTCCATATATCACAAAACATTTTCATAAATGCAGGGAAATAGGTCAATCATACCATTTTAAATCATGCATTTGAAAATTTTTTTAAAACACAGTATCAATTAAAAGTAGATATCAAGTCCCACTCACAGTCAGGTGAGGATAATGCACTCCCCAATATCTCCACAAAGCATAAATCAAGTGCTCCCTCCGTTCAACTCAAATAACTCTTAGGGAGACAAACAATCTGCAGATTTTTTTTTAACCTGCATAGTCATGGAAAACAGACTATAACATTGGCTATACTAGTCCAAATCAGATGATTCTTGTCTCATTTTAAAGCTAAGAGCTAGCACTATAACTTTCATTTTTTACACTTCCTCAGATTCAAATCACAGAATTCCCGGTAAGCCTCATTTTGTCACTATCATATTTAAGTTTTGGATTCTGTCCAGTTTTTGTGCAGAAGCCATACCTTTCATTCTACTCACCAAAGTCTAATGAAATTTTAACATGTTATAGATAAGGTGTTATTCTACAACTTTCGTGTTTTGAGTTTTATCAAAATATTCCTGGAAGGGGTTCAACAAAATTCATGAACAGGACTGATACGTTTTAGTGAAACATAAAGTTTCTGTCAACACAGTTTTAAGGAAAATTGTACAACTTTCAATTTCCTCGTGAGAAATGGATGAAATTTTTATATGTTATAGGAAAGAAGTATATATATAACTTTCATGTTTTGTGTTTCTTCAAACTAAGACTGGAGAGGGGTCGTTTTTACTCACTACTGTCAAGGTTCGAAACAGGACACTTCTATGTCGAGTTTCAGGAAAAGTGCCATAACTTTTGGCACAGGCATCTGATTTTGGTGATTCTTATCTCGTTGGAAAGATAAGACTTTGATCTAAAATTCATATAACTAGCACATTTTCAAATTCTGGCTCTAAGATTCCTTAAAACAGGGATGAAATCACGGACAGAAATAAAATTTAAAGTGAGACAGGATAAAATTTCTTACCTCACTTTCTTGGTCTTCCTCTCTTGCTTCTCTCCTTGTTCTCACGAATTGGGAAGAATGAACAAGCATTCTAAGGCCTTCTTCTTTTATTATTGTGTTAATAACTCACCACCCTATGATCCAATCTCCAATTAATCTAAACCATAGGATCATTTTGACTATTGCATGTGTTCTCATTGGTTTTCATGTGCATGTGTTTTCATTGGCCCACCTTGCCTTTCTCATCTCCATTTGGCCAACACTTGTCCTCCTCACTATAACACTTGTTCAATACAAGAATACACTTGTCACTTTTCATTTATGTTTTGTTAATTGCTAACAAGTCCTTTGACTTATAAAAATTCTAATTTGACGCCTAAAATTTTCATAATTACACACTAGGCCCAAAATCTTATATTAGACCTAATTAAATTTATTTAATGTGAAATTAAGGTTTTGAATCTCTTTGAGTCAAAATTGATCCGATTTGTATTTTACCGTCAAATATCCAAGGTTGATTTACCAGGAAAATTTTCTTAGTGAAAATTTATGAATATAGTAGTAGAAATATTATATATATATACACATATATATGAAATGGAATTCACTATAGAATACACCGAGAGTCGGTGTTATATTTTCCTAACCCCCTAAAAACAAGTTTTGTCCCCGAAACTAAAAGAAAACCATATAGGGAAAGGAAAATTACTCAGTAAATAGATGAGGGTACTGTCCCCTCATAGTCTCCTCGGGCTCCCAAGTCTCCTCCTCGACCTGGTCGCTACGCCACAAAATGCGTACCAACGAAACATCCTTGCTTCGCAGTCTACGGATCTGCTGTCAAGGACTGCTACAGGCTGTATAGGTAAACTCAGGTCCTCCCGTAGCTCAACTGGTGGAGGTTCTAAAACATGAGAAGGGTCAGGCATATATCTCCTAAGCACCGAGACATGGAACACATCGTGAATACGTGCCAACTCCTCTGGCAGCTCCAATCTGTATGCCACACTTCCGATCCTCTCCAGAATACGGAAGGGCCCAATATACCTGGGGCTCAGCTTGCCCCGCTGTCTGAAACGGATCACCCATTTCCCGGGTGAGATCCTCAAGAAAACCATGTCTCCCTTCTGAAACTCCAGTGGTCGCCGCCTACGGTCTGCATATGCCTTCTGTCGATCTTGGGCGGCTCTCATCCTCTGTCGAATAATCCTGACCTTCTCCCTCGTCTCCTCAACAAGCTCCACACTGCTGAGGTGCCTCTCACCGACCTCGTCCCAGCATAAAGGTGTGCGACATCGCCTCCCATACAATGCCTTGTATGGAGGCATCTCGATACTCGCCTGGTAGCTGTTATTATATGCAAACTCTACAAGTGGTAAATGCCGATCCCAGCTACCATGAAAATCAATAACACGAGCCCGAAGCATATCCTCAAGTGTCTGAATCGTACGCTCTGACTGGCCATCTGTTTGAGGATGATAGGCTGTGCTAAAGTTCAGTCTAGTACCCAATGCCTCTTGCAAACTGGGCCAGAACCTAGACGTGAACCTAGGGTCCCTGTCTGAAACAATCGACACAGGCACCCCGTGAAGTCGTACTATGGTGTCCATATAGAGACGTGCCAGCGCCTCCAAGGAGTAGTCACCACGGATGGGGATAAAGTGTGCAGATTTGGTGAGTCGATCGACAATCACCCAAATCGCATCATGCTGCGTGGATGTCCTCGGTAACCCCATCACAAAATCCATGGTAATATGTTCCCACTTCCACTCAGGAATGGGAAGCGGCTGTAAAATACTTGCTGGTCTCTGGTGCTCAGCCTTCACCTGCTGGCACACCAAGCACCGTGCTACAAACTCTGCTATCTCCCGCTTCATGCCTGACCACCAATAACTGCCTCTGATGGTGCGATACATCTTTGTACCCCCGGGATGCATAGCATAAGCCGAAGAGTGTGCCTCCTCAAGGATAGCACGTCGAAGCTCAACATCAGCTGGAATACACACTCTATCTCTGAACACCAAGAGTCCATCAGCACGGACTCGGAAATCCCCGTCCTCTCCTCGGCGGATCCGATCGTGAATAGTCTGGAGCTCTACATCTGTACCCTGAAGCTCTTTGATACGGTCAAGTAGTGTAGGCCGCACCTCAAATCTGGCTAGCAGTGTACCCTGCTCATCGCTGGCCAAGCTGACTCCCAAGGCTCGGAGTCCTACCAAGCAGGAGATGTAGGCTCTCTCTGCTGCCTGAGAAGTGGTAGAAGAAGATGACTTCCTGCTCAAGGCATCTGCTACTACATTTGCCTTACCCGGATGATAGTCAATAACCAAGTCGTAGTCTTTCAGCAGCTCTAACCATCTCCTCTGTCTTAGGTTTAGCTCTCTCTGAGTAAATAAATACTTCAAGCTCTTATAGTCTGTGAAGACCATGCAGGTAACTCCATATAAGTAATGCCGCCATATCCTCAGTACGAAGACTATGGTTGCCAGCTCAAGATCGTGAGTCGGGTAGTTCGCCTCATGCTTCTTCAACTGTCTCGAAGCATAAGCGATCACCCGTCCATCCTGCATCAATACGCAACCCAGCCCCTGCCGGCTGGCATCACTGTACACAACATACTCCCTGCCGCTTGTAGGGAGAGCCAAGATAGGTGCCGACGTCAGTCGCTGTTTGAGTTCCTGAAAACTCGCCTCACAGCGATCATCCCAACAGAACTTGACGTCTTTCTTCGTCAATCGAGAGAGTGGAGCAGCAATCCTCGAGAAACCCTCTACAAATCGTCTATAAAAACCAGTAAGTCCAAGAAAACTCCGGACCTCAGTAACGGTCTGTGGCTGCTCCCACCTCAATATGGCCTCTACTTTCTGCGGATCAACAAAAATCCCCTCCGCAGAAACAACGTGGCCCAGAAATCCAATTTCCCTTGGCCAAAATTCACACTTGGTGAATTTGGCATATAACTGCTACTCACGGAGAGTCTGTAAGACCACCCTCAGGTGCTGTTCATGCTCCTCATCACTCCGTGAGTATACCAGAATGTCATCAATAAATACGATGACGAACCGATCCAGGTAGTCATGGAAGACCCGGTTTATTAAATCCATAAAAGCCGCTGGAGCATTAGTCAACCCAAACAGCATCACTAAAAACTCAAAGTGACCATAGCGAGTGCGGAATGCAGTCTTGGGCACGTCCTCGGCCCGAATCCGTAACTGGTGATAACCAGACCGCAAATCGATTTTCGAAAAGACCCGTGCACCCTGAAGCTGGTCAAATAGGTCATCAATACGTGGCAGAGGATACCGGTTCTTGATGGTCACCTTATTCAACTGCCGGTAATCCACGCACAGTCGTAGGGTCCCGTCTTTCTTCTTTACAAACAACACCGGAGCACCCCAAGGTGAAGTGCTCGGACGGATAAAACCCTTGTCCAGTAATTCCTGTAGCTGGACATTGAGCTCTCTCAGCTCAGCTGGCGCCATTCTGTATGGCGGAATAGATATAGGAGCGGTTCCCGGAGCTATGTCGATCTCAAAGTCAAACTCCCGAGCCGGTGGAAGGCCGGGTAGCTCCTCAGGGAAAATATCCGCAAATTCCTGTACTACAGGGACATCCTCATTCCTCGGTTCCTTCATAGTAGTATCCACAACATGGGCCAAGTACGCCGTGCAGCCTCGGCGTATTAACCTCCTGGCCTCCATCACCGAAATAACACAGCGAGGCAATACTCTCCTCTTGCCAGAAAACCTCAAAGCAAGTCCCTCCGATCTCTGGAACTCAACCTCCTTAGTGAAACAATCAACGGAGGCTCTGTGTCTGCTCAGCCAATCCATGCCAAGGATGGCATCAATATCGGTCAAGTCCAAAGGGATCAAATCTGCCTCAAGTACGGTGTTTCCAATCATAACCTCTGTCCCCCTATAGACTGAATCTCTCAAGAGCTGTTCACCGAGAGGTGTGAAAACCAATATCTCCTCTCCAAGTGGCGTCAAAGGCTTACCTATCAGGTGGGCAAAGGACACTCTCACATACGAGTAGTTCGACCTGGTGTCGATAAGGACACGGGCGTCGACTCCATAAATCTTCATAGTTCCTAAATGTGGGGAAAATAAAGAGATCAATTTAGATAAAGGTGGAAATAGATGCTCATCATATATATCTCAAAAGTAGGTACAACCAACATAGTCAAGCCTCTAAGGCTTTGGCTTATGATGAGTCTCAAAATAAAAGTACAGGGGAAATCTCTAAGTGTGTGAGTCAGAAGGGGGAGTACCAATAATGACATCGGGATTCGTCTGCGCATCCTCCTGCGTCATCGCGTACACTCGGGCCTGAGCCCTCGGCTGCTGCCGCGATGGTCCCGGTGCCATACTACTCCCAGCTACTGCTCGTGGGGCTATGGGGCTAGAGTGTGCTGGTGCTTCCTGCTGTCCCCCTCGTGGAGCACTCGACTGAATAGAAACTGCCTGACCTCCTGCTCCAAGATCAGGGCACTGGCTCTTGATGTGCCCCGGTCTCCCACACTGGAAGCAAATCACTGTCACCCCACAAGCTCCGAAGGGGTGATGTCCGCCACATCGACGACAAAAAGGGTGTCGTCGGGCTGTAGTCTGAGTGGAGGCACTCGGGGCTGGTGCTCTAAACCCCTGGGACTGCGATCCCTGCCTCTGAGAAGGGTCCCCGCGAAACCCTGAGGTCCTCCCCTTCTTCGAACTCTGGCCCTCAAAAAACTCATGCGTCTTCCTCCTCTGCTCCCTGCTCTCTCTCTGTCGTCCCTCAGCATGCACGATCTCCTCAGCCCGGAGTGCTGAGTCTACTATCTCTAGAAATGAGAAGTTAGGGGTCACCGTCATATACCTCCGGATGTTCAAGTTGAGGCCATCCTCAAACTTGAACCTCAACTGACTGGGTGTGGCTAGGTCTGGAACAAAAGCGACCAGTCTCCTCAACTCGGTCTCATACTCGGTCACAGTCTGAGTCCCCTGCCGCAGGTGGTGGACTCCGTCCTCTTCCTGTTCTGCTGGAACGCTGAAAAATATCTGCGATTGAACTCTTGCAGAAAGTCCTCCCAACTCCTGGGATCTGCTGCATCATCACAAACTGCCTCCCACCACGAGAGGGCATCTCCATCCAATAATCTTTCGGCCACTCGGAGTTTGAACTCCTCACTCAGGCCAAGGTCTGTCAACACTCGGCGGGTGCGGTTGATCCAGTGCTTCGCAGCAGTGGAATCACCCACCCCAGAGAACTCGATACGGCCTAGCTGTCTCGCCTCCTTCACGAGCTGGGTGAGCTCGTGAATTCGTCTCAACGTCGAAGAAGTATCGTCGCTGGGTCTAGAAACTATAGATGGACCGATAACCGGTGGAGGCTCCGGTGCAACTGGTCGTGGCACAGCCATAGGGGTTGGCTCGGCCATCGGTGGGGGTGGTGGTGGTGGCATCTGAATGCCGTGGGCAGCGTACCACTCGAACACCTGTCGGTAGGCGTCCAACGGTGGCGGTGGTGGTAGATCTGTGGCCCTGGTGGCCGGTGGTGTAGGCACTGAAGGAGAACCGTGTGAGGAAGACACGTCCTCTGGTACACTGGGGGGCTCAGTAGGTAAGAAGTGGGTACCTCGCCTAGTCGTCATATTTCTGCGAGAAAAAGGGCATTAATCAGGCAGATATATAAGAACTAGGGTTAGTTATGGAATAACTAACCCCATAAAAGAAATCAACTTGGCATCGAAACCAATGGATAAGGTATACTAGGTTAGATATGACCCGTATCTAACCCCTTTAAAAATGGATGAACTCATCTGCCTATGACCATGTACTGGGATTTCATGACTGTACTGTAACTGTCACATGCATTGAGGACTTTCAAAATCAGATTGGGGATATTTTCGAAATCAGTTTCTCAAACTTAGCTCTAACCAAGAGCTCTGATACCAACCGAGGCCTGTCACGCCCCGACCCACTCCTGAGCCGGGCACGCGACCAGCCCGCCGCGGCACCTCGATGCACGGGCACCACATCCCGCACATCGAAGCACCGTAAGGCTGTCGACATTCACAAAATCCAGGTTTCCAAATCACAGAGATCCCCAAGAAATAAAAATAATACATGTATGCCTCAATGCAAATTAAAACAAGTGAGAGTTAACCTTATATAGACAAGAAGAATTATAAATACAGTCATCCCAATTTAAATAAATACAATGGTCATCCTAACTTCCTCAAAATGATACAATAACCTCAATATATATATAGCGGAAGAGCGGATAGTCATACCCCAGCCCAATAGTCTCCAAGAATATCCAATACAACAATGCGCACAAATCTCTCAGTCCGAGTCTACACCTGTAGGAGGGAAATGTGAGGGGTGAGTACCGTAGAGAGGGGGGTTGGTACTCAGCAAGTCGGGGGGATGACATGCTACAATTAATTTTTGGGTGAATTAGGAGTGTCAAAATTATGTCCCAATAAATCCATGGTATGCAAAAATATTATGACATCTCAATAAATCATTCACGGCATACGTATCAAATCAAATATGCATCCAGTATGCATGTCCGTCATATCATGTAGAGCCGGCCGAAAATATCCCGGCAAAGGCCAACCATGGCCAAGGACGGGCAACGTTGGGGGTTTTCACGGTGCAAGTAATAAAATAAGGCTCTCCACCCCAACGTTGGCCACAGACTACTCCAACTAGCCTGTATATATATATCGCACACATATCAAGGATCAAGCGTGTATGGAAACCCGCCGGTGCTAGACTACCAAGGTCCTCCCCGAAGTGGTTCAACCGACGACTGTCCGTACAATATGTATGACAATCTGGCGGATACCCCCTGCAGAGGCATATCCGGGCATAACAGGTGCCTCTACCAAATGTCCTTCGTAGCTACGGAATGCCATAGGAAGCATATCATCATCATCACAGTATCCACAGGGGCATCCAGCCCAAATCACATATTTCAAGCCAAATCTCAAGCCATAACATGTCAAAATCATGTGCCAATATGCAATGGAAGCATAAAATTTTGTGGATATATCAAAGTTTGGCACAATCATCAAGTGTCAAAATCATGGATGCATATCGATATAAACAAGTTGGGACATTCCAAATATCACAAAACATTTTCATAAATGCAGGGAAATAGGTCAATCATACCATTTTAAATCATGCCTTTGAAAATTTTTTTAAAACACAGTATCAATTAAAAGTAGATGTCAAGTCCCACTCACAGTCAGGGGAGGATAATGCACTCCCCAATATCTCCACAAAGCGTAAATCAAGTGCTCCCTCCGTTCAACTCAAATAACTCTTAGGGAGACAAACAATCTGCAGATTTTTTTTAACCAGCACAGTCATGGAAAACAGACTATAACTTTGGCTATACTAGTCCAAATCAGATGATTCTTATCTCATTTTAAAGCTAAGAGATAGCACTATAACTTTCATTTTTCACACTTCCTCAGATTCAAATCACAGAATTCCCGGTAAGCCTCATTTTGTCACTGTCATATTTAAGTTTTGGATTCTGTCCAGTTTTTGTGCAGAAGCCATAACTTTCATTCTACTCACCAAAGTATAATGAAATTTTAACACGTTATAGCTAAGAAGTAGATCTACAACTTTCATGTTTTGAGTTTTATCCAAATATTCCTGGAAGGGGTACAACAAAATTCATGAACAGGACTGATACGTTTTAGTGAAACATAAAGTTTCTGTCAACACAGTTTTAAGGAAAATTGTATAACTTTCAATTTCCTCGTGCTAAATGGCTGAACTATTTATATGTTATAGGCAAGAAGTATATCTATAACTTTCATGTTTTGTGTTTCTTCAAACTATGACTGGAGAGGGGTCGTTTTTACTCACTACTGTCAAGGTTCGAAACAGGACACTTCTATGTCGAGTTTCAGGAAAAGTGCCATAACTTTTGGCACAGGCATCTGATTTTGGTGATTCTTATCTAGTTGGAAAGATAAGACTTTGATCTAAAATTCATATAACTAGCACATTTTCAAATTCTGGCTCTAAGATTCCTTAAAACAGGGATGAAGTCATGGGCAGAAATAAAATTTAAAGTGAGACAGGATAAAATTTCTTACCTCACTTTCTTGGTCTTCCTCTCTTGCTTCTCTCCTTGTTCTCACGAATTGGGAAGAATGAACAAGCATTCTAAGGCCTTCTTCTTTTATTATTGTGTTAATAACTCACCACCCTATGATCCAATCTCCAATTAATCTAAACCATAGGATCATTTTGACTATTGCATGTGTTCTCATTGGTTTTCATGTGCATGTGTTTTCATTGGCCCACCTTGCCTTTCTCATCTCCATTTGGCCAACACTTGTCCTCCTCACTATAACTCTTGTTCAATACAAGAATACACTTGTCACATTTCATTTAAGTTTTGTTAATTGCTAACAAGTCCTTTGACTTATAAAAATTCTAATTTGACCCCTAAAATTTTCATAATTACACACTAGGCCCAAAATCTTATATTAGACCTAATTAAATTTATTTAATGTGAAATTAAGGTTTTGAATCTCTTTGAGTCAAAATTGATCCGATTTGTATTTTACCGTCAAATATCCAAGGTTGATTTACCAGGAAAATTTTCTTAGTAAAAATTTATGAACATAGTAGTAGAAATATTATATATATATACATATATATATGAAATGGAATTCACTATAGAATACACCGAGAGTCGGTGTTACAGGATTCCTCATTTTTTTTCAAGGAGGCATAATTCTATTAAAGGGAAGAACAATGCTTAGCACATAAGACTAAGTAAAGGACGAGATACCTAACACTTTAAAATATACTCAACTTACTAGGACCCATAAGAAATATTGTAAAAACCCATTAGAAACACTTTGAACACCAAAACTTTAAAATAATTTGAAAATAATTCAAAACTTTTGAAAATATTTAAAACTCTCTTAAACTTTTGTAAAAACAAGAACCTAAACTTTGATATCAATAAAATTATCACGCTCCGACTCTTGAATCGAGTACATGACAATCGTCGCGTTACCTCAGAATACCGGTGAGCCTAACCCACACACCCAAGTAACACATCCATCCATTTCTCAAAATAATCCAATAATTCCAACCAAGCCAACATGCATTCAAACACACAAACAAAACCAGCCTGATTCATCCCTGTTCAAATGCATGCACAAGGCTAACCCAACCATTCAAATCGAATTGTCAATTTCTCATAAACCATTTTATAAACTAACTAAAAAGTCTTTACTCAAGGGATTCATATCAATTTTCATCAAGAACAATTACCAAATAATTTCGAAAAAATAAAAGGAGATCCTCAATTTAACTATACAAAACCATATCCCACATCAAATAACCATAACACAAAATAGATTTTCAAAATAGTTACAAAATTGTGCCTTCATTTGGATCCACTAATAAATACTTCAAAACAAACAAGACTTTATACCAAAAGAAATCTGCGAAGGTGGTCTCCCCAAATCTGGTATTAGACGACCACAAGTCTTAACTAGGTATCCTCTGAAAAAATGAAAGTAGAGGGGTGGGTATAAGTAATACTCAGTGAGTGGAGTGACAAGTTTTGATAATAAATAAGGGGTGATTGTGGACATGTCAAATACAATTTCAAATCATTATCATTATATCCATAAATTCTATAATTCTATACCAAACATCAAGTTTAAATGAATTTAAATAAATCATGAAGAATAAAATTTATGCATCCAATTTACATTCATATCTTTTCCAAAATCTATGGGGTTGCCAAAATTATAACTCACGATAATGGTATATTACAATCAAGGACAGAATCACCAAGGGTTTCTATAGTTTTTCAACTCACAAATATCTCTAACCTTGAATTTGGCTCGAGCCTCCCTTGGGGTGCTACCAATCTAGTTTGAAAGGATGACTTCGGAGGTATCTCTTGAGTGTTGTTACCCCTTTGGTTGTATAACCCCCAATCACGTCACCCCATAGGGACACTGTGGAACGGAATGACTAAAGCCATTTCATCAGACACCATTTCATAAATTTCATAAGATGTATCAAAATGTATCAAAATAGTTCAAAATATTCATCAAATAATGAATTCAATGCCAATATGTTCAATATAAATCAATATACATGACACATTGTTTTAATTAAATATTTGGATGCATATTTCATTTCAAACTCCCTTTCGAGACACTCCACAATCACAAACTAATTTACAAACCAATTATAAAAACATTTTTAAAACTCAAGTAAAATATTTTCTCATTCAAAATCATAATCATGCATCCACTCATCTCTTAGTAGGGTAATCACTCTCAATCTAAGTCCAAAACAATGATTTTCTTCTTCTTAGATTCCAATTGCCTTAAACTAAAGATAATACACACATTTATCATTTAATCACAACCTAATACTAGGGAAAATCAATATTTTACATACTACTCAAACTCTAATTTTCCAAAATTCATCAATTCATCATCTAATTTTATCAAACCATATCATCAATCTAGAGAAATAATTCAACTTTCAAGATTTTCCCAAATTTTAACATTATATATATCTTAAGTTTAAATTCCCAAACTTTATTCTTCCAAATCTCAACATAAAGTTTATAAGTAAGTAAAATGTACTCAAATTTAAGATGAAAAAGAAAAATTATCTTATTTGAGTCACCAATTTTGTATTTTAGTTATGTCACCTTCAAATTTTAGATTTTTCTCTCTCTACAAAATCTCAAATCTCAACATAAATCTCAAATTTATACAAGAATAATTAAAACCCAAATTTAGAAAAGAGTAATAACTCTTTTGGGGCCATCAATTTTCATCTCTAGTTAAGCCACTTCAAACTCTAGGTTTTTCTGTCTCTAGGAAAACTTGAATCTTTCCCTCAATTCAATCTTCTAGGGGTTTGTTGGAGAGCTTAGAGATTAAATTTATGGGTGTTTGGGGATGCTTGATCAAATTGGAGGGAGAGAGAGAGCCAAGAGGGTGAGAGAGTGACTGAGTGAGGGTGAGGGGGTTTTCGAGGTTGAAAGTGGGAGAAGGTGGGGGAGAGAGAGAGAGTAAGAAAAAAAATAAAGTGGGGGGTTTAATGTCTTTTGACTTTTTTTGTCACGCTTCGATCCTTGAGTCGAGTACGTAACAATCGCCGCGTTACCTTGGCATATAGGCAGAATCTCTCCATATATCGGGACAACGCAAAGTATTTAATCTGTCATTCTAGTTTTCAAAACAATTTAATATCATCCAAGGATCAATCTGGTCTATCCAGTCTCAAATAGTATGCACGAGGCCAATCTGACCATTACAACTCCAATGCATGCACTAGGCCAACATGGCCAACAATTAATTCTCAATAATATTTTCACAAATTCAAAGTATTCTAAAATTTACCAATAAAGTTCAAATGTCTTATATAAACAATTAGTTTTTTTTTTTTTTTTGGAAATAGTAAAGTTTAAACAAAATTTATTAAATTCCAATTGTCAAAGTGAGGATTTCATCAATACTTGTTCACAAAAAAGAAAATAAAGTAAGTATCAATCAAATCCAAACCAAAAGAAAATGTAAAAATCTTCTTCCATGAATTTTACTATATTAATCCCAAAAATAAGATCTCATATCATCGATACCTATCAAAATTCGACAAAATATTTCTTCAATTACTCCAAAATGAGGTCTTCCGTCTAAATTTCCTCTGAAAAATATGAAAGAGAGGAATGAGTATTACAAATACTCAGTGAGTGAAGTGCAATGATATAATTGTGTAATAAATGAGGGGTAAATGTGGGGGAGTCAAAACATATATCATAAATAACTCAAATTTATATGAAATAGTTTCAACAAATCAGAATGATTTTAATTAAACATGCATCCATAAATTTCAGACTTTTCAAAATCATGGGAACTCCCTAAAGAAATCTCTCCCACCCAATATTTGGTCGAATCCGGGTGGAAACCTGTCAAGAATTTTTGATTTATTCTTTTCACAGCACTAGTTTTCCCCTTCCTTGGCGTTAACTCATACCTCATCGGGGTGTGATCTAGATAGTCCGACATCTGCAGAGGGAGCTACGTCTAACTCTCCCGCTTATAATCTCAACCACGCCATCTCGTCGGGTTGCTCCGTGAAAAGAATGACTATAACCATTACACTCATGTACCATCATTTCACAATCGTTCAAATCACAATCAATGTGACAAGATTTCAATAAACAGTTACCAAAACATATTCTTTAGCATTCATGAATCGATTATCTAATAACACATGGTACATATTTATCTATAAATACAATGGATGCATTCGTAATTCAATTTCCACTTCAGACATCCTACAATCACAAAATTTACACAAAATCATATAAAATCATTTATAAAAGAATTTAAAATGTTTTTTACTCATTTATGACACAACAAACCATCTACTCATCTCTTGGGAGGGTATCAACTCCCAAACATTCCAACCAAATGAAATCTAGTCTCACTTTAGGTTTTAAATGCCTTGACTTAATCGACACAAAGCCACACAACCACAATGGGTTATGAAACAAATATTCCTCTTGACATTAAAAAAGCATGCTCTAACAACAATTACTCCAATGCTCATTTAAAATCGAAAAAAAAAAACGAACATATCTTAATACACCAAATCTCAAAGAACTAGTCTAAATTTAATAACAATAATGCACACTATTTCTACCATCCCTCAAGGTCTCAAAAATATAAAGAAGACAAACATTAAATACAACATTGCAACTTCCCAAAAACCTCCTAAAAACCAACACCTAATCAAGAGAAAGAAAAAAAAATCGCCATTTACTGGTTAATTTGGCAAATATGCTGCCAAGCCCATCAGAATTATGATTCATCAACTTATAAATTTCCAGTTGACATGCTCCCTCATCAACATGCCCTAGGCATGGCAAAGCTTTTAAGGTTCTGCAAATCAGTGAAACAATTATTAAATGGAATTGCTCCCAGATTAATCTTAGAGGCTTAGGAATTTTCTAAGGCATTAGTAGAAAGTACGGATTATCCTTATTCCATAGGGCATGACTTCTAACCTAAATAACTAGCTAACTCCCCCTCTCTCAGAACCAGAAATTTCTTTATGTTGCCACACATTTACATTATAATATAATGCAGTTTCTTCAAACACCATGCCTAATGATCAAGAGGAAGATCAATATTAATCTAGACAATATTAAATTAAAATTTGAAATCATTAAAATCTCAAGGTCATGCCAGCATAGTACGCTGCTTGTCAAGCCCTAAAACACAATAAATAAATAAATAAATAAATAAATAAATAAATAAATAAATATCTTTAGATGTGTTTCTAACTTCCACAGATGCCAAATAACATCAAACTTTAGAGGACAAGATTCAATGAGGAATGAACAAATTAAAAAATATTTCTCAATTATATTGTATCTTCAAAGAAACCCAAATCGAGGTGAGAAGTGAGTGAAAGAGAGAGAGAGAGGGAGAGAGAATCAAAAGGGAGAGAGCTATGAGGGTGAGAGGTGAGAGAGGGACTGCAGGAGAGAGTGAGTGAGGTTGAGAGACAAGAGAAAATGTTGGGTCTCAGGTGAGGAGAAAAAGAGTAAAGGTGGAATGAGATTTTTTTTTGACTTTTCTTACTCTTTTTTATTTCTTCCTTTTGACTTTTCTAGGCATTACATTTTTTTTCCCTTTCCCGCTCTTTCTTTTTTTTTGTTTTTATCTCTTTTTTATTTTCTTTTATGGTGTTACAAGGAGAAAGGCATCATAGCGATCAGCGCAGGTGATTGTTTCTACAACTATGTCAATAGTAGCAAGGTTTGGCAAATAGCTAATTAAATGGACTTCTATCGCTTTGAGCTGGGGTTGAATAAGCTATTCCTTGAGCAAGTCAATGAGGCCATCATGTTTTCGGGGCTTACGGTACGAATGCATCAGAGAGTAACTTATAAATATTTTTGGTCTTCGTACATTACTTCTTATTTGTTTTGTGCAAACCATCATTTTAGTAGAGTTTCAAAGGCTGAGAAGATAATAAATGATTGATCATTTGAAGCACCAGGTGGACAACATGGGTGCGAAGGTCCCTCGATTGTAAAATATCTCTTTTAGAGGGAGAAGGAAGTCAAGGAGGAGAGCATCTGTGGCCACGTTGAACATCAGAAACAAGGAAATAGAGCATTTGAGGACTGACTTGAACATGACACTCCAATGGTGTGAAGTAGTCTCCAAGAGACGCGAGGAGCTAAAGGCAGAGGGTAGGATGCATGAGGCACAGCTGCAAGCTACGAAGAGACTGGCTAAAGTGTGCAGGGCAGTCTCTTCAGGCTACTAAACAAAAAATAGTTGAGCTGGGAGGGACTATCGCAAAGACCATTGACTAACACATGTGTGCCCGACATAGGTTATTGAAAGGTTGTAGTGTGCTATGGAGATCATTCCCTTGATAGGTTTGATGGATGCTATACCCCCAAATGGCGAGAATGCCAGCTCTGAGGCGCTAAATTTCAACCTCGCACTCATTCACGTAGGCGATGCTCCTTTTGAAGCAGCGGACGAGAACGTTGTTGTCGGTTCATCCTAAGCCAAGTTGGAGTCCCAAGCTCCTCAATCTCTTTCTTCTCCTTAATCTAGATTTCTATTTTCTTTCTACTTATGTTTTAGCTTTTTCATTGTCAGCTATAAGATATTCTCTATTTCCTCTTCGTTTATATACCCTTGTGCTTAGATCAATGAAAATTTATAATAGTTTCATCGGTAAGCCGTTAACTATAAGCAAGTGTTTAGATTATCACATTAGTAGTGTGTTTCATTGTGTACAACCAAAAGAATGGGTCATGCCTACCCATTGGGAAGATATATCTCTTCTTGACGGCATGTTTGTTCGGCCGATAGAATGGGTCACGCCTACCTGTTGGGGAGATATATCCTTTGTTGACAGCACATTCATTCAGTCGATAGAGTGAGCCATTCCTGCTTGTCAGGTAAATATATCCTTTGTTGACAACATATTTGTTTGGTCGATAGAGTGTGGGGCCCAGTCACATGTGTTTGATCAATTTATTGCAGAAGGATAATAAAGCAAAGTATCACAAGAGAAGCAACCATAATGCAACTAGCTAAACAAATAATAAGACTAGGTGTCATAAGGTATCTAGTAGGTAACCTAGAGTCGTAAACATAGTACGGAGAGGTTCGAGATTACTTAGGAGGGAGTGCTAGGGATTCTGAATCATAGGATAGCATTCCAATACCGATGGAAGTCCTAAATTTGACATTCATATGCTTCATTCTTAGTAGTGCCTCCAAGGTGTTCAAGCCAGACCGACCCAGGATGACATTGTAGAGTGAGAGCAACTTGACCACGCTAAACATTGTTATAACTGTTGCATGGTTAGACGAAGTCTCAAGAGTGACCGGAAGTGAAATAGTACATTCAGGATATATCCATTTGCCTGAGAGTCCCTCCTATATGCTAAAAAGCATTCTAGTAGAGGAGATTATAGCCAGTCCCCTGATCCACGAAGATTTTTCTCACCTTGTATTATCCGATCATGGTAATAATCATAAGAGAATCATGTCGATCATGATCGACTCCTACCAGATCGTCATCATTAGAACCAATCATTGGTCTTTTCTTTTTGGGCTATTTCTCAACATGGGTGGCAAGGACTAATTTAGAAGTGGAATTGAATGGCTCAATCTTTTGAAAGATTGGGACCATCGTCTACCCCGTCTCGTTCTATTACATATACTCTCAATCGTGTTGGTATTGTACCATGAAGATGTAAGTCAGAAGGTAAGGTTTTGAGGGGTCGTATTCATTCCACACTTGGAGAATTATCCAATTTGGTTAGTTACGGGCTTTTGCTGGAACTAGCTACTCATTTTACTCGTTTTCACATCTTGCAACTAGCTGGCCTTAAGAGGGAGGAACTTCTGCTTCTATACTTATGAATCTTTGGAGCCGGCCTCTTCATACCAGGAACTCGAGTTTATCTTTCAACTTTCTATTCAGCCATCAGATAGCCGTAATCTCTATGGAAGTGGCAGAACTGTTTGTCCTTCTTTAAATCATCTTTTGTGGAGCAAAGGGAACTAACATAAGGCTTGCTTTTGATTTGAAGTTGAACTTGACTTAGTGCTTCGTTTAGAGAAGTGTAGCAAGTGAACCTCCATTACTGTGGGGTGCTGGCTCCTCTTTGGCGAGGACTATCGGGGTAATTGATTCTGTTTATTCTGACTTGGTCGGTTTTGTCGTTTGTCAAATACTTCGGCATACTCTGCGACAATGTACTTTTTCGCACGAGAATAGAACTCCTGAACGGTAGATAAAGGGTTTTTTGCTATAGACATTTTCATTCTTGATGGCCACAACCCCGTGAATAGTGCCACCAATGCAATAGAATGGCCTAAATCCAAGACTTTCATCATCTCAGTCTTGAATTTGTCGAGGAAGTCCCTCAATGGCTTGTCATTCCTCTATCATAAAGAGAGGAGGGACGTAGACTTTCTCCTGGTCCCTCTGTTGATCACAAATTGAGTCTCGAATTGCTATCGAAGTTAAGCGTAACTCTTGATGCTAAATGGAGAGAATGAATTGAACCATATCAGCGTGTTACCCTTTAAGGTCGTAGAAAGTGTTTACACATAGCTGTGTTTGACATGTCTCTCGAGATCATCAAGGTCACAAAGTGAGCTGTATGGTTTTGGGGATCGGTAGCACCGTCATATCTCTTTATGGAGGAAGAAGATGTCACAAGGTATTGATTCTGTGGAAACCTTGGAGTCGAAAGACGAGAGACCGGTAGCATAATGGGCGACTTTGTATCTTCTCGTGTTGGCATGTTTCCGTTTGTTCGCCACAAGTACTTAAACCTACTTCTTTAGATCATCAGGGTCATGTCGGGATAGGTAATTATCTAAATAGAATTTAATGTAACCGATGGTTCTCGGTGTGCTCTGAGTTCGAGCCTTTATGGGTGTATGTGACCCGACCCATGGGAGGACGATTGTGCTTCTAGTCTGAGAACACGACTGAGCTCCTCTATTTGTTTGCTCATGCTTTGCAGCCTGGATTCGAGTCTTTCCATTTGGGGTCAAATGGCCCTTTCGGGAAAGGCTGGTACGGGGGATAGAATCGGTTGATTTTGTTGTATGACTCAAAGTTGGGTCTCTGCTTGGTGAGGTGGTATGATCGGAGGTTGACTACTAGCGGCAAGAACTTCTAGGGGTTGAACTTGTATGTTCCGTTTCTTTGCTTGTTAGTTTAATGTTGATCAATTTTGTTTGATTCTTCTCTATCCTATAATCTTCCTTTTTTTAATTTTTACTTAGTCAAATGAAGTATTTCATTACGAAAAACACCTCGTTAGGGACCAAATATAGGAAACATTAAAATTCTTTAGAGACAGCTCAAATGGTAGAGTCTCCTCACTTTCGTATCCTTTCTCTAATTTGATATTGTTTGATTATATATATATATATAGCATTAAAGTTTCATCATTAAATGGCGACACATTCCGCAAATTGTTCAACGAGCCTTGCAATGGTCTCTCGTGATGAAAAAGTAGGGATAGAGAGAGCGAGAGAGTTAATTTATGATTTTGGTATTAGATGAGGCATTGCATTGTGGACAAGAACACTAACAATCTTTAGTGGCTCTATGCTGTGGGCTCTATTTGAGATCGGATAAGAACCGATTTCGATAGGACTAGCCATGTTTAGAAAGTAATGAACTGATGCAGTCTGGATTTCATCTCTGGGGAGAGTCTACATTATTTTATGCATTACCACATAATCAACGGGCAAATCTGGAGCTGCAAATGCGGTAGGGGTAGAGTAGCCAAACCAATCATAATTAATATCCTCTTTTATTTTCTTCACCTTTAATGCTATGAGGTCTCATAAAATACACACACCCATCAACCACGAGTCGATTCTTGCAGAGACATTCGAATGACAACCAGTTTGTTCCTGTTCACGTGTGGTTTTTAAAAATTTTACGTTTTCGTGATAAGTATATTTTTATAATTTTTATGATTTTTATATAAAAAAGAAATACATGCACACACTATTGGTATTTTCAGAGCGTAAATGTTTAATTGTAATTATATCCAATGGACTGATTTTTTTTTTGGGTATTTTATAATTTATCTTGTGAGTATTTTATATCCAAGTTTTGTTAACTTCCACAATATGAACTCTCAATTTCTTTGTTTCAATTCCGTTCCTTAAGTTCCTACTCCTTAATCCTTATAATACATATTAATTTTACGTCCTGAGTTGATAAGACTGTACTTTTTGGTGATAAGTTTATAAGATTTTTCTTATGTATAATTGCAAGCTCTGGTGTCGCCTTCTTTGTTGCAAATGGGGTTGCTCAACTCAATCTTGGGGCATAGAGCAACGTCATGTGCTTTAGAACTAGTAACCAAAAGTTCATATATATATATAAATATATATATTTTAATTACATCACGATTTGAATTCAAAATCACCGGATTAGAAAAAGGGGTTGTAACCACTAAATTATCCCTAGGACCAAAAGTTCATATTATCTCTATGAAGAAAACTACCCAATACAATACGCTTTTTGTGCTTCTAAAAGTAATTTTTTTAAAGAAAAAATAGAAAAAAATTGTTAGAAAATGTACAGTTGTCGTTAAGTTGGTTATTGGATTAAGAGATATGGATTTTTAGATATATAATCACAAAAATAAGAAAAAATCAAATAATCTTAAAATTTTTGTCATAATCTTAAAACTTATTAATTTCCCCATTATTACCCTTTAACAATCCTTAAGAGTCATTACATATCCCATGAAAGCCATACAATTAATTAATAAGAACAAACACCTTAACCCACTTAACCCATTGAAACCCATAACCTTTCAACAAACACCTTGCTGAGCCGCACAAAAAAATAATAATACATTTGTGTGATAAAAAAATGTCTTTAAAAGTAACAGTGTAAAATTAATATGATAAAAATAGATATCATAAAATGTATTTTGAATATATCTTATTTAAGATATCTCTTAAATGTATAGTGTATAATCCAATGATGCTTTGATATTTCTTAAATAAAATATCGAGTTTTGAGTATTATGTATGATAAAAATAAATATCATAAGACTTTTGAGTGAATTTAATTGAATCCAACATAATTATAAGATATTCGTAATTTATAAAAAAAAAAAATGACAATTCTGTGGTGCAAATGTACATGCATACTTTACCACCCAACTCATAAAAATGTTAATGGGGAGATGAGATATTCTATTTCAAAAAAAAAAAAAAAAAAATCCAGACCTACAAACATCGTGAAAAGTCATTTACATCTTTGAAAAGGTCAAAAATAAAAGCCATAAAAAATATATTACAGGAGCACTTTACAATATTGTGTATAATAGTGCAAAATTTTTATAATTTATCTTATCTCCATCTTTATATCTAAACTTTTTTTTTTTTTATATATATATACATACATATATATATACATATATATATATATATATACATATATATATATATATATATATACATATATATATATATATATATACATATATATATATATATATATACACACATATATATATATATACACATATATATATATATATATATAGATTGAGTTACATAAATATATATATTTTGTAGGATTGTATTCATTTGTTTTTTCACAGTTGAGTACTTGAGTGTATAATATATACATATTTGATTTACTGATATAGAAATGCTTTATTATTATTATTATTATTATTATTATTATTATTAAGGTGAGTTTTGACTCCACAGATACCGACTTCTTGCTGATCCGAGTGGTTGTAATTGAAGGGGTGTGACACCTGCAAAAACCACAGGAAGGTGCACCAGCAGGGAGATTCTGACGCTCAAGTCAGAAAATGTGATTTTTGTATGAAAAGGAAAAACAGACTGAGAGCAGAGAGAAAGCCGTTCTTTGTGAATAGTGTGCCAAGAGTATAAGACCCAAAGAGCGTATCTGTTTTGGAGAGTTCAAAGATATTTTATACCTTTGAGAGTTGGACGCCACTACGATGCTCCAAACCTACCTTCCTTATCGGACTGATTCGGAGATCTCGGGGATTCAATATTTCAAATTGATTGTGATCCTCATCTTTTTTGGAAAACTACTGTAATCTTAGGAATCCTTAACTGCAAAGATCTCGAGGTGTTTTTTTTAGTAAGAGATGAGAGTCACTGGAGTACTTTGACCTTCCTTCTGGATCGTTAGAACCATTAGCTATCGGTCGGTTGCTCGATCGATGAGAGGTTCTCAGGACTCCTTCGGTTGAGGGGCTGTCGATTAGATGCCCGATCGGGGTGGTTAACTTTATTTATCGAATTGCATTCGGTTGGCTGGGCGGCTAAGACCGTTCAGTTGGCTGGACGATTAAGACCCTATCATTCAAGAGATTTGGGTGATTGAGTCCCTTCGGCTGATAGTTGTACTTAAACCTCGACCGGTAATTGTCCTTCATGGGCCTTCTGCGTGGACCTTTCTAGGGCTGACCCACCGGATGCGATTCTGGGACCTTGTCCCATCATTTGTCCCTAACTCATGGCTCTCTTGCCGAAGAGACGTCATAAGTTATGACGGTAGGAGAAAGGCACGAAAATTTTTAATGTGATTACAATCGTTTCGATTTCCGCGAATCGTCTTTTGTATGCTTCATAAAGGTTCGCGTTCTTTAGAGAATATCGTACTTTGGCTTTTCCTCTTCTGCTTCTCTGATTTCCCCCCTTTGAGACCCATCAAAGACACCATCTCCAAAAATAATGGCGAAAACACCCATTTCTCAGGCTTTTTTAGGCATTGGTGACATCATGAGTATTACGCTTTAATATCTGTCACAGAAGCCGATAGAGCTGACATGGCGCCAGAGGGTTGTGTTTCGATGTACCTCCAATCAGTTAGGTATGGGTTGAAAATCTCATACACGGGCCCTTTCACAGAGGTGTTGTGTCATTGGGACATATTCCTAACTCTTTTGATCCCAAATGCTTGACATTTGGTGGTTGCAGTGGCTTCCTTGTTAGAGTTTTGTCGTCTTCGTTTCGATTTTGACATTCTGTCATCTCTCTTCATTTTGATGAGGTGTGGAAGCAGTGGTTTGATTAAGGGTTGGTACAAATTACAGAGTCGCTTTGAGTCTGGCTGGAGATTCCACTATAAAGAGTCCATCGATAAGAACTAGACGCAGAAGTTCTTTTACGTAGAATTCTTGGATAGGGACTGCTTGCCCCTACTACCCAAGGCCGACGGAGTGCCTTCTGTGGGGCTGAAGCCCCCAACTACTTCGAGACACGGCTGCTTCATTCGGTTAGTTGGTGGCTATTGCAAGTTTACCGGTCAGAGCATATGGGTCAAGTCTTTATTCGATGACCAGATATTGTTCTTGGCTGGTTTGTTGATCGGGAAAAAGAGAAAAATCGACAGGCCCCTTCTGCTGGAGAGGGTGAGAGTCAAATTAGTTGATTTTTTGGATTCTCTTGATGACGTCGTGTTAGAGAATGTCACGGTTGACAAACTAGCTCGACACAGTGTGAAAAGACCCTTTCAGGAGAGCGTCGGGGCGCCTGAGGCTAGGGGTGTAAACGGTTCGGTTCAGTTTAGTGTCCAAACCGAACCGAACTGAAAACCAAAATTTTAAAAAAATTTAAACCGAAAACCGAATCAAATTTATTTCGGTTTAAACCAAATCGAACCGAACCGAAAAAATTCGGTTCGGTTTGTTTTGGTTCGGTTTAAACCGAATTTTTTTTTTTCATTTGTCACTTTTTTTAGGTATAAAGAGATATCATTTATCATTAATGTATAAAAAATATAGGTTTCCTTTTCTCTTGTCCAAATATAATATTTTTAAAATTATTTATGGTTTAATTTTAAAAATAGTTTTAAATTGGTTTAAATTTTAAAATAATATTTTTTTATTTAAACCATATCAAGAATAATTTTGGAGAAAAATATTTTTATGAATAATATTTTTTTAAATAATATAACATAATTTATCATTTCAATATCATAAAAATACAAGAAAAAAATTAATTAAATTATATTTTTTAATATAAAAATATTAAAATAATATTAGTTCGGTTCAAACAGAATCGAACCAAAATAATTTCGATTTGGTTCGGTTTGAACCGAATTTTTTTTAAAGAAAAAAACGAACTGAACCAAAAATTTCGGTTCGGTTTGGTTCGGGTTAACGGTTTAACCCAAACCACCTACACCCCTACCTGAGGCCCTAATTGGATCTTCTTCAAGAGTGACTGAGACCCTTCCCAAGTCATCGCCCCCTTTGGTGAAAAGGAGAATGATTTCTTCCTCCTCGTTTGCACCAATAGTTTCGTCCAATCTTCGGCCCTAGTAGTAGTTATACCGATGGAGACTATCGTTCCGAACAGGGGTAATCCATCCGGTGGAATGGGTGTTGGTGTGGACGGGCTAAGAGAGGCTGGATACGATCCCTCGACAGATGTTGGGGTAAGGACGAGTATTTCTCGGGTTATAAGGGGCGCAATGGCAGGACATTCTTCCGCTGTCCTGATTTGGCCTGCGCGTAAGGGAAAGCGCAAGATTCTTGAAAGAGTCGCTTTTCCATCCGCTATCCCCGTTCGGTCTTTTGATAGTAAGAAGGGTTCAAAAGAGCGTGGAACCGTTGTCATTTGTGCTGGTGATATGCAATATAGTTACATAGATCTGAAAAAAACGGAGCGTATTGCCGACCAATTTGATTTTCATCATTGTGAGCTCGATCTCCATAGGATGTCTTACGAATAAGTCGGCGGGGCTCTTGAGTCTTTAGGCTTAATGGTAATACTTTCTCTATACCTTTCGGGTTCCTCTTCATTTTTTACCTTCGTTGACTCGATCTTCCTTGCAGATTATGGCCCTTGCTCGATTTCAAGGTCAACAGGGGAGGCAGATAATAAGCCACTTGGAGGGACGTCTTTCTGAGTTAACTCGTCCGTCTGAAACGCAGGAAGAAGTCCTTATTCCAAAGGAAGAGGTTGCGAAGATCGAAAGAGCGCCTGGTACGCTGCTCAATCAAAAGGAAGAAGAGCTAGAAAGATTCCGATCGAAGTTGGCCCAACGTGAGGTACGTCTTCGGTCGGTTGAGAAGTTGGCCAAGTTTCGGGAGGAGTCGCTTCGAGCGGCGGAACGTAGGATAGCTGAGCCCGAGGAGTCCCGCGCGAGGAAAACTACTATCAATAAAGACTCTCGGGCGCGATTGTCCGGGAGACTGAAGTGTGCCGAAGAGATAATCTGTTGTATGGGTTTAAGTGATGCCCTGCCTCCAGTCGAAGGAGAGGCCGATACTCAAAGCCCGGCCGCATAACTTTCATTTGAGATTCTATACTCCTCAGCCTTTGTTTGTTTAATGAGAAATTCTTGTTTTTTGCTGATAGAAATCATTTTTCTCTTCTCTAGTTGTAATTCTTATTGCGTTATCTCAGTAAAGTTAAGGAAACTTAGGTTATCTGCCTGACAAGGAACTTTCAAATGGGAAGACCATGTTTGTTGGTTCGGACGACTGTATCTCTTGTCGGCGAAGCGTACGAATGAAAAAGGCTGAACAACTGAGGCCTTCTGAACGATATGAAATCTTTAAGTTGTGGCCCGCGTTCATCCGTCCGAGGAGTTACATCTCCCATTGATGACGCGTACTAACGATAGGAGTTGGACGACTAAGACCTTTCGAACAATAAAAAATCTTTAAGTCGTAGGCCGCGTCCACCCGTCCAGGGAGTTACATCCCCCATTGATGACGCATACGAACGATATGAGTTGGGCAACTAAGACTCTTCGAACGATAAAAAATCTTTAAGTCGTGGGCTGCATCCACCTGTCCGGAGAGTTACATCCTCAATTAACGACGCATACAAATGATGAGAGGTGGGCGACTAAGACCCTTTAAACGATAAAAAATCTTTAAGTCGTGGGCTGCGTCCACCCGTCTGGGGAGTTACATCCCCCATTGACGACGCGTACGAATGATAGGAACTGGGCGACTAAGGCCCTCCAAACAATAAAAAATCTTTAAGTCGTGAGCCGCGTCCACCCGTCCGGGGAGTTACATCCCCCATTGACGACGTGTACGAACGATAAGAGCTGGGCGACTAAGCCCCTCCAAACGATAGAAAATCTTTAAGTCGTGGGCCGCGTCCACCCGTCCGGAGAGTTATATCCCCCATTAACGATGCGTACGAATGATAGGAACTGGGAGACTAAGACCCTCCGAACGATAGAACCGGGTGTGGAGTTGCAAGAAGTCTGTTAAATAAATGGCTTTAATAGTTCGAGAAGTACCTTCGCAACTTAGAAAAAACACCATCAATAGAATCCGATGACTACTTAGGAGCGGAAGTAGAAGGCTCTTGTTCACATGATTGGGTCCTGATTCCCAACGGCGTCCTGAATTTAATCTTCATATACTTAGTGCTGGGCAAAGCCGTTGATGCGTTCAGACCAGGTCTGGCCAAGATGACATTATAGAGTGAAGGGAAATCCACCACATTGAATATGAAGGGGGCCACCGAGTGATTAGGGGGCTCTCCGAGGGTGATCGGGAGTGAGATAATACCCTCAGGGTATATCCATTCTCCTGAAAGCCCTTTAACTGGGCCCACATGGGGCTGGAGATCGACAGAAGTAAACCCTATTCGTTGAAAAGCATCCCGAGATAAGAGATTACAGCCGGCTCCTTGATCGATAAAAATCCTTCTAACTTCGAATTGCCCAATCTTGGCGGTTATCACAAGGGGATCATGCCGACTTGGGTCGACTCCAATTAGATCTTCATCGATAAAACCGATAACGGGCCAATTTGTCGTTTATTAGTGCTCGCCGTTAGGACTTCTTACGGTACAGGGGGAATTGCCTTTGGGCAATAGAAGATTGGTGTGATCAGGCATCTAGCCTCATCTTCTGTTGGTTCGTCACGGATCTAGAGTATCACCCCATCCCTTCTGTCGGTCGGGGGTCGGCTGGCTTGGCACTCCTCTATCTGGTCACGTCGTGGCAGTTCGCTCCGGTAATCAGCGGGGGGAACTTTTTCCCTCCCGACGATGAACTCCTATAGCCTTCCTTCACACACTAGGAACTCTAGTTCGTCTTTCAACTTCTTGCAGTTGTCCGTCGTGTGACCATAGTCACAGTGAAAGTGACAGTACTTTGTTCTGTCTTTGTTGGAGTCGTCTTCAGTCGATCGTGGGGGCTATCAGACGTACGACTTATCTCTAATGAAAGCTAAAACCCGACCAGGGGTCTCGTTCAGCAAGGTGTAGCTATTGTACCTCCTTGGAGGAGGGGGTTTTGCCCGATTCCTTCGGGACGGAGACCTTCGAGGTGGCTGGTTCCGTTCTTTTCGAATATATTGGTCTTTACTGTGATCGGACGTTTCAGCGTCTTCGGCAGTAATGTACTTTTCAGCTCGAGCATAAAACTTCTGGATGGTAGCAGGGGGCTTTTTCATAATTGACACCTTCATATCGAAAGTTCGTAGGCCCGTTAATAGCACAGCCAATACAATCGAATGATTCAAAGAAGGGACCCTCATCATCTCCGCCTTGAACCTTTCCAGGAAATCCCTTAGGAATTCCTCTTTCTTTTGGTACGTCGATAATAAGGTTGTGGATTCCTTTTAACTCCCTTGCTTATTACGAAGTGTGACTCGAACTGCTCATGTAGTTGAGAGAAAGCCTTTACACTCAATAGTGGGAGAGAATTGAACCAGGTAAATGTGTTTCCCAAAAGAGTAGTGGAAAAATGTTTGCACATGACCACGTCGGACATGTATCTAGAGATCATCACGGTTACAAAATGGGCCACGTGGTCTCGGGGATCCGTCGTCCCACTGTATTTCTCCATGGGGGTAAAAGCACGTTGCGGGGCATAGTCTCTGAGGAGATCTTTGGGTCAAATGATGAAGCGTGGGAGTAAGAGTGGATTTGGTCTCCTTGGGGGTTGGCCCGCCTAAGTTCATCGGCAATCAGTTACTCGACCTGCTTTCGAAGATCATCGGGAACTAGTTTGGAGTTTATGGATGTTTCACGACATGGGGGTGATGGCTGTTGCTGGGTACGCCTAGATCCTCCGATAGAGGATTGGGCTTTGGGCCTAAGGGCGCGGCTAAGATCCCGCCAATTTGCTGGATGTGAGTTTTGACTCCACAGATACCGACTTCTTGTTGACCCGAGTGGTTGCCGCCGAAGGGGTGTGGCACCTACAAAAACTGCCGGAGGGTGCTCCAACGGGGAGATTCTGACGCTTAAATTAGAAAGATCGGTTTTCGTAAGAAAAAAAAAAACAGACTGAAAGCTGAGGGAAAGCCGATCTCTGTGAATTGTGTGCCAAGAGTGTAAGACTCAGAGAGCGTACCTGTTTTGAAGAGTTCAAAGATATTTTATACCATTGAGAGTTGGATGCCGCTACGATACTCCAATCCTACCTTCCTTATCGGACTGATCCGGAGATCTCAGAGATTTAATATTTCGAATTGATTGCGATCCTCATTTTTTTAAAAAACTACTATAATCCACTAGATGCGACTCTGAGACATTGTCCCATCAATTATTATTATTATTATTATTATTATTATTGTTATTATTATTTCCCTTTTGGCACGAGACATTCAATTCAAGTTTACGAACCTTTGTGATTTGTTAAGGGGGTGCTCGGGTCTGAAACTATTTAATTGTTCAATTTGTAATTTTTAATAAAATTATAGAATATATACATAATTTTTTATAAGTAAATTTAATTTTCTTTTAAAAACTAAAATTATTATTATATTAATAATTTTTTGTGTATATACTTTTACATAATTTTACCTAAATTCAATTATAATTTTTTAAATTCGCCCAACCTTTTTTTTAGTTATATAAAATTCAAAATTCAAATTATAAATTAAAAAAATAAGATAATAATCATTAAAGTGTTTTCTTAATCAATTCTTCCAACTTTTGGGCGTTTCTCAATTTAAGACTTCTCCTCTTGTACGCAACATTTAAACTTTTACCTCCCACTTTGACTTCATCCACTAATCTCTCTCCCCCTCTCTCCCAGAATTAAATCCTCCCCTTGAGGATGAACCTATTTGCTTCCTTAAAAAAAAAAAAAAAAATCCTATAAAAACCTCGAATCTACTTGGAAAGCTCTCTCTCTCTCTCTCTCTGTGTAAAATTTTAATCCTCCCCTTTAGGATAAATCCTTTTACCTCCCACTTGGACTTCATCTATTCTCTCTCTCTCTCTCTCTCTCTCTCTCTAAAATAAAAATCGGCCCCGTGGGTTACCTCCCGCTTGGACTTCATTTATTATCACCCTCCCTTCCTCCCTCCCTCCCTCCCTCTCTCTCTCTCTCTCTAAAAATTAATTCCTCCCCTTGAAGGATGAACCCTGAAATCCTACAAAAATCTCAGGTCTACTCGGAAAGGGTCTCTCTCTCTCTCTCTCTCTCTCTCTCTCTCTCTCACCCCCCTCTCATATACACTGACAAAGTTACGAAAAAGCACGCATGTCTTTCCATTCAATACCTCAGAACCAAGGCTGGTTGGACTAACTTCATTAATGACCATAACCTGCGTGTAGGCGACTTCTTGACATGAATTAGGAGACAATGGTGTTCAGTGCCAGTGGTAAGAGAATATCCAATTGGTCTTTTTATTACTTCGAAACGATTCCCCCTCAGAGATGACCAAAAGAACATAATTACACCAACTGATGTTGGGGGTAAGCATAGGAGTTTTCGCTCTAATAATGGTCTTCAATATCACATGCGTTCACAATTTTATAACTATTCATACGCTCATGCTTAATTAACCCAGCAAAGCATATTAACTCTCTCTCTCTCTCTCTCTCTCTCTCTCTCTCTCTCTCTCTCTCTCACTACCCAGCATACCTCCTCTTGCAGGTGTTTGTCCATAAGAAACAGGCCACTTGCATTCCAACTACTCCGATTATGAGGGCAAACTGAGAGCATTTATTGGACGTGTATGACACTCTGCACGTGTCTTCATCTTCCGATTCTGTCACTTTCCATTCTGATTCCCTCAATATCTCGCATTGATTACTTGCAACAACTCATTTCTTTAACTTCACTGAACCATACCACACCTCACTAGTTCTCAAAGACACAATGGCGGATTCTCAAGTTGCGTCAAGCAAGCCTCACTTCTTCAAAGTTCTCATACCAGGGTTCCAAAATAGACTAGTAAAACTCTCTCTCTCTCTCTCTCTCTCTCCCCGCCCCCCCCCCCCCCCCACAAAAAAAAAAAAAAAACTACTATAACATGCATGCACGTCTTTGCAGTCAATACCTCCCCTTTTCTTGGAGTACTTAAATGGGCAAGTCAGCAAGGAAGCTGTGCTCAGAAGCTACAGCAAGAAAGTGTGGCGGGTGAAGGTCAAAGACTGGTGTTTTGAGGATGGTTGGACCGACTTTGTGAAAGACCACGATTTGCACGTAGGCGACTTTCTGGTTTTCAGATATGAAGGAGACATGGCGTTCAACGTTCTCGTGTTCGATCCAAGTGCTTGTGAAAAAAAATATACATGGTCCGATCATTTTAAAATGGCCTCTCAAACAGACGAGCAAAATGTCACTAAAAGGGCTAAGAGTGGTTCTCCTGGTAAGCATTCTAAATATCACAGAATCCCGAAAAGGAAAATGCATCAAAACATCACACAATCCAAAATTTTTAACTGAAGTAAAAGCATTTGGATTTTCTTTTTCAAAAAATAACAGCAAAAACCAAATCCTAGTAAAAGAATCTGCCAGAGTTCAGAGGTCTCTGGAAGAAAAGCATGGTCTCTCTTCTCCATCATAGTTGTATCCATATATTTAATTCTGTTCAGAATAGCTCATATGTTATAAACCTAACTTGGGTGCTGTTGCTTTGTATTTATGATTTCCAAGGGCGAGAGGGGGAGCATAACAAGCACGACCACGAAACTGATTGTCCCATATCAGCACCTAAAGCAACTACTTCAACTGCTGAACATGGACAGAACCCTATTTTTGTCACCACTTTGAAGCCATCTAGTATTTCAATGAACTATCAGGTGAGCACCAAAACGTGATGCTAAAGAAATATGCTTTCATTCTCTCTCTCTCTCTCTCTCTACTCAATGATAATGCTCTCTTGCAGTATCTACCAAAAAATTTTGCAAAGTCAACAAGGAGAGAAAGCAAGATGATACTCAGGGATGAAAACCAAGGGACATGGCCAATGAGTTTAATACGGAGGCCATACGATGGACGACTCTATATCCAATCTGGTTGGAAAATTTTCCGCAAAGCAAAAGGCCTGAACGTTGGAGACACTATGAAGTTCGAGCTCATCAAAAAGGGGAAGAATCTCGTCATAAATTTCCAAGGTAAGTATATAACAATGCTTATATAAATCTTGAGAAGCACAGAAATACTGCTAAATGCAAAACAATGTTCTTCTTGTTAGTTCTCGGTAAATTTTCTCCAGCGAACAGACAATCTCCCAAGGAAAATGTGCCTAAACGACCCTATTTTACTTCAACTATAAAACAAAGCTATCTTGACAAGTATCGACTGGTAAGTGTGACCTAGAACTATAAATTGATCAACTATTTTGTACACTGCCCTGTACAACAAAAGGTTGTTTTTGGTTGCACGCAGACCATTCCAAGGCACTTTACAAGGTCAAATGGTCTAATTAACAAGTGTGGGGATATACTACTCAAGGATCAAAAAGGGAGGTCATGGCCGGCGAAAATGTTATGTGAAAAAAGTGACAACCAAATTTTCATTGGACGTGGTTGGAGCGCCATGGCCAAGAAAAACTGTGTAAAGGAAGGCGATGAGTTCATGCTAGAACTCATAGGGGAACAGAACAAACTCGTGATGAAGTACCATAAGGTAAGCACAAGTTTAGAAGCTTAAGTGGCTTTGCTATTTCAAACCCAATAAGAAATCGAAGATCCAAGACTTATGAAGCTATATTTCCCTAGAAAGTATAAACACTGTGTTAAATCATGTCTAACCCATGAATTCAATCTTGATAATCCTCGAAATCTAAAGCTCATCAAAAGTAGACTACTATAAGTAAGCCAATGTATCTGGAATATCAAATAATGTAATTACGGATTACCCAACTAAAACTGTAACTGATAGCAGGTTAATCCCGGACAGACTGGCTGACAAGAGCAGATCTTAATTACCATCAAGTAAACATTGTTTTCAGTTCATGCATGAGCAACTCCATGGAGATGTGTTGCTTAATCTAAATAGACGGAAGAAGGAAAAGGAAGGTTGCTAAGACGGGTTCAGAGGCAAAATTTCTGTAGATTTTGGGAAAGCATAATAGTCTACCTAAGAAACTGCACCTACAGAACATTTCAGAGCGTGACCAGTTTTCTGGTAACTAATGTAGGAATAGATGAGGGTAAGGCCCTGACATCCAAGTAATGTCGCATTCTGTAAAGTGATCTTTTTGTTAGCAATGAATAGTTAAGCAAAGAGCAATTGCCTCGTTCCAATTGCATGAGCTTATAATATTCGAAAAGCACTCAACAACTGACACCTACTGTGCTTAAAATTATCAGATAACCCTATCTTTTGAATGTGTTCATTATAAATATCTTCAGCAGTTTCCAAGGGTGTTTGAGACTGTTTCAAGTCTATATCAACATTTTGTTATTTTTTGTTTTACACGGCGCTTTGAATCACAAATGCCCTATTAGAACTTGTAACCATTTGCATTCTCTTACACTAATCAGTATCATCCCCCGGCCATGGTTGCAACACATTTTTTCTACACGTTTCCCATGAAAGGATGAAAACCCAAAGACTTCCATGGACATCTTTGAACATAAAAATATACTGATTTTAGGTGAAAGCAAGTGTTCTACAAATGTAGTTTGCAGTTAAAAAAAAAATGCAATATTTTCCTTTTCTTTCTATGAGGTGTCTTGACCTGAATAATTATTCCCTCATCTCCAAACATTCCAACTCCAGGCCCCTGGATGATTCATCCTCCATTCAGTCAAAAGCCCAAGGGACTCCTGAACTGGCAACAGCACTAATGGACTGATCTTTGAACACCTACATACGATCAGAAAGAAAAGAATTTTTTTATTTCATCTCACTCAACAAGATCACATATTGTTACCAAGTGACAAGAAAGACTACCAGTTTAAATACTCTTATCCCTCTCAATAAGCTTGAAAATTTTCTCCCCCCCTCGGTTCTCAGTAGTAGATGATAGCAGAGGTTGGAACAAATAGGCAGGAAAGCCAAACTTAATGGAGGAATGTGGAATCTATCATGTTAGATAACAGATAAGAATAATCGATTCTCTCTTTCCGCCACAAGCTACGGCATTGCTACCAGGACAGTTCACTTAGTCAAATTTAGGAGGCTATGGATATTTGGCACAATTGTTACACCGAAAATTCGGTATTAGAGAAATTTTTTTAAATTTTCAATATTCTTTGTCAAAAATAAAAAAAAAATTCCGGAAGAAACTAGTTGTAATTAAATTTAATTTATCAATGAAGATTTTATAAAGTTTCTTTGAGAGAAAAATAGGTTTTGGTGAGAATTTAGAACAATTAAAATGTATTTGGGGTCAATCCATTGATGAAAAGTCAGCTTGCCTCTAGATGAGTCGACTTGGAGTTGAAAAATTAAATTTTGGCTAAGTTTAGAACTCACCAAGTCGATTTAAACAAGTGTTAAGTCGACTTGAGGAGATTTGGTCTTCGAATTCATAACCCCACACATGGGCAAGTCGACTTGTCCAATGACTGGTCGACATGTACTTCCTAACTATGTGTGTATAACTCTACTTGTCTCAGCAAAAGTCAACTCGCCAGATTCAAACATTAGAAAAACTTATATGAAATTAAAGCAAGTCGACTTACCAAAACTTGAGTCGACTTCATGGCTATGCAAAAGGGAAAATTGGGTCGACCCAACCTATATTCGAGTCAACTTGAGCCTATGACAAAACTAATACCAAGTTGACTTGTGAGACAATAAATCGACTTGACCCCTGAAGACCTTAGACATATAATTCAACTTCTGTTGTATGTGAGTCGACTCATGAGTAGTAAAGGTAGCAAAGACAACCACACTTGAACCAAACTTAAACAAAATGAGAGGTAAGATAAGAATTTCACCATCCACTATTAAAAGGTTTAAACAAGTCTTTAATCTCATTTTTCACTCCCAAACACGATCAAAACTCCTCTCACTTGACTCCTCTCTCAACTCTCATCTCTCTCTCTCTCTCTCTCTCTCTCTCTCTCTCTCTCTCTCACCCATCTCTCTCTCTCAATTTCTCTCTTAAAATCAACCCCATTTTCCCCAAACCAACCCTATAAAACTTTCAAATCCTCAATCAAACTTGTGGAAAGAAAAATTTGGAGAAAATCTAGGGTTTGCTTCAAAAAAGGGGAAAAGTTATGATTTTTTAAACCCAATGTTCAAGGTTCAATCCAACCACAAAATAAACATAATTTCCTGTTTTTAAATTTGGATTTAGCTTCCTCATTGTAGATTTATAAATTGTTGTTGAGATTTGAGAAGTTTAGTTAGAGATTGTAATTCTAGGGCTTGTAAATGATGAAATTTGGGAAAAACTTGAATGAAAATTGTATATAGATATAAATGATGGAATGATAATATAGAATCACGGATTTAAGAAATTAGGGAATCGTGCTCAGTTGGGAAAACAAATAAACTCTAGAAATGGACATGAGTTAACATTTAGTTCATGTGTATTGTCTTAGAATAAATCAATTGGAATCAGAGAAGGGAGTATTTTGGAATTGAATTGTGGATTGGGAGTAATTATGTCACGCGTCGACCCGCAGGTCTGAGCATGCGACAACTGTCATGTGATCTAGAAGTACATGCAATCGCTAACACGTCAAAATCCCGCAAGGTTTTGATAATACATTTTCCAATAAAGAAAACTCAACTTGCAATATATTTTAAAACTAAAAATATCATAAACAAAAGTTATTCAACGTTTCAACATACAACTTTCAAGCATAAAGTTTTTACTTTAGGAAAAAACATAAGGAAAATGTACTATATAAAAAGTTTCAAAAGTGTCCTACGTTGGGTCCGTCTATATGCCACAAAACCCTCATCAAAAAGGACCAATACCACCGTTGATCCCGAATAGCTCTTCTCTTTGGCTTGATCTAGCTACCGATGAGATGATTTTATCTCTACACTTCCTCTGAAAATGGATAAAATGAGAGATAAGTATGCGAATACCCAATGAGTAGAGTACAATGGTATAACTATGTAAGTGAGTGAGTGGTGAGTGTGGAAGTGTCAAATAATATTTTCAAAACATATTTACATTCTAACAAAACAGGAAGTGATCATCCAAATATTTATATCAAGAATCATGATTTTTCCATAACACAATACACAATTTTCCATCATATGAGGTTTGTCTCAAACTCTCTCCACCGATGGTTTGGCCCGGACCATCTGGTGAAACCGTCAGGGGGTTTTCAATACATCGGTCATAAAATATCAACCTCAACCTTGATATTAGCTTGCGGTCTCTTCGGAGGTGCAACCAAATAGCTTCGAAATGGACTTGGGGGGCATCTCTCTACTGCCGCCTACCCCCTCAAGTCTAGCAAGCTCTCCATGTTGTCCCCTCAAATCGATCCGTGAAAACTTAAACTAGATCGATCATGTTATAAACTGGGTACTCACACCCCATATATGCACCATTGGGGCTCAGATGCATGCCCCAAAACTAATACATAAATCATTTTGTAAATATCACAATATGTATCATAAAAATCATAGATCATAAATTCAGCAAACGTTATCTGCAGAAAAATTCAACATGTCTCAAAAACATTTTATCAAGTGTATAAATCTCATGGTTCAAACAAAACACATTTTTAGGAATACTCCACAATCACAAAACATTTTACAAAATCAAGTTAAGAAAATTATTTTATTAAAATCATGGAAAACATTTCTCATTCACAATACAACAAACCATCTACTCACAGTTCTTAGGAAGGGTAGTCAATCCCAGATCTGTCCATGACAAAAGTCCTGTTCCAACCAACTTGTCCAGACCCTATGAGACATCATTACATAATCAAAATTATCACTATCGATCCTCTCATGTTAACCAAAGAACCCTAACATCCAAATCCAAAATTTTCTCTCACTTACTATGACTTAAAGATCTCCTAAATCCTAACAAATAGATAGTTAAATAAGGTAAAACTTGGGTTAGAAAATTATATTATCTTATTGGTGTCTCCAGAAGTCCGTCCGATTTGAATCCACCAAAACCCTTGATTTTTCTCTCTTTGTGACAACACTAGATCTTACACTCCTTCTCCAAGATTAAGACTAAAAATATAATTTTAGAGTGTTAGATGAATAGTTTGAAGCCTTGGAATTGAGTTTTGGAAGGGAAGAGAAAAGAGAAGGATGGAAAGGAGAATAGTCTAGAAAGCGAAATGAAATTTTGGGTTTCGTGGGTTCTGGAACCTTATCTATATTTTATTCTCAAATAAATTTTCAATAATTGTTTAGTGGTTCTCTTATATTCGTAAATTGCATAAATGTCCAATATGTCTCCTTGGGTTAATGGAATGATCACCCAAATGGGTTTAAGAGTTTGAAGTTATATTTCTTGACACGGTGGTGGTTTGTCGATGGGTAAGAAAAATTGTGATAAAAGTACACTATATAGAAAATAATTTAGAAATGTGAACGATTTAGAATATTTAGGAATATATAATATAATATACACTACAAAATTAAAGCAATATGCAGACGGTGATTTTTATTATCGGTGAGTTTTAGTGACGATTTTTTATGATCTTTAGAGACGTTTTCGATGAAATCGTTAGGAAATGTATACATTTTCTGATGATATAAAATTGTCAGTCAGAAAAAGTTTATCAACCGTTAGTAAAGTAGCAAAACCGTCTACAAAAACTGATATTCAATTTTGACGACTATTAGTTGTGGTCCTTAAATATAGCAGTGTATAGAGATAGTTTGAAAACAATCATTATATAACTCTTCTTTTCTGTCTACTTAACAATACCGTTTGTATAAATTCTTTATCTATACTGACTAATATATTTTACCGTCTGTAAATATTATCTATCATTCAGATGGTTATCACTTGTCATCGACAAATGTGACAATCTTTAGTGATGGTTTGAAAAAAGTTACTATATGAGTTTTTTTAGTAACGGTTAAACTATATCATTGACATAAGTCTATATTTATGCTAACCTAATTAATGCACCGTTTGTAAAAGAGATCTTCAATTAAAACAATTATTAATTGTCGTCATCACTATTGGTAGAGGTAACATTGTAATTTTATTATAAATTATGTTCATAACTGGTAGTAATATAGTGGTAACTAAAATTGTGGTAAGTTTAGATTAACTAATAGTAATATAGTAGTAATTTAAATTGTGTTAAGTTTATGTTAAATGATAGTAATATAGTGATAACTAATAGTAATATAGTAGTAATATTAATTATGTTAAGTTTTCGATAATTAGTAGTAATATAGTTGTAACTAATAGTAATTAGTGGTAAGTTAAATTGTAAAATATATATAGTAATAATTAATAGTAATATAATGGTAAATTAAATTGTGGTATAACGTAATTAATAGTAATATAGTGATAATTAATGATAACTATGGTAACTTAAATTGTGGCTAAGTTTACGAAAATTAATATTAGAAGTATAGTGGTAATTAGTAGTAAAATAGTAATAAGTTTACAATAATCAGTAGTGATATAGTGTAACTAGTAGTAATAGATAGTGATAATTTAAATTATTCTTGCTGCCTTCAATTCCCGCTTCCCGCCTAACTTAAATTGTCACACAATTTTTTTTTGAAAACATAAATTCCCGCTTTCAATTCATTCTTCTCTTTTAAAACCTAACTTTCCTATATAATTTTTCACTCTCCATAACTTCCCGCCTTTAATCCCCTCCAATTCTAATTCATCATATTATTTACCCTAAATGTCCATTTAAGAGTTCGTTCTAATTACCTCCCAACCATTGGATCAAATATAGAGATTGTCCACCCATCGGATGAAATGAGATTTATACAATTTAAAATTAATATCTGGATAGGAGAAAGGAACTAATTTGGATTGTTTTCGTGGTATACAAAAGCACCATTAATATAATATGAATTTACATTACTACATTATTATATGTAATACTAAATTTTATAATTATATAATATTAATCGTTTGGATCAATTTCAATTTAAGATACAGTGTCGTTGTAATTCACAATTTCAATTTAAGATAAACTCAATAGTGCCATGCCATTATAGAGCACTATTACAATATGAAATCATGTAACCAATTAATACATAATATATAGTTTTACTTTGATAATTCTTACACAATTCATTAATAAATTAGATATTATTAATTTAAATAATAGTACATGATATTTAATATTAGTAATTAGATAAAATTAGTAATGAAAATTAATATCGGTAGTATTAGTAATTTAAATGATACTATATAATTATATAAATTAGTAATTATCAATATTATATAATCTAATAATCAATATCAAATATCCATCTATTTTAAAGTTTGGCTAAGACAATGAAATGTGACTTATCCGATTAGAATTTATCAAACTAGTTAGTGTAGTTAGCTAGTATAAAATAGTTTACTTCTTCCTCTAGGTACATTATAATATTTCTTCACTTGAATTAATTTTTTATATGATTAGTTATTATTATGTTATATTATAAATTTTCTAATTTTATTTAATCAATTATATTATTAATATTATGAATAATATTATATATGTTAAGAAATAAAAAAAAGAAATTATTAGTGATAGTGTTAGTGTTAAGTAGTGATAATTGGTGATAAATAGTGGTGTGGCAATGGTAAGTAGTTATAATTGGTGGTAAGTAGTGGTAATGCAGACATCACATGATAGTGATAACTGGTGGTAAGTAGTGGTAACTAACGATACGTAGTGATAATGCGGTAGCAGTAAATAATAACTAAGGTGCTAAGTAGTTGTATTTTTAATAATCATTAAAAATAGAAAAAAGTAAATTCTAAAAATTAATTATATGATATAATTTTATATAAATTTCAATAAAAACAACAAATAAAAAAATGAAAATATTATATAATTTTATATAAAATCCAAAACTAATCTATCAATATAATTAATTAAACTAATATAATTAAATAATATTAAATATCATATAATTAATTATATCCACATAATTAATTACACTATTACATTCTCATACCCAATAAAAAAGAAACAAAAAAAAAACAAAATGAAATTTAAATTGTTTGTTTGAACATTTGGATTAAATTGTAAAATAATTACTATTATATTAATATATATTTCTATATATTACAAATATATTAGTATAACTACATGTTATTATATTATATATTACTATATATTAATATTACATACTATATATTATTATATATTATATTTTTTAAATTACTTATTAAATTATCATATAATTTTAATTATATTATATGTTCTACAAATTTGTAAATTTTATATTTCATTTTTTCTAAATCCAAAACAATTAAAAAAGAGGAAATAATAAAAAGAAAAGAAAAGAAAAAAAACAGGGGCAAGCGCCCGGCAAGGGTTACCTGGAGCCCGCCCTGTTTTTTTTTTTTTTTTTTTAAATCTAATCTAACCACAATATAAATAATTATATTAGTATTGTTACTCTATAATATATATTAATTCAATATATTTTTAAAGGTAAAATAGTTAAGTAAATAATTATATTTAATTACATAAATTAATTATTTTTAATTGTTTTACATTAAAGGTCATTTGTTAATAATTATTATATTTAAAAAATTATTATATTACAACATAGTATTATATTTAAACAATTATTATACAATATAGTATTATATAATTAACTAATAATTATTTACCAAAATAATCCATTTGCTATGGTAGATGAAAATAACTTAATTATAAATCTTAAATTTTAATATAGTAAAAATTAAAAAAATTATATGACTCGTAAAAGAAAGAGCGGGCAAAAAATGTGAAAAAAATCAGAAAAAAATGGCGGGTTTTGAAATTGGTAACTTCAAAACTTTTCTTTTTTATAAAACTTTTCTCTCAATACTCTTCTCAAAACCCTCAATGTTAATACAAATTTTTCAAAACTCTCAGTCAAAAAATTTTCGCTTAAGATAACAGGATAACGGGATAAACTAAATATTGAATGCGCATTGATATGAGTATTGTCGTAACAAGTGATAAAGTCTATTAACAAATGATAGGTGTCAAATACTAAAATTGCATTATATGAAATATTACATGAAATGTAAAAATATATAGTTTAGATAATGATATATTATTAATTTGAATATTATATAATATAATTTAGTTAATATTAATTATTAATGAAAAATTTTAAAAAAAAATTCAACAAAGGCCATGTCATTGTGCACATAGGTGCCTAGTGCCCGCCCATACTAGCCCTATATATATATATATATATATTGTTACAATCTATTATTCTATTGTATTATATATTAATGTATTAATAATATATATTTGTATTATACAACTATTAGCATATACATTAGTATAATATAATGATATATATATTTTTAATTAGAATTAGTATATAATATATATTAGTATTACATTACTATTATCATTATATAGACATTTTGATAATTGTAATATTAATTACTCTTCTCCCTCCCTTCCTCCTCTTCTCCTCTCTTCACAACAAGACCTTTCACAAAACCTTCCTCCTCTCTTCACAACAAGATTTTTAAATTGATACACCTCCTAACCTTTAAACCTTTAAACATGCACATACATATTTATGCCACCATAGTTCATTATTGGTCGAAACCACAAAACCCCCAATCCAATTCATCTCCCCTCCCATTACACCTCTCATTGGACTAACATTACATAAAATTAATGAAATGTAATGTAATAAGTGATATTTTTGAATAATCTAAATATGTAATATTGAGTAAAAATATGGAAAAAAAAAAACAAATCAACAACCTGGTAAAAAAAGGCAAAGTAAAATTAGAAAAAAAGCAGGAAAGAAACAGGATTTTGAAAATTTGTACATGAAAATGGCAGTCATATGACTAAATTGCGAGCTTCTCTTTCCCTCCAAAGTGCTCTTCTCTCAAAATCTATAAAAGTCTCATTCCATCAAATATTTTCAACCAAAAATTAAAAATTTTTCTTTCTCTAACCCATCTAAATCACTCACTCAAGCTTTCACTGCAACAAATCTACAAAACCAACAAATTTGCACTCAAACTTTCACTGCAACAAATATACAAGATCAACAACTTTGCAAAATTTTATAAAAAGGTAATCATTTTTTTAAAAAGTTATTCTGGTTCTATTACGTTCTACTACATTCTTCTTCTGAAAGATTTTAAATTTTTCTAGTCATGATTATGGGATGAAGTAAATGACAGCTGACTATGAAGAATCACAATTATCCCAAGAACAAATTCAGTTTAAAGAAGTCCAATCATCCCAAGATGTTATCCCAGGTTCAAAAATAAGCAAATTATTTTAATTTGAGATAATTAGTAATTATCCATTTTTCAAAAAATAAATAGATCATTTTAATTTTATTTTGAGTAATTATCTATTTTTAACTTTTTATTTCACCATAATCTTACTAATTTCACTTGTCTCTAAATAATAATCTATTTTTAGGTTTCTTCAATATCTGGGATTGCATGTAAAAGCTAACCATCACCATCACCATCCGAATCCATCCAAAAGGAAATATTTTCATTTACAACAATTTCGTACAATTTACCATATAATTATATTTATTTCACTATTAATTTTTACTGATTTTTATTAATAGATTGATTTGAAGGATTGTGAATAAAGTTGGTCACCTGCAGATATATGTGATGGAATTTTTGATGATGCAAGTGAATTTTTTTGTTTTAGCATCTCAAAAGAGACATGCAATTGCAATTGTGAGACATGTAATCATTTTTTTTGGACTTATATATATCACTCATTCTACTCAGTGTATCAGTTATTCTCGTATATGAATAAACATTTATATTATTTTTGTAAATGTAATATATAACATGGTAATGTTATACATGTGGTAATATATAGTAATATATGGTAATATTTGGTAATATGGTAATATGGTGGTAATATGGAGACTAGCGGTCATTCTAAAGAGGGGGTTGGCGCCCGCCCCCATACGCTGGCGCCCGCACAAGGGGGGCCTAGCGCACGCCCCCCATACGCGGGCGCTCGCCATGGGTGGGGCCTGGCGCCCGCTCCTATACACGGGTGCCTGCAAAGGGGGTGGCCTGGCGCCCGCCCCCATACGCGGTGCCCACCCCACCTGAATCAACGAATGAGTCGATGTTAAAAAATCGATGTTAAAAGTAGTAATATTTTGTAACACACATGGTAATCGATGATAAAATCAAAATTTCATAATTCAACGACAACAGATGATCGATGGTAACCGACGATAACCCTAATAATAACATATCGTAACCGATGATAAAATCATTAAATTTTCATAACTCAATAGTAACCGATGATAAAAGTAGTAACATCCCGTAACATATAATAATCGATGATAAAATCAGTGATAGTTTCTAATATAATGGTAATTGACGATGAAAGTAGTAACATTTCATAACATATGGTAATCAATGATAAAATCAGTGATTTTTCCTAACACAATGTAACCGACAATGAAAGTAGTAATATCTCATAACACATGATAACCGATAATAATATAAATCAAATTTCCTAACTCAATGTTAACCGATGATAAAAGTAGTAACATTTTGTAACATATGGTAACCGATCATAAAAAGTCTACTTTTTCCTAACACTCTATTAGCTGACAATACAACCATTAATTATTCCGACACTTTTTAAACGTCACAATACATACATGACATGCTTCAACGATTGCATAAACCATCAGAATACACCTATCTCAACTGGTGTATACTCAATTGATATTCCATCCGTCGGAGAAAGTGATACGACAATTTTTATGTATTTTCTTGTCGACGTTTTTAACCGTCTATACGATGGTCTTATTTTGTAGTGATAAATTTAACATAACATAAATAAAAAGCTTAAGTGGGCTGCTGGTAACATAATCTTTTTAGATGTAGTCATGGGTTCAATTCCTCTTGCTTGTAAGTCACCTGGGAAATGGAGAATTTTACAAGATATTCAAGTGACCACCACCGAATGGTGAAATGGGAAATGTGAAGGAAGATTGTTGAAGTGTTCGGTATAACCGAAGGGAAATTGCAGCTGATAAGATAATTAAAATGGAAAGCTCAAGTCATGACCGAAGGCAATTGATGACCGAAGGAAATTGAATTCTCAACAAAGACAAGTGACGTCTAGCAATTTCAAGTCTTCAAGCAAGTAAATTTCAAGTCTTCTTGCAAGTTAACCGATAGGTGTTGGAGAATTTGGTGGAATTGACCGAAGGCAAATGGCAAACCAGGTTGACCGATGGCAAAGGTTGGTAAGTTATCTTGAATTCTCAATAGCAACAGCTAAGTAAAGTACCGAAGATAACATGCATCGAAGGATGATGGTACCGAAGGACAAATGTGTACAGATGGTGTAAATATGCCAAGAAGCTGATTGGAAGCGAGTGTTAGTAACAACTAATTTGAAATACCGAAGGGGGATAATAGTGTTTGGTCAAGGTGCTGTTCGGTCAAATGAAAGGGAACCGAAGAGGAAATTGTATGTGCCGATGGAGTTTGTAGAATTTGAAAATTTCAGGTGTCCAACAATATACCGATGGGGTCTCACAATGTAATATCGATTTTCGGTGATTTGTGTAACATGTACCCCTCCTTATAATTATATATATTAGCATCTTTTGAGCCATCTAAAATGAAATTTTAATTATCTATTTATTTATTTTTGAGGTTTCTTCTCAAAATAGTAAAAACCAAAAATTTTATCTAGTGCGAAAATCTTCTCGGCAAGCGTCGATAAGATCTAAAGAAGTCAAATATGATTAAGAAAAGACCTACGCACTTAAATAAAGATATTTAAATGAAATTTCATATTTTTAAGGAATTTCAAACAAAATTTCATATGGATCATAAATGTAAATTGTTAAAAGATATGGGTCTAAATGTAATTAAGAAAAATTGAGGGACTAAGTTGTAAACCACTCAAGGATGAATAATTGGAGCCAAATGATTGGTCAAGATTGCATCAAGGTTGGTTAGTGGCCACATAGGATTGTTCCACATTTAAGAAATCTCATTAGATAGAAATTTATGCCTTAAAGGTCATTGGATGGAAATTTATACATGAAATCTAATTAGAATAGTTTGTTTTTACTTGTGACACCTCTCCCCTTGATATGGACATCCAACAAGACACCTAATGGAGTGCATGGAGCTTGCTTGAATCAACAATTGTATGGTTTAAGTGATAGGACAAGTGGGAGTTGAGATGGTGCATAGAATGATTTAATGGTCTAGGATATGTTGCTAGGTTTATAAAAAAACTTATTTAAGAAGAATTTTGGTTTATTTTCTTCATTCTCTTCCCCTTGGATGAAATAATAGGATTCATAGCCAATTTAAGTGCAATCATGAAGCCAAAGATGTAAGAATATTTTTGAAAATTTTTGAATTTCAAGTTGAAAGTATAAAAGTGTTGTATAGAAATTCATATTTATTTTGATTTGATTTTGCTAAGGTGATAAAAAAAATTCAAGAATTCAAAGGGAGTGCTGGTATTTATTATTAACAAGAGATCTTACAAAGGAGGTAACATGTCTTAACTTGTATAATGATATGATTACTTGAAGAGTAGTTACAATGGTATCCATACTAGCATGCTAAATATTGATATTTAGATTTACTCTTGTATAGTATTCTTATGATATCTCATTCTATAGAAATCAAAAATCTAAGAAATTTATTTCTCTATAAACTATACTTCGTAAACTTAAAATGGTATATCATGTGAAGCATTTCATGAAGAAATCAATTTTTAGGGATTTTTGGAAATTTAGCATGTTCCATTAACTTTGTTTCATATTCTGTGTACGACTAGTAAGTTGTGTGAATTTTTGAGATATCTTATGTACAGAAATTGGAGAAACTTTAAACATGAAAGTTTTAGGTCTTTGTCTTAGCGTTAATTTGAGATACAGATCATTTAAATTGGAGTTGTATCAGAAAGTTATAATATTTTTACTAAAACTGTGCAGAACTAGTTCTAAAACTAAAAATGAGATGAAAATGAAATTTTATAAAATTACACATTTAGAATATGAGGATGGTATAAATTAGAAAGTTTCAGATCTATGTCTTATTTTCAATTTGAGAAAAAAATCACTTAAATTGGAGAAGTATACTAGGAGATATGGAAATTCTCCCAAAACTGTACAGAGTTGGTTTTAGGAAATTAGACTAAAAAAGTTATAAAATTTTCTAAATTCGTGTGTTCAGAATTTGAAATTAGTCTAAACATAAAAATTGGAGATATATGTCTTAGCTTTAAGAAAAAATTTGAATCATTTGAATCCGATCAAAATTTTAGAAAATATCATGATTTTACTAAATCTGCGCGTGATAGATTTTGTAAAAATTTTTCTCTAAGTATGAAATTTGAGATTTAACTTTATGAAAGAGAATATTTTTATATGTATCTTGTAATCTAACGATATAATATTATCAAAATAATTAAATTGAATAATGATACATATTATTTAACTTAGGTGTAGGGTTACGTTCTTGTACTAGAGGTAACTCATTCGAGAAACGAGGATAATTAGGGAGTGACGTTACCCTCAACTGAGTAGAGGTGAGTGGATCTTACTATTGCCATATAATTAATAAACAAAACCATGTCTTATCGTTTTCAAAGCATGATTTGTAAAATGATTTTAAAATAGTTTTGTTAAATGACTGTAACATATTTGTGATAAATGGAGTGTCCCAAAATTTTTAAAATATGTATCCATGAATTTTAATGAAAAATATATGTAACATGTTTTAAATCATGAATATACTTTGATGATATATGCTATAATATACTACATATCGGATTTTTCATGATTTTCCTCGACATATATAACAGCGATTGATTGATTGATGATTTTGATGTGAGACTAGGTGCTTAGGCATTAGTACACGAATCCCCTTGATCGTAGATCGGAGATAGTACTTATAGTTATGATACTACGTTATGATAGGCATTGTCCCGGCATGTACTCGCCGTATGCTATAGTAGACCCATCTCGTTATATAGATTAATGCACGTGCTTGCACGTCACGAGACTTTACACTCAACATGGTCAATGGCGGAAATATGATACTAGATTTTGAACTAACCAAGTTGAACCGAAAGGAGATCAATGATATTTCAGCCTTAGCACTTGGAGAGGCTCGACTCCCTAACCCAAGGGGTTGTGGTTGTTGTTTACATACAAAACCTCGTGGCTCGTTATTGGTCGAGGTTGACTTTACCGAGAACATGATTTGGCATGACTTCACGATATATGATATGAGATTTTTGGATGCATATGTTTTGATTGGTGGGAACCTGTGGTTGAAATTGCTAGATTTGATAATATGTCAAGCAAAGATATACAAATATATATGACTTTGATACTCCATCCCTACCTCACTTATTATTTACATATCACAGATTTCTCAATTACTTCTAGCATTTGATTATACTCACCCTTCATATTATTAAATCTCTACAGAGTTAATGTTGACTTATTCATGCACGAATTTGGAGACCACTTACGTAATTAACTTTCACCGTATTTTGAGGTTATTAGATTGATCATATGAGTTGACTATATGTAGTAATGGAATTTTAGTTGAAATTCATATTTATACCGACTTAAGTACTTTGTATATATATATACTTGAAAACTTTATATTTATTACTTTGAGTTAAAAACATGACTTGGGAAAATGATTTTGAAAATATCTGTAACTGTTTTATGATTAACTCATGTTGCCTTAGGATATATGACATGTTGGGTCAAGATTCAAGGTAATTCGGGTGACTATTCACGCTTTCCTCGATCGTGGATCGAGGTATGACACACAATGCTGATAGAGTCTCAATATCAACCCAACAGATGGCTAGATGACCAATAGAATTTATGAACTTATTACCGACAAAGCAAATAGCATAACTGGAGAAGTATAAATTTAAAACTAAGACCAAGAAATATAATGGATGGGGTTTCACTTATAAACAAAGAAATAGCCATTATCGACTACCAATCAAGAAATCAAAATTTGGAGAATTGTTTTCCATCACTAGGTTTTTACCAAACAGCCAACCTAACTGTAGGCATCTAATAGTTAAATGGCCAAATGAGCATTTGAGAAAAATATGAAAAATTGGACAAGTAATGAACAAGTGAAAATCTATCAAGCATTGATCACTAAATACACAAGTAACCGATGGCTCACTTAATGATCGGTAACTTAAAAATTTAAAATCCATTCGATCGAGTATTTGAAGAATTCCCAATCATTTTAAATAGCAAAAATTCAAATTTTTGTTCCAATCAATTATTTTCCCACATTTTCAAAATATAAAAATTTTAATAGCCTCTTTTGAGA